>OZ035832.1:32499224-33158904 GCA_964034765.1 Knipowitschia caucasica
GGGAATATTTCCAGAGCAAATGAAACTGGCTAAAGTCATTCCTCTTTTTAAAGATGGAGATAGACATGACTTTAATAACTATAGGCCAGTGTCATTGCTTTCTCAATTTTCAAAATTATTAGAAAAAATATTTGTAAATAAACTGGACAGTTTTATAGAAACTAATAAATTACTTAATGAGAATCAGTATGGTTTTAGGTCCAATCGGTCAACAAATTTGGCTTTAACCAAAATTGTAGAAGAAATATCAACTGCAGTTGATAAAAAGAAATATACTATAGGAGTGTTTATTGATTTGAAAAAGGCATTTGACACTATAGATCATTCTATTCTAATATCTAAATTATATTCATATGGAATCAGAGGAGTAGTCTTGAATTGGTTAACCAGCTATTTAGAAAATGGGGAGGCAGCAATATACAGAATTTGGAGGTAAGAGATCCACATGCCTGAATATCAAGTGTGGAGTTCCTCAAGGTTCGATTATCGGACCTAAACTTTTTATTTTATATATAAATGACATTTGTGAAGTGTCAAAGTTATTACAGTTTGTGTTGTTTGCAGATGACACCAACTTTTTCATTTCTGGAAATGATCTAAAAGACCTGGCTGAAAATATTGGAAATGAAATGGTAAAACTGAAAACTTGGTTTGATGACAACAAATTATCTTTAAATATAGCAAAAACGAAGTTTATGGTGTTTGGTAAAAAAAGAAAAACTGAAGTCACTCTATCTATTAACAGCACAATTATTGAAAGAGTGAATGAAATAAAGTTCCTTGGTGTAGTGTTGGATGACAGTTTAACATGGAAACCACATATAATGTACGTGAAAAATAAAGTATCGAAAAGCGTATTTATTTTGAACAAATCTAAATACATGTTACCCGTCCACATATTGCGAATGTTATATTGTTCTATGATTTTGCCTTATTTTACTTACTGTGTAGAAGTGTGGGGTAACACGTATGAAAGCAGTATAAAGTCGTTATCCTTACTACAGAAAAGAGCTGTCCGTATAATACACAGAGCTGCATTTCGAGAACATACAAACTCACTATTCATTAGGTCCAAATTGTTGAAATTTAAAAATATAATAGAATTACAGACATTATTAGTCATGTTTAAAGCTAGAAATGCAGCACTACCAGAAAATATACAATCACTGTTTACTGTTACGTCAGAAAATGAAAACTCCAGGAGAAGGTTTGACTTTAAACACCAGTTTGCACGAACAACATTAAAACAAATGTGTTTATCGGTCAGAGGTGTCAAACTGTGGAATGCTCAGGAAAATGAATCAAAACGTTGTCAAAATATCTCTCAATTTAAAAAGTTGTATATAGTAAAAATGATTGAATCATATGAAGCTCTTGAGTAATTGGATGTATTTGTTAAAATGCAAATTTGTTGCAAATGCATTTGCATCAAAATATATGTAAATGTTTTTTTTGTTTAAAAAAAAAATGTGTTGGTGAAACTGGTACCATGTGAAAGCCCAGGGTTGATATGATTTTGAAAAGGGGCAGAAAAACATAAGAATTGTATTCTTCTTTTCTGCTCCTTTCCATCATGTAAATGTTGAAATTATGAATGTAATTATTATTATGTGAACATGTGAACAAAGCATTTTCATGAAAGGAACAAATAAATACATAGAAAAAAAAATAGAAAATGGAAAACACTGCCATTGTCACTTGCTCCAAATCGGCCTGAATGTCATCTTGCTGAATGTCCTTAAGAGAGCAGAACAAATGTTTTATTAGTTATGCAACATGCATTGGTATTCAATCAATTTTAATTAAAACATTACTGCAAAGCTCACTATGGGGTGATACTTAAAAATCACATAATACCAGGAGTACATAAGACATCGCATAGTGGATGTCGAAGTATTCCTGGTATTGTTACGTCTACAATATAGTTACCCGGTTTATCCGCTTATAAAATCCACATGGTTTAATTTAGTGTAATTATATTTTATGGCGCAACACAAAACGTGACTATATTAAAAAAGGGAAAACACGGAGGTTTGGTGGCTTCCATTTTCACCTTGTTTGGAGCTCAAGAGGAGACATTAAATGCTATATGTGCTGTGCTTAAGTTTCAAGAGGCACACGTAATAAACTTGTCTAAGCTAAGGTAAGAACTAGTGACCGGCTTCAGCAGCAGTGGTTAGGTGTGGTTGCAGTCTTTACAATTCCACATTCAATCTCCACTTGAAAAAGAAAAGTGGAACCCATTGTACCAACAACAAACGTATTTCATAAAAGTTAAAGTAGCAGATTAAATAACTCACCTCAGATATTGCTGTCACAAGTTCTTCACGACAGGATAAGGAAGCAACTTCTTTCCCGCTGAATATTGACTTCGGCAGGATAAATATCAATGACAGTTAAAATTACAGTTAACATATATAGTTTTATTTCTCTTTCAAACAGCCTTTAGTTGATTAAGTGTAAAAATCATGTCGTCATATTTGTATGTGCAAGAAATGCACAGAAAAGTCCATGTTGAAAAAAGTAAAAGCGCAATGTCAGATGTGTTCAAATTTGTAGTACATTATTAACTTAATCCTTAGAATTTAGTCAATTCCACCAACTTAATATCAAATAACATATTGCCCTTATGCCAAAATATGCCTTTTCCCTGTGGTTGCCCCACACTTGCTCACTGTGACGTCACCCAGGCAGCAGCCCGCATCCACACGCTAAAAACTCGTCTAATTGCTGGCCCACTCAAGTAATAGAGCTGTATTAACAAATTTTACGCCTAATATTTAGTCGCTAACGGCAGCTAATAAATCAGTCTGCCCAACAAAATGTATGCCAACACACAGTGCGCAGATTGATATTTATAGATTTATATATAACAAATTATTAGATGTAATTTCATGTGTACAGAACTTGGTTTTGAATTTCAGTTTAGTGAAGTACTAAGTTTAGTGTTAAATCAATATATATTTATCAGAACATATACACACAAAAAATGAATCATGGATCTATAATTTCAATAAAAGTTCCTGCAAACCATTATCCATCCATCCATCTTCTTCCCTTTAATCCATTTCTGGGTCAGGGGGGTGGCAATCAGAGATGCCACCCAAGTCTCATAGCACCAGCCCCTCACTGACCCTCTGCAGGTGGTGAGTCCACAGGAGGACGGCTGCTCTCTGAGTGTGAGCATAGCCTTGATCTTTCAGTGGGGGCTTTGGGCAAAGTGGGGTTAAGTGTCTTGCCCAAGGACACAACGTCAATGTTAAAAGTTAACAACAGTAGAACCGCTCATATACAAGCGCCCACAATGGCCACAGTCCACCTGGAAAGGTCAGCCTCACCTGTGAAGGACCACACGGTTCAGAGGTCTGCCCTCTCCTCGCTAATCGCAACCGGTTATGAAACGAGGGCAGAGTGCACACGGAGCCGTACGGCATCTGCCCTTTAATTTTAAAGTAGTACTAGAATTTAATATGCTGCTATCCAGAATATATAACTACAATATGAGTTTATAATATTTCGGGTGTTCATTTTGACATGTTCAGATGAATTATGTAAAAAAAAACGGCTTTGAAGTGGCACCTTATAACAAACACTAGGGGGCGCCAAAATGGCGGCGATGACGTAGGAGAAGGGTATCTCACAGCAGCAGACAGCAGTCTGGGCTGAATCTGTAGGAGGTTTCACTGTCATCTGAACAACGTATAAACATATTTTCATCCGTTTTGTACATAATAGTGTGCAACTCTTTTAACCTTTTAGCCTTATTTGTGAGATTCAAGCTAATTAGTGTTGGGCAAGTTAGCTAACTCTACTTGATATCATAAAACATGCTAACAAGGCTAATATTCGTTTTTACATTATGCCAGTCTCACTTTGCCTTAGATTTATTTACCACAATGTACATTGTAATATTCAAAAATGCTAATCAAAATAACTTGAATTAAATAAATATTTTACTTTTATGAACAAAAATCCAATCCAATCCAATCCAATCCACTTTATTTCTATAGCACATTTAAACAACAGAACAGTTCCAAAGTGCTGCACAAAAAATAGAATAAAAATAAATCAATAAATAATCAATTTATAAAATCAATAAAAATCATAAAACACTAAAAAAAAATTAAAAAGACACAGGGACCACACAACTCACGCGGTGTTAAAAGCCAGAGATTAAAAGTGGGTTTTAAGACGAGATTTAAAACACTCCAATGTTGTGGCTGTTCGGACGTGGAGGGGCAGAGCGTTCCACAGCTTAGGGCCGACGACGGAGAACGCTCTGTCCCCTCGAGTTTTACGTTTCGTCTTAGGAACCACGAGCTGGAGCTGGCCCTCAGACCTCAGAGCGCGCGTTGGGGTGTAGACTTCAATGAGGTCTGTGACGTACTGAGGGGCCAGTCCGTTCAACGCTTTAAAAACAAACAACAAAACCTTAAAATCAATTCTAAATTTGACTAGAAGCCAGTGCAAAGATGCGAGGATTGGTGAAATATGGTCACGCTTTTTAGCTCCAGTAATAAGTCGTGCAGCGGAGTTCTGGACTAACTGTAAGCGTGAGAGTGCATTTTGGGTAATGCCTGTATAAAGAGCATTACAGTAGTCCAGGCGTGACGAAATAAAAGCATGCACGACTTGTTCAAAATGTTTAAAAGATAAAAACGGTTTGACTTTAGATAAAAGGCGAAGATGGTAAAAGCCTGACTTGACGACTGTGTTAATCTGTTTAGTAAAATTAAAATCACTGTCCATGGTGACGCCAAGGTTGGTAGCAGAGGGGAGAACGTTGTCTTTAAAGGGGCCCAAGTCCATTAAGGGGTCAGTGGGCCCAAAAATAACAATTTCAGTTTTCCCCTCATTAAGACTGAGGAAATTTTGGGCCAACCAAGCCTTGACGTCACTCAGGCAGGCAAGCAAGGGTGTCAGGAGGCCTTTAGCTGTCTTGGAAAGAGGCAAGTAAATTTGACAGTCATCTGCATAAAAGTGGTATGAGATGCTGTGCCTCTTTAAGATTTGACTCAGTGGGAGGAAAAGCTGCAGAAGTTGAAAACATAGACTACATGTGATGCAATCATTGATAAAAATGCTAATTAAACCGTTAATAGGTGTTAGCATTTATGGATATTACAATGTACATTGTGGTAAATAAATCTAAGGCAACCAAAGTGAGACTGGCATAATGTAAACACGAATATTAGCCTTGTTAGCATGTTTTATGATATCAAGTAGAGTTAGCTAACTTGCCCAACACTAATTAGCTTGAATCTCACAAATAAGGCTAAAAGGTTAAAAGAGTTGCGCACTATTATGTACAAAACGGATGAAAATATGTTTATACCTTGTTTAGATGACAGTGAAACCTCCTACAGATTCAGCCCAGACTGCTGCTGCTGCTGTGAGATGCCCTTCTCCTACGTCATCGCCGCCATTTTGGCGCTCCCTAGCGTTTCTATGCGGAAGTGAAAAGGTCCGACTTCAAAGCCGTTTTTTTGTAACATAATTCATCTGAACATGTCAAAATGAACACCCGAAATATTATAAACACATTGCATTATATATTCTGGATAGCAGTATATTAAATTCTAGCACTACTTTAACCTCACAGTGAACAATAGCTATTAGCGTTAACTTTAAAAAAAGTTAGCTTGGTTTTCACATAGCTAATGTCAAATATGAAACGTGAAAGCTACAGCCATCGCAAAACTTAAGATTTGGTTAGGTGCCCACTGCCCAGTCTCATGCACAGCTGCGCAGTGTTGGAGCCTGAACTTGTATTGCAGACTGCTGCATTAGCTACCGCTAGCTACTAAAAAAAGTTCATATTTGGCAATATACAGCTTTATACATTTCACCTCAATTGATTCACGACCCACAGGGCTGCGTCTGTTGGAGTCGAGTTAGCGAGCAGACGAGTTTATAGCGGGTTGCTACCCAGGCGGAGTGAGTCAGCAAGTGTGGGAAAAAAAAATGGCCAGAATCTCCTGCAGTCGCAGACACAGAGAACTAACTTAGAATATTTAGGCGTAAAAGCACCGGTGAACCTAAGCAATACTCAGTCCCTCCATAGTAGACAATGCATTTTAAAGCTAAAATTACGTTAGTATATCGTCTGGGGAAAGCGCCAGCATTGTTAACATGGCGACAAATGCAATGCAAAGAAAAATCGAACGCGGTCACTAGACATCCATTTATTAACACATTTCCACAGCACAAAGTAACAATAAATGGTAAGTCGTCTAGAAATAAAAGTTAAATGATATAACAAACTTACGTTGTCGAGTCGTTCAGCACATTTGCACAGTGACGATAATGTCATCTCTTCAACTGCAGAGCGAAGTGAAGGGGGAGGGAGTGAAAAGAAGTAAGAGGCGGGAAATCACGGTGCATGCTGGGAGTCGGAGTTCTTCGACTCAATGCATTGCAGTTTTGTAAGGCAGAATTCTTGAGTTAATGCATAACTTTTTCTACTGTAGACGCAAAATGCAAAGTCTATTCTAACTGCAACATTGATGATGTAGAATTTTGATATATTAAAAGTAGAAACTTATCAAAATTCATCAAATGAACAATGGATCGATCCAGAGGGCACGGAGATAATACGTCACACACTTGCCGCACATTTTAACACGTCACACCCTACGCAGGAGAAGAACTTAATTTTGAACTTTGGGTCAAAGTAATAAATCCCTTTTTTGTTAAGTCATGCCTGTTTTAGTTGTTTGAAACCAAATATTTACTTTGAAGTCAAAACATGATAAATGTACTTTTGTTTTACGTACATTTTTACCTTGCTTCGACTAGGGTCTAAATACACTTCTTACAGTGCTTGAATTCTGCCAAACGTCCCTGCTCCAGAGCTATAAGAATTTTGCTGATTTTAGCAAGTTGGAGAGTTCCCTCCGGCAATCTATAAAACTGTCTGTGTACTCTGATGTCATGTCCAAGATAGTCAGCTAACTGATCCAATTCTGTATTACTAAGATTGAGAACTTGGGACAGGGTCGCTGTTTGTTTACGTAATTTTGTTGACGTCAGACATTCAGGGTTTTTTGCACCACAGGCCTTTGCAAAGTACCTAAGAGTATCAGAGCCACAGTAGTACATCAGACTGGATGGTCTTGCAAAAAGGTGTAAGTTGTCTTTTAGAATCCCACATTCTTTCCTTTTGCTGGTAAGAAGATCCAATGCCTGTTGCATTTCTGGGGTCAAAAGCACAGGTACTTTCCTTCCTCGTTTGCCTCTGATTTCGATTCGTCTGAAGTGTTTACACAGTCTCTTCTCAAGATCTGAAAGAGCAACATTAATGTCCTCCTGTGGATCTGATACATTGTTTGATGTATAGGCAGAGACAGACATTTTTGACACTTCTCCAGCTCTTCGTCGGTTAAACAATATAACCTGTGTCAAAACTACCTTTGTCAACTGCGAGTATGTCTCGGGGGATGTGTCAGAGGATAACTTGCAGAGAAGATCTTGTTGCTGCCCATCCAAAAAGGAGTGAAGTGTCTGGACGTCTTTTGTGAAAGGGATCAATTGTGGGGTGTTCCACTTGGATTCTTCAAGAGTTCTCAGAGATGCTGCAGATATTAATTCATTCCATTTGGCTTCATAGACACTGCGAAATAGTTGTGCCTCTTTTGCAGCAGTGGAGTTACCTTGAACATTTGAACGGCTTTCAACAAGCAAGGATATTTTTTTCAAACTGTATCCTATTTTTAATGCCAGACTAGGACAACTGTATGAATGCTTTTCAGAACTATACCCTGCCAATTCGTTTACACTTTTAATCACGTGCATAAAATTTGCAGGCTTGATGTGCTCCTTAATTGTCTTCAGGTGGGTGTTTTTTTCTGGAGCACAATAGCAGTCTTCCCAGTTCCCTTAATTTCTGTCGAATATACTCATGTTTGCTGACATCATACCCCAGCCTGTTGTACAAATGTTCTCCATACTCTAGTATACAAGTGTCAGATTTCACTGCATGGAACACATCATCTTGCACCATGTTGTTCAATAGTTTCCACAGCTCTTCCTTTACTCCTGTCGGTGGAGGCACTGTAAAGCCACAGAGGGCCTGGACACGTGTTCTGCCAGGTTTTAGTGGAATATTCGGCCTGAATTTGCAGGTCTTTATGTGCCTCCAGAGGACTTTTTTTACAAACAAGCCCTGACAATATGCACAATGCAGAAAATGTTTCACTTGGGATTTTTCCTTTGGTTGCTTGCAAGGCACAGGAGTTCCAACACCAAGATTCAGCACTTCAACATTGTGGGCAAAGTTTCCCTTGTTTCTTAAAAGCTCTATATGCATGCGTTTTGTTTTCAACCTCTGGCTTGTCTTTATGCGCACGCTCCAGATGTCTTGCCATTTTACTTAAGTCCTTCTTGCAGTACAAACAATATTGTCTTTTGTCATACTTTCTTGATCCATCCTCTTTTTTAGAAACAGCTGGTATGGAAAGTAAATCACCAGCCAGTGAATCCACTCCTTCCAAATGTTCATCCTGATCAGATAATGACTTCTCGAGGGCTCCAGTGTCCGTCCCTTCGCTCTTTTTTGTGGAGTAGCTGGGACTTGTTTGTGTTCTTGGGCAGGATACACTCCTTGCACCTCTCTTTCTACAGCTCCTACCAGAGGTGCTTTCTTTCCTGGCAAGTGCGCTCCCAGTCTTCACAGTTTGCGTCAAAGAGGTGCTGTCAAGTTCTTGCAGTGAGCGACTTACATCTCTGACTTCCATAATATTCCCTAACTTTGGAAATCTCTGACATTTCATCTTCTGTTCAAATGAGACAATGCCACTACCATCTGTATCTTCAGAAGAATCCTCACAACTCTTAAGAATGTATTCTTCTCCACTTCCACTGTTGTCAGAGATGGGATCAAAAAGGTCATCTGAATCAAATTCAATCCTCTCTTTTATCTTCAGGACAGAAAAAAGAAATGCAATAAAAGAGAGAAGCTTAAGTCATACACATTAAATGGAAAAACAAAATGTTAAACATGCATTAATATTGTCTGAGTTGCACACCTGTATGCTCTTGGTTCTCCTCAACCGCGGAATAGACTCCTGGTCAGTGAGTATGAGATCAGAATCAGAAACCAGACTGAGTCTATAACATAAGACAAAAAAAAAATTAATATATATATATATATATATATATATATATATATATATATATATATATATATATATATATATATATAACATTTAGATTTTATATGCCAGAAATATTTTGTTTAAGTACCTTGCTGCTTTCTATTTGTTGGGCAGGACTGGTGCATGGGTCCTGAGAGTCAGAGTCAGAGTCGGAGTAGTCAACAAGGGAAGGAATGAATCCAACTGATGAACGAACACGTTCTGGTTTATTCAAGCCCTATCAAAGAAAATAGTGGAGAATTTAAATCAATGACAGCACCTCCCCACTCACTCACTACCTTCCTAACTAAATCCCGTTATGTTGTCTGTATAATGAATAAATGTGGAGGGGATTTCCCAACTACAATGGTCCCCACAAATACAGACACCAGACAAGTGTGTTAAGTGTGGTCCCCACTTAATTAGGAACACCAGACTGTGCTTGATAAAATGTGTGAAACCAAAATGGAACTGATCTGAATTGACCTGTGATAGAAGAACTGGTGTAAACTGTACAAGACAAACTTAGCTAGTGGTATGTGTTACGTTAGCTGAACCTCACTTAACGTAGTAACACAGACAACACGTGTGTAAAGCAAGTCACGTCTTTACTTGGCGAACTAACATGTGTCTAACCACAATACATGTCCGGGTGAAGCATAACATAGTTCCGCCTTACTCAACACCTCCCCTCTTTAGTCAGAACCTTCCCACATGCTTTTAAATTTCAAATCAATGTCAAAACTCACATTAGACATTTTTAAACACTTGTAAACAGTTTTCTTTTGTGAACACTTCTGTAACATTCCTATTTTGAACAAAACAGTAAACATTCACTTGTACCATAGCACATTTCTACAAGTCTAAGCGCTTGGGAGGACGGGACACACGTCCTGAGGATGTTATATACGGGGCTGTGTCCTGTATGTTATCATTATGTGTGCTTTTATCATTACATGTGTATGTCTCTGCACTAGTAGATTCACCTGTTGACTCTGCAGATGCTGGTAAACATAATGGTCTCACATGAGCACGATTACGCCTGATTTGTCCCTCGTCAGTGTTGATAACATATGACCTTGGTGTAGTTGCTTTGTGTACAACTGTCCCTTCTTTGTTCTCTCTTGGGAGCCACACATTCTGACCGGTCTGCAGACAGGGTAATGGCCTGGTCCTGTAGCGCCGATCGTAGCGTCGTTGTTGGTTTGATTTGTTCCGTCTCTGATTGTCTCTAAAGTTTTTGATGTTTGGCCACCGTGGTGAGAGGGTGACTGGACGCTGTGGCAGTGTTGTTCTTAATTGTCTGCCCATCAGAAGCTGTGCGGGAGAATATCCGCACTCGAGAGGAGTAGCCCGGTATGCTAGAAGTGCTTTTGTCTTTTCACCTCCTCCTTTCCACAGTCCTTTTACAGTGGCTACCGCTCTTTCAGCTTCGCCATTTGCCTGTGGATACCGAGGGCTACTGGTAGTGTGAATGAACCCATACTCTGCAGCAAAGTCTTTAAATAAATCACTGCTGTATTGGGGCCCATTGTCCGATACTACCACCTCGGCAATTCCATGGCGACTAAATGTCTCCTTGATGGCCGCTATGACTGTAGCAGACGATGGAGTATTCAGTTTTGCCACTTCAATATACCTCGAGAAGTAGTCCACAATCAGAATGAAAGTCTCTTTCTCCCAGAAAAACAAATCAGTCCCTACCCTCTGCCAGGGACGCTCTGGTATGGGTGTGGTCAGCAGTGGTTCCCTGTATTCCGCTCTGTGCTTGGAACATGTATCACAGTTTTCCACTAACTGACTGATTTGTACTGATATTCCTGGCCACCAGACTGATTGACGGGCCCTAGCTCTACATTTGACTATGCCTTGGTGACCACTGTGAAGCTGATTCAAAATGTCTCTCCTCATCTTTGTTGGAATGAACAGTCTCTGTCATCTCAGTAAGAGCTCTCCTGCTACGCTTAGATTCTCTCTTTCCCCCCAGTATATTACTAAATCTGGAGGAAGGGCCTGTTTTTCGGGCCAACCGGTCTTACAATACTGTATGAGTCTCTTAAGGCGCGTTCAGACCAAAAGCTTCAAAAAGCTTTTGACGCGCTTCAACTGACGCCGGGATAGTTTTGTCATTTTGGTGCTTGAAGCTTTTGACGCGAGTGACGCGCCTGACGCCGGTGGGAGGAGCTTCTCTGTTGTCTGTAGTCAGGACAGCGGTTGATTTTTCAATGAGCAGCGAGCCTTTATTTGTTATATAAAGCAAAATAACGTTGTTGTAGGGCTTCAACAAAACATGTTCTGGGTTCACCACAGACTTGAGAGGCTGCAGTGTTTGCAGAGTTCCGTCATTTACTCCAGGAGCTGCGTACGGAGGAGTTTCGCTTTCAGCGGTACTTCCGCATGTCACTCGCCCAGTCTGAGTTCTCAAACCCCGGAGCTCGCCTCTCCCCGGCTCTCCCCGGCTCTCGCTCGCCTCTCCCTGCCTCTCCCCGGCTCTCACTCGCCTCTCCCCGCCTCTCTCTCGCCTCTCCCCTGCCTCTCCCTGCCTCTCCCCGGCTCTCGCTCGCCTCTCCCTGCCTCTCCCCGGCTCTCGCCCGCCTGGAGCTGCCTTGCTCTGAGCCAGACTCATCGTCAGCCTGTTCTTATTTTAAATAAACTACGTTTACTACACAGCATGTGTACAATGATTTTGTTACTCAGAATGTTACTACTCATACAAATAATATTACTAATAACAATAATGACAATAAAACAGCAGCAGCATGACTTCTCTTCATGACAGAGACAGACCCTCTGCTGCTGCTGCTCCTCGTCTCCTGATTGGTTGAAGCCCGCGTCAAAGCTTCAAAAGCTCAGCTTTGCTCAGCTTCGGCGTCAGAGGGATTGTTTTGATACGCGAGCGTTTCGCGCGTCAAAAGCTTCAAGTGAGCGCGTAGTACGCGCGACTCTTGAAGCTTTTGACGCGCGTCAAGTGACGCCGGGGCTCTCGGCTTCACCTGACGCGCTTCACCATTCACTTTCAATGGAAACCTGACGCTTTTGACGCCGAAGTTAAGTCCGGTGTGAACGCCCCTTTACAGACAGAGTCATTTTGTTGTTCCTGCTGGATGCCTCGTAATCTGGGCTCTGTGGCTGGTATACTCTGGACCACTGAATCTATGAACACTTGGACCTCAGTTTCATTTTTCAGTTCCTCCTGAGTGAATGTGTAATTCACTGGTGCTCTCGACAGGGTGTCTGCTGTTATTAACTGCTTCCCTGGAACATGTACAATCTCGAATGTGAACTTCATTAGTCTCAAACGGAACCTCAGTACTCTCGGAGGTAACTCATCCAATGCTTTGGTACTCAGTAGAGGTACTAGAGGTTTATGGTCTGTCTCTAACTTGAAAGTGAGTCCATGGACATAGGGCGCTAACCTTTCACATGCCCATGTCACAGCCAGAGCCTCTTTTTCTATTTGAGCGTAATGTTTTTCTGCTTCTGTCAAGCCTCTGGAAATGAACACTACTGGCCTCCATGTTCCATCTTTCTGTGCCTGTGTAAGAACGGCACCGAGCCCATATGATGAGGCGTCGGCTGCCACACATGTCTCTGCCTCTATAGAATATGAAGCCAGGATACGTGGTGAACTCAGTTCAGTCTTAAGTTTTAGAAAAGCCTCCTTCTGTGGGGCTCCCCAGTGCCACTCATTCTTTTCACTGAGTAAATCTTTCAATGGTTTTGAGAAAGATGCAAGATGTGGGAGAAACTTCCCTAGGTAGTTCGCCATGCCCATAATTCTCCTCACACCCTCTGCATCACTCGGTTCTGGCATTTCTATTATCGCCTTGACTTTGTTTGGATCTGGGGACACACCTTCTGCTGTGACACAGTGACCCACAAACATTATTCTGTCTTTTAGGAACTCACACTTATCATTTAGTGTGAGTCCTTCTGACCTGAGCCTCTTCAGAACCTTGTGGAGTCTCTCGTTGTGTTGCTGTGTGTTTTCTCCAAAGACCACGACGTCATCGGCGTGGCACACTACTCCCTCGCACCCCTCTAGCATCTGTGACATCCGACGCTGGAAGTGCTCAGGAGCCGATGAGATCCCAAATGGCAACCGGTTAAATGCATACCTGCCAAATGGGGTTATAAACGTTGTTAGTAGCTTGCTTTCTTCGGCCAATGGGATCTGCCAGAAACCTGAGGTGGCATCAAGTTTAGTGAACATCTTTGCTCCGGACAGCATGGCCAAAGTGTGGTCCACTGCCGGAAGGATGTGTCTCTCCCTCCGCACCCACTTATTTAAATGAGTCATGTCCACACACAGTCTTATCTTGCCTGGTCATGCTTTTGGCGCTACTACCAAGCCTGCGCACCAAGGTGTGGGCTGTGTAACTCTGGATATCACTCCCATGTCCTCCATACGTTCCAACTCACTCTTCACCTTATCCCGCAGTGGAAGGGGCACTCTGCGTGGGGTTGAGAGGGCGTATGGGACTGCTCCTGGGTCGAGCTCAATCTTGTAGGGCTCTTTGAGTTTTCCCAGTCCTGAAAACACTGTCGGGTACAAAGTTTTAAAATCCACTGGTTCCACAAGCACTGAATTTACTCGTTTAATCAGCTCCAATGCTGTGATAGCAGGGAGGCCTAGCAACGGTTTGTACAGTCCTTTGACAACATACACATCCTGAGTAGTTGTCTTTTTATTACCAGTGATTTTACCTTTGAACCGTCCCTTGACATCCAGTTTTTGTTTTCCTGGACCATACAGCTCTTTACATGGCGGCATCAAAGCGCCATGTTTCTGTGGAGAGTAAATACTGCACGGGATTGCTGTGACACTGGCTCCAGTGTCCAACTTGAAGACTGTTTCTTCTTCATTGAGATGTACAGTATCACTCCACTCATCCGACACTTCACATATAATTTCGCCCAAAAATGCAAAATCCTCTTCATCACTCCTCCTGCTATGGAATTCTGTTATATTGTGGACCCCCGCTGACCTGCATTTCTTTGCATAATGTCCTTTTTTGTGACACTTCCTGCACTCTGCGTCTCGAGCTGGGCACTCAGTCCTTGAATGTTTCTTTAATAGTCCACATCTACTGCACTCACTTGTCTTTGAGTCAGTTTTTTCCTTTTCAAATGTATAGGGTTTTTTGTTTCGTTTGTGTATTGCTTCAACTTGCAATGGTTGCTGTTCAACTCCTCTGAGGACTGGCTGCTGCTTCTTTATTGCCTCGCTCTGTCTCACACGTGTCATTGCCTTTCCCAGTGTTAAATCTGCGTCTAACTGGAGACTTTCTGACAGTTTAGCATCTCTTATGCCAACAACTATACGGTCCCGTATTAGCTGTTCTCGTAATGTCCCAAACTCACAGTGTTCTGCCAGCGTGTGCACTGCTGTTATAAAGGACTCCACGCTCTCTCCCGGCTCTTGGCTCCTCCGGTTAAAGCGCGCTCTTTCGAAAATGACGTTTCTTTTGCTAACACAGTGTGCCGTGAAAGCCGCTGTTACTGCCTCGTATTGCTTCGACTGAGCTTCTGTCAGGGGCAAAACATTAAGGATGTCTTCTGCGTCGTCACCAGCAGCTGTTCACCTGGAACTCTTGAGACTGCTTGTCCAGCCCCGAAGCGATCCTGTAGCGCTCGAACCGCTTCAGCCATCTTGGCCACTCGGTGACTTTAGTGAAATCAAACTTGCCTGGCGCCGCGAGCTGAGGCACGGCTGCTCCGCCGTCCCCGCTCCTCCCCTGCGCTGCCTCCTGCTCACTCATGTTGTCCTATTCCCGTTTCATTCTGACACCATGTTACGTTAGCTGAACCTCACTTAACGTAGTAACACAGACAACACATGTGTAAAGCAAGTCACGTCTTTACTTGGCGAACTAACATGTGTGTAACCACAATACATGTCCGGGTGAAGCATAACATAGTTCCGCCTTACTCAACAGTATGGGCCACGTGTAATAGATTGTGTTTTGTTGCCTGTATGAATGAGGGTATTACCCAACTACCGTGGTCCCCACAAATACAGACACCAGACAAGTGTGTAATAACAGTAAAAGACTGGTTGGTCCCCACTTAATAAGAAAAAACAGACTCCGCTTGGCAACATGTGTGAGACCAAAATGGAACTGATCACCTAAACCAGGCAGTGTGCACAAGAGCAAACATTGCAGAACAAACTCATTCCTACCTTCATGGTGGAAGTTGAGGGCCTCTCTGAAGTTTCCAGAACAGCAGAGAAGACTGCACTGTCAGATGACTCAACGTCAGCATCAATTGTTTGTTCTTGTGTCTGAAATAAGAGAAATAAACATTTATAAGCAATGAGAAGTTTTTCAACAGTAAAACAATTATTTAGGTAAATAAATCAGCTTAGTTTAGAAGAGAAAAGCATACATTGGAATGAACATCTATATCTCTGTGTTCTGGCCAAAAATCATATGTATTTTCAATAGGTTGAACTTATTTCTGGTTAAAGTGTAAAAGGTGTAGCCTGTTACACCATTACAGTGAAAGCTACAACTGAAAACAAGTGAATAGCAAGCATTACAGGGTTGTCCTGTGATAGAATAACTGGTGTACCCTGTACAAGACAAACGTGGCTAGTGTTACGGGCCACATGTAATGGACACTGTTTTGTGTTCTGTATGAATGAAGGTGACATATCAATGTGAGTAAATGTGGAGGGTATAACCCAACAACCGTGGTCCCCACAAATACAGACACCAGACAAGTGTGTTAAGTGTGGTCCCCACTTAATTAGGAACACCAGACTGTGCTTGATAAAATGTGTGAAACCAAAATGGAACTGATCTGAATTGACCTGTGATAGAAGAACTGATGTAAACTATACAAGACAAACTTAGCTAGTGGTATGGGCCACGTGTAATAGATTGTGTTTTGTTGCCTGTATGAATGAGGGTATTACCCAACTACCGTGGTCCCCACAAATACAGACACCAGACAAGTGTGTAATAACAGTAAAAGACTGTTTTTTCTCATTTAGTGGGGACCAACCAGACTCCGCTTGGCAACATGTGTGAGACCAAAATGGAACTGATCAACTAAACCAGGCAGTGTGCACAAGAGCAAACATTACAGAACAAACTCATTCCTACCTTCATGGTGGAAGTTGAGGGCCTTCCACCATGAAGGTGGAAAGCCTTCCACCTTCCACCTTCGTCTGCTGTGCAGACGAAGGTGGAAGGCAGAGAAGAACAGCACTGTCAGATGACTCAACGTCAGCATCACTTTGTTCTAGTGTCTGAAAAAAAATAACTATAACTATACTATCTATCATTATATTTCATTATAAAATCACTTGGATGTAGACAGGCAGACCCACCAGTATATAGTTAAATCCAAGAAAAAATATCTGGATAATGACATTTTACACTAGAGCAATCATTGATAATCTTACTAATTATGACAAACCTGTTTTCTCCATGGCCAATCTTTTCCCCCATAGTCATATGTGATTTCTTGTCCTGGATGAATTTCCCTCAATGCAAAGAGGAAAAGGTGTGGTTTGCCCTCTATTATGACCCTCTTCATTTTGCAGTTTGGGTGCCTGTGGTCATCATTGACGAGTCGTCCAAGGCTACCATCTTCTCGGGATGCATCAATACTTGAGATTGGAAAACATATATTCATATTAATTAAAACATTAATTTACCAATTAAATGAAGGTCCATAACTATTTAGAAATGGCTATACATGCTATCCATTTGAGCATTATAAAATCTCCTGCTCTTGGAAAAATAGGCAGACATTTATCAAAACCTTACCACCATAGCTTTTCCTTCCAGTAGAACTCATAAAGAAAAACGGCACTCGCTCTGTGGTAAGTCCTCCTCCTTCTTTGTGATTCTTCCCAAGTTATTAAATCTCCTCTGTACTCAACCACGAAGTCACCCTTTCCAAATTGGCATTTGGCAAATACCCCACGACCTAGAGAAACATCAATCAATTAGGCAAGGCAAGGCAAGTTTATTTGTATAGCACAATTCATACACAAGGCAATTCAAAGTGCTGAACAAAATAAGAAAGCATTAATATCATAAATAATTAGACAAACTTTATTTATAAAGCGCTTTTCATACAAAAAAATAACAACACAATGTGCTTTACAGTTTGGTTAAAAACATGTCCCGCCGGCACATGTGTTTACTATGTCATTTTTCAACACCTTAAAGCTTCACTTAAGATAAAAAAAAAATATATATAGATATATATATATCTATATAGATATATATATATCTATATATATATGGATATAGAGATGATTACAGCTTAATTATTGATTAATCGCATTTCGAACTATCGACAAAATGATGCCATATATTGCAGGTAAATGGTTGTTTGAATGGAAAGATACATGACAAAATAGTGTTCATGTGTTCATTTGTACTGTAGTTGTTTATTAGAACAAATACAGTGCTGTATTTGTTCTATGTAATGTATTTGTAGTGACTCAAACCAAAATTAATGTTTGTTACAGATGAGGGATATTTAAAACAGTCTGAGGCAGAATGTCATTAAATCTGTTTGATTTGGTTACACCATTACTTTTGGACACAAGTAGTGGAAGGGAAAATTAGGTACCCAAGCTTTAATTTAGAAGACACGGAGGAGACTGAGGCTCCGCAGTCCAGCTTCTGGGCTGTATTTTTTGTGTGCACCGGTTAAGCAAAGACACGCACATCACAAGCAGAGAATAGTTCTGTGCGTGTATGTCTTGGATATTGATCAGCGAACGGCGTGATCACAGCCGCTGGAGGAACTGCTGTCCAGAGCGCCCGCAGCTTGCAGAGTTCATACAGGAAACAGCAGCAAGTGCCTCGCGGTCACAAATAATAAACGTGTGTTAAAACTTCCAAAAATACCATTTTATAAACTGGAATCCGTTAATTCAGGTTGTGCAAATCTTGTGCATTCCCACCATTTAACATCTACTCTTTGTAGTATACCATTTGTGTTTTTCAAGTTTTTAGTAATCCGCAGCTACTAAGTTCAGAAACTACGCAATCACAAAATGATATAGCCTCAAGTTAACGGTGCTTAGGCATGTGTTTTGTGGTTTGGGGTGTTTTGCATATTTTATGCTTGTCGCCTGGACAAATGGACAATGTAGTTCAACTTTCTCACATTAATGCTAAGAACCGGGTCAGAACATCTTGTGTTGCACATTCGGCTATGTTCTCAATACTGTTATAGTGAAGAATGTTACTCTTGTCCATATTTGTGTCAAGCCATTTCTGAATGTAAAAAAATGACACACACATACAGTACCTTTATAGGGGTTAATGAATTGCACATCCAATTCCACCGTCTTGTCCTGTGCTTTTGTGGCACGTATAGTAGCGTCCTCCATTGGCAGTTTCCTCCTGCTTCTTGTTGCCATTGTTATTCCTATTTTGAAATACAAAGCATTAACAATGTCATAGAACACCCTCCATAAATCTTTTATTTTATAAAATTATGCTTTAGTTTTGTCAGACAGCCAAATCTACACAACATTACATAGAGACAGATGACGCAATTATTTTTTACAGCTTGAATTAAAGAGAAGTCAAGACCTGGTGGCCAACCAGCAGACATATGATATTGTTTGAATTAGATACAACACGCAATCGCTGAATATCAATCATATTCATGCATTGCACTGTGCTGTGCTGGTAGAAATGGCATGGGCCACTTGTTAGCTGGTCTGCTAACAAGAGGTAACTATAGAAAACTAAGTAAAGATTTGATATTCAATATTTTGAATTGTATACAACTATCTGATATAAATAAATATGTTTTAGTTATGTCAGACAGTAACATGTAGACCAGATTACATAAAGACAGATGTTAGTTATATTTTAAGTCAGAAAAACAATCACTCAATGGGTACCTGTGCAGACGTGATCCCTGTGCAGGGCTGGACTGGCCATCGGGCGTACCGGGCAATGCCAGAAGGGCCGATGCCCATATTTGGGCCGGTCTGTTTGCCTCATACAAAAAAGATGTTTGTGAAAAGTGTAAATCCGTTGAGAACTGTTCGAGGGGGCGCGCGTGTCCGCGGGGCACCTGCTGTATGTACTGGAACGGGATTCTACCACCTCAGCGGCCGCAGTGTTCCGTCATCCAGCGGCTCTGAGCTGGACGCGGGAACCGCTCACCGGGAGCCGCTCACAACACAACACGGTGAGCGCGTAGCCGCAACGTGACCATATACCCAAGACCATAAACGTGCACAGGACCATGCATGTCTTTGCGTAATTTGTGCACCCAATAAATACACCGCTGCAGGAAACAGTCCGCGTCTCCCCTCTCCTCTCGAAGTGCGACTAAATTAAAGCTCGGGTGCCTAAATTTTCCATTGCATTAAAAGTTCATGTTTGAGCCCAAAAGTAAAATGTTGTGAAAAAATTAAACAGATTTAGAGCCAGCCAATGGCTGACATTATGCATTTCAGACTTTTTTGACCAATTCTCATCCCTGTAACAACAGTTGTCTGCGTCCAACAAATGTAGTGTTGTGAAACTGCTGTACAGCAGCCATTCCCAAACTCAGTAACACCGAGGCCCCTCACTCTGAGACATGTCATTTTATTTTATTACTGCTCATTGTAATACAAAAATGATTAGACAAGTCAAATTGCACTTTATTTTTTTGTTGAATTTTTTTGTAGACCTCCTGCATACCCTCTACAGGGGCCGCGGACCCCACTTGGGAGACACTGCTGCTTCCACATACTGTATAAACCAGGGGTCGGCAACCTTTAGTGCTCCTCCAGTGGCTCCTGGAGCCTTTTCAAAAATGTCTGAAAATGGAGTGGGAGGGCTATATTTTATTCCTAGTTTGAATGTGGTTTCTGTAGGAGGAAAAACATTCCTAACGTATTTCAATGCTGTAAAAATGTGTATAAGTAATATTCAATTTCAACATTTCTGTCAACGTAGTGAGTCATATCCTGTGGCGCGGCCCCGCGGCAGACGGCCGCTGCTGTAAACAAACCGGCGTGTGCGCACGGATCCCAAAGATAAAAAGAGAACGAGTCGATAATAAGACTGGACTAAGAACAAGACTGAACATTTGCTTTCAGTCAATGAGGAAGGACTGCTTCATGTTTGCGATGTAATAGGAAGTTTTGTTGCAACACGAGGAACAATGAAGCACTAAAAACCGTTCACAGGGATTACGTGAAGGATTCTTTCATACAAAATCCGGAGCACCTTTTTCAGACTTCAAAAACCTCCGCAAAGACTGTGAAAGAAAAGGCCATTAAGGACATTCAGCTCCAGCAAACTTCAGCCTGTGACGTAATCGATATGAGTGGACAGTGCAGGTGTGTGACCTTTGAGCCAAAAAGCAGATTTATTTACTGTATTTCTACAGTTGCATGAAGGCAAAAAAATGGAAGTCAAAGTTAAAGCAGAGTCATCACGTGGTGCGTCATTCTCTCCAGGACACGCTGCAGTGAAAACACACATTTGACAATCATGAATGCTAATCATGTATTTGTAGCCTTTACTTGGTCATTTAGATAATAGGCTAACGTAGCTAATGTAGCTACATTGTGTAACCTTCATATAAGCTTTATACAAGGCTGTTATTTTTTTGCGGCTCCAGACAGATGTTTTTAGTATTTTTTGTCAAATATGGCTCTTTGAACCTTTTGAGTTGCCGATCCCTGGTATAAACAAACTGTAAAAAACGTGACAAAAACATGCCTCGGCCGGTAAGAAGGAAAAAATGCCCGGGCCGTTTTTTTGTCCCAGTCCAGCCCTGTCCCTGTGTGCATGTACACCACACTCAACACCCGGTAGCCACCCAGCAGATATATAAATTAGTCCCCGTGCGCGTGCTGTGGTTCCCGCGGGAGCCCCGGTGCGCGTGCAGACGTGGATCCCGCGGATCCCGCGGGAGCCCCGGTGCAGGTGCAGATGCAGACGTGGATCCCGCGGGAGCCCCGGTGCGCATGCAGACGTAGATCCCGCGGGAGCCCCGGTGCGCGTTCAGACGTGGATCCCGCGGGAGCCCCGGTGCAGGTGCAGATGCAGACGTGGATCCCGCGAGAGCCCCAGTGCAGATGCAGACGTGGATCCCGCGGGAGCCCCGGTGCGCATGCAGACGTAGATCCCGCGGGAGCCCCGGTGCGCGTGCAGACGTGGATCCCGCGGGAGCCCCGGTGCGCATGCAGACGTAGATCCCGCGGGAGCCCCGGTGCAGATGCAGACGTGGATCCCGCGGGAGCCATACAGACGTGGGGAAGCCCCGGTGCTCAGCAGGGCGTGGAGTACCGGTGTTTACAGCGGGTTTCCACGCTCAAGACCCGGTGGACACCCAGCCAGCGGATATATAAATAAATTAATTCCACTACAACACGCACTTGCTGTATACTAATCGAATTTATGCATTGTGACTACACTGTGCTGATAGAAATGGTGCAGGCCACATGTTAGCCCATTAGCTTGCATTAGCTGCTCTGCTAACATGAGGTAGCTTGAGGAAACAAAGTTCCTAACTAAACTAAAACTAAGTAAACTAGGTTTACTCAATGGCCGAACACATGCATTTAATCTCATACAACTGTCTGATATAAATAAATCTTGTCTTTGTATAAGTATTTGTTAAACTTACCTTTTTGTTCTCACTCGTGTCTCAACCGTGTCAATGTCACTGAGAAGTAAATCCTTCCACGCACATGCGCAGATGAGTCAAGCGTGTGTGAAGTGTGTATTCTTGCAATACCAGATCCGACCAGTAGTTGGCAGCACTGAGAGAGACTTGTTATACACACTTTTACACACTTTTTCAGATATATGTGATATATATCCGGCGCCAGCTCCCGCTGTGCAGCTCGTCACTTTGGCTATCTTCTCTTTCCGACCCTTTCTCTATTTATTTCTTGTAGATGTGATTTTTTATTTTTTATTTTTGTAGACAAGCGTTTATTTGTGCATTGTGCACACGGGAAGCCTAACTTCGTGGACTTTCTCACTGGATTAACATGTCTTCGGCACTTTTTTCGGAGTCCTCCGCTCACAGAGCCACGAGACCAGGGTGTCCCATTGTTTACACACGGGAGCAGCTTCTCGGACTTAGAGACTCCGCTTTCCGGCACTCAGAGAAGCCGGTGATCCCCTTGGAGATCCGTAGGAGACGCAGGGGCTCCAGAGGAGGCCGAAAGAGGAAGAAGAGGCCGTATCTCCCCTCCATCCTTATGGGGAACGTACGGTCCATCTCTAATAAGACTGAGGAGCTGACCGCACTGGTCCGCCATCATAAAGAGTACAGACAATGTGGACTTATGTGTTTCTCTGAGACGTGGCTGTGTGGGAATATACCGGACTCTGTGGTCGCGCTGGAGGGATTTAAACTTGTGCGAGCGGACCGCTGCGCGGAGGGGAGTGGGAAGAGGAAAGGCGGGGGTGTCGCGGTCTACGTGAACGAGCAGTGGTGCATCCCGACGCACGTGCATGTGGTTCAGCGTACATGCACACAGGACATGGAGCTGCTCGCTGTGAGCATGAGACCCAGGTATCTGCCGCGGGAGTTTTCACACACTGTGGTTCTATGTGTCTACATTCCCCCGTCAGCAGACGCAGCCGCAGCATGTGAGGAGATGCACAGAACTGTGACCCAGATCCAGACCCGCAGCCCCCGCGCTCTGATTCTGATCAGCGGAGACTTTAACCACGCCTCCCTCTCCGCCACTCTCCCGACATTCAAACAGTATTTCACGTGCCCAACTCGTGGCAATAAGACCCTGGACCTACTGTATGTTAATGTGCGGGACGCATACGCCTCCTCCCCCCTCCCCCCTCTCGGACGCTCTGATCACAGCCTGGTCCGTCTGTCTCCGGAATACACACCAGTGGTGAGAAGAAATCCAGCGCAGAAGAGGATTGTAAAAGTGTGGAGCGATGATGTGGATGAGATGCTGAGAGATTGTTTTCAAAACACTGATTGGGAAATGATCTGCAGCTCTAATGGTGAGGACATCGAGAGCCTGACACACTGCATTACAGACTATATCCTCTTCTGTGTGGATAACACTGTACCAACTAAGAAGGTGCGGTGCTTTTCTAACAACCACCCATGGGTGACCCCTGAGCTTAAAGCCCTCCTGAACCTCAAGAAAAGGGCTTTCATCTCAGGGGACAGGGAGAAGCAGAAGAGGATCCAGCACGAGCTCCAGTGGAGGATCAGGAGGGCCAAGAAGGACTATGGGAAAAAGCTGGAGCAGAAGCTGGCCCAGGGAAACGCCCGCGACGTGTGGAGAGGCCTAAAGAACATCTCCGGCTTTGGACAGAGTGCCAGAAGAACAGCAGATGGAGACCAGCACCGGGCGGATGAATTTAACCAGTACTTCAACCGGTTTGATTCTCCCCCCTCTCCATCTGCCCCCCCTCCCGCCCCCACCTCTTCACACGTCCCCAGCCCAGTGGACACCGCCCAGTGGACACTGCCTCCGGCTGCCCCGGGCCCTCCTGCCCCCGCATCCCCAGCCCCCACCTCGGACAGTACACCCCGGTCCCCCCCCCTCTCCATCACACCGGACCAGGTGAGGAGTCAGCTCCAGCGCCTGAAGCTGAGGAAATCCGCAGGACCGGACGGGATCAGTCCCTGTGCAGACCAGCTCTCTGGGGTCCTCAGCTACATGTACAACCTGAGCCTCAGCCTGGAGAAGGTCCCTGTCCTGTGGAAGACCTCCTGTGTGATCGCGGTCCCAAAAACAGCACACGCCAAGGAACCGGCTCACTACAGACCAGTCGCACTGACCTCCCACCTGATGAAGACAATGGAGCGGCTCATCCTCACCCATCTCCGCTCCGTGGTCAGCCCCACCCTGGACCCGCTGCAGTTCGCCTACAGACCCAACTTCCTGCAGCGGACGCTCTCCCACCTGGAGCACGCCGGGAGCGCTGTGAGGGTCATGTTTTTCGACTTCTCCAGTGCTTTCAATACCATCAGGCCGGCACGGCTGCAGGGGAAGATGGAGGACGCGGGAGTGGACAGTAGCCTCACTGCATGGACCATCAACTACCTCTCAGACCGACCACAGTACGTGCGGCTGCGCAGCTGTGAGTCTGAAGTGGTAGTCTGCAGCACTGGGGCCCCTCAGGGCACTGTCCTCTCACCATTTCTCTTCACCATCTACACCTCAGACTTCACACACGACACACACAGCTGTCACCTGCAGAAGTTCTCCGACGACTCCGCCATCGTGGGCTGTGTGTCTGAGGGGAACGAACTGGAATATCGGTCGGTTATCACAGACTTTGTCGACTGGTGTGAACGCAACCACTTGTGCTTGAACACCAGTAAGACCAAGGAGATGGTCATCGACTTCAGGAGAAAACCACTTTCCCACACGTTGCTGAACATCCAGGGGGAGGACATTGAGCTGGTGGACAGCTTCAAGTACCTGGGTGTTCACATTAACAATAAACTGGACTGGTCCCATAATACAAACGCCCTGCACAAGAAGGGCCAAAGTCGCCTCTTCCTTCTGAGGAGGCTGAGGTCCTTCGGAGTGAGCAGGCCTCTGCTCAGGACTTTTTATGACTCTGTGGTAGCTTCTGCCATTTACTACGCTGCCGTGTGTTGGGCCCCGGGCAGCACAGAGCGGGACAGAAACAGACTGAACAAGCTGGTCAGGAGGGCCAGCTCCACTCTGGGCTGCTCCCTGGACTCTGTGGAGGAGGTGAGGGACAGGAGGGTGCTAACCAAAGCCACCTCCATCATGAACAATACCTCCCACCCACTGCACAGGACTGTAGAGGAGCTGAGGAGCTCCTTCAGTGGAAGACTGAGACACCCTCAGTGTAGGAAGGAGCGCTACCGCAGGGCCTTTATCCCCACCGCTGTCAGACTGTACAATAAGTCACTTTAAATGATCACTGTGTGAAAACCTGCACTACTATTGACACTGTTTCCAATTGACACTTGTCACTTTTGTTGTACATAATTATTGTCACTTTATTGTACATATATATCCTGCATGTAACATGTTTGCACATTTCCTCCTTTTGCACAATCTGAGTGTCTCTATCCATGCCAAATGTGACATGTAAATTTCTCCTATGTGAGATAAATAAAGCAAATCTTATCTTATCTTCTGGGGTCAGCCCTGAAAATTTGTCAAGGAACTCCCCTGACCTTCTTTTCAATGAATCTAATGGTCCTCACGCCGTGAGTGTGCTGTCTGACCACGGTCCCCACCAAGTGGGGAACACACACACACACACACACACACACACACACACACACACACACACACACACACACACACACACACACACACACACACACACACACACACACACATATTCTCAAAGAATAAGGGTGGGCGCATTTCTCCCCGGGAGAGAGCGCATGAAATCTGTCTTGAAAAAGAGCAATGACAGGTCCCAGAACCAAGGGGAGTCCCTGGAGGTTTTAACCTTGAAAAAAGCCCTTAAATCCGGCTTAAAATAGGGCCATGCAGGTCCCAGAACCGAGGGGATTCTGTGGAGGTTCTATCCCCGAAAAAAGCGTAGAAATCCGGGCATAAATGCAGCACTGGCAAGCCTGAGACCCAGGGGGGGTCCTCGGAGGTTTTAACCCCGAAAAAAGCCCTTAAATCCGGCTTAAAATAGGGCCATGCGGGTCCCAGAACCGAGGGGATTCTGTGGAGGTTCTATCCCCGAAAAAAGCTCAGAAATCCGGGCATAAATGCAGCACTGGCAAGCCTGAGACCCAGGGGGGGTCCTCGGAGGTTTTAACCCCGAAAAAAGCCCTTAAATCCGGCTTAAAATAGGGCCATGCGGGTCCCAGAACCGAGGGGATTCTGTGGAGGTTCTATCCCCGAAAAAAGCTTAGAAATCCGGACATAAATGCAGCACTGGCAAGCCTGAGACCCAGCGGGGGTCCTCGGAGGTTTTAACCCCGAAAAAAGCCCTTAAATCCGGCTTAAAATAGGGCCATGCGGGTCCCAGAACCGAGGGGATTCTGTGGAGGTTCTATCCCCGAAAAAAGCTTAGAAATCCGGGCATAAATGCAGCACTGGCAAGCCTGAGACCCAGGGGGGGTCCTCGGAGGTTTTAACCCCGAAAAAAGCCCTTAAATCCGGCTTAAAATAGGGCCATGCGGGTCCCAGAACCGAGGGGATTCTGTGGAGGTTCTATCCCCGAAAAAAGCTTAGAAATCCGGGCATAAATGCAGCACTGGCAAGCCTGAGACCCAGTAGGGGTCCTCGGAGGTTTTAACCCCGAAAAAAGCCCTGAAGTACGGCTTGAAATAGAGCCATCACAGGCCTGGTGCTCCAAGTAAATGTGAAAAAAATTCTAAGTGCTTTGGGCAGGATTCGAACCTGCGTGGGAGGACCTCAATGACTCCCCATTCCATCGCCTTTGCCACTCGGCCACAGCGAGCCCAGTACTACAGCATAGACACATAAACACTAAGGCTGATTTGTAGGCTGAGGGGTGGGAAAGGCCTGGTTCTCCAGGGGGGCTATGTTCATGTGTGGGGGCTACCAGGACCTCCAGGCCGGTTAGGGTTAGGTCTGGGGAGGGCCTGGTTCTCCAGGGGGGCTAGAGTTAGGCGTGGGGAAGGCCTGGACCTCCAGGGGGGCTAGGGTTAGGCGTGGGGAAGGCCTGGTTCTCCAGGGGGGGGTTACAGTTAGGCATAGGGAAGGCCTGGACCTCAGGAGGCTAGGTTCTGATGTGGGAGCGCCCTGCTCCTCCAGGACCTCCAGGGGGGCTAGGCCTAAGCCTGCTGCCCGACCACGGCACCCCACACCCCCGCAGGCGCACCTCCAGGGACCGCCGGGGCCGGGGAAGACCTGTGCACCAGTCGGACCCGGGTACCCACTATTAAGCCCCCCCCTCGGACTGCACACCCTTAAGCGCTGCTGGAAAAACCAGGCGTGCCTGGGACTACAAACAGAACAAAACGTGCCTAGTACTACAAGCTAGACACTTAGTCTGATTTTCAAAACGTGCCTGGTCCTACAGCCTAAACACTTAGGTTTTTTCTCGAAACACTTAGTCCGATTTTCAACGTGTGCCTGGTACTACAGCCTAAACACTTAGGTTTTTTCTCAAAACACTTAGTCTGATTTTCAACGTGTGCCTGGTCCTACAGCCTAAACACTTAGGTTTTTTCTCAAAACACTTAGTCTGATTTTCAACGTGTGCCTGGTCCTACAGCCTAAACACTTACGTTTTTTCTCAAAACACTTAGTCTGATTTTCAAAACGTGCCTGGTCCTACAGCCTAAACACTTAGGTTTTTTCTCGAAACACTTAGTCCAATTTTCAACGTGTGCCTGGTCCTACAACCTAAACACTTACGTTTTTTCTCAAAACACTTAGTCTGATTTTCAAAACGTGCTTGGTACTACAGCCTAAACACTTAGGTTTTTTCTCAAAACACTTAGTCTGATTTTCAACGTGTGCCTGGTCCTACAGCCTAAACACTTAGGTTTTTTCTCAAAAAACGTAGTCTGATTTTCAACGTGTGCCTGGTCCTACAGCCTAAACACTTAGGTTTTTTCTCAAAACATTTAGTCTGATTTTCAAAACGTGCCTGGTACTACAGCCTAAACACTTAGGTTTTTTCTCAAAACACTTAGTCTGATTTTCAACGTGTGCCTGGTCCTACAGCCTAAACACTTAGGTTTTTTCTCAAAACACTTAGTCTGATTTTCAACGTGTGCCTGGTCCTACAGCCTAAACACTTACGTTTTTTCTCAAAACACTTAGTCTGATTTTCAAAACGTGCCTGGTCCTACAGCCTAAACACTTAGGTTTTTTCTCAAAACACTTAGTCCAATTTTCAACGTGTGCCTGGTCCTACAACCTAAACACTTACGTTTTTTCTCAAAACACTTAGTCTGATTTTCAAAACGTGCTTGGTACTACAGCCTAAACACTTAGGTTTTTTCTCAAAACACTTAGTCTGATTTTCAACGTGTGCCTGGTCCTACAGCCTAAACACTTAGGTTTTTTCTCAAAACATTTAGTCTGATTTTCAAAACGTGCCTGGTACTACAGCCTAAACACTTAGGTTTTTTCTCAAAACATTTAGTCTGATTTTCAAAACGTGCCTGGTACTACAGCCTAAACACTTAGGTTTTTTCTCAAAACACTTAGTCTGATTTTCAAAACGTGCCTGGTACTACAGCCTAAACACTGAGGTTCGTCTTCGAACCTCCGACTTTCGTTCTTGATTAATGAAAACATTCTTGGCAAATGCTTTCGCTTTCGTCCGTCTTGCGCCGGTGCCCCGGAGGGCAGCCCCGCATGGGTTTTGGGTCTGATAAATGCACGCATCCCCGGAGATCAGCGCTTGTTGGCATGTATTAGCTCTAGAATTGCCACAGTTATCCAAGTAACGGTAGAGCGATCTTAGGAACCATAACTGATTTAATGAGCCATTCGCAGTTTCACTGTACCGGCCGTGTGTACTTAGACTTGCATGGCTTAATCTTTGAGACAAGCATATGCTACTGGCAGGATCAACCAGGTAGCCCTGAGTGGAGCCAGGCATGCCCGTGGGGCGGCGGCGGGCTGGAGGAGGCGGCCCCACGCGGCACAGTCCTGGGTCATCGGGGGGGTCGGAACTTGGGCGCCCGAACCCCAGGCAGGGTGCGGGCCGTCCGTGGGCTTTCGCGTTTCGGAGCCTCTCCTGGGCTTCTTCCGAGGGGTTCAAGAAACAGTGTTTTCCGCCTGGACCTCCGCGCCTGGGTGGGGGGTGTGAGGAACAAGCCCCAGCACCCCCCAGGCGGGGGACAGACGTCTCTGGGCATCCGGGAGAGACAGGGCGTCTCGGTCTCGCCACCCACAGGTCCGGCGAGAGCCCCCAGCCCACGCTGGGAGCCTGCCGAGTAGCGTCAGGCATGCAGTGTGAGGGAACCGTCTGGCTCGAATCACTTCCACCAGGAGCCCCCGCAGAGGCATGCCGTGTGCACCGGGAGTCCCGGGCTGAATTTTCAAACCGCCCTAGAACCGGCCCCCGGTGTCGGACCGACACGCTCGAGGTGTCCACGGACTCGTCTCGGCCTGGGCTACGACGTAGCCCACGCACGGGGGACAAGAGACGGGAATGTTACGGCGGTCTGAAAATCAGCGGGGGAAGCGCGGCCGCGTCCGCTCACGAGCGCCTATTCTTGTTCAAGAAAGGGGGGGTTTCCCGGGCCCGTGGAAGGCGAACCAGGGGGGCTAGAGACATGGGGCTTGGACCCACGGACTCGTCCGGACCTGGGCTATATCCTTTGTGAATTTCACTGATGGGGAAATGAAAGACGAAAAAGTTACGGCCTGCGTAAAAGGGACTTGAGCTCACAAGACACTTTGTCATTTTTTCTCAAACAGCGTGTGTGTCTGGGAATACAGGGAGAGCCTCCAGAAATTCGTTAAAAATCAACTCAACCAGGGGGGCTAGTGACACAGGGTTTTCACCCACGCACTCCTCCGGACCTGGACTACCACCGGGGCGGGCTTTGCTCCCGCTCAGATCCGGGCCTGCGCGCCCATTCCCGGGGGAAGAAAGACCCGCTTTCCGGGCTCCTCAAAGCCGAGCCAGGGGGGCTACAGACACGGGGGTGGGACCCAGGGACTCCCCTGGTCCCGGGCTACCCGCGGTGTGAATTTGACGCGCGGGGGACAAAGGACCAAAAAGTTATGGCCCTTGGAAACCCCCGGGGGACCGCGCGTCTGTCATCCGCCCAAGAGCGCTCATTCTGGGGGAGGAGAACCTCGGCTTCCAGGGCTCGTAGAAAACGAACCATAAGGGCTAGAGACACGGGGTTTTCACCCACGCACTCCTCCGGTCCTGGGCTACCACCGGGGCGGGCTTTGCTCCCGCTCAGATCCGGGCCTGGGCGCTCATTCCCGGGGGAAGAAAGCCCCGCTTTCCGGGCTCCTCAAAGCCGAGCCAGGGGGGCTACAGACACGGGGGTGGGACCCGGGGACTCCCCTGGTCCCGGGGTACCCGCGGTGTGAATTTGACGCGCGGGGGACAAAGGACCAGAAAGTTATGGCCCTTGGAAACCACCGGGGGACCATGGGGGTTAAGGTTAGGTGTTGGGAAGGCCTGGACCTCCAGGGGGGCTATGTGCAAGCGTGGGGGGCGGCCTGGACCTCCATGGGGGTTAAGGTTAGGTGTGGGGAAGTCCTGGACCTCCAGGGGGGCTATGTGCAGGCGTGGGGGCGGCCTGGATCTCCATGGGGGTTAAGGTTAGGTGTGGGGAAGGCCTGGACCTCCAGGGGGGCTATGTGCAGGCGTGGGGGCGGCCGGGATCTCCGTGGGGGTTAAGGTTAGGTGTAGGGAAGCCCTGGTTCTCCAGGGGGGCTATGTGCAGGTGTGGGGGCGGCCTGGATCTCCATGGGGGTTAAGGTTAGGTGTGGGGAAGGCCTGGATCTCCATGGGGGTTAAGGTTAGGTGTGGGGAAGGCCTGGACCTCCAGGGGGGCTATGTGCAGGTGTGGGGAAGGCCTGGATCTCCATGGGGACTATGTGCAGGTGTGGGGAAGGCCTGAATCTCCATGGGGGTTAAGGTTAGGTGTGGGGAAGGCCTGGACCTCCAGGGGGGCTATGTGCAGGCGTGGGGGGCGGCCTGGATCTCCATGGGGGTTAAGGTTAGGTGTGGGGAAGGCCTGGACCTCCAGGGGGGCTATGTGCAGAATTGGGGGGCGGCCTGGATCTCCATGGGGGTTAAGGTCAGGTGTGGGGAAGGCCTGGACCTCCAAGGGGGCTATGTGCAGGCGTGGGGGCGGCCTGGATCTCCATGGGGGTTAAGGTTAGGTGTATAGAAGCCCAGGACCTCCAGGGGGGCTAAAGCTAACAAACAGCATCAGCCCTATCTTAGTTTTCAAGAATTTAGAATTTCCAACCGAGAAAGTGACTCGATCGGCCTGGGTGAGAGCGATTCGTAGAGATTTGGGTGCTACCTTTTCAGTGCTTCGTGGCAGTAGCTACGTGTGTAGCCTTCATTTTCAGGCTGACGATATTTACACCACTCCCAAGGGTCGTCGACGTTTAAAGAAAGGTGTAATACCATCCTAATTTGCTTGGAACAACTTTAATCCCCCTCATCGCCAGTCAGTGTATGAGAGAGCCAGCGAAAGGCTGGGGGTCGATCTCCGTGAGGAGGAAGACACTGTGGAAACAGCTGAGAGCGAGGGAGCTGCCTGTGCTGACCACGACTATACTACTCCCCCCACGCCCGGTAGGTACATTTTAGGTTACGTTTATGTATGTAATCTCTTATAAATGTATTCCTTAGAAGTGCTTTTTATTTTTTATTATGCCTTCTCTAGTCTTTACCTCTCTTTCTGACTGTTGCACTGAGCCAAAGCAATCTCCAAGTCTGTAACTTCCTGTTTCTTACGTGGCAATAAAAATGATTCTGATGTAAACATACAGCTGCTAATGTACAGATGCTATCATATAACTACACTTTGCTTGCACTAGAATACACAGTACTTTATACTTGCCTCTTATTTAGGCAAATGTAAAACTTTTACCCTTCTTTTTATTAGAGATTTTATACTTGTTATTCGATGCTGGAGTTAGAGATTTTGCTTTATTTTATTAGTAAAGCTATTGTTCACTAATCCTGTGCTGTGTGCTCCTCTTTCCTACTGTTCTATAACTTGTGATTCAACACTGAAATTTCTCCACTGTGGGACGAATAAAGGATCTCTTCATCTTAATAGTTATTGCCATAGCTAAACATTACTTTTTTCATTAGCTGTGTGTGTGCCTGTGTGTCGCAATTTGTATGAAAAGAGCTATATAAATAAAGTTTTATATATTTTATGATTTTCTCCTGACTTAAATCTGATTGTACTTGTTTTTTTTCTGAGGATTCATTGATGCACTGGCAGAAGAAAATCAGAGGCTGGAGTCGCAACTGCAGCAACTACAATTACAACTGACAGAGATGACCCTACAACTAAAGCAACCTAAGTGCCACGGCTTTTGTGCCTCTGACAGCGATTTCCGTTTCTACACCCGATTCCCATCGGAGGAGGTCTTCATAGCGTTTTGGAAAACTCTGCAGCCATCTGCTTCTAGGATGGTCTACTGGACAAGGGCACAGAGCATGGCACAGGGTCCTGCCCTTCAACGCAAACTCCCTCTGATAGATGAATGTTTTCTTTTCCTTTGTCGCATTGCTGCAGGACTGAAAGAAAAAGTACTGGCTTCTATCTTTGACATCAGTGTCTCGACAGTGAGTCGTGTTGTCATCACTTGGGCAAACTACCTGTTTCAAGTTCTTGGGGCAGAGCCAGTTTGGATGACGAGAGCACAGGTACAAGCTACAATGCCAGACAAATTTCGCCAGTACTGCCCCAATGTGCGTGTGATTGTGGACTGTACTGAAGTGCGTTGTGAGATACCAGCCTCCCTTACCTTACAATCGGAAACATTTTCGACCTATAAAAACAACAACATTGGTATCGCTCCCTGTGGAGTTGTTACATTTGTGTCAAAGCTGTACACTGGCTCAATTTCGGACAAAGAAATTACTATGAGATGTGGTCTATTGCAACTGCTCTCCTATGGAGATGGAGTCATGGCTGACAAGGGTTTTGTCATTGAGGAAGAGTTGTCACAAATTGGTGCACACTTAATCATTCCACCTTTCAAAACCACATCCCAACTCTCTGTTGCTGATGCCCATAAAACCCAAGCAATTGCTCGTCTCAGAGTGCTCGTGGAGAGGGCAATACGCAGAGTGAAGGAGTACCATATCTGGGATAGCGTTGTGCCCCTCTCCTTGACTGGCACCATCAACCAGCTTTGGGCAGTTTGTTGCTTGCTAACACACTACCAAGGACCTTTGGATATTAAACATGACAAGCCAGTGTAATGTTCTATACTTATATAATTTCAAACGTTTTTTGTTTTGTCTAACTTTGGCAATCAAGAATAACATGTATTTTACACCACTGTAGTTAGATTTAGATCCCCCTCATCGCCAGTCAGTGTATGAGAGAGCCAGCGAAAGAGCTGGTCCAGTGTTCCGCGACCGGGACGAAAACCACACTGCTCCTCCTGAATCCGAGATTCGACCATCGGACGTAGCCTCCTCTCCAGTACCTTGGAGTAGACCTTACCGGGGAGGCTGAGGAGTGTGATCCCACGATAATTGGAACACACCCTCCGGTCCCCCTTCTTGTAGAGAGGGACCACCACCCCGGTCTGCCACTCCATTGGTACCGCCCCCGATCGCCACGCAATGTTGCAGAGACGTGTCAGCCAAGACAGTCCTACAACATCCAGAGACTTTAGATAGTCAGGACGGATCTCATCCACTCCCGGCGCCTTGCCACCATGGAGGCTGCCAACCACCTTGGTGACCTCGGCCAGGGAGATGGAAGTATCCGCCCCAACATCCTCAGCCTCTGCCTCCTGGACGGAGGACGTGACGGGGGGATTGAGGAGAACCTCGAAGTATTCCTTCCACCGCCCGACAATATCCCCAGTCGAGGTCAGCAGCCCTCCACCCGCACCATACACGGTGTTGGCAAAGAACTGCTTCCCCCTCCTGAGGCGCCGGACGGTTTGCCAGAACCTCTTCGAGGCCGACCGATAGTCATGCTCCATGGACTCTCCGAACTCCTCCCAGTCCCGGGTTTTTGCCTCTGCAACAGCCCGGGCCGCGGCACGTTTGGCCTGCCGGTACTGGACAGCTGCCTCAGGAGTCCCACGAACCATCATTGGTCGATAGGACTCCTTCTTCAGCCTGACGGCATCCCTTACTGCCGGTGTCCACCACCGGGTTCGGGGATTGCCGCCGGGACCAGCACCAGAGACCTTGCGACCACAGCTACGAGCCGCCGCATTGGCGATAGAGGAAGAGAACATGGTCCACTCGGACTCGATGTCCCCCTCCTCTGCCGGGACCTGGGAGAAGCTCTTCCGGAGGTGTGAGTTGAAAGTCCGTCTGACAGGGGGCTCACCAAGACGTTCCCAGCAAACCCTCACTACACGCTTGGGCCTGCCAGGTCTGACCGGCCTCCTGCCCTGCCAGCGGATCCAACTCACAACCAGGTGATGATCGGTTGACAGCTCCACCCCTCTCTTCACCCGAGTGTCCGAGACACGCGATCGAAGGTCAGATGATACGACTACAAAGTCGATCATCGACCTCCGGCCTAGGGTGTCCTGGTGCCACGTGCACTGATGGACACCCTTGTGCTCGAACATGGTGTTCGTGATGGACAGGCCGTGACTGGCACAGAAGTCCAACAACTGAACACCGCTCGGGTTCAGATCAGGGGGGCCGTTCTTCCCGATCACCCCTCTCCAAGTGTCACTGGCATTTCCCACATGGGCGTTGAAGTCCCCCAGGAGAATAACGGAGTCCCCGGGCGGTGCACTGTCCAGTACCCCTCCCAAGGACTCCAAGAAGGCCGGGTACTCTGCACTACCGTTAGGCCCGTAGGCCGTCACAACAGTGAGAGACTCGTCCCCCACCCGGAGCGGAGGCGGAGGGACGCGACCCTCTCATTCACCGGGGTGAACTCCAACACGTGGCGGCTGAGATGGGGGGCAATGAGTATGGCCACCCCAGCTCGCCGCCTCTCCCCGCGGGAAACACCAGAAAAGTGGAGCGTCCAACCCCTCTCAAGGAGTTGGGTTCCAGAGCCCAAGCTGTGTGTGGAGGTGAGGCCGACTATCTCTAGTCGGTATCGCTCAACCTCCCCCACAAGCTCGGGCTCCTTCCCCCCCAGTGAGGTGACGTTCCACGTCCCAAGAGCCAGAAGTTGGGTGTGTGGACTGGGTCGTCGAGGTCTCCGCCTTCGACTGCTGCCCAGTCCTCTCTGCACCTCGCCACCACGGACCCCTCTGCAGGTGGTGAGCCCACAGGAGGGACTGTGTGAATTGTGTTCAGTCTCTTCCATTAAATTTGTTAAATCCGTTGTTGCAATATATTTGAGGAATGGGTCCCAGATTTTGCTGAATTGATCTTGTTTATGATCCTTTCCAAAGGCAGTGTCGTAGATAATTCAGAAATCCATCGTCCTATATTTGGCCTTCTAATGTCTTTACTACAGTGCTATCAATCTCTTTGCTAACAATATACCAACGCCTTGAATGCCTTGTGACTCTCCCTAAGTCGTACTTCTGCATAGGATCCTAAAATAACAAATTTTGGTGCAAATGTAATTTTGACACTTAGAATATTTTGAATGTAATTTGCCACTTCCTGCCAAAACTTTTTTGTATTTCTGTACATTGTCAAACACAATGAAAGAATTTCCAGTTTCAACTAAAAGAAGCGGTGTATGATTTGCATGAACTGTGGCTATAATCTATCCAAAATACGGAACTATTGAAGCATCGAGGACTTTGCGATGGATGAGGCAAAACTTATTGAAAGCAATTGGTAAATTAAAGCCGCAAGCGGCATCTAACGGCCCTCGGCGCACAACGCAACCGAGGTGGCGCTGACTCGCCATTTTCCTACCGCCCTGATGGGAGCGACACTGTGCCTTTTGAATTCCTATGATCAGTGATTGTGTGTGTCTTTGAAAAGGTAAACCTCATTCTCCCCATGTAATACTTAACTCAGTCTGTAGGGGGAGCTATTGCTGCAATTTTGTCTTTTACACTTTCAGTTTACCCAAAACCGAGAGTTGAACAATCAATTCAAATTTTGTGCAAATCGGACTTTGTATGTGCAAATGGTGGCATTTAATGGTGGCATTTAATGTTGTACAACAGCGCCCCCTACAATTTAATTTTTTTAGTGTTATACCAAAGAACACCAAAATAATACACTTTTCACCTGAAAAAACTTGTGGCAAAGTTTGCTGCATGAAATTCACTTTTACAACAGATTAAGTTCAAATACATAGAATCACTGTTGTTATGAGCCAGGATGTAATTCATGATGTTTCTGGCCTGTTTTACGCGTTTCAAGTTGTTTGCTGGATGAAATTCACTTTTACAACAGATTAAGTTCAAATACATAGAATCACTGTTGTTATGAGTCAGGGTGTAATTCATGATGTTTCTGGCCTGTTTTACGCGTTTCAACTGGTTTGCTGAATGAAATTCACTTTTACAACAGATTAAGTTCAAATATATAGAATCACTGTTGTTATTAGACAGGATGTAATTCATGATGTTTCTGGCCTGTTTTACGCGTTTCAAGTGGTTTGCTGCATGAAATTCACTTTTACAACAGAATCAGTTCAAATACATAGAATCACTGTTGTTATGAGCCAGTATGCAATTCATGATGTTTCTGGCCTGTTTTAAGCGTTTCAAGTGGTTTGCTACATGAATTTCACTTTTACAACAGAATCAGTTCAAATACATAGAAACACAGTTCTTATGAGCCAGGGTGTAATTCATGATGTTTCTGGCCTGTTTTACGCGTTTCAACTGGTTTGCTGCATGAAATTCACTTTTACAACAGATTAACTTCAAATACATAGAATCACTGTTGTTATGAGCCAGGATGTAATTCATGATGTTTCTGGCCTGTTTTACGCGTTTCAACTGGTTTGCTGCATGAAATTCACTTTTACAACAGAATCAGTTCTAATACATAGAATTACAGTTGTTGGATGCTAATATGTAATTCATGATGTCTCTGGTCTGTTTTAAGCGTTCCAAGTGGTTTGCTGCATGAATTTCACTTTTACAACAGAATCAGTTCAAATACATAGAATCACTGTTGTTATGAGCCAGAATGTAATTCATGATGTTTCTGGCCTGTTTTAAGTGTTTCAAGTTGTTTGCCGCATGAATTTCACTTTTACAACAGAATCAGTTCAAATACATAGAATCACAGTTGTTGGATGCCAGTATGCAATTCATGATGTTTCTAACCTGTTTAAAGCGTTTCAAGTGGTTTGCTGCATGAATTTCACTTTTACAACAGAATCAGTTAAATTACATAGAATCACTGTTGTTATGAGCCAGGATGTAATTCATGATGTTTCTGGCCTATTTTTCGCGTTTCAAGTTGTTTGCTGCATGAAATTCACTTTTACAACAGAATTGGTTCAAATACATAGAAACACAGTTGTTATGAGCCAGGGTGTAATTCATGATGTTTCTGGCCTGGTTTACGCGTTTCAACTGGTTTGCTGCATGAAATTCACTTTTACAACAGATTAAGTTCAAATACATAGAATCACTGTTGTTATGAGCCAGGATGTAATTCATGATGTTTCTGGCCTGTTTTACGCGTTTCAAGTTGTTTGCTGCATGAAATTCACTTTTATAACAGAATCAGTTCAAATACATAGAATCACAGTTGTTGGATGCCAGTATAAAATTCATGATGTTTCTGGCCTGTTTTACGCGTTTCAAGTTGTTTGCTGCATGAAATTCACTTTTACAACAGAATCAGTTCAAATACATAGAATCACTGTTGTTATGAGCCAGGATGTAATTCATGATGTTTCTGGCCTGTTTTAAGCGTTTCAAGTTGTTTGCCGCATGAATTTCACTTTTACAACAGAATCAGTTCAAATACATAGAATCACAGTTGTTGGATGCCAGTATGCAATTCATGATGTTTCTGGCCTGTTTTAAGCGTTTCAAGTGGTTTGCTGCATGAATTTCACTTTTACAACAGAATCAGTTAAAATACATAGAATCACTGTTGTTATGAGCTAGGATGTAATTCATGATGTTTCTGGCCTGTTTTTCTCGTTTCAAGTTGTTTGCTGCATGAAATTCACTTTTACAACAGAATCAGTTCAAATACATAGAAACACAGTTGTTATGAGCCAGGGTGTAATTCATGATGTTTCTGGCCTGGTTTACGCGTTTCAACTGGTTTGCTGCATGAAATTCACTTTTATAACAGATTAACTTCAAATACATAGAATCACAGTTGTTGGATGCCAATATGCAATTCATGATGTTTCTGGTCTGTTTTAAGCGTTTCAAGTGGTTTGCTGCATGAATTTCACTTTTACAACATAATCAGTTCAAATACTTAGAATTACAGTTTTTGGATGCCAGTATGCAATTCATGATGTTTCTGGCCTGTTATAAGCGTTTCAAGTTGTTTGCCGCATGAAATTGACTTTTACAACAGAATCAGTTCAAATGCATAGAATCACTGTTGTTATGAGCCAGGATGTAATTCATGATGTTTCTGGCCTGTTTTAAGCGTTTCAAGTTGTTTGCCGCATGAATTTCAGTTTTACAACAGAATCAGTTCAAATACATAGAATCACAGTTGTTGGATGCCAGTATGCAATTCATTATGTTTCTGGCCTGTTTGAAGCGTTTCAAGTGGTTTGCTGCATGAATTTCACTTTTACAACATAATCAGTTCAAATACATAGAATCACAGTTGTTGGATGCCAGTATGCAATTCATGATGTTTCTGGCCTGTTTAAAGCGTTTCAAGTGGTTTGCTGCATGAAATTCGCTTTTACAACAGAATCAGTTCAAATACATAGAATCACTGTTGTTATGAGCCAGGATGTAATTCATCATGTTTCTGGCCTGTTTTAAAGTTTCAAGTGGTTTGCTGCATGAAATTCACCTTTACAACAGAATCAGTTCAAATACATAGAATCAGAGTTGTTGGATGCCAGTATAAAATTCATGATGTTTCTGGCCTGTTTTACGCGTTTCAAGTTGTTTGCTGCATGAAATTCACTTTTACAACAGAATCAGTTCAAATACATAGAATCACAGTTGTTGGATGCCAGTATGCAATTCATGATGTTTCTGGCCTGTTTTACGCGTTTCAAGTTGTTTGCTGCATGAAATTCACTTTTACAACAGAATCAGTTCTAATACTTAGAATTACAGTTGTTGGATGCCAGTATGCAATTCATGATGTTTCTGGCCTGTTTGAAGCGTTTCAAGTGGTTTGCTGCATGAATTTCACTTTTACAACAGAATCAGTTAAAATACATAGAATCACTGTTGTTATGAGCTAGGATGTAATTCATGATGTTTCTGGCCTGTTTTTCTCGTTTCAAGTTGTTTGCTGCATGAAATTCACTTTTACAACAGAATCAGTTCAAATACATAGAAACACAGTTGTTATGAGCCAGGGTGTAATTCATGATGTTTCTGGCCTGGTTTACGCGTTTCAACTGGTTTGCTGCATGAAATTCACTTTTATAACAGATTAACTTCAAATACATAGAATCACAGTTGTTGGATGCCAGTATGCATATGATGTTTCTGGCCTGTTTTAAGCGTTTCAAGTGGTTTGCTGCATGAATTTCACTTTTACAACAGAATCAGTTCAAATACATAGAATCACAGTTGTTGGATGCCAGTATGCAATTCATGATGTTTCTGGCCTGTTTTAAGCGTTTCAAGTGGTTTGCTGCATGAATTTCACTTTTACAACAGAATCAGTTCAAATACATAGAATCACAGTTGTTGGATGCCAGTATGCAATTCATGATGTTTCTGGTCTGTTTTAAGCGTTTCAAGTGGTTTGCTGCATGAATTTCACTTTTACAACAGAATCAGTTCAAATACATAGAATCACTGTTGTTATGAGCCAGGATGTAATTCATGATGTTTCTGGCCTGTTTTACGCGTTTCAAGTTGTTTGCTGCATGAAATTAACTTTTATAACAGAATCAGTTCAAATACATAGAATCACAGTTGTTGGATGCCAGTATGTAATTCATGATGTTTCTGGCCTGGTTTACGCGTTTCAACTGGTTTGCTGCATGAAATTCACTTTTACAACAGAATCAGTTCAAATACATAGAATCACAGTTGTTGGATGCCAGTATGCAATTCATGATGTTTCTGGCCTGTTTAAAGCGTTTCAAGTGGTTTGCTGCATGAAATTCACTTTTACAACAGAATAAGTTCAAATACATAGAATCACTGTTGTTATGAGCCAGGATGTAATTCATGATGTTTCTGGCCTGTTTTAAGCGTTTCAAGTGGTTTGCTGCATGAAATTCACTTTTACAACAGAATCAGTTCAAATACATAGAATCACAGTTGTTGGATGCCAGTATGCAATTCATGATGTTTCTGGCCTGTTTTACGCGTTTCAAGTTGTTTGCTGCATGAAATTCACTTTTACAACAGAATCAGTTCTAATACTTAGAATTACAGTTGTTGGATGCCAGTATGCAATTCATGATGTTTCTGGCCTGTTTTAAGCGTTTCAAGTTGTTTGCTGCATGAAATTCACTTTTACAACAGAATCAGTTCAAATACATAGAATCACAGTTGTTGGATGCCAGTATGCAATTCATGATGTTTCTGGCCTGTTTTAAGCGTTTCAAGTGGTTTGCTGCATGAAATTCACTTTTACAACAGAATCAGTTCAAATACATAGAATCACTGTTGTTATGAGCCAGGATGTAATTCATGATGTTTCTGGCCTGTTTTAAGCGTTTCAAGTGGTTTGCTGCATGAAATTCACTTTTATAACAGAATCAGTTCAAATACATAGAAACACAGTTGTTGGATGCCAGTATGTAATTCATGATGTTTCTGGCCTGGTTTACGCGTTTCAAGTTGTTTGCCGCATGAAATTGACTTTTACAACAGAATCAGTTCAAATGCATAGAATCACTGTTGTTATGAGCCAGGATGTAATAGAATCACTGTTGTTATGAGCCAGGATGTAATTCATGATGTTTCTGGCCTGTTTTAAGCGTTTCAAGTGGTTTGCTGCATGAAATTCACTTTTACAACAGAATCAGTTCTAATACTTAGAATTACAGTTTTTGGATGCCAGTATGCAATTCATGATGTTTCTGGCCTGTTATAAGCGTTTCAAGTTGTTTGCCGCATGAAATTGACTTTTACAACAGAATCAGTTCAAATGCATAGAATCACTGTTGTTATGAGCCAGGATGTAATTCATGATGTTTCTGGCCTGTTTTAAGCGTTTCAAGTTGTTTGCCGCATGAATTTCAGTTTTACAACAGAATCAGTTCAAATACATAGAATCACAGTTGTTGGATGCCAGTATGCAATTCATTATGTTTCTGGCCTGTTTGAAGCGTTTCAAGTGGTTTGCTGCATGAATTTCACTTTTACAACAGAATCAGTTAAAATACATAGAATCACTGTTGTTATGAGCTAGGATGTAATTCATGATGTTTCTGGCCTGTTTTTCTCGTTTCAAGTTGTTTGCTGCATGAAATTCACTTTTACAACAGAATCAGTTCAAATACATAGAAACACAGTTGTTATGAGCCAGGGTGTAATTCATGATGTTTCTGGCCTGGTTTACGCGTTTCAACTGGTTTGCTGCATGAAATTCACTTTTATAACAGATTAACTTCAAATACATAGAATCACAGTTTTTGGATGCCAATATGCAATTCACTTTGGAGAGACCCAAGAGGGAAAATGCAGTTAGAAGTTTGTTGATTGAGTATGTTTGGCGCCCTAGGCCCGGGAGAGATGCTGTTGAGTGCGGCGCTTGCTCGCGCGCATAATCCCCCCCGGGGCCTAGGCACTGGTGACGGCAGAGGCAGTAGGCAAGCACGCTTCGATGAGAGAAGGAGGAGGTGGGGCGGCGGAGGCTTTGCAAACTTCAGAAGGCCGGGAAGTGGGCGTCTCCGGCTTTTAACTTGCTGTCCTGGTGGTTATTGGTGGATTGGATGTGGGCGTTTTGCTGGTGTAATGAGTAGAGGATGAGCAGGCTTGTAGATCTGGCAGCAGTGGCCGGGTCTACCACAGTGAACTTTCGCGAAGAGCTCCATTTCACTTTGGAGAAACCCAAGAGGGAAAATGCAGTTAGAAGTTTGTTGATTGAGTATGTTTGGCGCCCTAGGCCCGGGAGAGATGCTGTTGAGTGCGGCGCTTGCTCGCGCGCATAATCCCCAAAAAACTGGCAGAGTTATCTTTGCGCGCCGGGACGTGAGCGCTCGCATCACGATCAACCGGACGCTGCAGCTAGTTATCTTTGAGCGCTGGGACGTGAGCGCTCGCATCACGATCAACCAGACGCTGCAGCAGAGTTATCTTTAAGCGCCGGGACGTGAGCGCTCGCATCACGATCAACCGGACGCTGCCTGGGACGTGAGCGCTCGCATCACGATCGATACCAGACGCTGTAGCAGAGTTATCTTTAAGCGCCGGGACGTGAGCGCTCGCATCACGATCGACCGGACGCTGCCTGGGACGTGAGCGCTCGCATCACGATCGATACCAGACGCTGTAGCAGAGTTATCTTTAAGCGCCGGGACGTGAGCGCTCGCATCACGATCAACCGGACGCTGCCTGGGACGTGAGCGCTCGCATCACGATCGATACCAGACGCTGTAGCAGAGTTGTCTTTAAGCGCCGGGACGTGAGCGCTCGCATCACGATCAACCGGACGCTGCCTGGGACGTGAGCGCTCGCATCACGATCGATACCAGACGCTGTAGCAGAGTTGTCTTTAAGCGCCGGGACGTGAGCGCTCGCATCACGATCAACCGGACGCTGCCTGGGACGTGAGCGCTCGCATCACGATCGATACCAGACGCTGTAGCAGAGTTATCTTTAAGCGCCGGGACGTGAGCGCTCGCATCACGATCAACCGGACGCTGCCTGGGACGTGAGCGCTCGCATCACGATCAACCGGACGCTGCCTGGGACGTGAGCGCTCGCATCACGATCGATACCAGACGCTGTAGCAGAGTTGTCTTTAAGCGCCGGGACGTGAGCGCTCGCATCACGATCAACCGGACGCTGCCTGGGACGTGAGCGCTCGCATCACGATCGATACCAGACGCTGTAGCAGAGTTATGTTTAAGCGTCGGGACGTGAGCGCTTGCATCACGATCAACCGGACGCTGCCTGGGACGTGAGCGCTCGCATCACGATCGATACCAGACGCTGTAGCAGAGTTGTCTTTAAGCGCCGGGACGTGAGCGCTCGCATCACGATCGATACCAGACGCTGTAGCAGAGTTGTCTTTAAGCGCCGGGACGTGAGCGCTCGCATCACGATCAACCGGACGCTGCCTGGGACGTGAGAGCTCGCATCACGATCGATACCAGACACTGTAGCAGAGTTATCTTTAAGCGCCGGGACGTGAGCGCTCGCATCACGATCAACCGGACGCTGCCTGGGACGTGAGCGCTCGCATCACGATCGATACCAGACGGGCAGACGCTGTAGCAGAGTTATCTTTAAGCACAGGCAGCCGCTAGTAAGCAGCAGCAGCAAGCAGCTAGCGTCCTTAGAAAATGAGCCAGTAATAATTCTTTATCAAAAGCCACAGTGTAGAATGTTGTTGTAGCTGTTCAGGGATTCAGTAAAAGAGATGCAATGTGGAAGAGAGATGGCAAAGTAAATGAAGCAGCAGCAGCAGTAGCCGTTTGAAGCAGCAGCGTAGCAGTATGAACAGCATGCAGCAGTAGCAGTATGAAGCAGCGTGCAGCGGTAGCAGTATGAAGCAGGCAGCAGCAGCAGCCAGCCAGCTGCATCGCATTCGTAGATAATAACAGCAATAATCTGTATCAAGCCAGAGCGTAGAATATTTGTTGTAGCTGTTAGTGTTTCAGTAAAAGAGATGCGAAGTGAAGAGAGATGTCAAAGTACATGAAGGCAGCAGCAACAGCGGCAGCAGTAGCAGCAGCAGTAACAGGTAGCAGTATGAAGCCGCAGAAAGCGCATTAGCAGGGCAGCAGTGAGCAGTAGGAAGCAGCGCAGTAGCAGCAGTAGCAGTATGAGCAGCAGCAGCAGCAGCTGGTAGCAGCATCGTAGATAATAAACAGCAATAATCCTGTATCAAGCCACCGCAGTAGAATATTGTTGCCGCTGTTTAGTGTTTCAGTTAAGAGATGCGGAAGTGGAGAGAGGTTGTCACAAGTAAAGAAGCAGCAAAAACAGCACGGCTAGCTAGTAGCAGCATTATTGCGGCAGCGTAGCAGCAGTAGCAGCAGTAGCAGTATGAAGCAGCAGAAGCAGCATCAGAGGAGCAGCAGACACCCCAATGCGATTCATACGAACAACTGACGTGTCACGCCAGCGTGCGCCGGCTTGTCTCGTGAGCCCGGTTACATACGTGTCTGAAAGAGCCGAGCCGTAGAGACGGTGCAGCCTGGGAGCCCGCGGAGCGGCAGCGGCAGGAACAGCAGCAGCGGCCACATGTAGTCGTAGGAGCAGCAGGAGCAGGCAGCAGGAACAGGCGGCAGCCAGGAACGCAGCAGCGGCACATGTAGTAGTAAGGAGCAGCAGGAGCAGCAGCAGGGACAGGCAGCAGCAGGAGCGGCAGCAGGAACAGGGCAGCAGCGGGAACAGCATCAGCGGGATCAGGCATCAGTAGGAAAACGGCAGCAGGGACCGCCCAGGCTGCGGGCGGTCAGAGAATCCATGCCCATGGTTGTTTAGTGCCTGAGGAAATAAATCAACCCGAAACATTCCCCTAGCGAATAACAGACGTCCCCTGGAGCATCTTGCTGCTATCGGTTATGGCAGATCGCATAACGATCCTTTTCCATGCGTTCATTAGCTCCAACTCCACTTCAAACCCATTGCAGATTCACATTGGGCCCCTTTTCTTCTGCTGACTCAACTTTCGAAAATGCAACAATGCAGTTTAGTTACCAATTAATATAGTGACCTAGCTCTTAATGCATGGCCCTCCTTCTCCTGCAGATAGACGAATTTAAATAATTCATTTAACAATAGTGACTGCGGAGTAATCAGATTAATGCTGTAAAGATGGCGCCGTGGCAAGAGCTCTGTGTGTGCCGTCTGGAGCACGATGGGGTAGACTTTGCACATTTTTGCCAAGTGGTTTTACTGCAAGTTGGCGAACATGAATCTGAATTAAGCAACATTGCTTCCTTTATATCCCGCAGACCGTTGAGATGATTGCCATTTAAGAATTGCATTGTCCATCAGTTAGCTCAAACAGTGAAAAACGGAGCCTGCAGACAAGCACGGGCGAAGACTGACGCTGCAGTCAAGTGCGGTAGGGCAAAAACAGCCGCCTGCGCCCAGACTCCGGGATTAATCCGATCCGCGGTCCAGCACATCACATGCCAGGGAGACTTGGGAAAGCAACGGGACAACCGGCAACGCCAATCGGAGGCAGGGACACGCACCGGCACCGGCCAGACGTCGCGCTCGGCAGCTGACACGAGGACCGAGCAGCACAGAACTGCAGAGGGGACCCCGCGGAGGGGCCCCGCGGATCAGCCCACGGAGGAGGACAGCAGTGGAGACACGCGAACCAAGCAGGTGCAGGGTAGAGCGGAGGAGGAGCAGACCCGAGCAGCCAGACTGTGGACAGCAGGGCCACGCGCACGAGCACCACGTGAGCAGAAGCGACCCCTCCAGATACAACGCATGCATTTGCGAACCGGTGCGTTAGCGACATGCACCTGCAGGTTCAGAAGTTGCAAAACTTCAGAAGGCGGGAAATGGGCGGGTCCTCCGGCTTTTAACTTGCTGTCCTGGTGGTTAATGGTGGATAGATGTGGGCGTTTTGCTGGTGTAATGAGTAGAGGATGAGCAGGCTTGTAGATCTGGCAGCAGTGGCCGGGTCTACCACAGTGAACTTTCGCGAAGAGCTTCATATTTAGTCTGTGGTTACTAGTGATGGGCAAATATGAAGCCCCATGAAGCCTTGAGGATCGCAGCCTATTACTCGGCCCATGAGTCGAAGGCTCGAGGTGAATCATGCTCCACTTACGCCATCATGTGGACAAAGAAATACATAACACTCTTAAAGTGCTTACAATGAATGGTGAGATCTAATGTTAAAATGAATATTTACAATCTATGGTCTAACGTGTTGTGTTTGAAATGGATGCTTTCATGATAGGGATGTAAAAAATTATGAATTTTCATGGGACCGACCACCGGCCTATTAAAACTGGTTGACACCGGTTAAACCGCGTAGTTTTAAATATTCACACGTTCTTTGAAATAACAGCCATTTCGAGCCGATACTTCTCATAAGTGCAGCTCTGCGTTCTACTGGATCGAGCCAAGACAGCGGCGCCAAAACCCACAACAGCTTCGGCACCTGTTGCGACAGAGAACTGCTTTTTTAATCTTCCCGTTCTTCTGTGTTGGGGTTACAAGCTCTTTAGCAGCAAACGACGGCTCGTTCACATGGTCAGCAGCAGCGAGTGACGAGCGCGTCTCGCAGGTCTCTTCTAAAGTTTAAATACAGTGATGTGGTGTGGAGCTGATGCCAAGGACCAAATAAGCACAAACGTGTTCCTATGTGGTTGACTGAAGCCGCGTATTTGGGCTAAGTGACACAGGGAGCGTGACAGACCGGTATGTGTGTAGTATATGTATGTGTGTGTATATGTGTGTGTGTATTATGTATGTGTGTGTATATGTATGTTGTGTGTATTGCTCCAATGTAGTTCTAACCCGCACAAGAGTATGGATGATGCGTGTCAGATGCTTACCGTTATGAATGGAAACTGGGGAAAAGGTGCGGCGCGAGTGTGAAATGGCACTTGTGTGTGTGTGCTGCGAGCGTGATTGTGTGCTTTTGTGTGCGTGTGGTGTGGCGGCGCATGCGGGAGAGGAAGGGGAAGAAGAAGGAAGCAAAGAAAAGAGAAGAAGAGGAAAGAAGAAGAAGGGGAAGAAGAGGAAGAAGAGGAAGAAGAGGAAGAAGAGGAAGAAGAGGAAGAAGGGGAAGAAGAGGAAGAAGGGAAAGAAGAGGAAGAAGGGGAAGAAGAGGAAGAAGAGGAAGAAGGGGAAGAAGAGGAAGAAGTGAATAAGATGAAGTAAGAAGAATGTGTTGTAAGGGGCTGAAAGTGTTGTAAAGTGCTGAATGTGTTTTAAAGTGCTGAATGTGTTGTAAAGTGCTTAATATGTTGTAAAGTGCTAAATGTGTTGTAAAGTGCTAAATGTGTTGTAAAGTGTTGAATTTGTTGTAAAGTGCTAAATGTGTTGTAAGGTGTTGAATGTGTTGTAAAGTGCTAAATGTGTTGTAAAGTGTTGAATTTGTTGTAAAGTGCTAAATGTGTTGTAAGGTATTGAATGTTTGGTAAAGTGCTAAATGTGTTGTAAGGTGTTGAATGTGTTGTAAAGTGCTAAATGTGTTGTAAAGGGTTGAATTAGTTGTAAAGTGCTAAATGTGTTGTAAGGTGTTGAATTTGTGTTAAAGTGCTAACTGTGTTGTAAGGTGTTGAATTTGTGTTAAAGTGATAACATGTGTTGTAAGGTGTTGAATTTTTTGTAAAGTGTTGAATTTGTTGTAAAGTGCTAAATGTGTTGTAAGGTGTTGAATGTGTTGTAAAGTGCTAAATGTGTTGTAAGGTGTTTTAAATGTGTTGTAAGGTTCTGAATTTGTTGTAAAGTGCTAAATGTGTTGTAAGGTGTTGAATTTGTGTTAAATTGCTAAATGTGTTGTAAGGTGTTGAATTTGTGTTAAAGTGCTAAATGTGTTGTAAGGTGTTGAATTTGTGTTAAAGTGCTAAATGTGTTGTAAGGTGTTGAATGTGTTGTAAGGTGCTAAATGTGTTGTAAGGTGTTGAATTTGTGTTAAAGTGCTAAATGTGTTGTAAGGTGTTGAATTTGTGTTAAAGTGCTAAATGTGTTGTAAGGTGTTGAATTTGTTGTAAAGTGCTAAATGTGTTGAATTTGTGTTAAAGTGCTAAATGTGTTGTAAGGTGTTGAATTTGTTGTAAAGTGCTAAATGTGTTGTAAGGTGTTGAATTTGTGTTAAAGTGCTAAATGTGTTGTAAGGTGTTGAATTTGTTGTAAAGTGCTAAATGTGTTGTAAGGTGTTGAATTTGTGTTAAAGTGCTAAATGTGTTGTAAAGTGCTGAATTTGTTGTAAAGTGCTGAATGTGTTGTAAAGTGCTTAATGTGTTGTAAAGTGCTAAATGTGTTGTAAAGTGCTGAATGTGTTGTAAAGTGCTAAATGTGTTGTAAGGTGTTGAATTTGTGTTAAAGTCTTAAATGTGTTGAATTTGTTGTAAAGTGCTAAATGTGTTGAATTTGTGTTAAAGTGCTAAATGTGTTGTAAGGTGTTGAATGTGTTGTAAAGTACTAAATGTGTTGTAAGGTGTTGAATTTGTTGTAAAGTGCTAAATGTGTTGTACGGTGTTTAATTTGTGTTAAAGTGCTAAATGTGTTGTAAGGTGTTGAATTTGTGTTAAAGTGCTAAATGTGTTGTAAGGTGTTGAATTTGTGTTAAAGTGCTAAATGTGGTGTAAGGTGTTGAATGTGTTGTAAAGTGCTAAATGTGTTGTAAGGTGTTGAATTTGTTGTAAAGTGCTAAACTTGTTGTAAGGTGTTGAATTTGTGTTAAAGTGCTAAATGTGTTGTAAGGTGTTGAATTTGTTGTAAAGTGCTAAATGTGTTGTAAGGTGTTGAATGTGTTGTAAAGTGCTAAATGTGTTGTAAGGTGTTGAATTTGTTGTAAGGTGTTGAATGTGTTGTAAAGTGCTAAATGTGTTGTAAGGTGTTGAATGTGTTGTAAAGTGCTAAATGTGTTGTAAGGTGTTGAATTTGTTGTAAGGTGCTGAATGTGTTGTAAGGTGTTGAATTTGTTGTAAAGTGCTAAATGTGTTGTAAGGTGTTGAATTTGTTGTAAAGTGCTAAATGTGTTGTAAGGTGCTAAATGTGTTGTAAGGTGTTGAATGTGTTGTAAAGTGTTAAATGTGTTGTAAGGTGTTGAATTTGTTGTAAGGTGCTGAATGTGTTGTAAGGTGTTGAATTTGTTGTAAATTGCTAAATGCGTTGTAAGGTGTTGAATTTGTTGTAAAGTGCTAAATGTGTTGTAAGGTGTTGAATTTGTTGTAAGGTGCTAAATGTGTTGTAAGGTGTTGAATGTGTTGTAAAGTGTTAAATGTGTTGTAAGGTGTTGAATTTGTTGTAAGGTGCTAAATGTGTTGTAAGGTGTTGAATTTGTTGTAAAGTGCTAAATGTGTTGTAAGGTGTTGAAGAAGAAAGAAAAGGGAAGAAGAGGAAAGAAGAAGAAGGAAGAGGAAGGGGAAGAAGAATAAGGGGAAAAAGGGGAAGAAGAGGAAGAAGGGGAAGAAGAGGAAGAAGAGGAAGAAGGGGAAGAAGAGGAAAAAGGGAAAGAAGAGGAAGAAGGGGAAAAAGAGGAAGAAGGGGAAAAGGAAGAAGTGAAGAAGATGAAGTAAGAAGAATGTGTTTTAAGGGGCTGAAAGTGTTGTAAAGTGCTGAATAGGTGTTGAATGTGTTGTAAAGTGCTAAATGTGTTGTAAGGTGTTGAATTTGTTGTAAGGTGCTAAATGTGTTGTAAGGTGTTGAATGTGTTGTAAAGTGCTAAATGTGTTGAATTTGTGTTAAAGTGCTAAATGTGTTGTAAGGTGTTGAATGTGTTGTAAAGTGCTAAATGTGTTGTAGGGTGTTGAATTTGTTGTAAGGTGCTGAATGTGTTGTAAGGTGTTGAATTTGTTGTAAGGTGCTGAATATGTTGTAAGGTGTTGAATTTGTTGTAAAGTGCTAAATGTGTTGTAAGGTGTTGAATTTGTTGTAAGGTGCTGAATGTGTTGTAAGGTGTTGAATTTGTTGTAAGGTGCTAAATGTGTTGTAAGGTGTTGAATGTGTTGTAAAGTGCTAAATGTGTTGTAAGGTGTTGAATTTGTTGTAAAGTGCTAAATGTGTTGTAAGGTGCTGTAAGTGTTGTAAGATGTTGTAATGTATTGTATCTGTGGTAATGAATTGTTAGTGTGGTAATGTGTTGTAAGGGGAGTAATCTGTTGTACTGGTCCAATGTAAGTCAATGGGAAAAAGTGCTTGAACTTTTGTTAATATCTGAAAAAGTGCTAAAGGTGGAAGTGTGAAAAGTAATAGCAATAATGAGACGGTGAAGCCGGTCGTAACGATGTATAATTTGTTGAATTTGGTGAAAGCGTTGAAGAGTTGAAAAGTGACAAAATCTGGCGGAAGTGGAAGAAGAAGAAGAAGAAGAAGAAGAAGAAGAAGAAGAAGAAGAAGAAGAAGAAGAAGAAGAAGAAGAAGAAGAATAAACAGTAGGAGAGCATATAGTGGCTGCATAGTCTATGCAGCCACTATATGAGAGCATAACTGACATTGTTATCTCGTTATTGATTGACTGCGGAACCTTCCGCAGTCAACCATTGGTTTTGTATTTCTTTATTCCGTCATTTTTTTTGACACGTTTCACAGCTTTCACATTTTCAACAATTTCCACAAGTTATACATCAAAACGTTCCACATGTTTGGGAGATTATTGCTATTACTTTTGGGACTTCAGCGATTTCCGGTTTTTCCGCAATCGGACAAAAATCTGCATTGAGAATTCTGCAATGCATTTTAATAGGCCCATGCATTTTAATAGGACTTCAGCTCTTTCAGACATTTCTACAGTTTCAATGATTCAACAGTTTCAAGGATTCAACAGTTTCAAGGATTTCAGCAGTTTCAAGATTTCAAGAGTTTCAAGGACTTCAACAGTTTCAAGGACTTCAGCAGTTTCAAGGACTTCAGCAGTTTCAAGGACTTCAGCAGTTTCAAGGACTTCAGCAGTTTCAAGGACTTCAACAGTTTCAAGGACTTCAGCAGTTTCAAGGACTTCAGCAGTTTCAAGGACTTCAGCAGTTTCAAGGACTTCAGTGTAATCATGCAACCTAATAGGGATTTTTCCATGTAAACCAGTATAATGCAACTTAATAGGGATTTTTCCATGTAAACCAGTATAATGCAACTTAATAGGGTTTTTTCATGTAAACCAGTATAATGCAACTTAATAGGGGTTTTTTCCATGTAAACCAGTATAATGCAACTTAATAGGGTTTTTTCATGTAAACCAGTATAATGCAACTTAATAGGGTTTTTTTTCATGTAAACCAGTATAATGCAACTTAATGGGGATTTTTCCATGTAAACCAGTATAATGCAACTTAATAGGGGTTTTTACATGTAAACCAGTATAATGCAACTTAATAGGGTTTTTTCCATGTAAACCAGTATAATGCAACTTAATAGGGTTTTTTCCATGTAAACCAGTATAATGCAACTTAATAGGGTTTTTTCCATGTAAACCAGTACAATGCAACTTAATAGGGATTTTTCCATGTAAACCAGTATAATGCAACTTAATAGGGTTTTTTTACATGTAAACCAGTATAATGCAACTTAATGGGGATTTTTCCATGTAAACCAGTATTATGCAACTTAATAGGGATTTTTCCATGTAAACCAGTATAATGCAACTTAATAGGGTTTTTTCATGTAAACCAGTATAATGCAACTTAATAGGGTTTTTTTTCATGTAAACCAGTATAATGCAACTTAATGGGGATTTTTCCATGTAAACCAGTATAATGCAACTTAATAGGGGTTTTTACATGTAAACCAGTATAATGCAACTTAATAGGGTTTTTTCCATGTAAACCAGTATAATGCAACTTAATAGGGTTTTTTCCATGTAAACCAGTATAATGCAACTTAATAGGGTTTTTTCCATGTAAACCAGTACAATGCAACTTAATAGGGATTTTTCCATGTAAACCAGTATAATGCAACTTAATAGGGTTTTTTACATGTAAACCAGTATAATGCAACTTAATGGGGATTTTTCCATGTAAACCAGTATTATGCAACTTAATAGGGATTTTTCCATGTAAACCAGTATAATGCAACTTAATAGGGATTTTTCCTTGTAAACCAGTATAATGCAACTTAATAGGGTTTTTTTCATGTAAACCAGTATAATGCAACTTAATGGGGATTTTTCCATGTAAACCAGTATTATGCAACTTAATAGGGATTTTTCCATGTAAACCAGTATAATGCAACTTAATAGGGTTTTTACATGTAAACCAGTATAATGGAACTTAATAGGGGTTTTTACATGTAAACCAGTATAATGGAACTTAATAGGGGTTTTTACATGTAAACCAGTATAATGCAACTTAATAAGGATTTTTACATGTAAACCACTATAATGTAACCTAATAGGGGTTTTTACATGTAAACCAGTATAAAGCAACTTAATAGGGATTTGTACATGTAAACCAGTATAATGCAACCTAATAGGGATTTTTCCATGTAAACCAGTATAATGCAACTTAATAGAGATTTTTCCATGTAAACCAGTATAATGCAACTTAATAGGGATTTTTCCATGTAAACCAGTATAATGCAACCTAATAGGGATTTTTCCATGTAAACCAGTATAATGCAACCTAATAGGGATTTTTCCATGTAAACCAGTATAATGCAACCTAATAGGTTGCATTATACCACCAGACCAAGACCCAAACGAAGACTCAGACCACCACCAGATAATGACCACAGACCAGGTTTCCTTAGTTACAGGAACCAAATTGTTTCAGCGGTGAGGGGATTTTTCAGTTTCAAGGACACTTTCAATACATTCAGTAGTTTCAAGGATTTCAACTGTTTAAGAATTTAACCAGTTTCAAGGATATCAGGAGGTTCAAGGATTTCAGGAGTTTCCACACTTTCAACAGTTTCCAGGTTTAAAAAAAGTTTCAAGGATTTCAGGAGTTTCAATGTTTCAACAGTTTCAAGGATTTCAGGAGTTTAAAGGTTTCAACAATTTCAAGGACTTCAGGAGTTTCAAATATCTATCAAGTATTTTAACAGTTTCAAGGCCTTTTAAAGGATTTCAAGGATTTTTTTTAGCAGATTTCCACATTAGATCTGTTCCGCAGTCAATCGCAATGGCTTCAGCCATTGCAAGTTTCTATTGATTGACTGCGGAACCTTCCGCAGTCAACCATGGTTTTGTATTTTTATTTTTTTTTTGACACGTTTCACAGCTTTCACATTTTCAACAATTTCCACAAGTTATACATCAAAACGTTCCACATGTTTGGGAGATTATTGCTATTACTTTTGGGACTTCAGCGATTTCCGGTTTTTCCGCAATCGGACAAAAATCTGCATTGAGAATTCTGCAATGCATTTTAATAGGCCCATGCATTTTAATAGGACTTCAGCTCTTTCAGACATTTCTACAGTTTCAATGATTCAACAGTTTCAAGGATTCAACAGTTTCAAGGATTTCAGCAGTTTCAAGATTTCAAGAGTTTCAAGGACTTCAACAGTTTCAAGGACTTCAGCAGTTTCAAGGACTTCAGCAGTTTCAAGGACTTCAGCAGTTTCAAGGACTTCAGTGTAATCATGCAACCTAATAGGGATTTTTCCATGTAAACCAGTATAATGCAACTTAATAGGGATTTTTCCATGTAAACCAGTATAATGCAACTTAATAGGGTTTTTTCATGTAAACCAGTATAATGCAACTTAATAGGGTTTTTTTTCATGTAAACCAGTATAATGCAACTTAATGGGGATTTTTCCATGTAAACCAGTATAATGCAACTTAATAGGGGTTTTTTACATGTAAACCAGTATAATGCAACTTAATAGGGATTTTTCCATGTAAACCAGTATAATGCAACTTAATAGGGATTTTTCCATGAAAACCAGTAATGCAACTTAATAGGGTTTTTCCATGTAAACCAGTATAATGCAACTTATGGGATTTTTCATGTAAACCATGTAAATGCAACTTAATGGGATTTTTCCATGTAAACCAGTATAATGCAACTTAATAGGGTTTTTTCCATGTAAACCAGTATAATGCAACTTAATAGGGATTTTTCCATGTAAACCAGTATAATGCAACTTAATAGGGATTTTTCCATGTAAACCAGTATAATGCAACTTAATAGGGATTTTTCCATGTAAACCAGTATAATGCAACTTAATAGGGTTTTTTTCATGTAAACCAGTATAATGCAACTTAATAGGGTTTTTCCATGTAAACCAGTATAATGCAACTTAATAGGGTTTTTTTACATGTAAACCAGTATAATGCAACTTAATAGGGTTTTTACATGTAAACCAGTATATGCAACTTAATAGGGTTTTTCATGTAAACCAGTATAATGCAACTTAATAGGGGTTTTTACATGTAAACCAGTATAATGCAACTTAATAGGGTTTTTTCCATGTAAACCAGTATAATGCAACTTAATAGGGATTTTTACATGTAAACCAGTATAATGCAACTTAATAGGGATTTTTCCATGTAAACCAGTATAATGCAACTTAATAGGGATTTTTCCATGTAAACCAGTATAATGCAACTTAATAGGGATTTTTCCATGTAAACCAGTATAATGCAACTTAATAGGGATTTTTCCATGTAAACCAGTATAATGCAACTTAATAGGGATTTTTCCATGTAAACCAGTATAATGCAACTTAATCGGGATTTTTCCATGTAAACCAGTATAATGCAACTTAATAGGGTTTTTTCCATGTAAACCAGTATAATGCAACTTAATAGGGTTTTTTCCATGTAAACCAGTAGAATGCAACTTAATAGGGATTTTTCCATGTAAACCAGTATTATGCAACTTAATAGGGATTTTTCCATGTAAACCAGTATAATGCAACTTAATAGGGATTTTTCCTTGTAAACCAGTATAATGCAACTTAATAGGGTTTTTTTCATGTAAACCAGTATAATGCAACTTAATGGGGATTTTTCCATGTAAACCAGTATTATGCAACTTAATAGGGATTTTTTTTCCGAGAAAAACTTCTGTCTGTTTCATTTGTGTCAAAATCGTCTCGGCCACAAACCACCATCAAGCGCCATCAACACGGATCATCAGCGTCTCCCCCTCTCCCTGCGGGTCGCAGGGGGCAGCATCGGCTGCAGCAGCTAACAGGAACTCTCGAAGAAGACTCCTCCTGCCTGTGAGGAGGCAAAGAAAAGACCGCAGACTTGTTCACAAACTGAGTGTTGTCCCATCTACGGAACAGAAGGTGGCGGTAATGCGAAAAATAGGCCGCCAACCGCCGGAAAAACCTAACAAGAAGAAAGTGATTGGAAAGAAGAAGAAAGACATGAGAAAGTTGTCGAAAGAAGAAGAAAGTGATTGAAAAGGAAAAGACATTATGAGAAAAAGTTATCGGGAGGAAAAGAAAGTGATTGAAAGAAGAAGAAGAAAGAAAGTGATTGCTTGAAAGAAGAAGAAAAAAGAAATTGAGACAAAAGACATTGAAAGACGCCATGAGTAAAATAAAAAAACATTAACAGACATTTGAGGAGGACGTGGCCGGGCAAATGAGACAGACAGAAGGTAAATATATACAGACAAACAAACGCACAGAGACATGTGGAATTTAAAGAAGCTATACCCGATTTTTTTTCTAAGTAGTTCATAAAAATGCTTTTTACTACATACAAGTTGTATCATAATACATCATTTAATTGAAAACTTGAGGTAATTGATTCAGCTGTGTAAGAATTACAAGCAGTGAAAAGTGCTGAGTAGAGTCTGAGCGGGCCGCTCTTTCTCCTCCGCTCACAGAACGAGCAGCGACCAGCCTGCGTCCTCTAGCCTCTACAGCGCTGCGGAACACCAGGGCTTCGACTTCAAAATTCGAATATAATTCTAAAATAAAAAATGTGAACAAATCTTAGACAACCCTTGTAATTTGAAATGTATTTAATGACTGCAAATAAAATAGTTAGCTCCCAAAGGTTTCACCGGGACGTGCTAGGCAGGTAACAGCTAAGCTAGCTAGTTGTTTCATGGTAACTTCCGGGTTTTTCGCAATCGCTTTTTGTCACTTTAAAACAGTATTTTTGTCATGAAAACGTTAACAGCAAATTCAGAAATCATCCGTGCATGTGTGTTAAGGATGTATATGTGTACTGTATTGTCCGATTGACGTTTAATGGTGTTGATTGATAGATATGTAGTTGTTTATTGAGCGTGGCTAGCTCCGCTAGCTCCGTTGGCTTCTCTACACAGACAAGTGTGTAGTGACAGGCGCTGATAGCTTGTTGTACTTGCAGAGTAATGGCAGTATTTTACACACCTGAATTACAAACAGAGGTTGCATTGGGGCTTCGGTCATTATTGGTTTGAGAGTTCTGTTATCAAGAAAAAATGATCGGAAGAATTGCTGCTGCTGCTTTGAGGAGCTCTATAACACATTATAATTAAATATTAGAATATATTCTAAGGTTTTAAATTAATACATTCGGACGCGAAACTAGCGGTATTCTTTTACTTATATATTGTGTTAGCAGTGCGTTGCTTTAGTGCCATTTCATCGGTGATTGTTGTACAGCTTACAAGAAGTTGTGCTAATGCTAATGTTAGCATATGTATCAGATCGCAAATAAAACTAGGTGGCTCTGTGTTATGAGAGCGTAGGGGAAATGAGAAGCCATTGAGCGAGTTGGGGGGCGGTGCTAAACATTCAAACATTGCAGCAACGGGTATAGCGCCTTTAAGTCATATTTACACATTTAGCTAGGTCATTCGTTCATAACACTACATTTAGCTGCATGAAAGAATACAGGACAATCGTTAAAATTAATTAGACTCTTACTTTAGAATGAGACACAAGGAGATTAGAACAGCAGTATATTTAAGGTAGAGGAGCCCTATTATTGAAACTAGTATTATTGTTTAAAGTTATGGACGCGGAGAAGTTTAGAATTATTGATTTTGACTGCATGATCTTGGTAATACGGATATTTAAAGCAGTGTTTTCAACCTCTGAACCGTGGCTTGTTAATCATTTAAGAACAATCACATGCACAGTTGAAACTGGTGCTAGAAAGAGAACTTCAGCTTTTAATGGACGTTGCATTTAGTACAAAATGGTTTGTTCAGACAATTAAAGTTTGAAAAATGATTTAAAGCATTTCTAAATTTTAGCTAAAGGGGATTTTGGATCATTTCTGATAACACATTGACGCAACACTGTTCATTGGTTGAAAACACGGATGTAGGGACATTTTATGAAATCTTTTATGACATGTTTCTCTTCCAAATAGCTAAATTAGAAACAATTAGGACAATTATGTCTTTAATACAACTGTTGGCCGTTCATCTGAGACATGATTGGTGCAAGTACAACAACACACATAGAACAATGGTCTTTTCTCCACATGAACGTAAAACAAAGGTGAAGTATTAAAGTTTGAGACTAATTTACATTTTTAATGAATCCGACCTGGCTTTACTGAAAAAAAAAAAAAGGAAAAAACATTTTAAAGTAACAAGAGCTCATTAAAGATATAGGGGACACAATCTGTGATAAGCCCGAGTACAGACCACGTGGTTTAAACACTAAAAGTTTGAAATGGATCCTTTTAAGAAAAAATCTCTCAAAGCTCTGCATGTTCTGCAGGCTCTGAAAGTTGCAACAAGAGAAATAGCTCATGAGACAATTGTAATTGGACATGGAAGAATATAACAAAGTTAAAATTACAGGCCTTCTGTGTTATATGTTTGTGTGTGTTATATGTTTGTGTGTGTTATATGTTTGTGTATGTTATATGTTGGTGTATGTTATATGTTTGTGCGTCATGTCAAGTACACTACGTTGACCTTAACAAACTGGACGAATATACTAACGTGGGGAGTCGGCCTGTGTGAGTGATGCGAGTGTGATGTGAAATGAGGAGTGCTGAACGGAGAATGGAATAACAAAAGTTTTCTGTAATGTTTTAATGTGATCATGGAATAATTATTTTTTGTCAACAGCATACGGTGTAAGTACTAGAGATTCAAAGATAACAAGCTTTATTGAACAGGTGTAAAAGTGAGAGTACTCTGGGATGAGTACTCTGAGAAAAGTACTCTGCGGAAAGTACTCTGAGATGAAATACCTTGCTGAAGATATTGGGAGTCCCTCCCTCTGCTGTTTGTCCTGACAGTGATTCGGTCCAACCGCAGTGAGCTGTCGTTGGTTGAAGGACAACTTTGGTTTGTAATTCACATTTAGGGGAGTATAAAATTAGAAACATACATATTGTTAAGTCTGTATTTGGCTACAGCCTCTGCCCTGATGTCACACACCGTCTATCAATGTAGTTATGTTTTGTCCAATTGGAAAAAGATTGACGGGCTGCACCATGCCAGGGAAAGTGGGCATTTTTTGTGTTCTAATGTTTCTTTTTCAGATGAGAGATAAACTACCCCTGCTTAAGGGATGACAGTAGTATGGATCATGAGGAAATGAGCCTCTACTTTGGCACCAAAGCCCACAATATGAATTGAGGACGATCCGGGAGGAACAACTGGAGAATGATTGGAACAGTAATCTACACACACACAGATGCATGTTTTATACTTGGCCCATGACCAACAGAGGGGAGTATTGTATTGTCATAGGTGGTCATGGTCCTTAACCTTCTAAATCATTAGAAAGAAGTGTAAAACATATATTTACAAGAACAAATAAATAATAGAAAGGGCAGCCTAAAAAAGCAAAATGGGAAAATTATTAAGTAATTTTCGGAGTTGCCAAAATGGAATAAAATTCTATATTTGTCCCATAGGGGGTCATTCTAAATGTAGTGTTGTGCAAGTTCAAAAGGAGAAATAATAGCGCTTATAACATCAAGCAGATCTACTCTTTAAGATAATAGATCATATAATAATAATAATAGAATAGAATGAAATAGTCTGGAGCTATAATGTCATTGGATTCAAGGAGCTATAGGTTGAAAAGTCGCTAAGAAGAGGTGTCAGAATAAACAATAGTAATAATAGTTAGACTAGTGAATAATCATCCATCCATCCATCCATTTTCTTCCCCTTAATCCATTTTTGGGTCGGGGGGGGGTGGCAGTCAGAGCTGCGCCCGGCACGCAGAGCACCAGCCCCTCACTGACCCTCCTGCGGGTGGTGAGTCCACCGGAGGGAATAATCAAAATAGCTCTATTGTGGAAATAAGTATCAATAAGGTCAAATTGTTCTAATAACTAAAGTAAAAAGGAATCAAATGGAGTCAGATTTTAGATGTTTCTGTTTTCCACATCTGTAGGAACTAGTGCAGATGTGTTTATAGAGAGTAGTATTAAAATGCAGACATAGAACGACAGGCTTTAACACAATTTTAAATCTAAAAATAGCTCAAATATAACATTGCTCTTGACGCAGCCTCTGAGCTGCTCCATTGGAGAACAGGTTAAATGTTATTGTTTATTACAAACAGCTGATGTATTCACACATATTAAGTTTGGGACAACTCTTTAAACAGTTATAAGCAGCGGACAGAAGCCATGAATGTGCTTTTGTTTATTAAATAATTAATTTCATAGCCATATAATCGTAGAGAACGTTTTTAAAATAGTTCTCTTCCTCCCGCTCCCTTTCAGGCAAATTGAATAGATTCATGTCTTTAATATTGGAGAACGACTGTGTTGTTTTTGGAATTGTCTGAGATACAATACATAAAATAGTGATTTGCAGAACAAGAACCGGCCAATGAAAAATCGTCTATTGCCAATGCAATTGTTACAATCAGAACTCACAAATTGGGAATATGCTTTGGCTCAAACTACAACCAAGATTTGGAGTCACAATAGAGTATAAAATAGGTAGATGCTTTCAAAAATAGAGATTATTTTTAGACAGGGCTAATATCAAGCGGTAAAAGGACCATTTCCTTCATAATATGTCCAAAAGTATTTACTTCAAAAGTAGATAAAGTTCATACTTGTCAAATTCACTTGTTTCAAACATAGGTGAATGTTGACAATGCAAAAAGTTAATGAGATAGATTAATGAGATAGATTAGAACCAACACAGATTCAAAAACATTTGAAAGCATTTTAATGTATTTGGGTATAGCACAAAAGTAGATCTTTAGGTATTTTTGAGAATTTTAAGAGCTGTCGATTTGTCAGCAACAGATTAGAGAATCAAAATACCGTTGTAAAGGGACTGACCCCAGAGAAACCTGCTAAAATAGATTAGCTCCTGTAAGGATAATACCAATTTGATTAACGATGTACATTTATCCCAAACGGTCTGAGAGGAGGAAGTGACAGCACTTCCTGGTTCAACAAAATGTATTTGGAAAAATGAGCAAAGCCCCACGAAATGGCACAGAGCCACTGATAATGAAAGCAAACCACCAGTATAGATAGATTTATTAGATAAAAACATATGTTTAAGAATAGGGCTCAATAAAAGCAAAATATGCAAACATATTTGTAAATAGATTAGAATAGTTTAAACTATAGTGAATAGTTTTAGTGCATACATTACAGACGAGGTTGAAGAAGAATCAGAATGACACAGCAGTGGTCATCAAATAGTATTGAAGGAATGGTAAAAATGTGGTTTGTTGTGTGTTGTTTGTTTTCTCTGTATTAACTCTTCACAGATATCAAGCCGGAACTAAGCACAAGTATTGATGATAAACGACGATGTGGATTGTGACCTAATTTTTAATCAGGTCAAAAGAGGGAAACTGTTGTATTTATAAATACGTGACATTCTAAAACCATGTGTTTTATGACCTAACGACCTCTAAGTGGGAGGCCAGTCCTTCTTATTTTATTTTAGGTGTCTTCTTGTGCCAGCAACTGGACAACAGATGGATTCTGCTGTTTGGATTTCACCTCCCTAGTCTTGGCCTGCTGACTTCTGCACTTTTCAACCTCACTCCATCAGGAGTCTGGCAGACGGAGGAAAAGGCTGGACCCTAGACCGGAAGCTGGCTGATAGGACACTCCCCTCCTTCCTGTTCTTTATATATGCTCTGGCTTGGGGAGACACAGAAGGATCAGCCGAGGGCCAGAGAGGGACATATTCGTTTTAGGAGCACTTTTTTGTTGAACATTCTGTATCTGATTGTAAAGATAATTAAATGCAGATGTTAACCTTGGAGAATCTTTAGTCTGATTTCTGTACCAAATTGTGGACACGTCAGCCAAAGGGAATTATTGGCTACATTATTCATGTCCCAATATAACCCTGTATAATGTCTTATATGATAGCAATCACAATCATTTAAGATGTATTTTACATTTTTTATTTCCATTTTGAAAACAATTTCACTAATATCAGGGCTTGACATTAATGGTTATCCGCTTGCCCGGGGCAACTAAACATTTGGGACGAACAAGTGCACAGTCCTAGCAAGTTGCCCGATCGGGCAAGAGCATTACTTTAACCCACTCAGGCCGGGAACGCATTTCTTCATCTAGAGCCGGGAGCGGACACGTCTGTTCATACTTCTCTTCATTGGTAAAGTCAATTAAATGCATCAGGATAGACCATGAAAACCATGGTTCTTCTTAAAACACCTCAGACTTTGTACATGTCGCCTCCGCGGTCATTTATCAAACTAAAGAAGGACCTTCCCACTAAACATCCGACGTCCACTCAACCTCCAGATCACGTCAATATCGCGTCGGTCGGTCGTGACCTTTTATTTACGTCCAAACGACGTCTGTGCAAGGTGCGCATCTGGACGTAAAACAATGACCTCCCATATACGTGGATATGACGTTCAATCCCGACCTCCCTTAGACGTCGAAAACAGGTCATCGGCCGTCCGACGCAGTACGTCTTGAGCTAGCAATACAATATATAGGCTGTGAAGCAACATAAGTGAACCTGACGGTAGTGTAGTGGTTAAGCAAATGTGTGCAGCCTTGGTTACGTGAGTTCGAGCCCACGTGTGTGTATTATTATCTTTGTTTTGATTTTTAACGAACAATTTTTTTCTGTTTGGTTAAAGACTAATAAACACTCAACATAGGATTACGTAGTGGCTAATAATAAAACTTGTGAATGTATGCATTTGTTGTGCTAACAATCTCAAGTTTGCAAATATGGGGTAAGCACTTGAGATTTTATGCAAATGCATGGGTTCACAAGTTTTATTATTAGCCACTACATAATCTTATGTTGAGTGTTTATTCGTTTTTAACCAAACAGAAAAATTGTTCGCTAAAAAGTGAAAAGTCAAAAGTTTTCCGACGGGGATTTGAACCCGTGTCGTTGCGACTGAAGTCTCATTACGCAACCGCTACACCACGGCCAGGCATATTTCCTGACTACTGTGAAAACATAATACATAACACCCTAAACAACCGACGCACACTTATGCGCCGACTCGCTTTACAGCCTGACACGTGAGTCGGTCGAGGACCTGTTTTCCACGTCTAAACGACGTAAGGTGTGCATCTGGACGTAAAGCAATGCCTTCCCAGACGTTGATATGACGTTGAATCTGTACCTCTGTCGCTGCCCTGCTTTATTTACTTGGAATCACCCTCTCTACTAAGTACACAGTCTGCACAGTTTTTAGATATAGATGTATCATTTCCACATTGAAAAGAGTTGGAGACAGAAAGTAAGTTGTTTTCTCACGTATACGTGGATTTTGTTAAGTATATTTTGTATATTATCTGTATTTTGAATTGCCAGTGCATGAATCTATAATAATAACGGCTGGCACTGCTCAGCTGAAAGGGAGACACCTTTTTTTTTGTTTTTAAGTTAAAGTTTAAAATATGATATTGTTTTTCATATTTCAAACTATTTTTAACACATTAGAATGCTTAGGTCAGACTGTCCAACAAACTATGTGTTAAAAAAGGTTAAGATTCTTGAGTTTTAAAATAATAATTCTATTCTAAAATGTAAAGTTACTGTATATTTCACAATGGTTTATAAACTGCAAAAAGACAACAGTACTTAGTAAACTAAGTTTAAAAACAGGGAGATCAGCTTTAATATTTGGGACACTCCCATCATTTAGACACCTGTGATGTCATCAGTTGGAGTTGAGTTCAGGTGTGGGACCATGTGGGACCATAGGAGCACACAGATGTTACCTGCTGCAGAAAGAGAGTTTAATGTTCATGTATTGCTTTGTTTAATAAATGGATTTAATGTCTTCAATGTCAGAGACTTTCACTTCTTCTCACTGTGGCTGTTTAAATGAGCCACTACAGTTGTTATTTTTGTTATTGTTCGCTGCAAATATTAAATATCCATTCATCTGCTGGTAGCAAGCTAACTAGCGCTTGCAACTCTATTCAATTTCTTACTTTTTCTTATAAACTTTAAAATCAGCCATATGTTAATTAAAATACATTTACCTTTGCTAATGCAGTCAATTATTGTGAAATCCATAGAGTATAATTTCATGATTGTTGCAATAACTAATGTTCTGTGTGTATTCCTAATGTGTCATGTGTGTTTCAGTCTTACAGGTGTCAGACTGTGTTGAAGGTGTTCAAAGGTAAGAATCACACTCTCACACATTGATTGTTCTTCTGTATTATTATGTTGTTTTTAGAATAAACCATTATTTGGTGTATTCTCTTTGAAAACATCTATCTTTTTCTCAGATTGTTCAGCAACTCACTCAAGATGAGGGAAAAGAGCAACAAGGGGAAAATGCCCCCTCGGAAGTGCAACATGTGTAGAGTAATACAGGGTAAGTAGCTTTCAGGGCTCATTTGTGTCCATGTGCAAAACAAATGCACATTTGCAATTGTTTTTTACATGGAATTACTCCAATGACCAAAGCCTTATCCCAAGTGTCTCAGACGGAGTGTCTTCCAGTGTCTCGAGCGAGTGCAGTGCCAAGGTTTGTATCACATGGTGATGGAACGAGTGGTTTGAGGCATTAATAGAAAGTGTTGTTATATCACTTTGCCACATTATGTTGAAACTAAACATGTTCCACATTTTCAGGTGCTGTGCTTGGACCTTGTGATGAGAGACTGAAGACCAAGAGAGGACACATGTTGGAACCTCAACATTCAATAAATGCATTCTTCTGCCTTTCAGATTGTGTTTTTACATCTGGGGAACCTAGAGTGTAGCTTGTGCCTGTTTTAATACTGATCCAAACATAGGCGCTACAATCATGTTTTTTTACTTTGGCATGAACTGTTCAGTACAGTAGTGTTCATAACACTGTGCCCTGTATGGTTTAACTTGTACTTTGATGTAGAGAAACATGATTTTTAATGCAGCTCCATTTGCAATAATGACTGATATCCTTCTACTACAGTTGTTCTAATGATTTTTGAATGCTGTGGGTATCGTTTATTGCCCAGAGTCAGAACTAAACATGATAAAGCTGCATTTCAGATTCACAAGGCTAAAATCTGGAACGGTCTTCCTGGAAATGTGAGACAGGCTTCTTCTTTGACAATGTTAAAATCCAGGTTTAAAACACTTCTGTTTCTGCTTCAACTGAGAGATTTTATGAGAGATTTTATTTGTATCTTTTTAATTTACTGTCAATATTTATAATTGTAATGCCTTGTTTGATTGTTTCTATCTTTTGTTCAGTGCTTTGAGTTTCCTTTTGTTTTGACTGTGCTATACAAATAAACTTGCCTTGCCTATTGCAAAAAGTATGTCTCGACCAGTGAGTGATTCTGCAGAGGTTAAGTAGGTCAATAGGACTGTAAATGGACGTCATATAAACGTCAATATTTTGGTCATATAAGACGTCGAGAGGACGTCGGACCCGACCGGTTCTGTACCACATTGCAACCTTGAATGAACGTCCAGATGACGTTGAAATGACATAGTTTTGACATCTGCTTGCTTAGTGGGAACAACGGAAAACGAACGTCATATGAAGGCAATATTTTGGTCATATAAGACGTTGATAGGACGTCAGACCCGACCGGTTCCGTACCACATTGCAACCTTGAATGAACGTCCAGATGACGTTGAAATGACATAGTTTTGACATCTGCTTGCTTAGTGGGAACGACTGGAAACGAACGTCATATAAACGTCAATATTTTGGTCATATGAGACGTTGATAGGACGTCAGACCCGACCGGTTCCGTACCACATTCAAACCTTGAATTTACGTGCCATCAACGTAACATTTGGAGGTTGAGGTGACGTCGGGAAACGACGTCGAGAAAACTTTCATTCTGCACCCACCAGTGACCTATATTCTACGTCGGACAACGACGTTCAAATTAAGTTGATTCAACGTCGGCTTGCTTAGTGGGATGGTTCAGGAGGCAATGCAAGCTGATTATATGTGCACTGAAAACAAAAACATTTGGTTAAGCAAGGACAAGTTATATATCAAAGTAGACATCTCCTCATCGGGTTGGGCTCAGCCACAGGTTACCAGACTCCCGTGCCACTTGGAAAACTGTAAGCAACACTCAGAGTTCAAGGAAGAGATGTTATCTGTTGTACCACCTGAATTGTGGTCTAAACATGACACTGACGTAGGGCTTATTAAGACAGCACAGCCAGTTGAGGTTAAGCTCAAACCCGGGTGCAGACCCCCTTGGAGACCGCAGTACCCCTTAAAACCAGAGGCCGAGGCTGGAATTGAAAAAACAATTCGAGGCCTTGTGGAGGCTGGAGTCCTGGTGGAAGAGCCAAACCCGTGCAGTAACACACCAATATTGCTGAGGTCCCAGTCACACCAGTCTGAGGTCCCAAACCCATACACACTGTTAACAAATGTGCCGCCTGATGCAAGGTGGTTCACAGTGATTGATTTGAGCTCTGCATTTTTCAGCGTGCCATTAAGTCCCTCAAGCCAGCATTTATTTGCTTTCACATACAGAAATCAATCCTATACTTACCGCCGGGTACCACAAGGCCTAAAACTAAGTCCCCATATTTTCAATAAAATCTTGAGAGAAGATTTGGCTGAACTGTCAGGCAAAGTGTCCAGCACCATAATTAGCTATGTCGATGATATTATTTTGTGTGCACCTGATCTGGAAACGTGTCATAAAGATTCTATGACTCTGCTGACCATGCTCGTAGAAAAAAGGACATAGGGGGTCCTTGGGGAAATTGCATTATTGTCAAGACCAAGTTGAGTATTTGGGAAGACTGATAAGGGAGGGGTCCCGATTAGTCTCAACGACCCACCATGAAGCTACATCACAAAGGTCAGCCAAGAACAAAAATAAATAAAAATATTATGACACATCACAAGTTGGTGAATTTACTTGAGAAAGGAAAGTCTGTGTTAACGGCACAAAAATTGAACGAGTATTGTTTACTTGTAGATTATCCTGATATGACCATTCACGTGTGTAAAGTGAAAAAATCCTGTGGACTCAATCCCACTTCAGTTTGAGGGAAAGCCTCATGATTGTGTCTGACTCCGGGAAAAATATGAATTTATTTGTATAGAATAAACTTAAAATGTATGCTGCAGAAGTTCAAACTAAGGCTAGAAAGTATCATCCTCAGAGTCAAGGAGTGGTTGAAAGAGTGAATGGTACTAATAACAAACTACAAAAAATTTGCATGAACACCGGTTTGAATTGGATAGATACACTGACGCTTGCCCTGATGGCGCCTAGCAGGAAGCGCCAACAGAAGCTTAAAACTAACACTGCATGAAGCGCTCACTGGCTGGTCAATGCCATTACCGGTGTACAAAGTTGCTATGGATCTTTTGATTGATGTTGTAACAAATGATATGGAATTATATGTGAAACAATTGACTAATGTCCACGGGAGTGTTGTTGCTCGTATTAACTCTGTGCAGGGCCAGACGAGGAAGAAGGGGGTTCCACCTGCAGTATAGCCGGGGGACCTGGTCTATGTGAAAACCTCCTGACGGAAGTAGCATACTCCGAGGAGGGAAGGTCCTTACGAGGTCGTGAAAGCGACGTCAGCGGCGTTGCAGGCGAAGGGATCGCCCACGTTCCAAGGAGACAAATCCTTGGAAGGGGGGAACGAGGTTTCTCCTGGGGTTGGTAATGAAAATGATTCTACCGCTGAGTTCCCTGCTGTCATTCTGGCTGAAGGGACAGGAACTACCACTGGCCAAGAGACATAAAAGAGCAATGGAGAAATGGCCACAAGAAGACAATTGGTCATACACAGACCCTAGTAAAACATACAAAGAAGAAGTGAGCCGGACCAAATGCCCCACATGAACTGGACTGAAAACATGACCACGTTAAATATATATAAGTGAAAACTATACATTTTTTGGAATCGTTTGGACACTCGGGAGGACGAAGATGATTAGGTCAACGTGAGGATAAAGATGAAACTGTGACAGAGACTTTATGGACTGTGGACCAAAATTTGGAAAATGGAAGTGAAACTGAAACCTCCGGGGTACAAAGACAACAAAAAATGATGCAAAGGACCAAGACACACTGGTGGCCTAGACTGTTGGCCCAGACTAAACAGGACATAATGAAGGAACTGTACACACAGAACGTGGGACTGAAATTGCTTCTTGAGATTCACTGATTCAGGAGAGACTGTTGAAGCCCTCAGAACTAAATGACTGGACTGGAAAAAAAGGAGCTGCCCATCCAAAGGAGACTGATGGACTCACCAGAACTGACTGACAAAACTGATGCTGGAGCCCAAATACAGCAGAAAAACCCTACCAACCTTGACATAGCTCGCCTAGCGGACAATCCTATTCAGAATGATCAGGCAGACACTGACCTGACTGGACAGAGTAGGGCTGACCTGATAGTCCCGGATAGCCAAAACCGAAATCCTGACGTACTGGTGACTGACGTACGGAGAGACAACTCAATGGAGAAGCATGACGGTGATAGAATGAATTTAAAAACTGCAGAGATCAGTGACGTGGTTAAGACTAACCTAAATTGGACGGACTGGTTTCACAGGATGGTGGCTGGGATAGGACAGGCGGCTGGAGGGTTTGTTTCGAGAATTGGTGCAGGGCTAGGTGATGAGACCGAGGAGGTAGAGCCAGATAGACTACTAAATCGCGCAGAGTATAACAGCTGGTATCAGTGGGTTCAGTATGCAGGCCGGACGAATGGAATGACTGACTGCTACGTTTGTACAAAGGCAAGGGCCAATCCTTTGTTCCTTTTTAATACTGTGTTTAGTTGGAAGGAGTGTAGTGACACAGCAGTAAGAGAGAATGACCCGCTGCGCGTATGGTGTAAGGCGGAGTGCCTGTTGTATTTGGGAACCCCGCAGTACAAAGAGCAGGTTGAGTTTATGCACAAAGGTAAAACAAACACTCAGCGCTGTGCAGAGATAGACGTTAGAGTAAGCATGCAGAGCGCAAAAATGGGGACCCCGGGAGGTGTGGCATTCTTTCCTGTGGGCCGGTACGAGTGCATAGAAAAGACAGGGTCAGTAAGGTTGGGGGAAGTCAAGGCAACTAAGTGTGGTAGCATCTGGAATGTAAATGCCAACTGTAATAAGTCTACCCTGAAGCGAGCTGTCCAGATTAAGGGACCCCAATTGGAGACTGTGTATGTCCCTGCATGCCCGTTCCATAGTCAGGTAACGCCTCTCTCCGATCACTTTTGGTGGTGTGGAGGCCAAGTACTGTTTCCTGTTCTTCCAGGTAACTGGTCCGGAAGATGCGCCAGAGTGCAGGTGGTGCAGGAGCTCATTGTTTTCCCACAGGGCGAGGAAACAAGTGATAGTAAGAGGGTGAAGAGGGCGTTCCGACCAGACCCTGGTGTGTATTTAGACAGTATTGGGCAGCCTAGAGGGATCCCAGAGGAGTCTTCAGCCCGATTGCCCCCCATTTGGGGTCCGCCCCCCCTTGCTGCAGCTTGTCCGGACCGTAGCTGACAGATACAACAACTGACAATCACATGTTTCACATCCTCGTGTTCGGACAACTCTCAGCTACAACATTATCCACTTAAATTTCAGTTCAACAGACCCAGGTTCAAACAACAAACCACAATCTGACAAATCGTCATAAAGCACATGTCGAATCAAATGTTTGCTTTGGCGTCACAAGCGCCCTCAAAACAATAAGTAGCCCTGCTGTCAGCACACCATTAGAAAGCCCTCCCCGAGCTGAACACAACGCTATAAGGCTGGTATCGCTACCTCTAAAACTCGCTGACCAAGCCGCAGACGAATGCCAGAAAACAAAGCAGTAAAACATCAGCGTTGAAGTAAAAGTTGACTTACTTTTGCTGTTTTTTCATCACAAGTCATTTCCGTAGGAATAAAAGTCAGTTTTTTCTTGTATTCAACCTCATAGCGAGGCTTCGACACCGATCTGGCAGATACCTGTTACTTCCTCCTTCTCTAAGAGGCCCTTTGTGATAGGCTGCACCCGTGCGTCATGTCACGTACCTCTGTGTATCTCTTCCTGTGATTGGCCACAGGTGCTGTCCATCAATACGTTTTCAATGGTTTTTGATAGCCGAAGGTGTCTTCTTTCCAAAATGGTATGACATTCCCTGATTGGCCAAAGTACCGCGGAGGCGTGGACATGCGTATAGTTGGGGCAGAAGGAGGCCCATCTGTGCGCAATGTTCCATATTTTACTATTGTTTTCTAATAAAGTGTGTGATATAATGAATGCAAATTTGTTGTGTATTTTCAGTAAGAGAATTCAGTTTTATGACCCAATATGTCCATACAACTCAATTTTTCATTTGCAGTACAATATTCCACAGTTACAAAATTGTACACAATTGTAACTGTGCCAAAATTGTGCCAAATGGCACAATTTTGGCACAGTTGGATTCCGCCTGGACTTTTTTTCCAATTCCATGTACAACTCTGCAGTGGTTTGTTTATTTGGCACATTTTTTGCTGGACTGGTCCAAAATATCGGGAACTGTCAATTTTTGTTCTTATTTGCTACACCACAGACAGGGAAAAAGCTTTTTTGAGGGAAAATATGTGGGTTTTTTTTAGGCAGAAGTTAGAATTGTCTGTTTCAACCTCATTTTATTGTCAACCAATACAATTTATCATCTTTATTTCACTTCCACAGCAATCCCCAAGGTCCACCAGGTAATTTGGTACCAAGTTTGGCCACATATCTGGCTAAATACTATATGAAACCTTAGTAAATGTAGATTATAGCTTTTTCGGGAAAAAAGGCCTCTGGGCTTAAGAGGTGGCAAGATCTGAAATTAAGTCAGGGTTTGAATCCATTTTGCCCTGGATCTCCACAAATAAAAACACTGAGTGGATAAACTACATTTACTACAATTTCCAGCAGTTCATCAATTACACGGATAGTGCCATGTCAGCCCTGGGAGAGCAGTTGCATGCAACTAGTGCTGTAGCCTGGCAGAATAGACAGGCCTTAGACTGGGTTTTGGCAGAGACCTCAGGGGTCTGTGCCCTAGTGGGTGAATACTGTTGTACATTTATTCCCGATCATACAGGAGTAGGAGGAGCTTTCACACAGGCAATGGGGAAAATCAAGGCTCTAAGGTTGGAGATGAAGAAGAATGCTGGAAGGGATGCAGAGTTGGACTGGCTGAGCTGGCTACAGCAGACTTTAGGATCATGGAAACTGGGGTTGGTGAAGATTGGAGTACCAGTTATTATTTGCATTGTGGCAATAAGTCTTGTCCTCTGCTGTTGCATTCCGGTATTGAGAGCAGTAGTGGTGCGAGGGGTAACAAGACAGATGTTAGTGCTGAATGCGGAGAGCAAGAGTAGCCACCAGAGCAGTTCCCCATCAAGGACTGGTTAGCGGAGGACGACTCGTTGGACGATGAAAAGAACATGGACTGTGACAGTATACCTACTTTTTGACCACTCGTCCATCTTAAGTTCATGTTTAATCAAAATAATGTACAATGCAAGTGCGAGCCAAGTTCTGCCAACGCCTACACTCAAGAGTGATATTGTTTTGTATCATGTATCAAGTGTTTGAAAGTTATGTTATCTCATTTACTCTCATTTACTAAGTGTTTGACATTATTGTGTAACTCATGTAACTACTTTGCTAAGGCTAAGGGGAGGTTATTGAAGGAAATTCATGGCTGAGAGCCCTGAAAGGGGGGGAATTAATATGTGGTAGAATGTTTAGCTATGAGTATGTCTAAGTGCAATGGAATGTTCTTTTTAGGATAAATAGGTCGTGGTGACCTGAACACGGCAATATGTTCTTTTGGGATATGTTTAGGAAGCAGTAGGTCGGCCTGACCTGAACGCTGTGGTAAGGGAGGATGTTTGGTAATAGTCATTAGGGAAACATCTGGATCCTGTTATTCGGTCGCAGCCAAGATTCCATATTTGGTATTGACAGGAGCAGTTAAAAAGGACAGAAAGGATTGACGGGGAGCTTCTTCTGCGCAGAGCTCCATGCAGGATTGACGGGTCTCCCCATGTATTGTTAATTGAGTTAATAAACGCATTATATTAATTTTTATTCTCGGCTCCTGTGAAAGTTCTTATTGACAATCAAAGTAAACCACTACATTCTCTAAGTTTTCGCAGGAAGTAGAGACTCTGACGAGCTTTCTTAACGACCCGGTCAGTGTTTTTGACCCAGGAGTGTGAGAACTGTTACGACTAAAGTCGAAGACCAGTTCACATGTTTTTGATGCGTTCAGCTGGAGGTTGTTAGCTTTACTCCACTGAACCACATTTTGGATCTTTGCTCTATAAGAGGATTCATCATTATTACTGATGAGACCGATGATGGGGGTGTCATCAGCATACAGTAGGTCCCATTTCGTTTTGTCGTCTTCACTCACGCTTTTCGGGAATCACACAGCTGCGTGAAAAATATTACATCTTATCGCCACAAGGTGGCAGGTTAAGTCCGCTTTAGCTCTGCCAGCGACTTAGACGCTCAGGAATGATACTTCGTGCAAACCTGTCTAGCCCAGTGATACTATGTTGTCCGAATGGTTAGCATTGAAGACTGGGACCTGGAGAACCCAGGTTCGATTCTTGTCTGAGGCAATTTTGGTTGCACATCTTTTGGTTGCTTGTGTGCAATTACGTAACGTTATCAGATTGTTATCTTCTTTCCTTGTCAAAAGGAAATGTGTAAAATTGGCTGTGTGTTCAAGCCGTGCATGTGAATGTATATGTGTTGCTATTGAATGCTTTTTCAAAGTAAGAGCATAACAGACAACATATACATATGTTGTCTGTTACAACATTGTCATATGTTACTAATGTTAATCTTTATAATTAAATTGCATTAACGTATATATGTGATGCGATCTGGGAAAACCCGTCGGATGTCACGCTGGCACGTTCCGAGTAAACAGTAAAAATAGGTCGATTGTCATTTTTTTGGCAAAATTGTTTTTTCATTAAACAATTATTATATAACATCTTGTCTTTAATGTCTGAAAAAATCTAGGTGAAATTCACTATTGCTATACGTTAAATATTGTGATATGTTTTGATAAACCGAACGTTACGTTACATCCTCCGCTCTGGCCCCGGGAGCAGCTGCTGTGACCCCCGCTCTGACAGCTCAGTGAACGCACTGCTGTCTGGGCTCCGAGCGCGGACCATAGACACGCGAACAGAACCACAGACAGGACCATAGACACCCGAACAGAACCACAGACAGACATTTACATTTACATTTACATATACGCAGACAGAACCCAGACAGGCGGAGACACGCGAGACACGCGGATCATAGACACTTGGACAGAACCAGAGACACACGAAGCATAGACACTCGAGTCGGACAGGTCCATTTGTTTTATTTGTGTTTAAAGTTACCTAAGTTTCTCCTTGCATTAAAAATGCTTGGTGGTTGTGGATATTTAGACTGCGTGATTTGATAGAATAATACTGGCAATGTCTAATACATATCTAATTTTCAGTAAATTATAAAGAGAAAGAAAAAGAAGAGGAGGTCAAAAATCCATTGAATATTGAAAGAATCAATACATTCTTGATTTTCGACTAATTCATGAGTGTTGTGTGTTTAATTGGTGCCAAAGTAACATCTTTTTAATCTTCTACAACATAGTGACTAAAACAAGTGTGCCATAACAGAGTAATTCAAATTTTACATGTTATATGTGACTGTGATGATTATGTTTAGAATGTCAATCTTTAAAACTGTTTTTCTCAGAATTCTGTTTCATAAAACCATGTAAATACGCTGACTTCAGATTATGAGAACTTTTGTTACAGACATGCTATGGAGAAAAGGAAAACAGATTTGAAAAGATATTGAAAGCAGCTTTAAGATGTGCGAGGCGAGCCTGGCCTGACTGCGCTCTCCTCCTCTGGGACCTACGGGCCACCTCAAGAAGTTCACGCTGAACTTTCTTAAAAATAAAATGAAAAAGGATACTCTGTTGTGAATGTTTTGAGAGCATTGTCAGTCCTTAAGAGGAGAAATAGCTGTTGTTCTCGGGGAACGAGCTTCGCGCTGTGTGATATGATCATGCAGCTTATTGGACAAAATTGTTCAGCCAATAAACGGAAATATATTTGAAGCAACGTAGGAACGTGATGACGCTCAGGGGGTTATATTTTCTAAAAAAAGATTAGAACACAACATTTAGTTAATAATGTGTGTATAAAAATAAAAATATTGAAATTATGACTTTAAACAAAAAAGTCTAATGACTTGAGAGGCGAAGAACAAAATTGGGAAGGCCAAGAAAAAAACTGGTAGGCACCGGCCTACCCAGGCCTATCCCTGGCCGCGGCTGGGCCGTGCATGTGAATGTATTTTATGTTTAAATGTGTTTCTATTGAATGCTATTTCAAAGTAAGAGCATAACAGACAACATACTGTATACATATTTTGTACTAATGGTAATCTTTATAATTAAATTGCATTAACGTATATATTTAAAATAATTATGTATTGTCTATATAGAATTCTATGCCAATTCGAAAATAAAGACATTCTGAAAGCGATCTGCCTCTTGTGATCTTTTAGTGAGGTCTTCTTCTGGTATTTACTGTTTGGCTGAGCAAAGTTTTAATAGTATTGGTTAAAATAAATCCAATTTTCAAACACTCTGGACGGCGTGATGTAAATAAGAGAGAGAGAGAGAGACGCTGACGCATTTTGGCTCAGTGCGCTGGTGTGCAATCAATGGAATACATCACAATACTCATCAAACAAGATCCATTCAGTTTTATCATTGGAGGAAATGTTTATTAAATTAGCAATTGGCACCTTGACAAAACACTGGATATAGAAATCCTAACAATAGTAGGCTAATATAGGCTAATGTGGACATCCCTTGGCCCGTGGGGATATCACATGCCAGTTGCCTCTCCCTTCAACGATATGACCTGGTCGATGACTTTGTCCAGGTGGTCTATATATTTATTGCAGACCTGGGTTGTGAGTTTGTTTAGCCAAAAAAACTCTATTGCGGAGATCAGTGCGTCCTTGCTCATCGGTTTGGCCTCACAGCGAATGTATCTTTTCATGGACGCCCACACTAACTCAATGGGGTTCAGATCCGGCGACCTTAAACAAAAACACATGGACACTCCCCCCTTGGACTGCCACCTTAACGTGGTGGGGGAGTTTGAGCACTCGGATGATCCTGGGAGCTATGCTGTCTGGGGCTTCATGCCCCTGGTAGGGTCTCCCATGGCAGACAGGTCTCAAGTGACGAGTCAGACGAAGCGCAGTCCGAAGCCAACCATGGACAGCACAACGATGAGAACCGTGACGTCGCCCGGCATGGCGCAGCCGGGGCCCCACCCTGGAGCCAGGCCTGGGGTCGGGGCTCGCAAGCGAGCGCCTGGTGGCCGGGCCTTAGCCCACGGGGCCCGGCCGGGCTCAGCCCGAAGGGATGACGTGGGCAGTCCCTCCTGTGGGCCCACCACCTGCAGAGGGGTCCGTGGTGGCGAGGTGCAGAGAGGACTGGGCAGCAGTCGAAGGCGGAGACCTCGACGACCCAGTCCACACAGCCAACATCTGGCTCTTGGGACGTGGAACGTCACCTCACTGGGGGGGAAGGAGCCCGAGCTTGTGGGGGAGGTTGAGCGATACCGACTAGAGATAGTCGGCCTCACCTCCACACACAGCTTGGGCTCTGGAACCCAACTCCTTGAGAGTGGTTGGACGCTCCACTTTTCTGGTGTTTCCCGCGGGGAGAGGCGGCGAGCTGGGGTGGCCATACTCATTGCCCCCCATCTCAGCCGCCACGTGTTGGAGTTCTCCCCGGTGAATGAGAGGGTCGCGTCCCTCCGCCTCCGGGTGGGGGACATGTCTCTCACTGTTGTGACAGCCTACGGGCCTAACGGTAGTGCAGAGTACCCGGCCTTCTTGGAGTCCTTGGGAGGGGTACTGGACAGTGCACCGCCCGGGGACTCCGTTATTCTCCTGGGGGACTTCAACGCCCATGTGGGAAATGCCAGTGACACTTGGAGAGGGGTGATCGGGAAGAACGGCCTCCCTGATCTGAACCCGAGCGGTGTTCAGTTGTTGGACTTCTGTGCCAGTCACGGCCTGTCCATCACGAACACCATGTTCGAGCACAAGGGTGTCCATCAGTGCACGTGGCACCAGGACACCCTAGGCCGGAGGTCGATGATCGACTTTGTAGTCGTATCATCTGACCTTCGGCCGCGTGTTTCGGACACTCGGGTGAAGAGAGGGGCGGAGCTGTCAACCGATCATCACCTGGTCGTGAGTTGGATCCGCTGGCAGGGCAGGAGGCCGGTCAGACCTGGCAGGCCCAAGCGTGTAGTGAGGGTTTGCTGGGAACGTCTTGCTGAGCCCCCTGTCAGACGGACTTTCAACTCACACCTCCGGGAGAGCTTCTCCCAGGTCCCGGCAGAGGAGGGGGACATCGAGTCCGAGTGGACCATGTTCTCTTCCTCTATCGCCAATGCAGCGGCTCGTAGCTGTGGTCGCAAGGTCTCTGGTGCTGGTCCCGGCGGCAATCCCCGAACCCGGTGGTGGACACCGGCAGTAAGGGATGCCGTCAGGCTGAAGAAGGAGTCCTATCGAGCAATGATGGTTCGTGGGACTCCTGAGGCAGCTGTCCAGTACCGGCAGGCCAGGAGTTCGGAGAGTCCATGGAGCATGACTATCGGTCGGCCTCGAAGAGGTTCTGGCAAACCGTCCGGCGCCTCAGGAGGGGGAAGCAGTTCTTTGCCAACACCGTGTATGGTGCGGGTGGAGGGCTGCTGACCTCGACTGGGGATATTGTCGGGCGGTGGAAGGAATACTTCGAGGTTCTCCTCAATCCCCCCGTCACGTCCTCCGTCCAGGAGGCAGAGGCTGAGGATGTTGGGGCGGATACTTCCATCTCCCTGGCCGAGCTCACCAAGGTGGTTGGCAGCCTCCATGGTGGCAAGGCGCCGGGAGTGGATGAGATCCGTCCTGACTATCTTAAGTCTCTGGATGTTGTAGGACTGTCTTGGCTGACACGTCTCTGCAACATCGCGTGGCGATCGGGGGCAGTGCCAATGGAGTGGCAGACCGGGGTGGTGGTCCCTCTCTACAAGAAGGGGGACCGGAGGGTGTGTTCCAATTATCGTGGGATCACACTCCTCAGCCTCCCCGGTAAGGTCTACTCCAAGGTACTGGAGAGGAGGCTACGTCCGATGGTCGAATCTCGGATTCAGGAGGTGCAGTGTGGTTTTCGTCCCGGTCGCGGAACACTGGACCAGCTCTATACTCTCCATCGGATACTCGAGGGTTCATGGGAGTTCGCCCAACCTGTCCACATGTGCTTTGTGGATTTGGAGAAGGCGTTCGACCGTGTTCCCCGGGGTGTCCTTTGGGGGGTCCTCCGGGAGTACGGGGTCCGGGGTCCTCTGCTGAGGGCTGTTCGGTCCCTGTATGACCGGAGCCAGAGCTGTGTCCGCATTGCCGGCAGTAAGTCAGACCTGTTCCCGGTGCATGTTGGCCTCCGCCAAGGCTGCCCTTTGTCACCGGTTCTGTTCACTGTATTTATGGACAGAATCTCTAGGCGCAGCCAGGGGCCGGAGGGGGTCCGGTTCGGGAACCACAGGATTTCATCTCTACTTTTTGCGGATGATGTCGTCCTGCTGGCTCCAACGAACCAGGACCTGCAACATGCACTGGGACGGTTTGCAGCCAAGTGTGAAGCGGCTGGGATGAGAATCAGCACCTCCAAATCCGAGGCCATGGTGCTCGACCGGAAAAAGGTGCCTTGCCCTCTTCAGGTGGGTGGAGAGGTCCTTCCTCAAGTGGAGGAGTTCAAGTATCTCGGGGTCTTGTTCACGAGTGAGGGGAGGATGGAGCGTGAGATTGACAGGCGGATCGGTGCAGCTTGCGCAGTGATGCGGTCTCTGTATCGGACCGTTGTGGTAAAGAGGGAGCTGAGCCGAAAGGCAAAGCTCTCGATTTACCAGTCAATCTTCGTTCCCTCCCTCACCTATGGTCATGAGCTGTGGGTAATGACCGAAAGAACGAGATCGCGGATACAAGCGGTCGAAATGAGCTTCCTCCGCAGAGTGGCTGGGCGCTCCCTTAGACATAGGGTGAGGAGCTCAGTCACACGGGAGGAGCTCGGAGTAGAGCCGCTGCTTCTCCACGTCGAGAGGAACCAGTTGAGGTGGCTCGGGCATCTGTTCAGGATGCCTCCTGGACGCCTTCCTGGGGAGGTGTTCCGGGCACGTCCCACCGGGAGGAGGCCCCGGGGAAGACCCAGGACACGCTGGAGAGACTATGTCTCTCAGCTGGCCTGGGAACGCCTTGGGGTCCCCCCGGACGAGCTGGAGGAAGTGTGTGTGGATAGGGAAGTCTGGGCGTCTCTGCTTAGACTGCTGCCCCCGCGACCCGGCAACGGATAAAGCGGAAGAAAATGGATGGATGGATGGACATGGACATGTCAGCACTGTTAGCCTATTTTCCGATACAGCATGTATTCATCCAGAATATATATATATATATATATATATATATATATATATATAAAAATAACTACGGTAACTCACTCTGACACTCTGCCGGTGTCGGTACCCAGTTGATCCCCTCACTTTGAATGCAGGCTTTGACACTTTTTGCTGTGTGTTTTGGATTGTTGTCTTAAAAAATCAAACAGGACAAATTAGGAGGACAACTTAATCATTAAACAAACATTAGTAGCCTAATCATCACGAGGTTGCTTTTGTCATAATCATGCTGAAGATTTGGAATACAGATTGTTAGCCTACCTTGGAAGAATCTATGTGTAGACATACGGAAATGCTCCCTTAAGTATGGACCGGCAGCTTTTTTGATGATTTCTTCCATTATACCTGCGGGTTTAAATAATATGTTAGCATATTGTAACAATCTATTTAGCATAGCCTACTTTGCATGCATTGCTTTCAAAACTTCATCACTCACCGTCAAAAATGACCAACGGACCAGGTCCCCATCGAGAAATTCCACCCCAAACATGCATTTTGACCGGGTGCTTCACTCTTGGTTTTGCAATGCCCCTGAAGTTGGTCTTTCTCCAGCACTTCAAGGCAAAACGTTCCAGTGCCACAGTTGACTCGTCAGTGAAGAGAACATCATCAAACTTTTCACCAGCAGCCTTCCATTCTTGAGCTTGGGTTACACGCAAATCTTTGTTTTTTCCTCTGGTCATTGGAACGAATCTGTAAGCAGAATTTATCAAAATGTTACTATAAGAATGACATGTTGAGTGCCCGGTTATCACGATAAGTAATTAATAAAGAGACGCGTGTTACCTGGGCTTTCCAAAGTTCCAGCCATGAGTCCGGACTGCCTTTCGCACCGAGTGTAAGCCGATCGTTATGTTGTGCCTGCTTTGGAGAAGCTCTTTTACTTTTCTTGCTGGTAGTTCATCGTCTGTTCTCAGGATGGAGTCTATTATTTCCATCACCTGACTGAAAGAGACACATTGTTTCAGTACATAGTTTGGTAAAGCCTGTTGTTATTTTGTTCACATGTGAAACTTACAAACTTGAGTATATATTTAAATAATAAAAAGTACATTTACCTTGTCACTTTACGTGGCTTGCGTTCCTTCTTCTTCTCCACAACAGCACATCGGCAATGACGCTGGATAGTTCGCAAGGAAGCTCTTATTCCAGTTGTGGCCAAGTGTTTGGCGATAGTGCTAGTCGTACAGCCTTTCTTACGCAGAGAGATCACAGCCATCGCTGACATCTACTGTAAATAGGCCATCGGTTGAACTATTTATCTTGATTTTTACACACACCTCCCTCCCCCTACCGCCCACTCCCTGTGTTTTTTACCCGGTCCCGTCCCAATCACGAGATAAGATGTTTTGCATATGTGAGGAAGAACTGGATTTTCGACATTCCTGTGGTCAATCTAGTTCAATACAGTTCAGTTCCTTTAACATGTTGTTCATAAAAATGGCCAGAATTGCCTATATTTTGGGCAACGGAATAAAAATAATGGATTGCGCCAGATTAAAATGTGTGGCTACTGCCCATCACTGCATATTAGTAACTAAGATTTTAGCAGATAGGATTTGTTTTGTTTTTCAATTGACTGATCATAATGAACAAATCTGTAAAAACTCCAATTCCGCCTGTTTTTTTGGGTTCAAAGCTGAATAAATCAGGCTAGGACAAATCATCATAAAATAAGCATCATGCAGGATGGGTTTTGTCATTTTTATTCTCTGACATGAAAAATAAGATGTAAAGGGAGGAAAAATAGATACAAATCTCCACTTCGACCACTGCGTGAAAAATCAATACTTTCACCTGCCGTGTCTCGCATTAAACCAGCGCACACCAGAGAGAGCGAGAGAGTGTGTGTGTCTGTGGGGGGAGGGGGGAATATGGCCCATACTGTACCTGTGTATATATCACGTGGACTATAGACCACTGGCTGGGGGGGCACAAGCATCTTGGGGGACGGGCACGGCCCCCTATGGCCCGCCCATAGCGACGGGTATGAGTATATATAGACATGTCCTTAACCCTTTAAGCGCCAAAGTCGCAATATTGCGACAAGCAACATTGCTCACTTAAACAGGATGTATGTAAAAATGTGGAGCACAATCTTGTTAATACTTTTCACCAGGGGTTAGTGGACATGTGTGCCTGTAATATGAGCAGCATTTGTGGGTGTGGTTATATTGAACGTTTTTGAGTAAATTGAGTTCGTAAAACACCTGCGGCGCAGCAGCGCGGAGGCGAAGCAGCAGCGGTAGGGCTGAGAGGAGCGAGAGCAGAGCAGAGGGAAAGAGGGTTTTTATTTTACTCACGAGGTCTTCAGTACCAGAGAAGTACTTGGTCTGGTACTGGCTCACTCAGATTCAGAGGAGGAAGACACGCAGGTGTCCAGTGAAGCAGACACGGACATTATTAGTGACGGGGAGACCGCGCCATATAGTCCACAATCAGCCCCTGTACAGCGGCTGCTTGTCCTCCGTGTGGCCGTGGTAGAAGCATTCTGTGAACGCCAAGCAGGGGCTGTGGTCGAGGGTACAGGGGCATCATAACACCGGGCATGTGGGAGAAAGTAGCGGGGGTAAACATCCACGGGGAACACGGGAGACGCGGGAGAAGTCGCGGGAGAGCCGCGGGAATAAAAACACATCGCTAATCGTGTTCACTGCCTTTACCAACAGCGATGATGAGGATCAAGGCAGTTCTTGAGAGAAAATAAGTGGATCAGAAGTGTTGAAGAGCCTGTTGTTTCTTGTTGAGACGATCTGACATGTTCTGAGCCCATTCATTTCATCTCTCTGTTTCTAAACCATAAATCCAGGAGCCTCATTTCCACCGAGAAAAATAGTAAGCCCACCACTTCTTTGAAAGGGAAACATTGAAACCAAACTCCAGATTTCATGACTGTAAACTATAAAGAGAGCTGTCTTGATCACTGAAGGTCTTTGAAAATAATACAATTCCGTATGGCCGCGAACCAGTGCTAAAACATTATCTATAATCTGGATCAGGGAATTTATTTCTATCCCAAATTCCTTTCATCCATCCATTTTCTACCCTTTAATCCATTTCTGGGTCAAGGGGGTGGCAGTCAGAGATGCCACCCAAGTCTCATAGCACCAGCCCCTCACTGACCCTCTGCAGGTGGTGAGTCCACAGGAGGACGGCTGCTCTCTGAGTGTGAGCATAGCCTTGATCTTTCAGTGGGGGCTTTGGGCAAAGTGGGGTTAAGTGTCTTGCCCAAGGACACAACGACAGCAGTCATCAGTGGGAGTCGGTGGAGAAGGTGCAGAGGTGGGAATTGAACCCACGACCTTCTGGCCTTGAGGCCGATGCTCTACCAACTGAGCTACTGTCGCATTATCTATAATCTATCTATTTCACACTGACTGTTTATAGTATTCCCTGATCTAAAAAAACTCCCAAGATACAGCTTTTTGAAGTTTTTATACAATAATTAACATTTTCCAAAATGGCCGCCACCTTGATAACGTCACAATATGCAAATTAGATTACGAATCAACTTCCATCCCAAAGTTTGGTTCAAACTGAAGATATTTCTAATTTACAGTATGCCTTTATCTCAAACCATTTTAAAGTTAAAGCCTTTTGAAATCTTGAAATCAAAATTGTATATTTTCTTGAAAAAACTCTGGCGCCTAAAGGGTTAACAGAGGTCCTACTACAGTATTTCGGGAGCATGGAAGCCAAAGGTTTTTACCACGAACGCTCTTCCAGAGTCGCCAAGACTCTCTTCCCACGGAACGAAAACTCACCTCGAGCCGTGGTGAAACAACGGGTACGTTGTTGTGAATAAACTAGTCACATTTCAACAACATAATCTCTTTAATACATGTTGTCAGCCGCTGGTTCAAAACTACAGGTTATCTGGACATCAGCACAAACAGACAAGTTACAGACTACAATCTAGTCTGGGTGTCTGCTGGATGGAAAGCAGCAGAAGAGTGACAAAGAATGAACCAAAAAGCTCTCGTCTTATACCCTGATAATATGAAACACATGTCCCAACATCCTTAGGTGAAGACAATACCTTCTCTGTTTCAGGACAAACAAATAGCCCCTGTGTGAATAAGCCTGAGGCTACTCTAAACAGATGTTCTCTGCGCTCTTCTTAATTTAACTTCCTGTGTTTCATGACTGGGGGGATGGGAAAATGCTGCTGATGCGGCCATCACATCCCATCACACACATAGGTTAACTCAAAACTGTCTAAACTTTGAATATATTCTAATTCACTTTAATGAAAATCCAACAACTCTACTAACATTCCCTCCTTTTTTCATTAAAAGAATTAATCACATTCAATGTTTAGTAAACCAACTTAAAAATGGAACACAATGAAGTTAATACAAACACAGTATTACATTTGAATCCAAGTTGCATCGACTCAACTTAAAGACCCCTCTCGACATGTGTCTTATAAAAATCACATTGGTTACAGAAACACACACACAAAAGAACTCAAAAAAGTTTTTTAGAGATCATTTCATATTCATATGTAATTGCTCCCCTATAAACCATATCTCCCCCCTGTTTGAGACATTAAAAATGGCTCAATAACTAAACATAATTCCTAATTATTCATGTGTATGAAATGAAAAAGACACAAATACCCAATTTACTCATGTAAATTAATGTAGCATCACACTGTATAAACTAAACGTTCATTTGAAATGTATTAACCTGGAATGTTTTAACCTGAAATATTTTCACCTGAAATGTATTAACTTGAAATGTTTTAACCTGAAATATTTTCACCTGAAATGTATTAACTTGAAATGTTTTCACCTGAAATGTATTAACTTGAAATGTGTCAACAAATTACACCCCACACCAAAAAGCCTATTGTCCAGTAACGCCTGTTGTAGAAACGCCTCCACACCCCAATGTCTTCTGCAGCCAGCAATGTCCAGCACCATCCTGCACAGCCCCATCATGTCCAGAAGCCTCTGTCCTGTTCACACACTTTAGAACCGACAGCAAAAACTGGAAACCTCCAGTCCTCAGATCTTTGCACAAAGGTGATGTCTTCGGTCAACCCAGTCTTTCAGATGTTTTGGAAATCTGCAAAATGTCCCAAACACACACAGTCAAGTTGTTGATTTGAGTCTGACCTCTAGCTGACCCTTTGCATCATTGCTTCTGTCGTTGCAGCATTTAGCCTTGGTTTGGCCTGCTGGTTTGGCTTGGTTTGGCTTGGTTTGCTGGTTGATGATTGGTGGGGGTGGGAGTGGGCATCTCCTTCACAGGAATGAACTCTGAGCTTTTTGAGCATCAAAAGTGGTGTTTTAGGTGTTTCCCTCAAACAAAACACACAAAGTACACATTTGTTAATACATTTCAAACTTAGTTCAGTAAACCCAAAGGAAAACCTTAGCAGTTAATGAAAACTGTTGCTGAAAACAGTCCTATTACTGTAATTTTCTTGTCTCAGAAATGAAAACATCACAATTAACTATTGAAATAATGTATAACTAGTTATATTCAGAATCAAACAGATTTACATTTCTTTGATGTAAACATTAAACATGCTACAGTAACTTCCCTTACTGTTGAATTTAAACCTTTCAAATGAAACTAAACATATTTATTATTCAAATCTGAAAAATTAAACTGCTTATTTTCAGAGTGTTTCCCACTTATCTGATTGTTTGAGTCAGCATCAGTCAGAGAGGACTTCTTAGGCGTCTGATTCGTCGTTCCCATCCACAGCACCTCTGCCGATGCCTCTCCCCCTCCTCCTGCTCTTAGACCTGTCTCTCTGGTTGGAGTGAGGTGAAGCATGTGACCGATGCTGTGCCGGGAACAACCAAACACTGTCCCCAGACGTCCCTCTCCCAGCTGAGACAGAAACAAACTCAGAAACAGAACAAAATATTAGTTGACAATTCTGTTGATTTTACCCTAATATTGTTTCATATTATTTGTGAAATAATATTTTAGTCCTGATGTTTATTCCTATTTTATAGTCCGTTAGTTCAGTCAGTTAAGTCCTAGACACAGAAAACAAACACTTACATGCAAAACCTGAAGTAACAAACAAATACTACTCACATAAGAGGAAATGTTTTTCTGTTAAATCTTACACATAAAGACAGTTACTCACAAAACAAACAAAAACTCCAAATCAAACCCAAAAATTAACATAAAAGTCTACTTGTGTGCACAAAATACCATCTTTTGTGATCATAAGCAAACAAAAATCAAAAATCTGAGCAAACTTTGAGTCTTATTTATCATCAATCTAATTCAGCTTCAGCCTAACCCTTTTGAGCTTGTACCAAATGTTGTAACTTTAAAATTGTCCAATCACAAAAATGTCACAGCTCAAGTCAATTCAAATCTATCTATGATTCTCTAATCTCATTACCAAATGTTTTCACCAGTAAAATGTTTATCACTGGTTCCACCCCTTTTGAATTATTTTTGTTAATGTAGCTAGCATTATCAAAAGTAGTTAAACTATAAAAAACTTATTACTCCACCCAACTAGAGTTGAGCAGACGGGAGGGACAGAATTGGGAGCAAGGGAGAAGGGGGAAGAGGGGAAGAGGGGGAACAGGGAGGGGGGGAAGAGGGGAAAAGGCAGAAGGGGACACAAAGGATGCACCTCAAACGTGCACGCACACACACACGCACACTTTAGGCCTTATATCCAAATTTCAATTTCCAATTTAAATTATTATTTAGAAAAATTGTTGTCGTCTTATTATGCAGGCTACCACAAAGTTCTACCAAAAAGTCACTAATCAGCTGAAGAAAAAATCACCACTCTCAAAATGTTCCATTTTCCCTCAAATGGCCAGATCTGGTTTTCCAACTACACGTATGCGTCCATAGTGCTGAATTTGTAATAGCTCCTCGACTATTAGAAGGATAAGCCTCGTTATCCTAGGCCTAAGAAATAGCCATCGACTATTAAAAGGATAAGCCTCGTTATCCGCGGCCTCTTTTTTGAGTCCCCGACTTCAAAAGTCCCAGTGGATAGAAGTTTAAATTCTCCACTTTCTTAGAAGTGCGTGATATCTCACTGCCCCAATGCTTTTTGAGAAGATAAATTGGATTTTCTGCCTTCAAAGACGATTTAAATTTAGTTTCTTTTTTTTAGAAAAAAATTGTTTTACCTTGTCCATGTGGATGTCCAGAAACTCTAGTTCTGCCGTCAACTTCAATCCGGAGACTGGCCATGCCTCAAAGATGGAGTCCTCAAAGCAGTTCTGAATGAAGAAGGTCTCACCGCTGCTCCAACTCCATGTTTGAGGCATCCTCAGTTCCGCAGAAAAGCATGTTGGCATCCGGCGCAAGAAGGACCAAAATATGTGAAAAAACTAGTCAGTGTTCTGGACATCACACACATAGACATGTTACAGACTACAGTCTAGTCTGGGTGTCTGCTGGATGGAAAGCAGCAGAGTGACAAAGAATGAACCAAAAAGCTCTCGTCTTATACCCTGATAATATGAAACACATGTCCCAACATCCTTAGGTGAAGACAATACCTTCTCTGTTTCAGGACAAACAAATAGCCCCTGTGTGAATAAGCCTGAGGCTACTCTAAACAGATGTTCTCTGCGCTCTTCTTAATTTAACTTCCTGTGTTTCATGACTGGGGGGATGGGAAAATGCTGCTGATGCGGCCATCACATCCCATCACACACATAGGTTAACTCAAAACTGTCTAAACTTTGAATATATTCTAATTCACTTTAATGAAAATCCAACAACTCTACTAACAGTTGTTAAATGTAATGTTAAATGTAAATGTTATTAGGCCCTAGGAGTATGTAATATTAAACAATGCTACAGCTTCTAATGTCTTTGGCAATGTTTCTTACAGACTCCAGGCAAACGTTCGCCAGCATCATCTTTGCGGCAAGGCAAAACAGCAAAGCGTCTCGTCACAAAAAAAGCGGTAAGTGTAATCCTGTATTATGTGTGGTGTATAATAGCCAATAAGCCAGGCATCCTCGCTTAACTAAGCCACGACTCATGACTTTTCTCAATTTCAATACAGGCAAGGGTTTCCATGTCGCTGGTGCGTGACAATAAGGACCGCTGGATGGCAGACATTGAACAACGTCTACAGTAGGTCCCATTTCGTTTTGTCGCCTTTCACGCGTGAATAGCACGAGACTCACGTGTGAAACACGCGTCTTTTATTTGTTTTTCCCCCAGTGATGCTGCAATGACCCAAACAACCACCAGGTGGCACTTGTGAGCAGGGTTAGCAACATTGCCTTATTCTCTCTTCACCGGACGATTTTCTGTGGGTTTATAGCTCATTGATAAGGAGCTGGACTGTGGTGCCAGAGAACCTGGGTTCAAGTACAGGCTGAGACACTTTTGATTTTGTTAACGTTTACATTTTTTCTAAAACATAGAAGGTCCAATGCCCCAGAAAAAAATAATAATAACCACACACGTTTATTGCAGTAATTTTTGTTGATACTTTTCACGAGGAGTTGGTGGACATGTGTGCCTTCAATATGAGCGGCCTTTGTGGGAATGGTTATATTCAAAGTATTAGAGTAAAATGAGTTTGTAAAACACCTGCGGCGCAGCGACGCGAAGCAGGAGCCGTAGTTTTGAGCGGTGCCAGAGCAGAGCCAGAGGTCTCCAGAGATCAGAGAAGTATTTGGTACTGGCTCACTCAGATTCAGAGGAGGAAGACACGCAGGTCTCCAGTGAAGCAGATACAGACATTATTAGTGACAGGAGTCCGCGCCACAATAGTCCACAGTCACCCACAGTTTACGTCCTCCGTGTGGCCACCGCGGTAAAGAGGTCCGGCTTTTCGGAGTCAGTGGTAAAGCGGTCCGCACATTAAAAGCGGATAGCCTCTTTATGCTGTTAATTACAGTGTCAAGGATTTAGCAGACAGAGACGGATCGTGGTGCGCCAAACTCTGGAAGTTTTTTTAAGTTTCTCTCAAGTTCCACTGGTTTACTTTGTCTCTTTCTCTCAGACAGAATAAAGGCAGTACACAGTTTATATAGTCATTGTCACGTCACACATCGAAAGACATACGTGTCACAAAGAGACAGTCACATCATAGTCATAACATGGAGTCCTTGTAGAGTCCTGCACGTAGGCCATATTGCTATCTAATACTAACACCCTCCCCTTTGATCACATAATCACATGTGATCACTCAATTTGATCAATCAATAAAGTGAGAAAAGGAAAAAAAAAACAAACAGAAAATTCTAAAAAAAAACGTTTAAAAATTATTAAAACTCATAATCATCAAAATCAACATCAGTGGATTTTATCCTCTATCCTGGGAAAAAAACAAACAAAAATAAAGTAAATAAATAAACAAAAAACAAAAACAAACAAAAATAAAAACAAACATACACTATTGGACACACAAGAACTCAGCAGATTCAGTCAAAACACAGACAAGAACGAGCTGAGTCTCAAATTTGAAGCTAATTTAACTTTTCTTACTCTATACTTTTATTCTAATGCTAATTGTTTATACTTCACTTATTTCACTGTATTATTTTCACTATTTAATCTTAGACTGTGTACTTTACTTTCATTATCACTATAGTTTAAAACTATTCTAATCTATTTACAAATATGTTTGCATATTTGCTTCTATTGAGCCATATTCTTAAACATACATTTTAATCTAATAAATCTCTCTGTGGTATTACACTCTCATTATCAGTGGCTTATTATCAGTGGGATTTTGCTCAAAGTCTATTCTACATTCTCAGGAATAAAACTGAGAACACAGTAAGACAAATGGTTAATATGCTAGAAATATTCTCTATTTTTGAAAGCATCTATGGTTGATGCATTTATCTATTCCTATTTTTACTCTATTGTGACTCTAAAGCTCGGTTGCAGCTTGAGCCAAGGCATATTTCTAGTTTGTGACTTCTGTCACTTTTAATATCTCTAAAATAACTCTGATTCTAATATTTTAGCTGCTCTATCAGAAGGATAACATTGTATGGTACTATTTTAGCTCTTATGTGGAAATGTGTTTATGAACAACAAAGGAAATCAAATTCTACTTTTTTACTACTATTTAACATCTACTAAAACGCTACAATACTCATACTTTATCATTTTAAAACATTTTAACAGTTGCTCAGTCTCCCAGACTAAAAAGTCAAAGTTTTTGTCTGTCAGATGTCTGAATACTTAACATGTATATTGCATTTGGTCACAGTTGTGGTTCTGGTTGTAGCAATAGCATCGGCAATAGACGTTTTCTCATTGGCTGGTTCTTGTTCTGCAAATGGCTGTGTCCAATAGATCATCAGATGTCCAGAAGCTAGGGACAAACAAAAACAAAAGAAAGAATCATGAGTATCTGTCTCATTTAGCACTCATCCATGGCATTATTTCACTAATATAAACATCACTCCCCAGGTTTTTCTCTCTCAGATCCTCAGGTCCTCAGGGTCCCCTGAGGGTGAGTCTCAGTCGTCATCAGGTCAGGTCATTTTTCGAGAGATGTCATCTTGGACATCAGTTGGGTCCAAGCCATGGTTTGGTCTCTCCAGATGCACATCGGATCTCCAGATACAGTCTTTTCACTTGAAGCACATCAGGTCATTTGCGATGCACTTCTGGTCAATGGTGCAGTGTCACAGTTCCTGTACACAGCTTGTTATGCAGTAGTTACTCTCTATGGTTAAGTCATTTTGATTCTACTTTAAAGACTATTTCTATTCATGCTGTTGCTAATGTCCCTTAGACAAAAGCAAGCGCACTGATTCAGTTTACTTCTCTAATTTGTGTTTTTATCAGAATCAATCAATGTAATTACTTCACACAGTACAAAATCAACAAATCAAAAGTGTCAGGACAGACGTCAATTAAGTCCATGACAATATAGAATTCAAATGAACATTTCTGGTCTCAAAAAATACTGATTCAACTAAAGATTCAAGCGATAGACAATTAAAAATATTTGTTTACATTGGAGTAAACTTTTAAAATGCTTTTTTCTCAGGTTCTGCTTTTTCATGTATCTATATGTAAATGTGAATGTGTGAGTGTATGTGTGTGTGTCAGGACAGACTTAACCATAGAGGGTGTGGACAAAATGACTTAACCATAGAGGGTGTGAATTTTGGGGTTGTGTCTCCAGACTCCTCGAACCACCTGTAGATCTCAAAGGTCACACTGTGTCGATTTAACCACGTGGACACACTTTCAACTGCCTCTAGGTCTCTACCTGAGGCCTCCACCCATCTCTGCCTCCAGAAACCTCCACTTTCATGGCCCCGGTCTCACTCCCACTTACTTCTGTAGTGGGGGGAGGGGCGTAGAGGTGGCATTGTTGCCCTTTTGCTCTTAGCTCTGTGGCCTGCTCTGGGTGGGTCTACTCTGGGCTCCTGTGGTCTGAGCTCTGTGTCCACTCCCGCAGTCCAGTACAGTGTGTGCCCTTGGTCCTGGAACACAACCTTATAGTCAAATTAAAAACAACAGATATCAGTATGTGAATGAGATTGTTTTTCTCTCTAAAGTCTAAACAATTTTGGAGCGCTCTTGGCTTTCCCACATGTGCTATGTAAATAAAGATTACTTTCTATCTTACTAATGATGAAGTTATAAAAGTTATAAAAACAACAATTATACTCAAAACAAACAACCTTTTAAACTTTAAAAAATGTGTATTATGTACTTTTGTACTGTGTGTTTAATTATCTATGCGTTCTTGGGTTTCACTTTATGGACTTTCCCTTTTTCACTTGAACATTTATCTCAGCATATTTTCTACTAATTTAAAATAATTGCAGAATTTTCAAATTAAGTCAATATGAATTGGAGCACATTTCAGAGCTCTCTGTGCTGTGGCATCAGCAGCAGGAGTAAGGTCAGGTGCATAGTCAAAACAAAAAACCGCTTGCAATGTGAATTGGGTAGAACTCAATATAATACTTTTACAGCTAATCCTAATTCCCTCTTTCTTTTTAGACGAAGTCTATAATCAATAATCACTTTTAACACAGATTCTAATTTAAATGTTTGAAAAACGGCTTTTGTAACTAAAATAAAAACATAAAAACAAACACAACTCACAAAAAGTTAAGAAATAAGCAGCAGATTTAAAAGAATGGAATCTAGAAATATGTTAGGTCTAAAAAGAATTGCACAGCTTTAGCACTAATATTTGGGTTTCAAAAAACATAAAATATTCAAAACTTATTTACTAATGGTGTTTAAAAACGTTTAACTGTGTCATAACACAATGTTCAATGGCAAATTTAGCAAATTTAACGGAATAACAACTATGAAAAGCCAAAAATCCTAAACGCAGGTTTGTTTTGATTCAGAGCCAGAGTAGCGAAGGAGGGGGCCGTTTCCCCTGACAACGGCAGCAAGATAGAGATGTGCACACACAGGCAGAAAGATACAGAAGAAGAACTTTCAAGATTATTTTTTAAGCAAATATAACTGATGTTGTTCTTTAAACTTTTGTCATCCAAGTCTAGAAATGATCAATTTCAACACTTGTAACAAAAGGCACTCTTAGTGTTTAACGTTTCCGCTTCTATTCTATCGAGGTAGCAAACTAGTTTGAACTCAAAATATCTTTCTAAAAAACAAAAACAACTGTTGGATACAACCCTCTGTAGATAAAACTCGGCAAAAAATGTAAATAACTCACAAAAGCTCTCATAGCTCAACTTTAGATAAAACTCTGCATTCTCCGGTGAACTCTGTTCACTCCAAAAACAAAAACTCCCTTTCAACCTGGAGAGACTACAAGAGACGAGATGCGTTTAAGAGTTGTTTATTTTATGGATTGAGTTTGTTTATTGGTTTGGAGCTTAGGCCCCGGCTGTGGCCGTGCTCTGAAGAGATCTGCGCCTGGGTGCAGATGATGATCCCCCGGGGCCTAGACACTCGTGGTGGCAACAAGGCAAGGTGAATGTGAGAGTGAAGAAATCCTGAGGCAGAGGTGGGGAGGAGGTGGTTGCAGCTTGAAGTCCGTTTGGTGAGCTGTGCTCTGCTGTTCTCTTAAACGCTGGCTTGATTGACACGGCTGCGGGGAGTTGATTAAGACAGGCTGAGTAAGGCGTGGTCAAGCCTGGTGTGATAACGTAGGTAGTCTACCATCCTGAACCTCCGCTTCAGCTGCATTTCAACCTGGAGAGACTACAAGAGACGAGATGCGTTTAAGAGTTGTTTATTTTATGGATTGAGTTTGTTTATTGGTTTGGAGCTTAGGCCCCGGCTGTGGCCGTGCTCTGAAGAGATCTGCGCCTGGGTGCAGATCATGATCCCCAAAAAGAGAGCTTGGCTAGCGATGCGTTTGCCACGACTTGGTTGCTGGGTTTATGGAAGGCGCATGGTGTGAGTGACTGTTTCCGTGCGCGAGCTCGGCTCTAGCGCTAGGCGTTGGCACGCGCACAAGCTCGGCTCGATTGCGCGGCGTAATGTCCGTGCGCGAGCTCGGCTCTAGCGCTAGGCGTTGGCACGAGCTCGGCTCGAGTGCCCGGCGTAATGTCCGTGCGCGAGCTCGGCTCTAGCGCTAGGCGTTGGCACGCGCACGAGCTCGGCTCGAGTGCGCGGCGTAATGTCCGTGCGCGAGCTCGGCTCTAGCGCTAGGCGTTGGCACGCGCACGAGCTCGGCTCGAGTGCGCGGCGTAATGTCCGTGCGCGAGCTCGGCTCGAGCGCTAGGCGTTGGCACGCGCACGAGCTCGGCTCGAGTGCGCGGCGTAATGTCCGGGCGCGAGCTCGGCTCTAGCGCTAGGGGTTGGCACGCGCACTAGCTCGGCTCGAGTGCGCGGCGTAATGTCCGTGCGCGAGCTCGGCTCTAGCGCTAGGCGTTGGCACGCGCACGAGCTCGGCTCGAGTGCGCGGCGTAATGCCCGTGCGCGAGCTCGGCTTTAGCGCTAGGCGTTGGCACGCGCACGAGCTCGGCTCGAGTGCGCGGCGTAATGTCCGTGCGCGAGCTCGGCTTGAGCGCTAGGCGTTGGCACGCGCACGAGCTCGGCTCGAGTGAGCGGCGTAATGTCCGGGCGCGAGCTCGGCTCTAGCGCTAGGCGTTGGCACGCGCACGAGCTCGGCATGCTGGAATGAGGAGTTGCCACCACCAGGAGATGCATACGTACTTATATGAGAGGAGGCGCTGGGCTGCCAGAACGGATGAATGTGGTAGAGAACCGGGGACCGAGCTCCTGGAGAGATGATTGAGGGAGTCCCAGGGCAGCAGCCCAAGTGGCTGCTCCTATCCGGAAGGAGTGGCGGATGTAGAGAAAGGAAGAGAGGTTACATGCAGGGAGCGCAGGTTTTGAATTTGTTCAGATCAGGGGGTCGTCAAGGGATTGTTTAAGGAGTAATTATAGTCTATGAATGTTGATAAAATGTCCATACATGTTGTAGAATGTAAAGTATCCTGGATCATCACCACGGGCCTTCTAGTTGGACACTAACTGTCCAGACCCTCCTGCATGGCAAGGAAAACTCACAAAACCCCGTGGGGAAAAAAGTGAGAAACCTTCAGAAGACCCTACATTGAGAGAGGGATCCACTCCACGGACAAACAGGCTAGTCGTCCAGGACCTAAACTACAGAACAAGGACCATTGCCAATACTCCTTTAAGGATCTTCTTATGAGGGTGGAGCAGTGTGACTCGAAGTGGATTTTAGAGAATGTATTTAATGCCGATGTAGATGAGGCAGTGACGGCAGTACCCGCGATGCTGGTGTCCAGAGACTGAGAGTGTGCAGTGAGAGGGAAAGGAGAATGCTGAATGAAGGATGAACTGCTGGTGTTTAGAGCGCTGATATTCGAACATGATTCCACTTGGGGAGACTAGAAGGTGAAAATGAGATTCATGAAGTACACTTACCCGGGAAGATTGATGTTCGATAGGAGATGTCTGGACCCCCAAAAACCAACGCACAAGGGCCCGGTCAGAATGAGGGCCAGGGTGCGTCAGGTAAGGCGAAGCGTGAGACAGGCGACCAGGAGAGAATATGCCTGGGGAACATGAGAAGGAGCACCGCCTACAGCCACTCAGATATGGAGCTATTATTGTTTCAATAATATTTGTGTGTGCGTAAAAAGATTTGTGCGTGCGTAACTAGATTTGTGCGTGCGTAACCAGATTTGTGTGTGCGTAACCAGATTTGTGCGTGCGTAACCGGATTTGTGTGTGTGTAAAAGAAATATTTGTGCGTGTGTAAATAGATTTGTATGTACGTATCAAGATTTGTGTGTGCGTAAAAAGATTTGTGTGTGCGTAGAAAGATTTGTGTGTGTGTAAAGAAAAAAAAAAGTACGTTTTACACACAAGTTTTTTTTTTACACACGAATCTTTTGACGCAGTCCTGCCTTCGCAGATTCGCAAGTGTAACTTGGACTGTGTGCGTGCGTAATCAGATTTGTGTGTGTGTAATTTGACATTTGTATCTGTAACAGAACAATCTGTGTGTAAATAACCGCGTTGTACAAAGAGAAGAACGGGAAAAAGCCTAAGTGCTACGCACAGGCTCTGTTTTACACACGAATCTCTTTTTGACACACCTCTGCCGCCAAGCGTGTGTCAAAAAGATTTGTAAGTGTAATGTGGTTGTTCTAGCAGTACACCAGCAGATGGTGCTGTTGTAGCTGGTTATTACCTACACGCAAGCAAACCAACAAGTGTAGATAGAGAAAACCGAAGGATTTAAGAAGAAGAAAAGTTCAGGATTACAAGGAACACTAAAATTCCCACAAAATCCGACCTTTATGAAAGCTGTAGGTTATCTGTCAGCTGTTTTAGTTTACTTTGAGTTCTATGGGGAAAATTTCTGTGTTGCCAATGTGAATTTAGTCTGCAGTACGTGAGAATCCTTCAGCTCCAAGCTAGTAACACCCTATCCAGTTATTATAATAGATCCATGTATCATACAGTGGTGTGAATGACAGGATTTTGAAAATAGGAAAAAAATATCATAAACAGCTGCGGTAGTGTGTCTTGTCAAGGCAGTAGGTTTTGGTTTGCTTGCGTGTAGGTAATAACCAGCTACAACAGCACCATCTGCTGGTGTACTGCTAGAACAACCACATTACACTTACAAATCTTTTTGACACACGCTTGGCGGCAGAGGTGTGTCAAAAAGAGATTCGTGTGTAAAACAGAGCCTGTGCGTAGCACTTAGGCTTTTTTCGTTCTTCTCTTTGTACAACGCGGTTATTTACACACAGATTGTTCTGCTACAGATACAAATGTCAAATTACACACACACAAATCTGTTTTCGCACGCACACAGTCCAAGTTACACTTGCGAATCTGCGAAGGCAGGACTGCGTCAAAAGATTCGTGTGTAAAAAAAAAACTTGTGTGTAAAACGTACTTTTTTTTTTTCTTTACACACACACAAATCTTTCTACGCACACACAAATCTTTTTACGCACACACAAATCTTTTTACGCACACACAAATCTTGATACGTACATACAAATCTATTTACACACGCACAAATATTTCTTTTACACACACACAAATCTGGTTACGCACGCACAAATCTGGTTACGCACACACAAATCTGGGTACGCACACACAAATCTGGTTACGCACGCACAAATCTTTTTACGCACACACAAATATTATTGAAACAATAATAGCTCCATACTCAGAGTGCACGCAAACCGTGGCGGGCAGTGCTGCACACCAAAAGCCAATGAGTGCGGCCTGGGGAAGATAGTCGGCCAGGTTTGAAGGCCACGCCGAACAGTACTCATGCAGTCTTAGCAGGCCAGCGTTGCAGCAGGCCACCGTCGCGGCGTCGTAGCAGAGCTTTGGTGCGGCGTTGCGGCATCACGTTCCTGCGAAGCTGAAAAGAGAAACCTCGAACCACTATCACTCGAGTGCGGCGTCAAAGCGTGCGGCGTCAAAGCGTGCGGCGTCAAAGCGTGCGGCGTCAAAGCGTGCGGCGTCAAAGCGTGCGGTGTGGAGGAGGAGTCGAAGCGTGGAGGAGGAGTCGAAGCGTGGAGGAGGAGTCGAAGCGTGGAGGAGGAGTCGAAGCGTGGAGGAGGAGTCGAAGCGTGCGGCCACCAACGTGGCGTCGTCGAAGCGTGCGGCCACCGACGTGGCGTCGTTGAAGCGTGCGGCCACCGACGTGGCGTCGTTGAAGCGTGCGGCCACCGACGTGGCGTCGTTGAAGCGTGCGGCCACCGACGTGGCGTCGTCGAAGCGTGCGGCCACCGACGTGGCGGCGTCGAAGCGTGCGGCCACCGACGTGGCGGCGTCGAAGCGTGCGGCCACCGACGTGGCGGCGTCGAAGCGTGCGGCCACCGACGTGGCGGCGTCGAAGCGTGCGGCCACCGACGTGGCGGCGTCGAAGCGTGCGGCCACCCACGTGGCGTCGTCGAAGCGCGGGGCCACCGACGTGGCGTTGTCGAAGCGCGGGGCCACCCATGCGGCGTCGTCGAAGCGCGGGGCCACCCACGCGGCGTCGTCGAAGCGCGGGGCCACCCACGCGGCGTCGGCGAAGCGCGGGGCCACCCACGTGGCGTCGCCGAAGCGCAGAGCAGTTCAGTAGAGTTCATGGTAGTGCGGAAAACAACGAAACCGACACTGTACCGTGAGTGAAGGCAGGGAGAAGGGTGGACAGCGGCAGGCAGACAACGGCAGGCAGACAGAAGTCCCGTTCCCGGTATGGAAGCGGCAGGGTGCGCGGAGTAACGCCTGGGAGCGAGCAGCAGCGGCCACGGGGAGACGAGCGACAGCGAGTCCGCAGGAGAGGACCCGCGGTGAGCCGCGGTGGAGACACAGCGACCATGGCGCGCAGCCCCCAACATGTGATGTGGAAGAGGAGCCGTGACCATGCAGGACGAACAATGTGCGAGGCGTGAGTAAACAAAGTGACGAAGAGCAACCCATTGCAGCTTGAAGTCCGTGAGCTGTGCTCTGCTGTTCTCTTAAACGCTGGCTTGATTGACACGGCTGCGGGGAGTTGATTAAGACAGGCTGAGTAAGGCGTGGTCAAGCCTGGTGTGATAACGTAGGTAGTCTACCATCCTGAACCTCCGCTTCAGCTGCATTTTTCTGTATGTAATTTAAACCGTGATCACTGAAATATTGTTGCTTCTTTACTTTTGTCATTTATCAGCCTGAAATTCGTCAATTTCAAAGCTTTTGTAACAAAGGCCTCTTTAACACATTTCCCTTTTTATTAAATTGCTTTTACTTTTATACCATGGTTTCACTAAGGATCCAACTTCTCTATCTTTTCTCAAAGGGACTCTAACCCCGAAAACGTTTTCTCAAAGGGACTCTAACCCTGAAGCTTCTTCTCAAAGGGACTCTAACCCCGAGACATCTTCTCAAAGGGACTCTAACCCCGAGACTTTTCTCAAAGGGACTCTAACCCCGAGACTTCTTCTCAAAGGGACTCTAACCCCGAGACTTCTTCTCAAAGGGACTCTAACCCCGAGACTTCTTCAAATACAATTTAGAGAGTTTGACAGACCCCAAAAACAGACAAAAATTTAGCTAGTATCCAATTATACAGACTTTACATATAAAAAGGTGTCTGCTTACCTTATTCTTGTCAAACAGGTACCAAGGACTGTTCAAGAGGTCAGCCAACCTCTTTTCCGCGTCGGAATATTCAATTTAAAAAACAAAAGTGACAGAAGCGACAAGAAGCATCCAGGAACAGCTCTTCCAGCCTGCTGGAATCTCCGCTCCCAGACACAGCATGCCGGTCTCTCACACAGAGGAAAAGAAACAAAGCAAACTCCCTCAAAACAATCCAGAGAATGGCGCACACTGAGCCGCACATCCTCCACCAAATCTGTTAGGGATTCAGCAGACAGAGACGGATCGTGGTGCGCCAAACTCTGGAAGTTTATTTAAGTTTCTCTCAAGTTCCACTGGTTTACTTTGTCTCGTTCTCTCAGACAGAATAAAGGCAGTACAGAGTTTATATAGTCAATGTCACGTCACACATCGAAAGACATACATGTCACAAAGAGACAGTCACATCATAGTCACAGTGCTAAAATATTCTATATAAATTTGATCAGTGAATTTATTTCTATCCCACATTGTGTTTTCATACTAAAGATATTTCACGTAGACTGTTGATGGTATTCCCTGATCTCAAAATACACTCTCAAACTACAGCTTTTTGAAATCTTTATACAATAATTAACATTTTCCAAAATGGCCACCACCTTGATGACGTCACAATATGCAAATTAGAGGACAAATCAACATCCATCCCAAAGTTTGGTTCATACTGAAGATAGTTCTCATTTACAAAATGCCTTTATCTCAAACTTTAAAGTTATAGCCTTTTGAAATCTTGAAATCAAATTTGTAATTTTTTTTGAAAAAAATGGGCTTAGTGCTGTGTGAAAATCCCTCGTCAAAGGCCTGGGCTCCGCACCGTGCTCCTCTTTGCTGTCATCGTTGCAACATGTCCAGAAGTTCAACTTTTTAGCACTAACCATGTTGTGGGTTTAGTCCACGGTTTTGTCAAGGAGAAAATTAGCATACAACACTTACAGTCACACTGCAATCAGACATGGATTTACATTTGTCAGGCTGAATGCTGTGATACAGGAAACACGGCACAGAGATTACCCCTTAGCCAATCAGGACGCAGAACACAATACACTGGTTCTTCCTTAGCCAATCAGGATGAACACACCAAGTTCATATACAGTGAAAATCACGCTTAAAACTAAATCTGCAAGACCTCAAAAAAGAGAACCGCTATTCAGCTGAGGAGACTCCTATTCAGAACACATTATTCCTGTATGGAAGTTTCTGATTTGGTGTTTTTATGTAATTTTTTTTACTATCATCATGTTTTAGATTATAGATTAGACAGTGAGCCAGATCAGATGTATCCCAATGAAAATAATGTTATTGCATTCCCCCTCTGGAGGAAACCCTGGTAAGTATTGTTAATATATCTGAAGAAGATGACATAGTCTGGGATCGCGTCTTAAATTCAGACAGAAGACATGTTTTATTGTCGATGGTAGAGACAGCCCGAACAACACACACACAGAATGCAAGTGTATTATACAGAGCAGAGGCATGGAGACCTCCAATCAGCAGCTGCCACAGTGCCATGTAGCTTGGCCTTCAGATAGACAAAACAAGGGAAAAGTACTGGCTTCTGCACATTGATAGAATGATGAGTTTAACTTTAACAAAAGTTGCTTCAAAGTGTTATGAAATCTCACATATCCATGGAAATTGAATTTGGTATATCTACACATGTTTTGTGTAGGTAATGGATATGTATGTGATTGGCTGAAAAATCACACGTGGCCAGCCCACGTGGGATTACTCCCCATTGGTAGCTTACTCCCCATTGGATGAAATCACTACTTTCAAATAAGTATAATCTCTCGTGATTGGCTGGCAGATCTGTCACTATTGGTCACCCTGCCTCATAATTAATGTAATAATATTTATATAAATATATATTTATTCATATTATGCTGCATATATTGTATCCTATGTAGGCTACTACACTATTATTAGGCCATCAATGACATGAATGAATTTATAGAGGAAATGAACTGAATGAACTGTTTTATGGCATTAAAACAGCCGTTTTAATGCCATACACACACTATATATATATATATATATATATATGGTGCTACTTTGAACCGAGAATATAACACATATTTTCAGTTGGTTCATACTTTTTCTTTTAGGTATGTACATAATTCCAGATGAGTTAATTCAGTTTGGATGCCTTCAGTGTGAATCTACAATGTTCATAGTCATGAAAAAAAAGACGAAATCCAAACTTTTGGTCTGTACTGTACATACATATATCCTTGATGAGCACTTACACTTTCAACATGTCTTTTGTCCTATTGGATTTATTTAATTGATTTTGACATGACAAGCTATAATCAATCATGATGAAATATTTCTCTGTGTGCGTGTGTGTGTGTGTGTGTGTGTGTGTTTGTTTTCTGGTTTACGAGGCCGATTTTCAAGACTTTTCTCCGAGTAAGGAGGACCCTCCGGTTTAGGAGGACATTTTGCTGTCCTCATAAAAATTACATTCTAAATCGTTTTCTATGCATTTTTTAATGCCTAAAAAGTGGTTTTCTCAAAAGTCTTTTTAATCCAGAAACCTGAGAAAAGTGGTAAATTTGTGTGTCCGCCACTGCCCCTAGTGGTGGTTTTCTCCCGCGCGGGAAAAAGGGGAATTATACACAACCGCGGGAAAATATACACAACCACACACAAAGTCAGCACTGCGCATGCTCTGTGGGGAAGGACAACAGAGCGTCTTTTCTGTCAAGGGGAAGTTTATGCATTTCTGCAGTAATTATACATCCACAAAGGAGACAGGAGAGGAGCAGCCGCGCAGAGGGACACAGGACATGGAGAGACACCCGCACGGAGGTAGGAGAGTGTTTTCACTGTCACCACATAGCACAAAGCAGCCTAGTTTAGCAGCAGAGCTAACGCTAAAGCTAACGCGAATGTGTGCTGCAGCCACTTGTTCAGAAAATCTACAGCAACTATATTGTCCACAGAAGAGACAGGGCCGTGGTGAGTCAATACTGGGAAGAGTTACAGCTGGCCCCAGGTTGTTTAGCACAAAGTATCCTAGATTAGCTGCAGGCTAAGTGGCTAACGCCCTGTATAGCTGCGGAGCTAAGTGGCTAACGCCCTCTATAGCTGCGGAGCTAAGTGGCTAACGCCCTGTATAGCTGCGGAGTGCAGTAATTTGTCAGAATTCCCCTGCCCCAGAAGCTGCAGACAGGCCGCAACACAGCCCTTCGTTCTGCAGGTCCTTTTAGTTCAACAAGAGACAAAAACCAATGTTAAAACAGTAAATAGAAATGACAGATGTGGTGAAGTTGGTTTCACGTTGGACGTTGGATATTCGCCTCCAGCACTAAGATCGTTCGAACTTAGGGACCGTCTATGAATTACTGTCTGTGTAAAAAATGTAGTTTAGGTGTAAATCAATAATATGATACAAATAAACAATTTTAATGAAAAGAGATAGAAAATACACCTAAAGATTACATTTAGTCTACCACATTTAATATTTTATTGTATTTCATGGTTTTTTCAAAGACTTTTGATGGAAAAGTATGGGTTTTTCCTCAATAGCTTTTAGAGCATTTGACCCAGTCACCCTAGAATACTTTACAAAATTAGTACTTCCTCTAGGCTATGGGGCTCAGGCAATGAAATTATGCTTAATAGATTTGGTGTATTTTTCAAGGATTTTTTTATATAAAGTATGTTTTTTTCCTCAATAGCTTTTAGGGCATTTGACCCAGTCACCCCAAAACACTTTACAAAATTAGTACTACCTCTAGGCTATGGGGCTCAGGCCATGAAATTATGCTTAATAGATTTGATGTATTTTTCAAGGATTTTTTTTATATAAAGTATGGGTTTTTCCTCAATACCTTTTAGAGCATTTGACCCAGTCACCCCAGAATACTTTACACAATTAGTACTTCCTCTAGGCCAGTGTCTCCCAAAGTGGGGTCCGCGGCCCCCTGGTGGGCCGCGAGGGTCCTGCAGGGGGGCCGCGGGAGGTCATAAAAAAAAATAATAATAATATAATTATTTAATGTTAAATTTATAATGTTTTGTTTGTAATATTAAAATATTTGTGTTCATTATTTGACTTGAATAATCCACTGTAATCATTTTTGTATTACAATGTTTGTAGCAGAGGCTATTTCCCCAAAATAAAATAACCAGAAGAGCCTATTCTTAATGTTGTCTTCTTGGTTATTATTTTGGGGGGCCACGCAGACCCGTCAGATTTTTAAGGGGGCCTCGGTGTTACTGAGTTTGGGAATGGCTGCTCTAGGCTATGGGGCTCAGGCCATGAAATTATGCTTAATAGATTTGATGTATTTTTCAAGGATGTTTTTATAGAAAGTATGGGTTTTTCCTCAATACCTTTTAGAGAATTTGACCCAGTCACCCCAAAACACTTTACAAAATTAGTACTACCTCTAGGCTATGGGGCTCAGGCAATGAAATTATGCTTAATAGATTTGGTGTATTTTTCAAGGATTTTTTTATATAAAGTATGGGTTTTTCCTCAATAGCTTTTAGGGCATTTGACCCAGTCACCCCAAAACACTTTACACAATTAGTACTTCCTCTAGGCTATGGGGCTCAGGCCATGAAATTATGCGGAATATATTTGGTGTATTTTTCACGGATTTTTTATATAAAGTATGGGTTTTTCCTCAATAACTTTTAGGGCATTTGACCCAGTCACCCCAAAACACTTTACACAATTAGTACTTCCTCTAGGCTATGGGGCTCAGGCCATGAAATTATGCGGAATAGATTTGGTGTATTTTTCACGGATTTATTATTTAAAGTATGGGTTTTTCCTCAATAGCTTTTAGGGCATTGGACCCAGTCAACCCAAAATACTTTACAAAATTAGTACTACCTCTAGGCTATGGGGCTCAGGCCATGAAATTATGCTGAATAGATTTGGTGTATTTTTCAAGGATTTTTAATGGAAAGTATGGGTTTTTCCTCAATAGCTTTTAGAGCATTTGACCCAGTCACCACAGAATACTTTACAAAATTAGTACTTCCTCTAGGCTATGGGCTCAGGCCATGAAATTATGCTTAGTAGATTTGGTGTATTTTTCAAGGATTTTTTTATATAAAGTATGGGTTTTTCCTCAATACCTTTTAGGGCATTTGACCCAGTCACCCCAAAACACTTTACAAAATTAGTACTACCTCTAGGCTATGGGGCTCAGCCCTTGAATTTTTTCTTAAAAGCTTTTAAAATTATTTTTGGGTTAAAAATACCAGTTTTTCTTCAATAGCTTTTAGGGCATTTGACCCATTTACTCCAAACCACTTTTAAATAATAGTACTACCTGAGGGCTATGGGGCTCAGCCCTTGAAATTGTTCTTAAAAGCTTTTAACATTTGTAAATGATTTATTTAGTTAAAATACCAGTTTTTCTTCAATAGCTTTTAGGGCATTTGACCCATTTACTCCAAACCACTTTTAAATAATAGTACTAAATGAGGGCTATGGGGCTCAGCCCTTGAAATTGTTCTTAAAAGCTTTTAACATTTTTAAATGATTTATTTGGTTAAAAATACCAGTTTTTCTTCAATAGTTTTTAGGGCATTTGACCCATTTACTCCAAACCACTTTTAAATAATAGTACTACCTGAGGGCTATGGGGCTCAACCCTTGAAATTGTTCTTAAAAGCTTTTAACATTTTTAAATGATTTATTTGGTTAAAAATACCAGTTTTTCTTCAATAGCTTTTAGGGTATTTGACCCATTTACTCCAAACCCCTTTTAAATAATAGTACTAAATGAGGGCTATGGGGCTCAACCCTTGAAATTGTTCTTAAAAGTTTTTAACATTTTTAAATGATTTATTTGGTTAAAAATACCAGTTTTTCTTCAATAGCTTTTAGGGCATTTGACCCATTTACTCCAAACCACTTTTAAATAATAGTACTACCTGAGGGCTATGGGGCTCAACCCTTGAAATTGTTCTTAAAAGCTTTTAACATTTTTAAATGATTTATTTGGTTAAAAATACCAGATTTTCTTCAATAGCTTTTAGGGTATTTGACCCATTTACTCCAAACCCCTTTTAAATAATAGTACTAAATGAGGGCTATGGGGCTCAACCCTTGAAATTGTTCTTAAAAGCTTTTAACATTTTTAAATGATTTATTTGGTTAAAAATACCAGTTTTTCTTCAATAGCTTTTAGGGCATTTGACCCATTTACTCCAAACCACTTTTAAATAATAGTACTAAATGAGGGCTATGGGGCTCAGCCCTTGAAATTGTTCTTAAAAGCTTTTAAAATTATTTTTTGCCTAAAAATACCAGTTTTTCTTCAATAGCTTTTAGGGCATTTGACCCATTTACTCCAAACCACTTTTAAATAATAGTACTAAATGAGGGCTATGGGGCTCAGCCCTTGAAATTGTTCTTAAAAGCTTTTAACATTTTTAAATGATTTATTTGGTTAAAAATACCACTTTTTCTTCAATAGCTTTTAGGGCATTTGACCCATTTACTCCAAACCACTTTTAAATAATAGTACTACCTGAGGGCTATGGGGCTCAGCCCTTGAAATTGTTCTTAAAAGCTTTTAACATTTTTAAATGATTTATTTGGTTAAAAATACCAGTTTTTCTTCAATAGCTTTTAGGGCATGTGACCCATTTACTCCAAACCACTTTTAAATAATAGTACTACCTGAGGGCTATGGGGCTCAACCCTTGAAATTGTTCTTAAAAGCTTTTAACATTTTTAAATGATTTATTTGGTTAAAAATACCAGTTTTTCTTCAATAGCTTTTAGGGTATTTGACCCATTTACTCCAAACCCCTTTTAAATAATAGTACTAAATGAGGGCTATGGGGCTCAACCCTTGAAATTGTTCTTAAAAGCTTTTAACATTTTTAAATGATTTATTTGGTTAAAAATACCAGTTTTTCTTCAATAGCTTTTAGGGCATTTGACCCATTTACTCCAAACCACTTTTAAATAATAGTACTACCTGAGGGCTATGGGGCTCAGCCCTTGAAATTGTTCTTAAAAGCTTTTAACATTTTTAAATGATTTTTTTGGTTAAAAATACCAGTTTTTCTTCAATAGCTTTTAGGGCATTTGACCCATTTACTCCAAACCACTTTTAAATAATAGTACTACCTGAGGGCTATGGGGCTCAGCCCTTGAAATTGTTCTTAAAAGCTTTTAAAATTATTTTTTGCCTAAAAATACCAGTTTTTCTTCAATAGCTTTTAGGGCATTTGACCCATTTACTCCAAACCCCTTTTAAATAATAGTACTACCTGAGGGCTATGGGGCTCACCCTTGAAATTGTTCTTAAAAGCTTTTAACATTTTTAAATGATTTATTTGGTTAAAAATACCAGTTTTTCTTCAATAGCTTTTAGGGCATTTGACCCATTTACTCCAAACCACTTTTAAATAACAGTACTAAATGAGGGCTATGGGGCTCAGCCCTTGATTTTGTTCTTAAAAGCTTTTAAAATTATGTTTTGCCTAAAAATACCAGTTTTTCTTCAATAGCTTTTAGGGCATTTGACCCATTTACTCCAAACCACTTTTAAATAACAGTACTAAATGAGGGCTATGGGGCTCAGCCCTTGAAATTGTTCTTAAAAGCTTTTAAACATTTTTAAATTTTTTATTTGGTTAAAAATACCAGTTTTTCTTCAATAGCTTATTTGGTTAAAATACCAGTTTTTCTTCAATAGCTTTTAGGGCATTTGACCCATTTACTCCAAACCACTTTTAAATAATAGTACTACCTGAGGGCTATGGGGCTCAGCCCTTGAAATTGTTCTTAAAAGCTTTTAACATTTTTAAATGATTTTTTTGGTTAAAAATACCAGTTTTTCTTCAATAGCTTTTAGGGCATTTGACCCATTTACTCCAAACCACTTTTAAATAACAGTACTAAATGAGGGCTATGGGGCTCAGCCCTTGAAATTTTTCTTAAAAGCTTTTAAAATTATGTTTTGCCTAAAAATACCAGTTTTTCTTCAATAGCTTTTAGGGAATTTGACCCATTTACTCCAAACCACTTTTGAATAATAGTACTAAATGAGGGCTATGGGGCTCAGCCCTTGAAATTTTTCTTAAAAGCTTTTAAAATTATGTTTTGCCTAAAAATACCAGTTTTTCTTCAATAGCTTTTAGGGCATTTCACCCATTTACTCCAAACCACTTTTAAATAATAGTACTAAATGAGGGCTATTGGGCTCAGCCCTTGAAATTGTTCTTAAAGGCTTTTAAAAAATGTAAATGATTTTTTTGGTTAAAAATACCTGTTTTTCTTCAATAGCTTTTAGGGCATTTGACCCATTTACTCCAAACAACTTTTAAATAATAGTACTAAATGAGGGCTATGGGGCTCAGCCCTTGAAATTGTTCTTAAAAGCTTTTAACATTTTTAAATGATTTTTTTGGTTAAAAATACCTGTTTTTCTTCAATAGCTTTTAGGGCATTTGTCCCATTTACTCCAAACCACTTTTAAATAACAGTACTACCTGAGGGCTATGGGGCTCAGCCCTTGAAAGTTTTCTTAAAAGCTTTTAAAATTATTTTTTGGTTAAAAATACCAGTTTTTCTTCAATAGCTTTTAGGGCATGTGACCCATTTACTCCAAACCACTTTTAAATAATAGTACTAAATGAGGGCTATTGGGCTCAGCCCTTGAAATTGTTCTTAAAAGCTTTTAAAATTATTTTGTGCCTAAAAATACCAGTTTTTCTTCAATAGCTTTTAGGGCATTTGACCCATTTACTCCAAACCACTTTTAAATAATAGTACTACCTGAGGGCTATGGGGCTCAGCCCTTGAAATCGTTCTTAAAAGCATTTAAAATGTTAAAATTATTTTGTTGGTTAAAAATACCTGTTTTTCTTCAATAGCTTTTAGGGCATTCAACCCACTCATCCCAAAACACTTTTAAATAATAGTAATACCTTAGGGCTATGGGGCTCAAGTTATGATTTATAATAAGCTTATATAATTTTTTTTATTACTGGACTTTTGTCTGTTTTTGAGTGTTTCCCAGCATTCCATAATTTTAGGGCAGTTCCAAAAGATGTGTTTGTTATCACCTGTTTGACCTCTCCAGCCTGTGCTGGGCACATTGTTAGATTTGAAAACATGTAGTGGTACCAGGAAGAAGCCCGATTTTAATTTCCACTCAAACTCCCTCCAAGTAGCACTGACAAAGCTTGCATGTCCTTCTCCAAATGTCTCTGCCCACTTTTCATTTGGTATTATAATTTTTCTTAGATCTGAGTTGAGGAAGCTCAGATCCTTCCATGTGTGCAGCAAACTGTCCAGTACTGTATGTGGTCTCCAGTGCCCTTTTTTACACTGTGGTCTACTGGGGGAGCAGTACCCCCAAAGGGACCGCTCTCGGATTGACAAGCTGATCTGTATAGCTGGACAGGTGATTGGCTGTCAGCTGGAGACATTTACAACAATGAGAGACAGAAGGTCACTGGAAATAATGCTCTCCGTCATGGACAACCCAACACATCCACTCCACCGGACTATAGAGGGGCAAAGGAGCTCCTTATAAAACAGACTCCGCTCCGCTGCAACAGTGAGCGGTACAAGAGCACGTTCATGCCACAATCCATCCAGCTATTCAACAAGTCACCGCTCTGTGACAGATAATACATCTGCTTTGTCCTTATTCTGTATATTAACAGATGTATAATAGTATACTATTTCATACTGTAAATGTGTCCATATTCACTGATATGTATATTCCTGAGTACTTCTGATTGTTCTATTCTCACAAATATCTTATTATTCTTAATTTATATTCTTATTTTTAGATTTCCCTTGTGGATCAATAAAGTATAAGTCTTTCACTCTCTCACCTCTCTTTGATATCTGTATTATTGTCATCTTCCATATGCAGAGCTTTATATAGCTTTAAGCGTTTTCTTGCTATCTTGGTCCTGGGTTCAAATCCTGGTCGGACCAGGGCCTTTCTGAGTGGAATTTGTGTGTTCTCCCCGTGTCTGTGTGGGTTTCCTCCGGGTGCTCCGGTTTCCCCTACCACTAAAAACATGTACAATAGGTCTGGCATGCGCCTCCTGTACTGGTGATTCCGCTCCCATCTCTGTGTGGAGTGAGAGACAAATGCCCAAAAAATAACAATTGTAAACCGCTTTGTGGTCTGTGAAAAGCGGTATATAAATAAAGATTACTTACTTTCTGACTTCGCCATAAATACATATTGTTCAAATGTTCAAATGATTTCTAGTTCTCCCCTTTAAAAACCTGTCCGATATAAATTAGTCCTTTTTGTTCCCATTTATCATATCCCCCCGTTCTGTGTGCGTTGGTGCAAAGTCAGCGTTCTTAGTTATTTTAGAAGCCCGCATATTGAGTCCGACATTTTAAATTTCTTTTAATTACTGCCCAGATTTTCAATGTTCCTTTTAACCATTCGTTTCTTATTTTTAATCTACTCAGAGATTGTTTTGTTAATAAAGGTAAGCTTTCCAAAGTTATTTTTGGGCATACATTTTGTACATCCCTTTGGTATGGAAGCCCGTTTCATCCATGTAAAAAAAAAAAAAAGCTCGTAATTTCATTTTTTTAAACTCAAAATGACAATGTCTGTAAACTCGAAATTTTGACTTTAAAACTTGTATTTTAGAGTTCAAAACTGGTGACATCTGGTATCATGGTTATCGATGGATGCAGCAGAAATTCTGTGAATAATATTGTGACTGACAGAGAGACCGTTTCGCATTTTAATGCGATCACTGGACAGCGAGGGAGTGGATCTCCGCAGACAGAGGAAGGTGTACCACAGCCGCGGGCCACCGTGGTGAAGTTAGTTTGAATTTGGATATCCGAAAGACGTTCAACGGTGGTTCCCTCTCGGTAAACCTCTCCTTCGGTCTGAGCACAGTGCGACTCAAAAGCCACTCCAACATTTAATTTCACCCCTACTACAGACAGTACGGTAAACACAGGGAGACATGTACGCTGGTATTTTATTATTAAAGAGCGACTAAACACCTGTGCCCAGCCTGGCTCTGCCCACATGAACATTTGAAAACAGGGCGTTGCCTGGAGAACCAAGGGACATGAAGTGGGGCTTAGAATTGGTCAGTCAAACAACAAAAAAACAGACAATTGCCATTGCCGCTTAGAACAATAGTTCACACCAGAAAGTCTCATTCCACCCTTGTTTACACACCGCACATGAGGGCCCCAGGCCCCAGCTCCAGTCCCTCCTCTGTACCTGTGATCGTAAGCTTTTCGCAGTGGCAGTATCGTAGCCTATGAGGTTTATCCGAGGCGCGATTATTGCTAGTTGAAAACCCAATACCCCGCCTTGACGACTTGAAATATAGTCGGCAATGGCAATTTTTGACGGTCTCTACGGAGACTGAATAATTGGTCAAATAAAAATACGTAAACTGTATCATGGATTTAACAGAGTTTAAAGTCTGTCACCATCGACACAGACTACGGAGCGTCTCTCAGACATTAGGAGCAGAATCTAAGAATCCACACTGCTGTCTCGGCTCCAACTACACACACACACACACACACACACACCTCGCTGAAATGAGTACACGCTGTCTTTGTGTTGACACGTCAGAACCACCACAGTCCAGTTCAGACCGGAGCTCCTCATTTTGTCCATAACTTCCCAGAACGAAAAACACCGGACCTGCGCATGCGCACGGACACATTTACCTTCATGTTTTGAGCATGGATCTATTAGGTTTTGAGTCACAATTCTGCACTTAAAGCCTCTCACTTCTGTAAACAGTGTCAGACTTCCTCTTCGGTCCGAGCACGGAAGATGCTGCCCCCTGCTGGTCACGTGGCCTAACGACAACATCCCATTCATGTTTTTAAAATACATTAGTTTTCAATAATAACGTTTGTTTATTGGTATTTATATTTTAAATAATATTTTCTTTTACTTTTAGTATATTTATTTGTTCATTTACAACGAAACTGAAACCAGGGATTATTTATTGATTCAAGAATTTCGTAGATTAAACAGATTATTTTTCTAATCTTAAACTAATACTGCTTCCATCCTCAGTCGTTAAGATAATAGAATCTGTTTATTTTGTATGTTTCTGAACAAGTACATTTCTATGGATTGTTTCAGATTTAAAAAAATAAAAAAACAATAAATTAAATGTAAAATATATAAACAAACATATATTTGTTGTATTATTATTATCAATATTATTGTTGTTGTTATTCTTATTATAGAGTTATTGTTCATTCCTACTGTCATGTAACTGGTGATGCAACACTGAATTTTCCCCACTGTGGGATGAATAAAGGATCTCATCTCTGTCCCCCAGACCCACACCACACATGAGGGCCCCAGGCCCCAGCTCCAGTCCCTCCTCTGTACCTGTGGTTGTAAGCTTTTCGCAGTGGCAGTATCGTAGCCTATGAGGTTTATCCGAGGCGCGATTATTGCTAGTTGAAAACTTTACCCAATACCCCGCCTTGACGACTTGAAATATAGTCGGCAACGGCAATTTTTGACGGTCTCTACGGAGACTGAATAATTGGTCAAATAAAAATACGTAAACTGTATCATGGATTTAACAAAGTTTAAAGTCTGTCACCATCGAAAAAGACTACGGAGCGTCTCTCAGACATTAGGAGCAGAATCTAAGGCCCTGTTTATACTGAGACGCTGCGCAGACGTTTCCAGGCTATTAACAGAAACGACCTGGCTCCTAATGCAAATTTCTCAGCGTTCACATGAGGTTGAAAAACGATGTAGTTCTAGCGCCCAGCCAGTAGTGGGCAGAGAAACTTTACAACACGACACACGACCCCCAGCCCAGCCCAGCCCATTCTTTTAACAGCAGCTGTGAAAATGAAAACTGAATCTAGAGCTTCGCGTGGTCTCGTTTGGACGAACGAAGGTGTAGAATCTTCCTCTGTGCAGCGCTCGAAGCCCACGAAGCTAGTTTGTGTGACCGCCGCCATTGTTGTTGATGTTTGTTCTCCGCTACTGCGCATGTCCAAATTTACGTGCGGGGAGCAGCGTGGAGGTGGGGGTCAGAGCAGAGGGGGATTTCACACCTTTTCCCTCTCGCGGGTGTGAAAGAGAGCCCCCGCTGTGCAGCGTTTCTGAGTTGTCCCACTCTGCAGGCTGGATCTGAACACTTACGTTTTCACCCCCCTGGAACACAGTCTTTGTGTGAACGCTTGGTAGCAACCGACATCCAACTATACCGTTTTACTGCCACATTGTCTCCGTGTAAACTCAGCCTAAGAATCCACACTGCTGTCTCGGCTCCAACTACACACACACACACACGCACACGCGCACGCACGCACACACACACACACACACACACACCTCGCTGAAATGAGTACACGCTGTCTTTGTGTTGACACGTCAGAACCACCACAGTCCAGTTCAGACCGGAGCTCCTCATTTTGTCCATAACTTCCCAGAACGAAAAACACCGGACCTGCGCATGCGCACGGACACATTTACCTGTAGATCCATGCTCAAAACATGAACATGGTGCTATGACAATAAATCATGTAAATGGCATGAGTAAATCTAGATGTGCACTGTTCCCACTCAATTAATTAATTACCTGAATACACCGTGTATATATTTCTGTTTTGAACTAGTTCTCGCTGAAAGTTGACATTGTTAGCTAAGAACTACTACTTTTGAGTTAATTTTAATTACTACAGCCAAACATCCTTTTTGTGAGTGCTTGCATTACTCGCCTTTGGTGCTGAAAGACCCATGTGCACGGGGATTCTCGCGATACTGCAGGCTAAACAAGAGTAAATTCACGTGGACTACCCATAAATCTTCCTCATAGAACTGGTATGGTATGGTTTTTATTTTTACAGGGACAGTGTACAATAAACATTAGCCAGAAAGAGAGATGCATTGTTCCAGGTTATAGCAGCAGTGGTAATTTACCCCTGTAGTCCCTGAGCAGGTTGTTGTAAAACAGTAAAATAAAAGTAGATGGATACATTACATTAACTCAATGTCATACAGCTCGACCTCAGCTGGCATCTCCAGCTTTCATAAAGCTCAGATTTTGTGGGGATTTTAGTGTCCTTTGTCATCCTGAATTTGTTCCCTCTTAAATCCTTTGTTTTTCTTGAAATCTACACTTTAGGGCCACAAACGCTGCTCGTTTGGCTCCCGTTCTAACTACCGCGCTTGCTCTGCTCTGAAAGAATAGTGAGTAGGTCCTGTTGAAAACGGTCCTGTCAATCCGATTGGGATGAAGTCGGTGGCGAGCAATCACCAAGATCACCGCACGCACATGTGTGCTTTTGGATCCACAAAAAAAAAAGCCTCCCTCGGTATATTTCAACCTGCTCTAGGACAACCATCTCGGTGCCAGCTCCTACCACCGACTAGAGCTCCAGTGTTCACAGTGTAGGAGAAGCCCTCTTCTCACGTCCCCGCCCCCGTGGGGTCGTCAACGCCAATCAAGGACTACCTCAGTTCAGAGTGCTGACCGTGGGACTCGAACCCCGGACTCCCGAACCGCGGTTTACATTGGCGGGTTGACCTTACCCACGTCGCCGTGGCGATCAACCGTTTAAATGCCGGTCGGATGTTATATTTAAAGCTGATTTGCATTGTGGGTGGAAATTAAGGCACCCTGATGCGAAACTTCAATTACTTTTATCTTTTGACCAGAGAACAAATGTATGATGCACTCACTGACAACTTCCACTGGGCTAAATTAAAAGCCTTTTTTTTTTTTTTTTACGTCGGCGTCTCTGACGTGCGTGTCGTGGTCATGGCAACGCAGAGTTTGATTTCATCCGCTACTTTGGCTCAACCCTGTCGGTTATGGTTAGTAAAAAAAAAATACTAATTGTTTAAAATCATTTCTTTGGTCATATTACTCTTTTCATTGTTGCTCACGTATTTTGCTTGCTATGCACAAAACTAAGGAAAACCCACATTGCTTTGCCAGAGGTGAATGAGGCAAAACATATGCGTAATTATACGGCGCAGGGTCTGGTTAGTGAGTAAACGGCTAAGGAAAAATAACTTCACGGAGCAGGGGATTGAGACCATTATGAACGAAGTGCGAAAAAGAATAAAGTCTTACTATTTGGAATTCTCAAAAGTGGCATCAAGGGGCTCAAAAAACAATGTATGGAAAGAAATGACAGCATCTGTAAACAGCGTGGGGCCTGCAACACTCCTGAAGAGGTGAGTTTATTCATGTTCGAAGCAAAATACGCCATGTTATATCAAACAGTTGATATATTGGGCCAATAGTAAGAATTCATTAATTTATGCTACAAGTGAAAAAAAGGGAGCAACCTTAAAATGTAACAAAGAGGCGTTTAGCGCAGCCTATAGAAGAAGTGCTCAGCAGCCCAGGGGGAGGACCGCCAGACCAAAGCATCCAAAAGAAAATATAAAGAAATTCAATTATCTTCAAATGATGTATGTGATTATTATTTTAAAATGGTTGAATGAGAGCCTGTCTGAGCTGTATAGGCCGAAGGCGGTGCTGGCCATGGTCTCTCATCCATGGGGTGCTCCACCAGTGGCACACTGTGGTCCTGTGCGTGTTGTGGAGAACCGAACCAGGACCATGTGGCACACTTGTACCGGGAGGTACCAGAGCGTACCCCCTGCATGTCCCAGAGCCTGATCAGACCCGCGCAGCGCTCCCCGGTGGTCTTTGCTTGGACCCGCATGAACCAAATGCCATTACGCACTGACTGTATTGGTGCATATAACAATCCACACATTTGTGGGAGACTAAGTTTGACATTGCGCTCACAAAACGCCAGACGTCTGGTGGTTCCTAAGGTCTCAAAAATCACTGTTGGCGGCAGAGCATTTAGCTACCAAGCTCCTTTACTGTGGAATCAGCTTCCCATTTATGTTAAGGAAGCAGATACGGTCTCCGCATTCAAGGCCAGGCTTAAAGCACTCTACTTTAATTTAGCATATAATTAGGTAACATATAATATATGGTGTATATATTATATATATATGCTGTATTATGTTATATATTATACAATATATGTATTATGTTATGTATTGTGTTATGTTGTATATTATGCTGTATGTTATGTTGTATATTATGTTATATATTATGCTGTATGTTATGTTGTGTATTACATATGATATATATGGTATGTATGGTAAGATGTATATGATATATAATATATAATTAGGTTAGCTTGGATCGGTTTGCACACCTGGTGTGCAATCCATGAATCTTGGTGCTGTAACCTAGACTAGCCTAGCCGTAGCTGCTGCTGTCTCACCTCCTTTCAGATACGCTCTCTTTATTCAAGGCTAGGTTTAAAACAGTCCTCTTTAGTTTAGCATATGGCTAGGAAGGTAAGACTCAGGGAAGGCTAAACTCCTCAGACTGTCAGCCAAGCTGCATAGGGAGTCAGTTTGCTGGGAGAAGTATGGTAACTTGAGCACTATCCTCTCCTCCTTCCTACTTTATCTGTTTAGCATTTTTAGGATTTTGACTGTAGTTTGTTCATTGCTATTCACCCGTTGTCCCATTGTCTGTTTCATGGTACGATGACGGGATCTCTGAGCCTGGCCTCCTCCATCTACACCTGCGGACTGCCCCGCCCGGCCCGCCTGGGAGTGCTTTAGTCCTGCACCGGACCTGTCCACGTTCAGCGGCCACTGGTCCACGTTCTGTAGCTATAGCTTAGGTCCTAGATCATTAGCCTGTCCGTCCGGAGGAGCGGATCCCTTTCTCATATGGGTCTCCCTCCCTGTGGGTTTCCCTAGTTCTCCCCAAGGTTTCTCACTTTTTCCCACTGGGTTTTTTAAGAGTTTTTCCTCGTCGATGCAGGAGGGTCTTGTTGGACAGTTAGTGTCCAACAGAAAGGATTGGTGATGATCAGGACACTTTAGCATTCTACAACATGTATGGACATTTTCTTCTGTGTGTGCTTTATATTCTTCATGTGTTTTAACTGTTGATTCTCTGACCTGTGTTGGTGATTTCAATGGTTTTGTTAAGTCCTCTGAGATGACTTCTGTTGTGACCTATAGGGCTATACAAGAATAAATTGTATTGTATTGTATTGTATCTTGCACGTTATTTAATAACACAAACTAGCCCTAACATAACATCGTAAAATTGCATATTTGTAATGTGAGAGGTGTGCCTATAATCTTGTCAGAGTGGGAATATGTTTATTTTTCTCCAAATCTTGCATTTCATGCGTGTTTTGGCGTGTTGTAATGAAGGTTGAAATGAGCGTACACATTTACACCACCTCCAGACCTGGCGTATATTTTTGCGTATCGTACGCTCACGTCCAGATTGATAAATGCGGAAAAGTGTAAATATTTTGCGTACGCATCATTTACACCCTGATTTGGCCGTACGCAAGTTTCATACATGAGGCCCACTGTGTTTTCAATCAACACGAGTTCATTTTTTTCAGGTGTTGATGCATTTGCCCCAGGTCCAACCTCCTCCACTAAACAAATAAAATAAATAAAAATGAAAAGAAATCATGTAAATGGTATGAGCAAATATGGCGCCCTGATGCAAAACGTCAATATACTTTTGTCTTTTGACCACAGAGCAAATGTATGATGCACTCACTGACTACTTCCACTGGGCTAAATTAAAATCCCTCAACTTTTCAACGTCGGCGTCTCTCTGTCATGGAAACGCAGAGTTGTATTTTAAGTGCTAATTTGGCTTGACCATGTAGGATATGGTTGGTAAAAAAAATATAGGAAAATGTTTAAAATGATTTCTTTGGTCAAATTAGTGTATTCATATTGTTGCTCACGTATTTTGCTTTAGACTTTGCTTCATATTTACTCTCAAAATTAATAATCAAGTGTAGAATTTTTCAGAAGTTTATATTTTTCCATGCAAAGCATTCGTCACTGCTTCGCCCATACATTGTGTTTTCAATCAACACGGGTTGATTTTTTTCAGGTGTTGGTGCTATGACAATAAATCATGTAAATGGCATGAGTAAATCTAGATGTGCACTGTTCCCACTCAATTAATGAATTACCTGAATACACCGTGTATATATTTCTGTTTTTAACTAGTTCTCGCTGAAAGTTGACATTGTTAGCTAAGAACTACTACTTTTGAGTTAATTTTAATTACTACAGCCAAACATCCTTTTTGTGAGTGCTTGCATTACTCGCTTTTGGTGCTGAAAGACCCATGTGCACGGGGATTCTCGCGATACTGCAGGCTAAGCAAGAGTAAATTCACGTGGACTACCCATAAATCTTCCTCATAGAACTGGTATGGTATGGTTTTTATTTTTACAGGGACAGTGTACAATAAACATTAGCCAGAAAGAGAGATGCATTGTACCAGGTTATAGCAGCAGTGGTAATTTACATCTGTAGTCCCTGAGCAGGTTGTTGTAAAACAGTAAAATAAAAGTAGATGGATACATTACATTAACTCAATGTCATACAGCTCGACCTCAGCTGGCATCTCCAGCTTTCATAAAGCTCAGATTTTGTGGGGATTTTAGTGTCCTTTGTCATCCTGAATTTGTTCCCTCTTAAATCCTTTGTTTTTCTTGAAATCTACACTTTAGGGCCACAAACGCTGCTCGTTTGGCTCCCGTTCTAACTACCGCGCTTGCTCTGCTCTGAAAGAATAGTGAGTAGGTCCTGTTGAAAACGGTCCTGTCAATCTGATTGGGATGAAGTCGGTGGATAGCAATCACCAAGATCACCGCACGCACATGTGTGATCCACACAAAAAATGCCTCCCTCGGTATGTGTGCTTTTTTTACAGAGTAGCTTCAAATATTATGCCCTTTGTGTACATGTGAATAGAGTTACAATGACTGAAGTCCTCCTGACAGAAATGTTGAACCAAGAAATCATGCTGCTGAGGAAGGGCTTCTACGACACACCATTCATTGGGCCGGAGAGGGGAGGTTCTCTTCATAACGCTATTATTTAAGGGCCCTATTTGCACGATGTGACGAGCGGGTCCCTATCTAGGCTGTGTGCGTCAGTGCATTAGTAACTACGGCGACTTTCATGGCGCACGCTCCACATATGCACCAGCCTCACAGCGCCGCAGCACACCACACACACATACAACACACAAACACTTTACCCCCCCTCCATACGTAACATCCTCACGCATTCATCTCGTCACCCTCTGTTCACCGCCAAAGTTCACACTAGTGCAGGTCAGAACTATACAGTTGGAGCTTATATTTACACACACACACATACATGTATTGTACACACACACACATACACACATACATACCACATGTATTGACACACACACTACCGTCTGTCGCGCTCCTCTGTGTCTCGCAGCCCAAAGAACCTCGCAAATACGCGCTTCAGTCAAACACATGAACCTTTTTGTGCTGCTCGGTCCTGGACATTAGATCAATCCACACACATCACTTTTAAACTTTAGCGGAAGACCTGCGAGACGCGGCTCGTCCACTTCGCTGCCCTGACCATGTGGACGACCTCTTTTGCTTAAAAATGCTTTACCCGCCAGCACGTATGTGAAGATTAAAAAGCAGTTCTCTGTGCGCAAAGGTGCCGAAGCTGTTTTCGGGTCTTGGCGCCGCTGTCTCAGCTCTGATCTGTAGAAACGCATAGATAAACTTATGAAAAAGTACGCCGCTCGAAATGGCCTGCTATTTCAAAGAACTGTGGAATGTTTTAAACTAACCGTTTAACCGGTTATCAAACCGGTTAATGAGGCACGGGTGGTCGGTCATGAAAATGCATAGTTTTTTAACCATCCTATTTTAAGAGACATTTCTCCTACAACCACGCTAACTAGGTGCGATCCAAGTACCTGGAGGCGACACTTCCTCTGGTCTCGGTGACAAAAGCGCACTTTAGAATCACTTCCGGGGAAAAACGTTTGTGTTTCAAAGGAAAATCGCAAAATGTATTTAACGGTCATTAATTGGTTGTACTGCATTTTTCGTTTTTAATTTGGATCCACAGCTAAAACAAAAAACAAACCAATATTTCAATTTTTGCATTAAATTCAAATATTGAGAATCAAAAACATCCCTTTTATTCGTTTTTTCATGTTGTTTTATTTAGAAAAATCAAAAGAAACCGAATGATACACGGGATTGAAATAAATATTTTGGTCTGATTCCGGACCCTGATCTATTGAACTAATTCATAGGTGGACCTCGGCCAAGTTAATTGGGGACGCCCGTGATCTAGGACATATGATAAAACAAGCACTGTACTAGTTCCAAATCTCAAACAACAATCAATCAAAAAACAGATTGGCGCTGTCTGTATTATAGTCCCCTCCCTATTCAAACCAATGTCACTGTTAAAAATTGGGCGTTTGTGATTTTGGTGAGCACCTGTTTATTGTTTTACATTACTGTTGCCAACATGAGCCAGCAACAATAATGCAGAAGAGAATGGATAGCCTCCAGAGACGGGGACGCAAAGTGCACAATCCAAACGCATTTCTCAGGATTGATTTGACTAGGTTTTCCAGATATATGGAATGACCAAACCATTTCATCCGTTTATCTGTTGCTGCCGGCAGTTGTTTCCCACACTTTTCCTCCAGCTCCATTTCAGGGAAATCCCAAGGCCGTTCCCAGACCAGACTTGAGGGACATAGGTCCTTGCCAATATGACCTAGGCTCGGACAGTGTGGGGAGGGTCCGGCTCCAAAAACGTCCATGTAGCATGTGTGCTGACACACTTGCAATACCACCCCATCCAGTGGGGGTGAACCCAGTAAGAGAACTAGCCAATGCTTTTTTGTGCCGTCTTCTTTCCCTCAAAAAACGGCTTTACAAGGAAGATCCAAAAGCGGCTCTTGGCTCAAAGCTTACGTTTCAGGTGTGTGTGTCCATGCGAGGGTATTCTTGATTTGTTTTTTTACTCACTCTAGTTTAGCCGTTGTGGACTTCAGAAGGCACTCGTTAAATGAAAGGGCTTGGGTGCCGTCAACGTTCTGCGCAAATAGCGTTTTTTTCACATTTTCCTGCAGGATTGGGGGCTGCCCAATTTTGAAAAAGCCACATAATATCAAAAGTATGGCACATTATTTTCCAATCGGCGGAGTGAGCTGACTAAGTCTGTTTTATATTTACGTCGTTCTTCTTACTGCTCCTCTTGATGTGGAAAAGCAGCAGCTCTAATCCCAAGCTCCTTCTGTGTGACCTGGCGCCTTATACAAACTCCATTGTAAAATATATTTTCACATTTTAAAATGTTAAAATACAAAATAGTCACATTAAACCTTTGCTTGGACCAATAATTGTATCATATTTATTCTTTAAAGAACTATGGGGGGGTTTTTCCCTCATTAATAGAAAGTTCCTACCTGTGCTCACCTTTTACTTTTCATAAGCTCTTTTAAGATATAATATTTTGTCTATATAGACTTAATTTCTATATCTATTTTTTACTGTGGCCAGGGTCCATGTAGTTTTTCTCTTAGATTGGGGATCAATGCATTGTGTCCCGATCAAACACAAAACCTTACAACCAAAATTACTGCCTTTGATAATTGCATCTAATCTTTTATATCTAACTTTTTTTTGCATGGCTCTGTTTTAACCCTGCTAAGCTAGGACCTACATGCTTATAATCAGCGGATCAGAAAACACACACTATAATGCCCAGACGCATCAATACATTTGTCTTCCCTTAATCCCATTCTCTGGGTCAAGGGGGTGTCAGTCAGAGAACCAGTCCCATCACCTGATCCTCCTGCAGGTGATGAGATCCACATGAGGATGGGCAGCTCTGCTGTCAGTAACAACACAGCCTTGATCTTTCAGCGAGGAGAGGGGGGAGTCCAGGCCAAGTGGGGTTAAGTGTGCTTTCCTTGTGCCCAAAGACAATCGACGGCAGACATCCAGTGAGAGTCTCGGAGGAGATGGTCTCATGGTGGGACCAAACCCATGACCCTCCAGGCTCAAAGGCTAACTGAGCCACTGTCACAACTGACACTATTATGCGAAAGAAAAATAATGCATAATTCCAATTAATACTGTTTTTCTTAAGGTCAGAAGCGATGTTCTGGGAGCTGATGCTGTTGGTACTGAAGTAATTGCAGTTGAAAGACCTTTTAATTTACAACAGCTTTATACCATATAAGAAGAGAACATGTCTGGGATCGGTCTTAAATTCAGACAGAAGAACATTTATATTGTCATGGTAAGAACAGCACAACAACACGAACACAGAATGCAAGTGTTATCTATACAGCAGCGGAGGCAGGGAACTCGCAATCATCAGCTTCCACTGGTGCCCATTGCTTGGCCTTCAGATAGACAAAACACAGGGAAAAGTACTGGCTTCTGCACATTGATAGAATGATGATTTAACTTCAAACAAAATTGCTTCAAAGTGTATGAAATCTCACATCCCCCCTCTGTCATACATTCACAGTGACCATCAGGATCGATAAACAGCAACATAACATCATAACTCAATACTTCAAAAACTCAAACTCGGTACTTCAGTCGCTACCATCAAAAAACTCAGAACTCGAAAAAAATTTCAGATCTTTCATAAAACTTGTTAGACAATCTTCAGTAAAATACCAAACTTCATCAGTTGATGGGTGTTCCAATATTGCTTGAAAACAGTCTCTCCCACTTCTCCTGTTGGTTTCTTCAGGGCTGCATTTGTGTCGAGCCACGGGTCTTCAATCACACGTTTCAGCTTTAGTTTCCAGTTCAGCAATTCAATTCAGACCAATTATGTCCACATATTGTTGTAATCCATTGTTCCAAATTATGTCCATTGCAAAAGAGGACGATGGTATTGCGTCCATGTCTCAGCACTCACAGCTGACTGGATCAGGGGGTTGTCAGATTGTCCCCAAGTGCAGATCCAGATGCATTCTCTTGAGGTTTCTCAATTTTGGCTTGAAAAAAAACAAACACGATTTTTGTGTAAAAAAAAAAGTCTTCTGTTCTAGGATGTAAAAAACTATGAATTTTCATGACCGACCACCGAGCCTCATTAACCGGTTGAAACCGGTTAACCGCGTAGTTTAAAATAGTCCACGTTCTTTGAAATAACAACCATTTCGAGCCGCGTACTTTTCATAAGTGCAGCTCTGCCTTCTACTGGATCAGAGTTGAGACAGCGGCGCCCAAACCCGCAACAGCTCCGGCACCTTTGCGCACAGAGAACTGCTGTTTTAATCTTCCCATTCTACTGTGCTGCGGGTTAATACCAAAACTTTCTAGCAGCAAACGACGGCTCGTTCACATGGTCAGAGCAGCGAGTGACGAGCCGCGTCTCACAGGTCTTCACAAAAGTTTAAATACAAGTTGATGTTGTGGAGCTGATCCCGAGGACCATAAACACAGACATGGTCCATGTGGTTTGACTGGAGCCGCGTATTTGCGCGAATTCTTTGGGCTCCGTGACACAGAGGAGCGCGACAGACCGGTATGTGTGTGTGTATGTGTGTGTGTCTGTATGTGTGTATGTATATGTGTGTGTGTGTAAATGTAAGCTCCAATGTAGTTCTGACCCGCGCCAGTGTGCAACTTTGACGGTAACAGAGGGGAGAGATGATGCGTGTGGATGTTACGTATGGAGAGGGGGAAAGTGTGTGTGTGTGCGCGCGCGTGCGTGTGTGCATATGTGGCTCGTGCGGCGTGAGAGTCGTCCCGGAGTTTATAATACATGGGCGCACACAGCTAGATACAGACCCGCTCGTCACACCTTGCAAATAGGGCTTAAAATAGCGTTATTAAGAGACCTCCCCTATCCCCGTTTTCTCTTTTTTAACCGACAGCTTTGACCGGTTAACGCTGTGACGGTCAACCACCGGTTAACCGGTCGCCGATTTACATCCCTAACTGGCATCCAACAACTGTGATTCTATGTATTTGAACTGATTCTGTTGTAAAAGTGAAATTCCTGCAGCAAACCACTCGAAACGCTTAAAACAGGCCAGAAACATCATGAATTGCATACTGGCATACAACTACTGTGATTCTATGTATTTGAACTGATTCTGTTGTAAAAGTGAAATTCATGCAGCAAACCACTTGAAACGCTTAAAACAGGCCAGAAACATCATGAATTGCATACTGGCATCCAACAACTGTGATTCTATGTATTTGAACTGATTCTGTTGTAAAAGTGATTTTCATGCAGCAAACCACTTGAAACGCTTAAAACAGGCCAGAAACATCATGAATTGCATACTGGCATCCAACAACTGTGATTCTATGTATTTGAACTGATTCTGTTGTAAAAGTGAAATTCATGCAGCAAACCACTTGAAACGCTTAAAACAGGCCAGAAACATCATGAATTGCATACTGGCATCCAACAACTGTGATTCTATGTATTTGAACTGATTCTGTTGTAAAAGTGAAATTCATGCAGCAAACCACTTGAAACGCTTAAAACAGGCCAGAAACATCATGAATTGCATACTGGCATCCAACAACTGTGATTCTATGTATTTGAACTGATTCTGTTGTAAAAGTGAAATTCATGCAGCAAACCACTTGAAACGCTTAAAACAGGCCAGAAACATCATGAATTGCATACTGGCATCCAACAACTGTGATTCTATGTATTTGAACTGATTCTGTGGTAAAAGTGAAATTCATGCAGCAAACCACTTGAAACGCTTAAAACAGGCCAGAAACATCATGAATTGCATACTGGCATCCAACAACTGTGATTCTATGTATTTGAACTGATTCTGTTGTAAAAGTGAAATTCATGAAGCAAACCACTTGAAACGCTTAAAACAGGCCAGAAACATCATGAATTGCATACTGGCATCCAACAACTGTGATTCTATGTATTTGAACTGATTCTGTTGTAAAAGTGATTTTCATGCAGCAAACCACTTGAAACGCTTAAAACAGGCCAGAAACATCATGAATTGCATACTGGCATCCAACAACTGTGATTCTATGTATTTGAACTGATTCGGTTGTAAAAGTGAAACTCATGCAGCAAACAACTCGAAACGCTTAAAACAGGCCAGAAACATCATAAATTGCAAACTGGCATCCAACAACTGTGATTCTATGTATTTGAACCGATTCTGTTGTAAAAGTGATTTTCATGCAGCAAACCACTTGAAACGCTTAAAACAGGCCAGAAACATCATGAATTGCATACTGGCATCCAACAACTGTGATTCTATGTATTTGAACTGATTCTGTTGTAAAAGTGATTTTCATGCAGCAAACCACTTGAAACGCTTAAAACAGGCCAGAAACATCATGAATTGCATACTGGCATCCAACAACTGTGATTCTATGTATTTGAACTGATTCTGTTGTAAAAGTGATTTTCATGCAGCAAACCACTTGAAACGCTTAAAACAGGCCAGAAACATCATGAATTGCATACTGGCATCCAACAACTGTGATTCTATGTATTTGAACTGATTCTGTTGTAAAAGTGAAATTCATGCAGCAAACCACTTGAAACGCTTAAAACAGGCCAGAAACATCATGAATTGCATACTGGCATCCAACAACTGTGATTCTATGTATTTGAACTGATTCTGTTGTAAAAGTGATATTCATGCAAAAAACCACTTGAAACGCTCAAAACAGGCCAGAAACATCATGAATTGCATACTGGCATCCAACAACTGTGATTCTATGTATTTGAACTGATTCTGTTGTAAAAGTGATTTTCATGCAGCAAACCACTTGAAACGCCTAAAACAGGCCAGAAACATCATGAATTGCATACTGGCATCCAACAACTGTGATTCTATGTATTTGAACTGATTCTGTTGTAAAAGTGAAATTCATGCAACAAACCACTTGAAACGCTCAAAACAGGCCAGAAACATCATGAATTGCATACTGGCATCCAACAACTGTGATTCTATGTATTTGAACTGATTCTGTTGTAAAAGTGAATTTCATGCAGCAAACCACTTGAAACGCTTAAAACAGGCCAGAAACATCATGAATTGCATACTGGCATCCAACAACTGTGATTCTATGTATTTGAACTGATTCTGTTGTAAAAGTGAATTTCATGCAGCAAACCACTTGAAACGCTTAAAACAGGCCAGAAACATCATGAATTGCATACTGGCATCCAACAACTGTGATTCTATGTATTTGAACTGATTCTGTTGTAAAAGTGAAATTCATGCAGCAAACCACTTGAAACGCTTAAAACAGGCCAGAAACATCATGAATTGCATACTGGCATCCAACAACTGTGATTCTATGTATTTGAACTGATTCTGTTGTAAAAGTGAATTTCATGCAGCAAACCACTTGAAACGCTTAAAACAGGCCAGAAACATCATGAATTGCATACTGGCATCCAACAACTGTGATTCTATGTATTTGAACTGATTCTGTGGTAAAAGTGATTTTCATGCAGCAAACCACTTGAAACGCTTAAAACAGGCCAGAAACATCATGAATTGCATACTGGCATTAGGGATGTAAAAAAACTATGAATTTTCATGACCGACCACCGAGCCTCATTAACCGGTTGAAACCGGTTAAAACCGCGTAGTTTAAAAAATAGTCCACGTTCTTTGAAATAACAACCATTTCGAGCCGCGTACTTTTCATAAGTGCAGCTCTGCCTTCTACTGGATCAGAGTTGAGACAGCGGCGCCCAAACCCGCAACAGCTCCGGCACCTTTGCGCACAGAGAACTGCTGTTTTAATCTTCCCATCTACTGTGCTGCGGGTTAATACCAAAACTTCTAGCAGCAAACGACGGCTCGTTCACATGGTCAGAGCAGCGAGTGACGAGCCGCGTCTCACAGGTCTTCACAAAAGTTTAAATACAAGTGATGTTGTGGAGCTGATCCCGAGGACCATAAACACAGACATGGTCCATGTGGTTTGACTGGAGCCGCGTATTTGCGCGAATTCTTTGGGCTCCGTGACACAGAGGAGCGCGACAGACCGGTATGTGTGTGTGTATGTGTGTGTGTATGTATGTGTGTATGTATATGTGTGTGTGTGTAAATGTAAGCTCCAATGTAGTTCTGACCCGCGCCAGTGTGCAACTTTGACGGTAACAGAGGGGAGAGATGATGCGTGTGGATGTTACGTATGGAGAGGGGGAAAGTGTGTGTGTGTGCGCGGCGCGTGCGTGTGTGCATATGTGGCTCGTGCGGCGTGAGAGTCGTCCCGGAGTTTATAATACATGGGCGCACACAGCTAGATACAGACCCGCTCGTCACACCTTGCAAATAGGGCTTAAAATAGCGTTATTAAGAGACCTCCCCTCTCCCCGTTTTCTCTTTTTTAACCGACAGCTTTGACCGGTTAACGCTGTGACGGTCAACCACCGGTTAACCGGTCGCCGATTTACATCCCTAACTGGCATCCAACAACTGTGATTCTATGTATTTGAACTGATTCTGTTGTAAAAGTGAAATTCCTGCAGCAAACCACTCGAAACGCTTAAAACAGGCCAGAAACATCATGAATTGCATACTGGCATACAACTACTGTGATTCTATGTATTTGAACTGATTCTGTTGTAAAAGTGAAATTCATGTAGCAAACCACTTGAAACGCTTAAAACAGGCCAGAAACATCATGATTGCATACTGGCATCCAACAACTGTGATTCTATGTATTTGAACTGATTCTGTTGTAAAAGTGAAATTCATGCAGCAAACCACTTGAAACGCTTAAAACAGGCCAGAAACATCATGAATTGCATACTGGCATCCAACAACTGTGATTCTATGTATCTGAACTTATTCTGTGGTAAAAGTGATTTTCATGCAGCAAACCACTTGAAACGCTTAAAACAGGCCAGAAACATCATGAATTGCATACTGGCATCCAACAACTGTGATTCTATGTATTTGAACTGATTCTGTTGTAAAAGTGAAATTCCTGCAGCAAACCACTCGAAACGCTTAAAACAGGCCAGAAACATCATGAATTGCATACTGGCATACAACTACTGTGATTCTATGTATTTGAACCAATTCTTTTGTAAAAGTGAATTTCATGCAGCAAACCACTTGAAACGCTTAAAACAGGCCAGAAACATCATGAATTGCATACTGGCATCCAACAACTGTGATTCTATGTATTTGAACTGATTCTGTTGTAAAAGTGATTTTCATGCAGCAAACCACTTGAAACGCTTAAAACAGGCCAGAAACATCATGAATTGCATACTGGCATCCAACAACTGTGATTCTATGTATTTGAACTGATTCTGTTGTAAAAGTGAATTTCATGCAGCAAACCACTTGAAACGCTTAAAACAGGCCAGAAACATCATGAATTGCATACTGGCATCCAACAACTGTGATTCTATGTATTTGAACTGATTCTGTTGTAAAAGTGAATTTCATGCAGCAAACCACTTGAAACGCTGCTTAAAACAGGCCAGAAACATCATGAATTGCATACTGGCATCCAACAACTGTGATTCTATGTATTTGTAAAAAAGTGTTTTGTGTTTAGAGTCACCAACACAGAATCAACCATTAATACACACAAAAACAGAATATAGAACACATAAATATAAGTAAGTCATGTTTATTTATATAGCGCATTTTTACAGACCAAGGTCACCCAAAGCGCTTTACAATGTTCAGAGTTCAGATATTGTTCCAATCATTCCTCACACGGTGATGACAGAAGCGAGTCCAGAACACACTGGACCATCAGCTCCAATCAACACCATCCATTTACTCTCTCATTTACATACATACCTATTGTGCATGTTTTTAGTGGTAGGGGAAACCGGAGCACCCAGAGGAAACCTACGCAGACACGGAGAGAACATGCAAACTCCAGCCAGCGTGCCGCCACAAATGTACATAAATGTTGTAGAATGTTAAAGTGTCCTGGATCATCACCACATTCCTTGTTAGACTCTAACTGTCCAACAGACAATCCTGCATCGGTCAATAATATGTCGACCATGAGACACAATATTATATGTGAGTGTGTAACAATTCGCCTATCTCTTCCAAAACGACAGAGCTACAACGCTTTAGATAGGGCACGAGAGGTCACATCGGCAGGGTGAAATAAGCACAGGTATATAACATGCTTTTGGCCGAAAACTGGCTATTCATTTACTGATGTGAGTGTGCCAACACCCCCCACACTTGAGCGCAATCCCACACAATAGTCAAAATGAACATTCACAAACAACAGTGGTCCCTGTGATCAAAGCGCTCCTGTGCTGTCAATATTTGAAAAAAAAAAAAAAAAGAAGAGTCAGTGTCAGGGGTGAGGCCACGGTTCTACTCACGGCCCCACACATGCACCAGGGTTCACCAAAACCTGTCCTGGAGCCAAGCAGCGACCATGGGGCAATGATCCACAGGGTCGGGTCTCGTTAGATCCACAGTGTCTCGGTAATCCAAAACGAAATAACTCCACAAGCGATTATAATCCGCAGAAATTAGTCCTCCAGGTAAAGGTGCTGGCCCTGCTCCAAGTTGGCGTCTGACGTCAGACCATGCGGGGAGTGGTAACCTCTGAGAGCTGAGTGTGTGTGTGAGTGAATGTGTTGAGGTTTTTTCCTGTTTTATTTTATTTTTGTGTTTGTTTAATGTAACCATTTTGTTTTGTATATAATTGACTGTTGCTGCTGTATTGTTATTTCTTTATTTGATTTTGAGGACCACCTCAGAAACGAGATGATTCATCTCAAGGGGTTATTCCTCATAATAATAAACGTTAATAAAATCAGTTATCTGTGTTTTGTTGCAGAATAAAATGTAAATAAAAATATTTAAAATGATTAAAGCAGATTAAAAAGTATGTGAGGGAGGAGCAATAAGGAAGGCTCCTCCACAATGTGCATTATTTGCCCTTGACATTTGTTTCACCATAAATTATCTACTGAATATTTATCTCACATTCTAAAACATGAAATGACAAGTAAAAAATATAATCATAAAACTAAACATAGTTTTTTAGACGTTAGGACATTGTCTCACCTGTATTTTTTTTCTCTGTTCACCTTTATATACAGTTTGAATCCAAATATGTGTACAAAACAAACAAATGTGTAGATCACATAATGTTGGCCGATGGAATAGTCAGACAAAAACGGATAATAAGAGCTAATATTTATTCGTGTAGTTTGTGAGTGTGAAGAGAATTACCTCTTTGTTCATGAACTGTGATGTTCAAAGCTGTAGAGCGGTGTCCGTCTCTCTCACACCAGTACAGACCACTGTCATCAGGATAGAGTGACTCGATCTCACACACAGAACCATTAATCCTGCCCCAGTCCGGTCCACAGCGCTTCCTGCTGTCTGTGCTGGTGTTTCTGACCACAGTCCAGTGTCCAGTGCTCCCACAGCTCAGAGACACTGGCTTATGTTTGAAGAACTGGTCTGGAGTCACTGACAAATAATCAAGAAAGTGAATAATTAATCACAAAATATATCTTTATTAGTAGGGTTAATAAGAAAACTACATTTTACAATATTGTTGAATATTGTTTCAAGTTCTTAAATGTTTTTAATTAAATGTTTTTAATAGATCGACAAATATATTTTAAAGCATTGTATGACATACAGAAAGTGTGGAAGGATACAGAACCAATGCACTGTCCCAGAATAAACTCACCCGTGAGCCTTGGTGCTGGTGGTTTCATGGTGGTCCTCTGTGTGATGCCGATCTTCACTGGCTTGTTTAAGTGACAGGCAAAGACCTCCTCTTCCTGTGTGTTTAGTTTTCAGCGACAATCTTCAGATTGTCATTTGGTCATTCAGTGTAAAAGCTTGTGGACAGAGTTCTAATTTTATTTGAGATAATCAAATAAGGATTGATGAAAAGGGCAGTGGAAGGTCATGAACAGTGAGTGTGCAAATAATGCAAAATAATTGGTTGGAAGGAACTAGTGTGTGTGACATTAACTTTATGCAGCCTGTATACTACTAAAAGTAGAGGAAATGGCCCTCATTTATGAAACTTTCTTACGACCAAACAAGGTGTAAATGAAGGGTACGGGAAAAACTACACTTTTGGCATTTAACAATCTGGAAGTGAGCGAAAAAAATATACACCAAGTCATAAAGTTGGCGTAAATGTAAACCCATTATTTCAAAACCTGCACAAACATCATAATCGCAAAAAACAACATAACAGGCTGATATACAAGTGCATGGTTTGAAAAGGAGGTGAATGAAGCAAACGCTTATAGGAATCCAAACCCCCTCACACATTCAAACACAAAGTACAGTACAAGATTCAGATTCAGATTCATTTCTTTTCCATTTCCAGTAAAACCACATTGGAAAAACTGTGCAAGACTACCCCAGTGTGCACCAGTATACAGAAGTGTGCAGAACAGTATACATACAGGATCATTCATACAGTAAACAGCTGTAAAATTGTACAGTAATAGAGTGAAACAATATATGACATGACCACAGAGACAAGACAAACAAGACAATACACACACATACACAACGCACCACAGACAAAGGCCCAAACACTCTCTGACCCTACACCCTCCCCTTTGCATCACTCTTCTTCCTCTATATATTTCTTAAATACATTTTTTTTAAACACCTGTTTGAAATGAATTATGCTTGGACAGTTTTTTAATTCATCCGGCAAGTTATTCCACAGTTTTACTCCCCGCACTGAGATACAGTGAGTTTTGAGATGCCCTGAACATAGTTTGAGCAGTTTTAAAGTTGATCACGTCCTGCAGTTTGAGTTCTTCAAACTCTACAAACAGCAGATTAGAATGATGTCTGTAGTGTACACCAGAGACAATCCTAATGGCCTTTTTCTGCAGGGTGATCAAAGGCTTTAGATGGGATTCATAGCAGTTTCCCCAAACTTCAACACAATAATATAGGTACGACATGAGTGAATAAGGAGACGAGATTTGGTGTGCAGTAAATTACATGATTTTTTTCATCATTTCAACACATTTGGCAACTTTTGTTCTCAGGTAACAAATGTGGGGTGAAAAAGAGATTTTTTCATCAATGATAAGAACCAGGAATGTGTTTTGTTGGACTTGCTCTATTGGTGTGTCATCTATAACAATTCTAATAGGTATATTAGTTGTACGATTACTAAAGAGCATAATTTTTGTCTTTGTCAGATTCAATGACAGTTTGTTAATATTAAACCAGCTTTTTAACTTATTCATTTCCACTGTGTCACGGCCCTCCCCCTGCCTGTTGTGGGAGGCTCCTCATGGCAGGCAGGGGTGGGGCCGTCTGATTGGAGGCATCTGAGGAGGATAAATTGTTTGCACCATCTCATGTCTCTCTCTTTGCTCTCTTCCCAGGTAATCCTTCGGCTTTTGGTTTTGTTTTGCACCTATGTTCCAGTTACATTTATTTTGCACTTTTGCACACCCCTTTTATTTTGGTTATTTACGGTCTTTGTTTGCTGTTATTAGTGGTTAAAATAAATCATCTTAAACGGCCTGACCTGGTTGTGGTATTTTCCCCACGCAGTGATTTGCGTTGTGGCAGGTCTTGAGCCAGGCTTGTTACAACTGTTACCAAGGCCAAAAGTTGCTCAAGGTTTTCATCGGAATAGATAATGTTGGTATCATCAGCAAAGAGGATGAATTTAATTTTGGTAGACACTTTACATATTTCATCATCTGTCTCCTCTCGCATAGATAGCTCTCCAACCATTTATTTACTATTCCCCTTATGCCATTCCAGCTAATGATCAATGATTAGGTGATATGTTAAATATTCATCAACATCAAAATAAAAGTGTTATATAGTATACTACTCATGATCTACACAGTATCAACTCATTTACTAAGTATTCATATCATAAACTACTCAGAAACAGAAAATATACAACACATGTTTTTATATTTTATTGACATTTAATTATAAATCATGACATTATATAATCGTTTACAAATGATTATTACAATATTCCATGGTAATGGAATGCTCATATTAACAAATCATTTACAAAACATTAGTTATACCTTCTCATATGAACAGAGTGTACGTTCATGTTTACTACTCATTAGTTACTCTTTTCCCAAACAGTATTATTAAGTAAGGACTGTTCCTCATTTCCTAATGATGACGTCATAATTTGTACATACAATAAAACATGTATTTATTTATTGTGGATGGTCTGGTTATAAAACAAAAGTTACATACATGACCACAAAAACAGACAAGACAATAAGCATATACAGTACATAAAGACAGAAAGAAAAAATAATAACAATAATTACATTAAATTAAAGCCGCAAGTGGCGTCGAACGGCCCTCGCCGTAGCGCGCGACTCCCCGCACCGCACCACGCCCTGCACCAGGCCGCCCTGCACCAAGCCGCCCTGCACCAAGCCGCCCTGCACCAAGCCGCCCTGCACCAAGCCGCCCTGCACCACGCCTCCCCGCACCACACCGCCCCGCACCAGGCCGCCCTGCACCAAGCCGCCCTGCACCAAGCCGCCCTGCACCAAGCCGCCCCGCACCAAGCCGCCCCGCACCAAGCCGCCCCGCACCAAGCCGCCCCGCACCACGCCGCCCCGCACCACGCCTCCCCGCACCACACCGCCCCGCACCAGGCCGCCCCGCACCAAGCCGCCCTGCACCAAGCCGCCCTGCACCAAGCCGCCCTGCACCACGCCTCCCCGCACCACACCGCCCCGCACCAGGCCGCCCCGCACCAAGCCGCCCTGCACCAAGCCGCCCTGCACCAAGCCGCCCTGCACCAAGCCGCCCTGCACCAAGCCGCCCTGCACCAAGCCGCCCCGCACCATGCCGCCGCGCTATTATTTGGTCCACACCGCCCTGCACCAGGCCACCCTGCACCAAGCCGCGCTATTATTTGGTCCACACCGCCCTGCACCAGGCCACCCTGCACCAAGCCGCACCGCACCACGCCGCCTCTCACCACGCCGCTGCGCACAACGCCGCCTCACACCACACCCCCTGCAACGCGCCACGCCGCCCTGTGCCACAGAGCCCCACACCACCCCGCGCCGCCACGCTATTATTTGGTCCCGTAGCCATAAAAGAATGTTTGTGAAATTGTACTGAACATGATGAGTTGAGTTGGTTTGGCTTCCAATGTAAAACTTTTCCTCAGTCTGTAGGGGGCGCTAATGGGCCAAATTCAAATATTTCACTTTTACATGACCTAGACCCTAGAGTTGAACAATGTATTACATTTTTGTGCAAATCAGACTTTGTTTGTGCAAATGGAAGCTATTTTTTGATCGTAAAAAATGGCAAAAAAGGTCACATTTTGCCGCTCCGCTGCTCGTACATTGTTTCACTGATCAAAAATCCCTGAAGTAATCTTGAAATTACATGTGTTGAGATGATGTGGAGCGATTTTGAGGCCAATCGGTGAAACGGCTGAGGAGGAGTCGCTTTCCAACCGACATGTATGAAAATGATTGGTTTTAATTTTTCCATTTTGCAATGAAATTTATGGGCTTCCTGTTTGTCAGAGGGCGGGGCCATGATACATTTTTTTCCATGTCTTGACTTGAGGAACATCCATCCATCCATCATTTTCTTCCCCTTAATCCATTTCTGGGTCGGGGGGGTGGCAGTCAGAGCTGCACCCAGTCCACAGAGCACCAGCCCCTCCCTGATCCTCCAGCAGGGGGTGAGTCCACAGGAGCTGAGATCTTTCAGCGGGGGCTTCAGGCAAAGAGGGGTTAAGTGTCTTGCCCAAGGACACAACGACAGCAGACATCAGTGGGAGTCGAGAAGTAGATCTCGAAGTGGTTCTACGACAATTTTGACCTCGAACCCCTCTCATAGGCGTTTTTAAATTGGCTGTTGTAGGTGGCGCTATAGAGCCAATTTCAAAATTTTAACTTTCAAATTACCTAGACCCAAGAGTTGAACCATGAATTCAAGTTTTTGTATGTGCAAACGGGAGCAAATAGAATGTTGTGAAAAACGGCCAATAAACACTCCGCTGCTCAAACAACGTTTAACTGATCAAAAGATCCCTTTGGTCATTTTGAAGGTACATGTGTTGAGATGATATGGAGCGATTTTGAGGCAAATCGGTGAAACGGCCGAGGAGGAGAAGATTTCAAACCGACATGCATGAAAATTATTGCGGATCATTTTTCCATTTTGCAGTGAAATTTATGGGCTCCCTGTTTGTCAGAGGGCGGAGCCATGATAACATTTTGGTCTTATCTTGACTTGAGGAACATGTGTATCGAATTTCATGGCTCTACGACAAACGTGACCCCTGAAACTCCCATTGGCTGTTGTAGGTGGCGCTGTTCTGCCATTTTTTGAGTCCCATAAAAATAAACACCAAAATATCAAATTTTTACAACTTTTCATGCATGTTCAGGGGGTGAAATTAAGGCTCAAAGTGCAGAATTTGACATCTCTCGAGCAAAAACAATAGGCCCTTTCCCCGTAAGGAGCTCGGGCCTAATAATACCCCCATGGGATTTTTCGGAGGTCAAGTTTGTCGTAGAGCCATGAAATTTGGTACACATGTTCCTCAAGTCAAGACATGAAAAATCTTATTATGGCCCCGCCCTCTGACAAACAGGAAGCTCATAAATTTCACTGCAAAATGAAAAAATGAACAGTAATCATTTTTATACATGTCGGTTGGAAAGCGACTCCTCCTCTGCCGTTTCACCGATTTGCCTCAAAATCGCTCCACATCATCTCAACACATGTACCTTGAAAATGACTTCGGCGATTTTTCATCGCCGATTTTTCATCGCCGATTTTTCATTTTTCATCAGTTGTTCGAACAGGGGAGCTGCAAAATGTGAACTTTTTTTTGCCATTTTGTACGATAGTAAATTTGCTCCCGTTTGCACATACAAAGTCTGACTTGCACAAAACTTGAATCCATGGTTCAACTCTAGGGTCTAGGTCATTTGAAAGTGAAATATTTGAACTTGGCTCATTAACGCCCCCTACAGACTATTTCAGAGTTTTTAGTATGAAAAACTCTGAAAACTTTGACTCCATCTGTAGGGGGCGTCTGTCACGCACCGCCACCATTTGTTTTCACCATTGTGAAAGCAATAGGCCCTTACCCCGTTCGGGGCTCGGGCCTAATAAATAAACCAAACCAAGGAATTTTTTTTTCGACGTCTCGAGCAAAAACAATATAGGTTTCAATCGCACGTGATACATCATTTTAACGCGTTTGAGTTTACGCACGTAACCGTCACGTTGGGGTGAGTGACGGACGCACCGCCACCATTTGCATTCACCATTGTGAAGGCAATAGGCTTGATAAAAAAAATGCAAATAATAAAATAAAATAAAAATAAAATAAAAAGATTTTGCTCTTCCCCACCATGCCCATCTCAAAACCTTGTCCACATCCGCTCCTTCAGTAACTTTGGGTACAGTTATTACTTTTATTTATTTATGCCTTGAACGCTACTTAAAGCAATCACATGGCGACTTAAGGTGTGTAACTAAAGCAGTTTTAACACTGGTAAGTGAGGAAATAGTTTTTATCGAAACTGGGAGATTGTTCCAGTCCTCAGGGGCTCTGTAGCAGAAAGCGTGTCTCCCAATCTCTTATGTATTCTGGGAGAAATGAGAGTGACATGCTGTAGATGTCTCAGTGCATATGAAGAGGTAGCTCTCACCATATGGTTTTGGAGATAGGGGGGGCATTGACTAGAACCATTGACACATTTAAAGATAAAAATGTACCAATAGTAAAGTCTCCTTTCCTTTGCCTGCAGCCAGTTCAGTTGGTCATAAAGAGTACAGTGGTGTGTCGTGAAAGGACATCTTAGAACAAATCTACAGACTGCATTATAAAGTAAATCCAGAGGTTTTAGGGTGGTTATGTTAGAGCTGTGGAAAACAATGTAAGAGTAGTCCATTATTGGCAATAGTAGTTGTTGAGCGATATAATTGACCCAAGCATTGCTTAATCTAAAACATGAACAACTCATTAACAAATGTTTAACAACATTTACTAAGGCCAACTACTCATTAATAACTCTGTTTTCAAACAGTATTAACGGCTTATTAACCTGTGCAAAAAGGCCAAGGTCTGATATTTCTCTGTACAGACCAAGCAAGCAAGGTTAATAAATGTTTTATTATATGACTCTCATCTGTGTCTTTACCAATGCGTTTGAGATATTTGTGAAGTACAGTGCCTTGCGAAAGTATTCGGCCCGCTTGAACCTTTCAACATTTCGCCACATTTCAGGCTTCAAACATAAAGATATAAAATTTTAATTTTTTGTCATGAATCAACAACAAGTGGGACACAATCGTGAAGTGGAACGAAATTTATTGGATAATTTAAACTTTTTTAACAAATAAAAAACTGAAAAGTGGGGCGTGCAATATTATTCGGCCCCTTTACTTTCAGTGCAGCAAACTCACTCCAGAAGTTCAGTGAGGATCTTTGAATGATCCAATGTTGTCCTAAATGACTGATGATGATAAATAGAATGCACCTGTGTGTGATCAAGTCTCCGTATAAATGCACCTGCTCTTTGATAGTCTCAGGGTTCTGTTTAAAGCGCAGAGAGAACCATGAAGACAAAGGAACACACCAGGCAGGTCCGAGATACTGTTGTGGAGAAGTTTAAAGCTGGATTTGGATACAAAAAGATTTCCCAAGCTTTAAACATCTCAAGGAGCACTGTGCAAGCAATTATATTGAAATGGAAGGAGTATCAGACCACTGCAAATCTACCAAGACCCGGCCGTCCCTCCAAACTTTCATCTCAAACAAGGAGAAGACTGATCATGATGCAGCCAGGAGGCCCATGATCACTCTGTCTGGATGAACTGCAGATAACTACAGCTGAGATGGGAGAGTCTGTCCATAGGACAACAATCAGTCGTGCACTGCACAAATCTGGCCTTTATGGAAGAGTGGCAAGAAGAAAGGCATTTCTCAAAGATATCCATAAAAAGTCTTGTTTAAAGTTTGCCACAAGCCACCTGGGAGACACACCAAACATGTGGAAGAAGGTGCTCTGGTCAGATCAAACCAAAATCGAACTTTTTGGCCTAAAAGCAACACAGCTCATCACCCTGAACACACCATCCCCACTGTCAAACGTGGTGGCAGCATCATGGTTTGGGCCTGCTTTTCTTCAGCAGGGACAGGAAAGATGGCGAAAATTGATGGGAAGATGGATGGAGACAAATACAGAACCATTCTGGAAGAAAACCTGTTGGAGTCTGCTCTGCAAAAGACCTGAGAATGGGACGGAGATTTATCTTCCAACAGGACAATGATCCAAAACATAAAGCCAAATCTACAATGGAATGGTTCACAAATAGACGTATCCAGGTGTTAGAATGGCCAAGTCAAAGTCCAGACCTGAATCCAATCGAGAATCCGTGGAAACAAACGCTCTCCATCCAACCTCACTGAGCTCGAGCAGTTTTGCAAGGAAGAATGGGCAAGAATTCCAGTCTCTCGATGTGCAAAACTGATAGAGACATACCCCAAGCGACTTGCAGCTGTAATTGCAGCAAAAGGTGGCGCTACAAAGTATTGGCGCAAGGGGGCCGAATCATATTGCATGCCCCACTTTTCAGTTTTTTATTTGTTAAAAAAGTTTAAATTATCCAATAAATTTCGTTCCACTTCACGATTGTGCCCCACTTGTTGTTGATTCTTGACAAAAAATTTAATTTTTATATCTTTATGTTTGAAGCCTGAAATGTGGCGAAATGTTGAAAGGTTCAACAGGGCCGAATACTTTTGCAAGGCACTGTATATATGTATTTTTTATAAATAGAGAAAAACAGTTTGAAGTTGTGCATTCAAACAACATAATATAAACATGTAACACTGTCAAGGTGCTGCTGAACAAATACAAGGCGAATGCTAATGTTAGCGGTAGCATGTAAACAGCACTAGCATTCAGCGCTAGCATACGGCGCTAGCATACGGCGCTAGCATACGACGCTAGGATCCGGGGTTAAACACAAGCCCGGAACAATCCAAATGGGAAAAAAATAACATGTAAGCCTACTCAAGTGCTAACAGGCAAACAACACAAACTTACAGGCTGTGCTGGCTCAAACACAGCTATGTGGTCTGAAACTGGAGCTGAACCATGTCACTTGGGTGGAATATACTTGGAAAATGTGCTACTTGTAGCACTTCCTGCTCTGGACAGAGCAGTCGCATTCTCTTGCTGCTCCTCGCTTGCTGCTTTTTTATCTCCTTTAATCATTTTTTCTTACATTTTTATTCCACAAAACACGGTTTACTCCTTTTTGCATACTTCAACACAAGACTTGTGGAATTTACCTAACTTACAGCATGTCGGGAGGACGGAAAAAAGAACAAAACTTTGCTACGGCTGTTTTTCACTCAAACAAGAGCTAAAACTTCTTCAAGACCGAATGTTTGTGCTTGAATCAGAATTGGGGCTGAACACAACAATACCAGTGAAGGGAAATGGACCAAATGGACAGAACGTAAGTTATGATGACGCTATTTCATTTCCCAAAATCAACAGAGACAATTGTTGGAACACATATGGTGCCAAGCCCAAACAAGGCAAAGCTAATGATAACAAGAGTGTCATAATGCCACAGCAAAAATCTTTAATTACAAGGAACCGCTATTCACCACTTTTGGAAGATGAATCAGCAGTAGCCTCTCAGTCCCAGTCTCAGTCTCAGTCAAGGTCAAATGCAGCTGAGTCGCTCTTTATCGGGGATTCGGCGATTAGGAATTTAAACATGCGTAATCTGAAGGTTCACTCAGTACACTTGGCCAAAGTGGATGAGATAAGGCTCTTGGCTCCAAAGTTTTTGTCTGAGACCGGCGGGGTAAAAAGATTGTTGATCCACGTGGGGGCAGTAGACGTCTATGACAACACAAGTGAAAAGTTGAAACAGGATTATTCTCTCTTATTGGACGACCTTGCAAAAATGGACGTAACAATCGTTATCAGTGGCCCACTACCAAATGTGGACGGGAAGCAAATTAAATTCAGTCGTCTGTATCAGCTAAATATTTTCCTACTCAACCAATGTTCACGCAGAGGACTTGCCTTCATTGAGAATTTTAATCTGTTCTGGAATAGGCATGAGCTTTTTGAAGGGAAAGGGCCACATCTGAACACTTACGGAGTAAAAGTGTTGATGGATAACCTTTCTTTTGCCCTGAGACCTCAGCCTGCGCAGCCATCGAAAGGGAGGAAGCCGACGCCAAAAGTCTCTGCACCTCCACCACCTCGAAGGATCTCAACACCACCACCACCTCGAAGGATCTCAACACCTCCACCACCTTGAAGGATCTCAACACCACCACCACCTCGAAGGATCTCAACACCATCACCGCCTCGAAGGATCTCAACATCTCCACTGTCATCAGAAGCAGCTATATCAGCACCAGCAGCAGCTGCATCATCACCAGTAGCAGCACCAGCAGCACGACCACCACCACCAACATCCTCATCCCCAGCCTGCTCCGAAGCAGTCACGCCTTCTTCATCTACAGCGCCTCTGAAGCTCTGAAGTCTGCTACAGCAGACAGGCCTGTGCTGGGGTTTCCTCAACCACCTGCCCCTCCATCAAAGACTCCCTCGCCACCTCCCATTGACCTGTCCCCCCTGCTACGTCCACTCCATCAAGAGAGAATGGGGACACGTCCCTTTGTTTTTCATCCCTGCCTTCACTGTTAGACCTACCTGAACACTCTGCAGGGCTAATAAAATCGGCGATGAAGACTATTCCTCTCACACCCATATTAGCGAGATCTAGAGTCCTGTCCAACATTTAAACCACTCCCCATATGTACCTCCAAAACCACCTAGGGTTTCCAATTCACCTACAAAAACCACCTCAGCCAGTCCCTCCCCTAACCTCATGACCATTCCACCCCCACTTAATTCCCTAAATATCCCTGTGCTCCGACTGCCCACAAAGTTGTCCTCCCAACACTTTTATCAGAATGTCCGATGACGTCATATGGTCTGAGGTGGGTCTGTGGGTCTGGACTGGCCTAGTCCAGTTTTGTGTCTCAGGCGTTGTCTCGATAAGAAGAGAGACACGCTGTTCCTGAAGATGATACTTTTATCACAGAAGCCTTGTCCATTGTGCTCCTCTGAATTCCACTAAATCCAAAACTTAATATTGCACAAAGACATGTTATACAAACACCTACTGAAAATCATTAGTATACAACATTTTAATTCTACAACAATCCCTCTCTTGACCTATCATAAATAGGTCACATCCAGTTCTCATCCATCCGTGACATCATGAGTGAAATCATCCATGCTTCTGTTTTATGTCAGGCTGGACACCTGTGTTTAAGACGTTAATACAGAGAGAATATAACACACAACCACATTTGAAACATTCCTTTACAAATCACATTACTGCTAACACATCAGGTATAATTATTTAAATTATTTAATAATGATGGTTTTTGAAGTCAATAATTCCCTTTGACTGACGTGTCCAAAGTCGATGCAAGAGCAAGACAAGAGATCTCCAAGTTTAACATCTGCATTTAATTATCTTTACAATCAGATACAGAATATTCAACAAAAGAGTGCTCCTAAAACTATATATGTCCCTCTCTCCTGGCCCTCGGCTGACTGACTGTGTCTTCCCAAGCCAGAGCATTATCCGTCCATGTCCAGGAAGCAGGGGGCGTGTCGTATCAGGCAGGTCTTGGGCCCAGGGTCCGATGACGTCACAGGTCTGGTCTCTGGTCTGGTCTCTGCTTAAGCAAACAATGCCCCCACCCGTGCGGCGCCTAACGTGGGGCTTAGACAAACGCAGCTGCTGCGGGGGGCTGCGGGCGGTTCCATAGGTCAAAATTGCCTTTGTAAGCTGGTCCTCCTTTATGATTCTCGTACTATCTTGTGTCCTTGGGGTTTTTCCTGAGTGCACAGAGGTCTTTTTTGGCTATGATGTTCAAATGGTCAAATATTGTCACATCTGAATAGTGTGTAGATTTAAAATATACAACAGTTTCCCTCTGTTGACCTATATTAAAAAATTAGGTCACAATCTTTCAATATCCCTTCTGGGTGACGGGACTGGGGAGCTCTTCCATCATCGCCTTGGTTCTTGGTTCTGGCTCGTTATCTGTGAAGAATTAATACAGAGAAGACAAACAACACACAACCATATTCGAAACATTCCTTCACTAAACTCTTTGATGACCACTGCTGTCATTCTGATTCTTCATCATTAATCAAATTGGTATTATCCTTACAGGAGCTAATCTATTTTAGCAGGTTTCTCTGGGGTCAGTCCCTATACAACGGTATTTTGATTCTCTAATCTGTTGCTGACAAATCGACAGCTCTTAAAATTCTCCAAAATACCTAAATATCTACTTTTGTGCTCTACCCAAATACATGAAAATGCTTTCAAATGTTTTTGAATCTTTGTTGGTTCTAATCGATCTCATTAATCTATCTCATTAGCTTTTTGCATTGTCAACATTCACCTATGTTTGAAACAAGTGAATTTGACAAGTATGAACTTTATCTACTTTTGAAGTAAATACTTTTGGACATATGAAGGAAATGGTCCTTTTACCGCTTGATATTAACACTGGCTAAAAATAATCTCTATTTTTGAAAGCATCTATCTATTTTACACTCTATTGTGACTCCAAAACTCGGCTGTAGCTTGAGCCAAAGCATATTCCCAATTTGTGAGTTCTGTCACTTTCAATGGCTGTAAATAATTCTGATTCTAACTCTATCTAGCTTCTCTATCAGAAGGATCACAATGTATGGTACCATTTTAACTCTTACTCCGAAGTTTGTTTATGACCAATGATCAAATACTATATACTATTTAACATTTACTAAAACGCTGAAATACTCCTACTTTATCATTTTAAACCATTTTAACAGTTGCTCAGTCTCCCCAGACTAAAAGTCAACCTTTCTGTCTGCCAGACTGAACCCTTAACATTTATTGCATTTGGTCATAGTTGTGGTTCTAATTGTAACAATTGCATTGGCAATGGACGATTTTTCATTGGCTGGTTCTTGTTCTGCCAATCACTATCCTATGTATTGTATTTCAGACAATTCCAAAAACAACACAGTCGTTCCCCAATATTAAAGACATAAATCTAAATCAAGTTGCCTGGTTGCCTGAAAGGGAGCGGGAGGAAGAGAACTATTTTAAAACGTTCTCTACGATTATATGGCTATGAATTTAATTATTTAATAAACAAAAGCACATTCATGGCTTCTGTCCGCTGCTTATAACTGTTTAAAGAGTTGTCCCAAACTTAATATGTGTAAATACATCAGCTGTTTGTAATAAACAATAACATTTAACCTGTTCTCCAATGGAGCAGCTCAGAGGCTGCGTCAAGAGCAATGTTATATTTGAGCTATTTTTAGATTTAAAATGTTGTTAAACCCTGTCGTTCTATGTCTGCATTTTAATACTACTCTCTATAAACACATCTGCACTAGTTCCTACAGATGTGGAAAACAGAAACATCTAAAATCTGACTCCATTTGATTCCTTTTTACTTTAGTTATTAGAACAATTTGACCTTATTGATACTTATTTCCACAATAGAACTATTTTGATTATTCACTCCGGTGGACTCACCACCTGCAGGAGGATCAGTGAGGGGCTGGTGCTCTGTGTGCTGGGTGCAGCTCTGACTGCCACCCCCCCCCCCCCCCCCCCCGACCCAGAAATGGATTAAGGGGAAGAAAATGGATGGATGGATGGATGATTATTCACTACTCTAACTATTATTACTATTGTTTATTCTGACACCTCTTCTTAGCGACTTTTCAACCTATAGCTCCTCGAATCCAATGACATTATAGCTCCAGACTATTTCATTCTATTCTATTATTATTATTGTATGATCTATTATCTTAAAGAGTAGATCTGTTTGATGTTATAAGCGCTATTATTTCTCCTTTTGAATTTGCACAACACTAAATTTAGAATGACCCCCTATGGGACAAATATAGAATTTTATTCCATTTTGGCAACTCCGAAAATTACTTAATAATTTTCCCATTTTGCTTTTTTAGGCTGCCCTTTCTATTATTTATTTGTTCTTGTAAATATATGTTTTACACTTCTTTCTAATGATTTAGAAGGTTAAGGACCATGACCACCTATGACAATAACATTACTATACTCCCTCTGTTGGTCGTGGGCCAAAGTATAAAACATGCATCTGTATGTGTGTGTAGATTACTGTTCCCATCATTCTCCAGTTGTTCCTCCCGGATCGTCCTCAATTCATATTGTGGGCTTTGGTGCCAAAGTAGAGGCTCATTTCCTCATGATCCATACTACTGTCATCCCTGAAGCAGGGGTAGTTTATCTCTCATCTGAAAAAGAAACATTAGAACACAAAAAATGCCCACTTCCCTGCCCTCGCATGGTGCAGCCTGTCAATCAATCCAATTGGGCAAAACATAACGACATTGACAGACGGTGTGTGACATCAGGGCAGAGGCTGTAGCCAAATACAGACTTAACAATATGTATGTTTCTAATTTTATACTCCCCTAAATGTGAGTTACAAACCAAAGTTGTCCTTCAACCAACGACAGCTCACTGCGGTTGGACCGAATCACTGTCAGGACAAACAGCAGACTGGGGGGACTCCCAGTACCTTCAGCAAGGTATTTCATCTCAGAGTACTTTCCGCAGAGTACTTTCTCAGAGTACTCATCCCAGAGTACTCTCACTTTTACACCTGTTCAATAAAGCTTGTTATCTCTTAATCTCTAGTACTTACACCGTATGCTGTTGACAAAAAATAATTATTCCATGATCACATTAAAACATTACAGAAAACATTTGTTATTCCATTCTCCGTTCAGCACTCCTCATTTCACATCACACTCGCATCACTCACACAGGCCGACTCCCCACGTTAGTATATTGGTCCAGAGTTTGTTAAGGTCAACGTAGTGTACTTGACATGACGCACAAACATATACAGTAGGTCCCATTCCGTTTTGTCGTCTTCATTCACGCTTCTCGGGAATCACGCAGCTGCGTGAAAAATAGTACATCTTATCGCCACAAGGTGGCAGGCTAAGTCCGCTTTAGCTCTGCCAGCGACTTAGACGCTCAGGTATCATACTGCGTGCAAACCTGTCTAACCCAGAGATCCTATGTTAGCCGAATGGCTAGCATTGAAGACTAGGACCTGGAGAACCCAGGTTCGATTCTTGTCTGAGGCACATCTTTTGGTTGCTTGTGGCAAAATTGTTTTTTCATTAAACAATTATTATATAACATCTTGTCTTTAATGTCTGAAAAAATCTAGGTGAAATTCACTAGTGTTATACGTTAAATATTGTGATATGTTTTGATAAACCGAACGTTACGTTACATCCTCCGCTCTGGCCCCGAGAGCAGCTGCTGTGACCCCCGCTCTGACAGCTCAGTGAACGCACTGCCGTCTGGGCTCCGAGCGCGGACCATAGACACGCGAACAGAACCACAGACAGGACCATAGACACGCGAACAGAACCACAGACAGGACCATAGACACGCGGACTCACGTCTCTCTCTCTCTGCTCGCGTCTCTCTCTCTCTGCTCGCGTCTCTCTCTCTCTGCTCACCTCTCTCTCTCTCTCTCTCTGCTCACCTCTCTCTCTCTCCGCTCACGCCTCTCTCTCTCTGCTCACGCCTCTCTCTCTCTGCTCACGTCTCTCTCTTTCTGCTCACGTCTCTCTCTCTCTGCTCACGTCTCTCTCTGCTCACCTCTCTCTCTCTCTCTGCTCACCTCTCTCTCTCTCTCTGCTCACGCCTCTCTCTCTCTGCTCGCGTCTCTCTCTTTCTGCTCACGTCTCTCTCTGCTCGCGTCTCTCTCTCTCTGCTCACGTCTCTCTCTGCTCACCTCTCTCTCTCTCTCTCTGCTCACGCCTCTCTCTCTCTGCTCACGTCTCTCTCTGCTCACGTCTCTCTCTGCTCACGTCTCTCTCTGCTCACTTCTCTCTCTCTCTGCTCACGTCTCTCTCTGCTCACGTCTCTCTCTCTCTGCTCACGCCTCTCTCTCTCTGCTCACGTCTCTCTCTGCTCACGTCTCTCTCTCTCTGCTCACGTCTCTCTCTGCTCGCGTCTCTCTCTCTCTGCTCACGTCTCTCTCTGCTCTCTCTCTCTGCTCACGTCTCTCTCTCTCTCTGCTCGCGTCTCTCTCTCTCTCTGCTCTCTCTCTCTGCTCACGTCTCTCTCTCTCTGCTCACGTCTCTCTCTGCTCACCTCTCTCTCTCTCTCTCTGCTCACGTCTCTCTCTCTCTGCTCACGTCTCTCTCTGCTCGCGTCTCTCTCTCTCTGCTCTCTCTCTCTGCTCGCGTCTCTCTCTCTCTGCTCACGTCTCTCTCTCTCTCTGCTCGCGTCTCTCTCTCTCTCTGCTCTCTCTCTCTGCTCACGTCTCTCTCTCTCTGCTCACGTCTCTCTCTGCTCACCTCTCTCTCTCTCTCTCTGCTCACGTCTCTCTCTCTCTGCTCACGTCTCTCTCTCTCTGCTCACGTCTCTCTCCCTCTGCTCACGTCTCTCTCTCTCTGCTCGCGTCTCTCTCTCTCTGCTCACGTCTCTCTCTCTCTGCTCACGTCTCTCTCTCTCTGCTCGCGTCTCTCTCTCTCTGCTCACGTCTCTCTCTGCTCGCGTCTCTCTCTCTCTGCTCACCTCTCTCTCTCTCTCTCTGCTCGCGTCTCTCTCTCTCTGCTCACGTCTCTCTCTCTCTGCTCACGTCTCTCTCTGCTCGCGTCTCTCTCTCTCTGCTCACGTCTCTCTCTGCTCTCTCTCTCTGCTCACGTCTCTCTCTCTCTGCTCACGTCTCTCTCTGCTCTCTCTCTCTGCTCACGTCTCTCTCTCTCTGCTCACGTCTCTCTCTCTCTGCTCACGTCTCTCGCACCTGTTCTTCTTAAAGATGTTGTTTGATGCGGAGCCGAGAGTCAGCAACTAGATTGGTTGTGAGATTATTAAAAGAAGCTAGTTCTCTCATCTTTACAGCATGGGAAGTTTGTGAATGTTATTGCATCGGTGATTAAATGCTATTTTATTTTAATAATGATAGTAAATCTGACATTTAAAGTCAGTGCCTCCCCAATCACAATCCTCACCGCACGTCACTGTCTGTCTGCTATATGCATCTGATCATTTGATGTTGCCTCAACCTACACTTGTTTTAGTTTAAATGTGTAGGCTAGCTGTTTTTCAGTCTTTGAAATGTTGATGTGGCCATTTTATGGCTATTAAAAGCATCTGCCTCTGTCTGTGCGCTTTAACTGCCGGCACTAGGACCACTACGTGGATTAGCGCCCTCTCAGCTGTCTTCGCGCCGAATGAATGACAGATAGCATGATAGTGATAAGATATGTAAACAATGGCAACGCCGGCCGGCTCTTGTGTCCTACTGGACACAAGAGTTTGGTTTTGTGTTTGTGAAGGACCGTGCTGTGTGCACTTTATGCTGTGAAAATGTTGTGTGCAGAACTTCAAGTGTTAAGCGTCATTTTGAGACGAAGCACGAGAAGACCTTCAAAGACCAATCAGACAAAGTAGAGTCAATTAAATGTGCTGTGTCCAGATATGGAAAACAAGCTAGCTCCTTCAGGGTTTTTACCACTGCTAAAAATCACGGGACAGAAGACTCTCTTGCAGCGCTCCCTCCCCCACACGAATAAACAAAGCCCACCCCAGGCCCCTGCTGTTATAAGTCATTACCTAAATTTGCAAATCAATACATGCAAATGTTAGCAGCCAACCTATCCTTATTTTCTAAACAGGGGCCAACACGCAAACTTCGAATCATATATATAATAAGCCTCTGAATTTATTATTTTAAATAATGTTGTTATAACACTCACCATTAATGCGACTTCTGGTGCTGGACTGTAAAAAATACAACTCAAAATTGTTCACCTTACTAAGATTTTTGCATTCACTGACAATAAAATTGCCAGTTGGAACTTATGAACAATAGAAGGCCATGGCCTGTATAGTAGTACAAAAACAAGATAAAATAGAAGTACAAGACACACAATGTTCTTTGATTGTATATCTGCTACGATTGTGTATCCGTTGTTTTAGCTGACTGACGCCAATATATCCAATATATAATGTTTCCCTGTTTATTGTTCTGCCTGAATCTACCACCTGTTGTGAATAAACTTCCAGGTTGCTCTGGTGTGCAAAGATCCCTGCCTATGCGTCTGATTTTCGACACTCACTTTCTGAAGTTTCTGATGAAAAGTTCATCTTATTTGATATATTAAGTTGATTTGACTTTTAAGTTGTAGTGAACTTCTGAAAGTTCAAGTGGCTCACAAGATAGTTCCAGTTCCAACTGGAAATTTTATTGTCAGTGAATGCAAAAATCTGAGTAAGGTGAACAATTTTGAGTTGTCGTTTTTACAGTTCACCGAGCTATAGTGAGGTCAACTTATCTGCGTTTGCTCATTTAAATATGTGTTATGGCAACCAGCTGCATTCAACATTTTGAACAAACTAATTTGACCAAAAAAATCACTGTATTTATTTTTACCAACCGTAATCGACAGGGCCAAGCCAAAGTAGCCCTTTATATTCTCTGGGTCAGTCTTAGAAACATTAAGTTTCCCCTCTGGTTCACAGTGTGTGCGGCACGGTGGCTGAGTGGATAGCACTCTCGCTTCTTGACACGAAGGTCCTGGGTTCGAATCCCGGTCGGAACAGGGCCTTTCTGTGTGGAATTGGCATGTTCTCTGTGTCTGCATAGGTTTCCTCCGGGTGCTCCGGTTTCCCCTACCCAGGTGACCTTGGTCCATGAAATGCGCTATATAAATAAACATCATGATCTTTTAATGTGGGGGCTAATTTAAACTCAAAATAGTAAGTTATTGTAGGGGACAGTAATCTGAACTTAAAAAAGTAAGTTTTTACAGACTTGAAATTTCCAGTAACTTGAATTTAAACACTTAGTTGGCAGAACTTGGAAAACTTAACTGACACAACTTAATAAGTGTAGTTCTTCAAAACTTGAAGAATTAAGTTAATGCCTTCAACTCAAAAATCCTTCGCAGCTGGTTGCTTTGAAATTTTGAGTTGAACTAACTTTATCTTTTTTACAGTGTGCATGGACCAGAAGTCCAATTAAAATAATGGACAATTGCTCCTGCAGCCCTGAACAGGACATGCGAGATGCGCGGGTCGGCCCGAAACCCGCAGTCAACCCGCGGGTCCCGCGGTTTCGGGCGGGTTGGATGCCTCAAAAATATGAGTCATGCCAGGTGCGGGTGGGTCGGGTCAGAAAGCTCCTGATCCCTATATAATATTATATATGTGAGCCACGGTATGGGAGTCCCTTGAGTACATTTGCAATCGCGCAGGGAGGCTGTTAAACAAAAATATCATGCTGACAAACAGGATCGCTCCTTCCTGACTCCCCGCTTAAAGCCTCAGAACACTCCAGTCCGAGGACAGACGTGTGATCTACACAGAGGCACAGAGACTGATGACTGTGGGCCTCACAGCAGAGGCCTAAAGCAGGGGCCTCATTACTTTAATACTTACAGTCTGTGGTAAATACACGGGCTACATGTGGTACACGTGCTTAGACTATATTAATATTGTATGTGTAACATTCAAAATAGATTGAGTGAATATTCCCTTTTCCTCATTTAGTGATTTGCGGAGGAGAGGAGAGGAGCAGCGAGAGAAGTTTGGCAGTTGAAATAAATGAATTACAGCTTGCTAAATTATTTGAAAGCATCTTCATTATGATTGTTATATTTATGTATTTATTATAAATGTTAGAGATGCCAGAGAAAAGGCGTCTGCTTTTTTTCTGAGTGGGAGGAGACACCAGCGGAGCAGAATCACAGTTTTTGGATGCCAGTATGCAATTCATGATGTTTCTGGCCTGTTTTAAGCGTTTCAAGTGGTTTGCTGCATGAAAATCACTTTTACAACAGAATCAGCTCAAATACATAGAATCACAGTTGTTGGATGCCAGTATGCAATTCATGATGTTTCTGGCCTGTTTTAAGCGTTTCAAGTGGTTTGCTACATGAATTTCACTTTTCCAACAGAATCAGTTCAAATACATAGAATCACAGTTGTTGGATGCCAGTATGCAATTCAGGATGTTTCTGGCCTGTTGTCAGCATTTCAAGTGGTTTGCTGCATGAAATTCACTTTTACAACAGAATCAGCTCAAATACATAGAATCACAGTTGTTGGATGCCAGTATGCAATTCATGATGTTTCTGGCCTGTTTTAAGCGTTTCAAGTGGTTTGCTGCATGAAATTCTCTGCTCACGTCTCTCTCTGCTCGCGTCTCTCTCTCTGCTCGCATCTCTCTCTCGCTCGCGTCTATCTCTCTCTGCTCACGTCTCTCTCTGCTCACCTCTCTCTCTCTCTCTCTGCTCACCTCTCTCTCTGCTCACCTCTCTCTCTCTCTCTCTCTGCTCACCTCTCTCTCTCTCTCTCTGCTCACCTCTCTCTCTCTGCTCGCGTCTCTCTCTCTCTGCTCACCTCTCTCTCTCTCTCTCTGCTCACCTCTCTCTCTCTCTGCTCACCTCTCTCTCTCTCTGCTCACGCCTCTCTCTCTCTGTTCACGTCTCTCTCTTTCTGCTCACGTCTCTCTCTCTCTGCTCACGTCTCTCTCTGCTCACGTCTCTCTCTGCTCACGTCTCTCTCTGCTCACCTCTCTCTCTCTGCTCACCTCTCTCTCTCTCTCTCTCTGCTCACGCCTCTCTCTCTCTCTGCTCGCGTCTCTCTCTTTCTGCTCACGTCTCTCTCTCTCTGCTCACGTCTCTCTCTGCTCACGTCTCTCTCTCTCTCTCTCTGCTCGCGTCTCTCTCTCTGCTCGCATCTCTCTCTCTGCTCGCGTCTATCTCTCTCTGCTCACGTCTGTCTCTGCTCACCTCTCTCTCTCTCTCTCTGCTCACCTCTCTCTCTCTCTCTCTGCTCACCTCTCTCTCTCTCTCTGCTCACGTCTCTCTCTCTCTGCTCACGTCTCTCTCTCTCTAAATAGTAAGTTATTGTAGGGGACAGTAATCTGAACTTAAAAAAGTAAGTTTTTACAGACTTGAAATTTCCAGTTTCCAGTGAAATTTCCAGTTTCCAGATGACGGTGTGGGCCTCACAGCAGAGGCCTAAAGCAGGGGCCTCATTACTTTAATACTTACAGTCTGTGGTAAATACACGGGCTACAGGTGGTACACGTGCTTAGACTATATTAATATTGTATGTGTAACATTCAAAATAGATTGAGTGAATATTCCCTTTTCCTCATTTAGTGATTTGCGGAGGAGAGGAGAGGAGCAGCGAGAGAAGTTTGGCAGTTGAAATAAATGAATTACAGCTTGCTAAATTATTTGAAAGCATCTTCATTATGATTGTTATATTTATGTATTTATTATAAATGTTAGAGATGCCAGAGAAAAGACGTCTGCTTTTTTTCTGAGTGGGAGGAGACACCAGCGGAGCTGTTTGAGTCAAATAACGTTCAGCGTTATATTACCAATAGTTTCTCTTTCCATAACGATATTCTCTCTTTTTGGAAAGATCACCAACGTGATGCAAAAGTTTACGTTATATGCAGTAGTTTTAATGTCTGCGGGTTATTCCAGAGACTGGCCTGCTACAAGGAGTTGCGCGTTTTAACCAGATTGTCGATGTGCGCGGGGCAGAAACTCGCCAATGTAACCCTGCTCACAAGTGCCACCTGGTGGTTGTTTTGGTCATTGCAACGTCACTGGGAGGGGGGAAAATAAAAGACGCGTGAATCACACGTGATTCTCGTGTGATTCACGCGTGAAAGGCGACAAAACGGAATGGGACCTACTGTAACATACACAAACATATAACACACACAAACATATAACACACACAAACATATAACACACACAAACATATAACACAGAAGGCCTGTAATTTTAACTTTGTTATATTTTTCCATGTCCAATTACAATTGTCTCATGAGCTATTTCTCTTGTTGCAACTTTCAGAGCCTGCAGAACATGCAGAGCTTTGAGAAATTCTTCCTTAAAAGGATCCATTTCAAACTTTTAGTGTTTAAACCACGTGGTCTGTACTCGGGCTTATCACAGATTGTGTCCCCTATATCTTTAATGAGCTCTTGTTACTTTAAAATGTTTTTTCCTTCTTTTTTCTTTTTCAGTAAAGCCAGGTCGGATTCATTAAAAATGTAAATTAGTCTCAAACTTTAATACTTCACCTTTGTTTTACGTTCATGTGGAGAAAAGACCATTGTCCTATGTGTGTTGTTGTACTTGCACCAATCATGTCTCAGATGAACGGCCAACAGTTGTATCAAAGACATAATTGTCCTAATTGTTTCTAATTTAGCTATTTGGAAGAGAAACATGTCATAAAAGATTTCCTAAAATGTCCCTACATCCGTGTTTTCAACCAATGAACAGTGTTGCGTCAATGTGTTATCAGAAATGATCCAAAATCACCTTTAGCCAAAATTTAGAAATGCTTTAAATCATTTTTCAAACTTTAATTGTCTGAACAAACCATTTTGTACTAAATGCAACGTCCATTAAAAGCTGCAGTTCTCTTTCTAGCACCAGTTTCAACTGTGCATGTGATTGTTTTTAAATGATTAACGAGCCACGGTTCAGAGGTTGAAAAATTGCCTTAAATATCCGTATTACCAAGATCATGCAGTCAAAATCACTAATTCTAAACTTCTCCGCGTCTATAACTTTAAATAACAATAATAGTTTCAATAATAGAGCTCCTCTACCTTAAATATACTGCTGTTCTAATCTCCTTGTGTCTCATGCTAAAGCAAGAGTCTAATTAATTTTAACGATTGTCCTGTATTCTTTCATGCAGCTAAATGTGGTGTTATGAACGAATGACCTAGCTAAATGTGTAAATATAACTTAAATTCCATATGTCTCTGTGCGTTTGTTTGTCTGTATATATTTACCTTCTGTCTGTCTCATTTGCCCGGCCACGTCCTCCTCAAATGTCTGTTAATGTCTCTTTATTTTACTCATGGCGTCTTTCAATGTCTTTTGTCTCAAAGTGTCCAATGTCTTTGCCTCAATGCCTTTTTTCTTCCTCTTTAAACAATCACTTTTCTTTCTTCTTCTTCTTTTCAATCAATCTTTCTTTTTCCTTCCGATAACTTTTTCTCATAATGTCTTTTCCTTTTCAATCACTTTCTTCTTCTTTCGACAACTTTTCTCATGTCTTTCTTCTTCTTTCCAATCACTTTCTTTCTTCTTCCGACAACTTTTTCTCATGTCTTTCTTTGTCTCATTTTTGACGCACACCAGTGTGTGTCCTTCTTCTTCTTGTTAGGTTTTCCGGCGGTTGGCGGCCTATTTTTCGCATTACCGCCACCTTCTGTTCCGTGGATGGGTCGACACTCAGTTTTGTGAAAAAATCTGCGGTCTTTTCTTTGTCAATGCTGTTAGAAATGGGGCTGGAGGAGTCTTCTTCGAGAGTTCCTGTTAGCTGCTGCAGCCGATGCTGCTGTCTTTGGTGCCCCCTGTGGGTCTGGGGGAGACGCTGATGGTCCGTGCTGATGGCGCCCGATTGAGGTCTTGTGGCAGACAATTTTGGCCAAAATGAAACAGACAGAAGTTTTCTCGGAAAAAAACAGACAAACAAGAAGCACAAACAAGTGTGTTAATTACCATACCAAACCAATGATTAATTACAATTCAAAATAAACCTATGAAATAATTAATATTAACATTTTAAACATTAGATTCTGAAAACCGAATTCTGCATTCAACTGCTATCCTGAGCCCTATTTTTCCAAAAGTATAATGCTCTCTAAGATCATTCTAACTTTTATATCACCAAAATGTAGGGAAAAAACTTGTCCAGACGCCTTGGAGATAAAAATAAAATAATAAAATAATGCCTCTCTATAATCTTACTCAGAGTTCTGTGATCCTATGACTCCATGTCAGTAACATTATCGTGTGTATAAATGTAATTTTCTACAAAAAAAATGTCTTTGGTAATAGTTCTGTCTTCACGAGAGAGAGAGAGAGACAGAAAGAGGGAGGGGAGGGGCTGAGTGGCTTCTCGAACAAAGGAACACATGGATGATTGAAATACACCCCCTTTTGCTACATTTTCCTCGTTTTTATCGTGATAAGGTTTTAATCAGTGGTAAAAGTTTTTCTCACGTCAAACGACACTTTACATTTTATCCTTAAATACGTCAGTAATGGAAAACATTACCATTTGCTACCTGATTAATGTATCGAGGGTTCCAGCAGAATCTTTTTTTTTCCTGATTCTCTGTAACTATCGAAACATTACATCACAATACAAGAGAAAAACTCCCAGACTGATCTTTTGTCATTTCTTCACATGAAACTCGTATACTACAGCCAAGTGGCTCTCTTTTTTCTCATTAATCAGATCGTTAGTATCAGAATCCACATTTTAAATACTTGGCTTTTTTCTGTTTAAATTAATTGTACCCTTTTTTCCCGCCCCCCCGGGGGATATGGAGGTTTTATTATCCTATCACTTCTGACCCTAAAGCTGTCCCTATTTCTCTAATTCCTATTCCTATTTTCACTATACTTGTGCCTCTTTTGCACTTCAAATCGGTGGCTCTTTTCATCATCTATGTTCTGTTTTTTTAAGGAGGGACCCATGCTTCCCCCAAGGCTAACAACGTCTAAACCTGACTATTGTTCTATCGCGTCCGATAGAACGCCCCGTCACGGCGGTCTGGCCACGCTGCAGTCCGTCGAGCCGAATTCTCTCTCTCTCTTCCATTTAAAACAATGTGCAGATTTTCAAAAGTAACGATCCGCTTACCTCTTTCGAAGAGAAGAGAGAATTTTTTTCCGGCCCACGGACCCAGTCTATATCTGAGCTCATCTCTGTCCCGCTCCTGCACCGATCACGTCGGGGTCACCAAATGAAGTCAATAATTCCCTTTGACTGACGTGTCCAAAGTCGATGCAAGAGCAAGACAAGAGATCTCCAAGTTTAACATCTGCATTTAATTATCTTTACAATCAGATACAGAATATTCAACAAAAGAGTGCTCCTAAAACTATATATGTCCCTCTCTCCTGGCCCTCGGCTGACTGACTGTGTCTTCCCAAGCCAGAGCATTATCCGTCCATGTCCAGGAAGCAGGGGGCGTGTCGTATCAGGCAGGTCTTGGGCCCAGGGTCCGATGACGTCACAGGTCTGGTCTCTGGTCTGGTCTCTGCTTAAGCAAACAATGCCCCCACCCGTGTGGCGCCTAACGTGGGGCTTAGACAAACGCAGCTGCTGCGGGGGGCTGCGGGCGGTTCCATAGGTCAAAATTGCCACACATGTGTTTATTCTTGGAGTCAATAATTGTCTGGCTTTGTAAGCTGGTCCTCCTTTATGATTCTCGTACTATCTTGTGTCCTTGGGGTTTTTCCTGAGTGCACAGAGGTCTTTTTTGGCTATGATGTTCAAATGGTCAAATATTGTCACATCTGAATAGTGTGTAGATTTAAAATATACAACATTTTCTTAAACCATGTTGTCTATTTTTCCTATAACATTCTGCATTAGTGTGTACGCCTGATTTATTACCAAACTGCTGCTGATGTTCCCAACAAAAGTATAATATAAACATATTCCTTCAATACTATTTGATGACCACTGCTGTGTCATTCTGATTCTTCATCAACTCACTTTTCAACCTCGTCTGTAATGTATGCACTAAAACTTTTATTAATCACTATAGTTTAAAACTATTCTAATCTATTTACAAATATGTTTGCATATTTGCTTTTATTGAGCCATATTCTTAAACATATGTTTTAATCTAATAAATCTCTCTATACTGTGGTTTGCTTTCATTATCAGTGGCTTTGTGCCAGTGGGATTTTGCTCCATGTCTATTGTACATTCTCTAATCTGTGCTGACAAATCGACAGCTTTTAAAATTCTCAAAAATATCTAAATATCTACTCTTTTGCTATACCCAAATACATCAAAATGCTTTTAAATGTTTTGAATCTCTGTTGGTTCTAATCTATCTCATTAATCTAAGCTACATTAGTCTAGGCTACATTCATGAACTTTCTGCATTGTCAACATTCACAGATGTTTAAAACAAGTGAATTTGACAAGTATCTAATAAAACTGTACATATATTGTATTAACTTTATCTACTTTTGAAGTAAATGCTTGTGAAATGGTCCCTTTACCATTTGATATTAGCACTGGCTAAAAATAATATCTATTTTTTAAAGCATCTATGGTTGATGCATGTATCTATTTCTACTCTATTGTGACTCCAAAGCTCGGTTGCCAAGGCATATTTCTAATTTGTGACGTCTATAAATTTTGTTAAACCCTGTCTTTATGTCTGCATTTTAATACTACTCTCTACAAACACATCTGCACTAGATCCTACAGATGTGGAAAACAGAAACATCTAAAATCTGACTCCATTTGATTCCTTTTTTACTCTAATTATTAGAACAATTTGACCTTATTGATACTTATTTTCACAATAGAACTATTTTGATTATTCACTCCTGTGGACTCACCACCTGCAGGAGGATCAGTGAGGGGCTGGTGCTCTGTGTATGGGTGCAGCTCTGACTGCCACCCCCCCCGACCCAGAAATGGATTAAGGGAAGAAAATGGATGGATGGATGGATGATTATTCACTAGTCTAACTATTTTACTATTAGTTTGTGTAAACTCTCAGTCGTACAGGGATTAGTCAAAGCAAAGGAAGGTTTCTCACCCATCATCTGTACTTCTTAGCAAGTTTTCCCGACGTTTCGTCCTCAACCTAGCGGACTTCTTCAGGGAATGAATTCTCGGGACCGCGCGTTGGAGATTTATAACCTATGGGTGTGGGTTAGCCACACCCTAATCCTGATACTAACTCATAAACAATCTACGGTCTGCTTGACAGTAGAAGGGAGCAGATCTAACGACCCTGCTGAGGCTAACGACCCTAACTCATTAGCATGTCACTGACCTTGTCCCAAGTTAGGGCGTTGACTTTACCAACATCGTAGAGAAAACTCTAGTGGGCCACAGTCGGCTGTTCATCTCCACCTCAAGGCCTCCAACCACACGGTGGATGACACAGAGGTTAAAATTCTGGCTCGGGAGAAGAATTGGTTTGAGAGAGGAGTGAAAGAAGCCATTTTTGTGAGGGAAACAGAAACCTTCTCTTAACCGAGGAGGAGGGTTAAGATTTGTTTTGCCTCGCATCTATGACGACATCCTAAAAACAACGCCCTAACTTGGGACAAGGTCAGTGATCATGCTAATGAGTTAGGAGGGGTGAGACCTTGCACTCCACTTGAGCATCCCAGCAGACAATAGGTCTGTGACATGCTAAGGAGTTAGGGTCGTTCGCCTCAGCAGGTCGTAAGACCTGCTCCCTTCTACTTCAAGCAGAGACCGTAGATTGTTTATGAGTTAGTATCAGGATTAGGGTGTGGCTAACCACACCCATAGGTTATAAATCTCCAACGCAGCGGTCCGAGAATTCATTCCCTGAAGAAGTCCCCAGGTTGAGGACGAAACGCACGGGAAAACTTGCTAAGAAGTACAGATGATGGGTGAGAAACCTTCCTTTGCTATTATTACTATTGTTTATTCTGACACCTCTTCTTAGCGACACTTTAACCTATAGCTCCTTGAATCCAATGACATTATAGCTCCAGACTATTTCATTCTATTCTATTATTATCTTATTATTATATGATCTATTATCTTAAAGAGTAGATCTGTTTGATGTTATCAGCGCTATTATTTCTCCTTTTGAATTTGCACAACACTAAATTTAGAATGACCCCCTATGGGACAAATAAAGAATTTTATTTTATTTTGGCAACTCCGAAAATTACTTAATAATTTTCCCTTTTTGCTTTTAGGCTGCCCTTTCCATTATTTATTTGGTCTTGTAAATATATGTTTTACACTTCTTTCTAATGATTTAGAAGGTTAAGGACCATGACCACCTAATGACAATAACATTACAATACTCCCTCTCTTTGGTCATGGGCCAAGTGTAAAACATGCGTCTGTGTGTGTGTAGATTACTGTTCCAATCCTCTCCAGTTGTTTCCTCCCGGATCGTCCTCAATTCGTATTGTGGGCTTTGGTGCCAACGTAGAGGCTCATTTCCTTTTATGATCCGTGCTACTTTGTTATCCCTGAAGCAGGTGCAGTTTACTTTCATCTGAAAAAGAAACATTAGAACACAAGAAATGCCCACTTCCCTGGCATGGTGCAGCCTGTCAATCTTTTTCCAATTGGGCAAAACATAACTGCATTGACAGACGGTGTGTGACATCAGGGCAGAGGCTGTAGCCAAATACAGACTTAACAAAATGTATATTTCTAATTTTATACTCCACAAAATGTGAGTTACAAACCAAAGTTGTCCTCCGCCCAATGACAGCTTACTGCGGTTGGACCGAATCACTGTCCGGACAAACAGCAGAGGGAGGGACTCCCAGTACCTTCAGCAAGGTATTCATCTCAGAGTACTTTCCACAGAGTACTTTCTCAGAGTACTCATCCCAGAGTACTCTCACTTTTACACCTGTTCAATAAAGCTTGTTATCTTTGAATCTCTAGTACTTACACCGTATGCTGTTGACAAAAAATAATTATTCCATGATCACATTAAAACATTACAGAAAACATTTGTTATTCCATTCTCCGTTCAGCACTCCTCGTTCACTACTCATTTCACAACACACTCACAACACACTCACAACACACTCACACAGGCCGACTCCCCACGTTAGTATATTGGTCCAGAGTTTGTTAAGGTCAACGTAGTGTACTTGACATGACGCACAAACATATAACATACACAAACATATAACACACACAAACATTTAGACAACACAGAAGGCCTGTAATTTTAACTTTGTTATATTTTTCCATGTCCAATTACAATTGTCTCATGAGTTATTTTATTGTTGCAACTTTCAGAGCCTGCAGAACATGCAGAGCTTTGAGAGATTTTTCCTACAAGGATCCATTTCAAACTTTAATGTTTAAACCACGTGGTCTGTACTCGGGCTTGTCACAGATTGTGTCCCCTATATTGTTAATGAGCTCTTGTTACTTTAAAAAAACTCGTGCACGCGCCAAAAATGTTTTTTCCCTTTTTTTCTTTTTCAGTAAAGCCAGGTCGGATTCATTAAAAATGTAAATTAGTCTCAAACTTTAATACTTCACCTTTGTTTCACGTTCATGTGGAGAAAAGACCATTGTTCTATGTGTGTTGTCGTACTTGCACCAATCATGTCTCAGATGAACTTCCAACAGTTGTATCAAAGACATAATTGTCCTAATTGTTTCTAATTTAGCTATTTTGGAAGAGAAACATGTCATAAAAGATTTCATAAAATGTCCCTACATCCTTGTTTTCAACCAATGAACAGTGTTGCGTCAATGTGTTATCAGAAATGATCCAATATCACCTTTTAGCCAAAATTTAGAAATGCTTTAAATCATTTTTCAAACTTTAATTGTCTGAACAAATCATTTTGTACTAAATGCAGCGTCCATTAAAAGCTGCAGTTCTCTTTCCAGCACCAGTATCAACTGTGCATGTGATTGTTTTTAAATGATTAACGAGCCACGGTTCAGAGGTTGAAAAATTGCCTTAAATATCCGTATTACCAAGATCATGCAGTCAAAATCAATAATTCTAAACTTCTCCGCGTCTATAACTTTAAATAACAATAATAGTTTCAATAATAAAGCTCCTCTACCTTAAATATACTGCTGTTCTAATCTCCTTGTGTCTCATGCTAAAGTAAGAGTCTAATTAATTTTAACGATTGTCCTGTAATCTTTCATGCAGCTAAATGTAGTGTTATGAACGAATGACCTACATGTGTAAATATGACTTAAATGTCCCATATGTCTCTGTGCGTTTGTTGCCTGTCCGTATATTACCTTTTGTCTGTTTCATTTAGCCCGGCCACGTCCTCCTCTTATGGCGTCTTTCAATGTCTTTTGTCTCAAAGTGTCCAATGTCTTTGCCTCAATGCCTTTTTCCTTCTTCTTTAAACAATCACTTTCTTTCTTCCTCTTCTTTCAATCACTTTCTTTCTTCTTCTTTCAATCACTTTCTTTCTTCTTCTTTCAATCACTTTCTTCTCCTTGCAATGTCTTTTTCTTTCATGTCTTCTTTGTCTCATTTTTGACGCACACCAATGTGTCGTCCTTCGCTTGGTTTACACAACGTTCCTCTCCGTGCACATAACTCCACTCGGTTTGTGCAAAAGTCTGGTTCTTCTCCATGAAATGAAGGCCGGAGAGGTCTTCTTCGAGAGTTCCTGTTAGCTGCTGCAGCCGATGCTGCCCCCTGCGACCCGCAGGGAGAGGGGGAGACGCTGATGGTCCGTGTTGATGGCGCTCGATTGAGGTCTTGTGGCAGACGATTTTGGCCAAATGAAACAGACAGAAGTTTTCTCGGAAAAAACAGACAAACAAGAAACACAAACAAGTGTGTTAATTACCATACATCCAATGATTAATTACAAATCTACATAAACCTATCAAATAATTAATATTAACATTTTAAACATTAGATTCTGAAAACCGAATTCTGCATTCAATTGCTATCCTAAGCCCTATTTTTCCAAAAGTATAATGCTCTCTAAGATCTTCTAAACTTTTATATCACCAAAATGTAGGAAAAAAAAAAACTTGTCGCAGACGCCTCGGAGATAGTTCCCTCATCTTGGCTCAAATATGACCTGACCTGATGACGACTGAGACTCATCCTCAGGGGACCCTGAGGATCTGAGGATCTGAGAGAGAAAAACTGGGGAGTGATGTTTATATTATTGAAATCATACATTGATGAGTGCTAAATGAGAGAGATACTCATGATTCTTTCTTTTGTTTTTGTTTGTCCCTAGCTTCTGGACATCTGATGATCTATTGGACACAGACATTTGCAGAACAAGAACCAGCCAATGAAAAACGTCTATTGCCGATGCTATTGCTACAACCAGAACCACAACTGTGACAAATGCAATATACATGTTAAGTATTCAGACATCTGACAGACAAAAACTTTGAAAATGATAAAGTATGAGTATTGTAGCGTTTTAGTAGATGTTAAATAGTAGTAAAAAAGTAGAATTGTCCTTCCTTTGTTGTTCATAAACACATTTCCACATCAGAGTTCAAATAGTAGCATACAATGTTATCCTTCTGATAGAGCAGATAAAATATTAGAATCAGAATAATGTTAGAGATATTAAAAGTGACAGAAGTCACAAACTAGAAATATGCCTTTGCTCAAGCTGCAACCGAGCTTTAGAGTCACAATAGTGTAAAAATAGAAATAGATAAAAGCATCAACCATAGATACTTTCAAAAATAGAGAATATTTCTAGCCATTGATTTGTAAAAGGACCATTTCCTTCATTTACTTCAAAAGTAGATAAAGTTCATTACAGTTTTATGCACAGTTTTATTAGATACTTGCCAAATTCACTTCTGTTCAAACATTTGTGAATGTTGACAATACAAAAAGTTCATGAGTGTAGCCTAGATTAATGCCTAGATCAATGAGATAGATTACAACCAACAGAGATTCAAAAGCATTTAAAAGCATTTTGATGCATTTGGGTATAGCCCAAAAACAAAATAGTAGATATTTGGATATCTTTGAGAAGTTTAAAAAGCAGTAGATTCATCAGCACAGATTAGAGAATCAAACACCATTGTAGAATAACTGACCCCAACCCCAAACCTGCTAAAATAGATTAGCTCTTGTAAGGATAATACTAATTTGATTAATGATGTACATCCATCCCAAACTGCCTGAGAGGAGGAAGTGATAGCACTTCCTGGTTCAACAAATGTATTTGGAAAACTGACCGCCATAATAATGTTCATATTAACCATTTGTCTTTCTGTGTTCACAGTTTTATTCCTGAGAATGTAGAATAGACATAGAGAAAAATCCCACTAACAATAAGCCACTGATAATGAAAGTAAACCACAGAGAGATTTATTATAATAAAATGTATGTTTAAGAATATGGCTCAATAGAAGCAAATATGCAAACATATTTGTAAATAGGGTTCCAGAATAGATTAGAATAGTTTTAAACTATAGTGATAATAAAAGTAAAGTACACAGTCTAAGATTAAATAGTGAAAATAATACAGTGAAATAAGATTGAGTGTAGTGTAAACAATCAGTATTAGAATAAAAGTATATAGTAATAAAAGTGAAATTAGCTTCTAAATTGAGACTCAGCTCGTTTTTGTCTGTGTTTTGACTGAATCTGCTGAGTTCTTGTGTGTCCAATAGTGTTTGTTTGTTTTTATTTTTGATTTGTATTTTGTTTGTTTATTTACTTTATTTTTGTTTTTTTGTTTTTTTCCCAGGATAGAGGATAAAATCCACTGATATTGATTCGATGATTATGAGTTTAATGCATACATTTTCTTTGTTTTTTAATCATTTTTTGAAGTTTTTTTTTTCCACTTTATTGATTGATCAAATTGAGTGATCACATGTGATTATGTGATCAAAGGGGAGGGTGTTAGTATTAGATAGCAATATGGCCTACGTGCAGGACTGTACAAGGACTCTACAAGGACTCCATGTTATGACTATGATTTGACTGTCTCTTTGTGACACGTATGTCTTTCGATGTGTGACGTGACAATGACTATATAAACTGTGTACTGCCTTTATTCTGTCTGAGAGAAAGAAACAAAGTAAACCACTGGAACTTGAGAGAAACTTAAATAAACTTTCAGAGTTTGGTGCACCACGATCCGTCTCTGTCTGCTTCATCCCTGACATATACAAACGGCTGTTGGTGTTATCATCACTCTCTTTACACAACCAAAACTTGGGGACTTCACAAACTGAATGCGCATGTAGCGCATGCGCAAAACGCAACGAAATACTTTGCCTGAAGTCGACGGTGCGGTCTCGTGGAACGTGAAGAGAGAACTCTCTTGAATGTACGGTAAGTGTTAAGACACGTAGTTCATTTTTATAAAGGTATATAGCTAAAGAAGTGTGTTAAGAAGGTGTACACATTCGACTATATTAATTTTTAAAACTCGACCAGCTCAGCGGTGAATGCAGTGACTGGCCGTGTTCAGAGCCGCTCTCCCGGAGGCCTGAGAGCGCTCTGTCCGGCCTCCGGGAGTTTACTGAGGACAGCGGTGAATGTAGCTGTTAGTAGCTAACTGCAGCTGTGTTCAGAGCCATATTCCCGGCCCTAACTACGCGGGCCGCCGCCGCAAGGAAGCTCCGCTGTGATTGCTCCGTGTGTGATATCTTTCTGTGAAGCATGGAGCTGCAGGAGCAGGGACGAGGCGCTCAGAGTAGACTGCTTCGAAAGAACCGAAGGAAAATTAGTTTGGGCTTGAAGAAGATGGCAAAGTCTGGGATCGCGTCTTTAATTCAGACAGAAGACATGTAGGCATAGGAAGGCATGGAGACCTCCAATCAGCAGCTTCCACGGTGTGCTTGTAGCTTCGCCTTCAGATAGACAAAACAAGAGAAAAGTACTGGCTTCTGCACATTGATAGAATGATGAGTTTCACCTTAACAAAAGTTGCTTAAAAGTGTTATGAAATCTCACATTCCCCCCTCTGGTCACACATTCCCGTGTGACCATCAGGATCGATAAACAGCAACAAAACATCATAACTCAATACTTAAACTCATAAACTCGGTACTTCACTCGGTAGTTCAAAAAACTCAGAACTCGGAATACTTCAAAAACTCATAAAACATTTTCAGATTTTTCATATAACTTGTCAACAATCTTCAGTAAAATACCAAACTTCATCAGTCGATGGTTCCAGATATTGCTTTGAAAACAGTCTCTCCCACTTCTCCGTGTTGGTTTCTTCAGGCTTCTGCATTTGCTGTGTTGAGCCATGAATTCTTCTGTGACGTGTTATTTCAATCACACGTTTCAGCTTCAGTGTCCAGATTCAGCAATTCAATTCAGTCCAAATGATGTCCAAATTCAGAAATCCAATTTTTCCAAATCATGTCCATGCAAAAGAGGACGATGGTATGGTCCATGTATCAGCAGCTCACAGCCTGACTGGAATCAGGGACTGTGCAGATTGTCCATGTGCTGATCCAGATGCATTCTCTTGAGGTTTCTCAATTTTGGCTTAAAAAAAAAAACAGATTTTTGTGTAAAAAAAAGTATTCTGTTCTCTAGATGTTACAGACAAGGCCCACATCCTTCCACCACCTGAAGAAGATGGCAAAGTCTGGGATTGCGTCTTTAATTTAGACAGAAGACATGTTTTATTGTCGATGGTAGAGACAGCACGAACAACAGATACAACAGAATGCAAGTGTAGTATACAGAGCGGAGGCATGGAGACCTCCAATCAGCAGCTTCCACGGTGTGCTTGTAGCTTGGCCTTCAGATAGACAAAACAAGGGAAAAGTACTGGCTTCTGCACATTGATAGAATGATGAGTTTAACCTTAACAAAAGTTGCTTAAAAGTGTTATGAAATCTCACAGGCTCATGGCAGAGCCTGATATACGCGGAGACTGTGGACTAGAGTTCTGTGGAATATCTAACATATATCCTGTCTTTGTTTGAGCGCTAAGACTTTTACTTTTATTATTGTACTTTTTCATCTCATTTGTCACTTTTGTCTTTCTGTTCATTTTTTTGTTTTTTTGTTTATTAAGTCCATTGCTAAGATTCAGATTCAGATTCATTTATTTGCCATTTGCAGTAAAACCACATAGGAAAAACTGTGCAAGACTACCCTGGTGTGCACCAGACAGAGAAGACAACACACACCAGAGCTCTTGCCACGGCGCCATGCGACAAACAGTAGAATAAACAGCAGAGAGCAATAACATACAATTTCACAAACAGTTGGATAGACACATTGTGCTTTGTATAAACCACAGATTTTTTTCTCGGGATGAGCACCTCCGACTGCCGGCCCAATGTGGCTGTCAGAGGGGGGTGGGGTCAGGGAGGGGGTGAGTCGGAAACACAATGAGGAGTGGAGGGGAGGGAGGGAGCAAGATGGATAGGTAGAGGGAGGCGGGGGAACGGGATCCTTGCTGGAGGCTGAAATAGTGTGAGATTGTTGTAGATTGTGGGACCTTGTTATTATGGCCTTGGCCGAGGAATGTGAGATAAGAGTGGAGAGAAGACACAGCAGGAGAAAAACACATCGCCTGAGGGGGACAATATTGTATGCAATGTAGCAGTCAAAAGCAGGCAGATAAATCCAATTAATCCGAATTGCGGCGCCCTCAGACCTCCGTACACAGGGGCAAATCCAAGCCGGGTCAGAGAGTTCAAGCCTGACACACGATGTCATTCAATCTCACCTCCAGAGTTTTATTCCCTTCGAGTGAACGAGCTGCGAGGTCTTTTATCAACTGTTCCACCAAAACCACTCTCCTTTGTCCAGACACGGCACTCTCAACCACGACTCGGCTAAGCTCCTTGTACATCCCATCAATTTTGTCGGCCAGCAGGTCGTGAATCTTGCGAACTGCCATGCCTCCAAATTTGCGATAGAAGAGAACCGCCTCCAAACCCAAACAGGAGGATCCCCACCACCAAAATGCCAAAGATATATACGTCTTCCGAATCTTCAATAGACAGGGTCGACAGACAGAGGGGCTGAAACTTGTTCCAGCTGTCAAGAGTATACCCCGCCGGTGAAGTCCCGTCCGGGCACACGGGCTCTCCAGACCCACGCTTACGTGTTGAAAAGATAGAATCAGATAATAATGTTATTGAGTGAATCTAGACCTCCTTTAAACACATTTGAACAAAAATCATGTGATATTGTTTTATATATATTGATAATTCTTTTTTTGCTTACAGCGTGTTGCAGTCTGACAACAAGAAATTGTCAATTCTGCCCTACCTGTGGAAAATGTCAAAGCGCGCTGGCCAGCACTTGATACAGAGAGACAGGTGTGTACACATTTTTTACTATGCATTTAACTTGAAGTGTTTTATGTTTTTTTTTTGCAGGTCCTGGCAGAATTTAACCAGATCACCAGCTCAAAACTGGGCAATGGTTTCGTTGAAGCATTGGAGGGCCGCTGGGGCTAAGCTTTCCAAGCTCCTCGATTCCTGTGTAAGTTCATAAAGCAATAACAAAAAGAAATGACATATGATTGTGTTTGGTGTTGTAATGCACATATGTACAGCAGAGGAGATGGGGAAAAGGAGAAAGGTAAGTACATCCCCCTCCATTTGTCTTGTCTGTCAGGACAGTGTTTTACTCCTATGTAATTATGAAAAAGACACAACAAGCAGTGACACTTGTAGGTGATAACTTACTCAGTACTGCTTCAACAACCTTAACCTCCTCCTGAAAAAGACATTCAAATAATATGGGGAAAAAAACAGTACAAGAAAGAAAGTGACAAAAATGAAACTAAAACTTGAAGCTGTTATATCTGCTGTAACCTTTTGGCTAAAGCTAAACTGGGGAAATACACTTCGTTAAGGCGGGTTTATTCTGTCCAGTGTGAATGACACGTAATATATTAAAGGACCGTGACGTCGCCCGGTCACAACACACTTGAAGGTAACTCTACATTTCTCAATATAATGAGTTAACTAGAGTTTGGGATTAAAGTGGCACTAACTGTGTGGGGGAAAAAACATTACAAAATCCACTCTCAGTCCAAAAAGTCAAACAAGGACTCACAGGGCTCTTAAGTCTGCAAAAAAATCATAAAAAATGGCCTGTTGCATGTTTTATTTGTTCACATTTTACTTTTGTGCACTAATAACATGCATTGTTAATGCATGGAGTAAAAATTGGGTATCTGAGCTTTATATTCAGGAGTTTTGCTTGTGCTTCAGGAGGAGACAGGACACAACATTTATTTCACATTCAAAATCATGAAATGGCAAAGTATTATAAGTAATGCATCATATTTAGATGTTTTATTTTTTTAACAGATCTTTCTCAAATGGAAATGGACAACATCACTTTCAATTGACCTCAACCCATAGTCTCCTCCTAAAGGAGAATCCTCTGTGGCAGTTACAAGGAGATCCAATCAGGACATGTGTGAGAAGGACACAGCAAAAGAGGTACTGCTGCATTTTGTATCATAAGATTTTTGGTACAATTGTCATTAGAATTAGAATAGATTGTCATTTTACATTTTTCACGTGTTTGTAGATGGTGGAACTGCAGGAAAACCCTTGTCACCGAGAGATCCTTAAAGATTATAATTCTGTGAGATCACTAAGTCACAGCTTTCGAAGACAACTTGTCGACCTTCTCGTCAGTGACATGAGTGCAACACATGGGTATATTGTATCCCTCAGTTAATACTCAAAAGTTCCTTCTTACAAGTGGAAGGATATTTACTCAAAATAAAATGAAAATCACTTGAAAGACCTTTCACAATAATCACGTAACAATTCAGTTTCTCTCAGCACTGTTATTGATACCCCATTGTAAGATAAATAGTACTTATCTCTTTTATAAATGACCTAGGTAGATGTTCTCCTGTAGATTATCTCTTGGTTAGGTCCCCGTGAAAATATGTACTTGTAGATACTATTAATTTAGCCTTTTAATGTAACCATGTGTCAGGGATGAAGCAGACAGAGACGGATCATGGTGCGCCAAACTCTGGAAGTTTATTTAAGTTTCTCTCAAGTTCCAGTGGTTTCCGTTGTTTCCTTCTCTCAGACAGAATAAAGGCAGTATACAGTTTATATAGTCATTGTCACGTCACACATGGAAAGACGTACGTGTCACACAGACAGTCACATCATAGTCAAAATAATCAGAGTCCTTGTACAGTCCTGCACGTAGGCCATATTGCTATCTAATACTAACACCCTCCCCTTTGATCACATAATCACATGTGATCACTCAATTTGATCAATCAATAAAGTGGAAAAAAAATAAAAAGCAAAAAAAAAAACTTTAAAAAATTATTAAAAAACAAAGAAAATGTATGCATTAAACTCATAATCATCAAATGAATATCAGTGGATTTTGTCCTCTAGACTGGGGAAAAAAATATATATAAAGTAAATAAATAAACAAAAATAAAAACAAACAAACACTATTGGACACACAAGAACTCAGCAGATTCAGTCAAAACACAGACAAAAACGAGCTGAGTCTAAATTAGAAGCTAATTTCACTTATCTTACTCTATACTTTTATTCTAATGATAATTGTTTACACTACACTTCACTGTATTATTTTCACTTTTCAATCTTAGACTGTGTACTTTACTTTCATTATTCACTATAGTTTAAAACTATTCTAATCTATTTACAAATATGTTTGCATATTCTTATTGAGCCATATTCTTAAACATACATTTTAATCTAATAAATCTCTCTGTAGTTTACTCTCATTATCAGTGGCTTATTGTTAGTGGGATTTTGCTCCATGTCTATTCTACATTCTCAGGAATAAAACTGTGAACACAGTAAGGCAAACGGTCAACATTTACACTTCTATAGTGGTCAGTGATTTATTACTTTTTATTATCTAAAGATATTATTGTCAGGCAGTTTGGGATGATTGTACATCATTAATCAAATTATTATTATCCTTACAAGAGCTAATCTATTTTAGCAGGTTTGGGGTTGGGGTCAGTTATTCTACAATGGTGTTTGATTCTCTAATCTGTGCTGGCTTTTTAAAGCTTTTTAAACTTCTCAATATCTAAATATCTACTTTTTTGTTTTTGGGCTATACCCAAATACATCAAAATGCTTTTGAATCTCTGTTGGTTGTAATCTATCTCATTAATCTAGGCATTAATCTCGGCTACACTCAAACTTTTTGCATTGTCAACATTCACAGATGTTTGAACACAAGTGAATTTGGCAAGTATCTAATAAAACTGTGCATAAAAATGCAGCCAGCGGAAGTTCAATTTGGTAGACGTCAGCCAAAGGTAACCCCTCCAGGCCGGTTCTCATCCCCAGCCTATCGCACGGCAAACGCCCCCTTCCAATCACCGGTCCAGCCAGGCAAGCCGCTTAAAAGCGGAGGAACTCCCATTCTCGGCCTTCTCGAAGCCTGCAATGACTCGTTCTGGAGGAATCGCTTTTGTCTACTCACGCTTACTCCTGCAGTCCCCGCTGTCCTCTGTCTTGCTGCGTGTGGTCTGCTCTTCCTCCGCGTCGCTGCTCCTGCTGCGGGTCTTGTGCTGTGGTCCGTGGGTCCTTGCCGCTCTCCTCCTTTGCGGGCTCTTCTGCGGGTTCGCCGCTGCTCGTCTCGTCGCGGCCTGCTGCTGCATACGGCCGGTCTGGACCGGTGCGGTGGGAGCCGTGCGCATCCCTGCCTCCTCGTGCCGGTACGGCGTGGTCCCGTTGTGTTGTCCCTTGTCTTCTGTCGTTGTGGGTAAGTATGAGACCTGCGGACGGTTTATTCCCCTCGCATTGTTCTGCAGGCTCAGTTGGCCCCGTGCATTGGTGGGCAAGCTTCAGTTTAAAGCCCTCGCGTTGTTCTGCAGGCTCTCTTAACCAAGCTCCGTTTAAATCCTTCACTCTGACTGCAAGCTCCGTTATTCCTCACATTGGACTGCAAGACCTCAGTTTAATCCCTTACATTGGACTGTGTGCTCTCAGTTTTAATCCCTCACTTTGGCCTGCAGGCTCTCTTTAAATCCCTCTCTGGACTACGAGCTCTGTTTAAATCCCTCTCTTGGACTGCAAGCCCCGTTTAAATCCCTCTGGACTGCGGCTCCCAAATTGAATCCCTCACATTGGACTGCGAGCTCCCAGGTTAATCCCGCACGGATCTGTTTATATCTGGAACTGCTTATATCTGGAGCTGTTATACCGTACCCGGAACTGCTTCATGCGGAACTGCTTATATATGGAACTGCTATGTATGGAACTGCTTATATATGGAACTGCTTATATATGGAACTGTATATGTGGAACTGCTTATATATGGAACTGCTTATATATGGAACTGCTTATATATGGAACTGCTATATATGGGACTGCTATATGTGGAACTGCTATATATGGAACTGCTTATATATGGAACGGCTTGTATACGGAACTGCTTATATGGAACTGCTCATATTGGAACTGCATATATGGTACTGCTTGTATCTGGAACGCTCATATATAAAAATAAATAAATATAAATAAATGTAAATATGAATAAATATAAATATAAATAAATATAAATAAATAAATAAAAAATAAAAAAACTGCAGGCTCTGTTGGATCCATCCCATCGTTTAACTCCCTCACTCCGGACTGCAGGCTCTCCGTTAAACGCCTCACTTGGACTGCGGGCTCAGTTTTAATACCTCATTTTGGACTGCAAGCTCTATTAAATCCCTCACATTAGACTGCAGGCTCTGTTTAGGTCCCTCGGCGCCTAGTGTCCCGCAACCTTTTCCCGGCTCTCCGTGAGCCCCAAGTCGGCACGCGGCTCGGGCGCGGGAGGTGTCCGGGGGCTACGTCATTGACCCCTTCTCTCCGTCTCGCTCTAACCCGATGGGCATCGCCACCCGCAAGCACTCCAGGAAGAAGCGTCTCATACTCGTCCTCTCCTGTCCCCGCTCCGGGCCCGCCCGAGCATCAACAGCCCCTTCCCTCCGGCGCCCTTCTCCCTGCAGTCCGCTACCGTGGACCACGCGATCAGGCTGATAAAGACTTTCGGCCCCGGCTCCTGGCTCTCCAAGGCCGTCATCCCGGTCGCGTTCAAGCTGCTGCCATCCACCCCGACCACTGGCGCTGTTCAGGGGTCAAGTGGCGTCGGAGTTCTTCTTCGCAGTGCGCCTCACCTTTGACTGCCGGAGTAGTCCCTCTCGTTCAACAATCTCTCGGAGGCGCCGTGTCGGATTCTGCTTAATTTCGCGCGGCTCCCCTCTGTCTGCATCTCCCCGATGATTCCCTCATAGTCGACCCACCCTCAGACTGCTCCGGGGGCTCTCTCCGCAAGCTCAGGCTCGCCTTCTCTGCCCTCCACTCCGGAAAGCCCACAGGCCCCGCCAACGCTCTGGAGTTTCTCGGCATCCGCCTCGACACACGCGCCATGGAGGCCTCCCTCCCGCTGGACAAGCTCGAACGCATCCGCGCTTTCTCCCGGTCTGCCCCGGCCTTCCCGTCACTTCGAGGCGTCCTTGCTCTCCCTCCTCGGGCATCTTCTTTATGCCGTCTGTATCGTTCCCCAAGGTCGTTCTTTTAATTCCAGACTCCTTCCCTCGCCGGCTCCGTCTCCTCCCTCGATGACGCGTCTGCCCGGACGCGGGGCGCTGCTCCGACCTGGCGTTCCGGTCCTGTTGCAGAGCCGCTGGGATGGTGTATCTCTTTTTTTTTTTTTACAGTGACATCATCCTGTCTCAGATGCCCCGCGGTTCTTCACGGACGCAGCCCCGTCCGTGGGTTTTGGGGGTTTTCCAGGACCAGTGGCTCGCCGGGCCCCGGCCCGACGCTTTCCCTCGAAGCATCTCCTCCGCGCTCCACGAGATATATCCCGTGACCGGAGCCTGCGTGCTGCGGAACCATACGCGGCATAGGAAAAGGATTCTGTGACGTGCGACAACCTCGACGCCATTGAAATAATTAACAGAAGTCGTTCATCCTCTCCCCAAATCACACCCTCCTTAGACGCATCACATGGCTCTCAGTCTCGAACAATTTATCATCACTGCTCGTCACGTCCCTCGTCACCTAACTGTATTGCTGACTCTCTCTCTCGCTTTAAATTCCAGGAGTTCTGACGCCTCTGCCCTTCTGCCTATCCATCGCCATGCCAGATCCCCTGCACGGAATCCCTCGCCCCGGCCTAGTCCCTCCGTCTCTTCACCTTCTCTCCTCCGCTGCATCCTACATGAAAATGGGCTTCTTACGCATAAGCGAATTCACTAACCCCCACACCACCTTCAATGCAGCCCGAGACATCGCCTTCTCCGACCTGTCTTACTATCCCGACTACTTCAACCTTCACATCAAGCATTCCAAACGCAAAGGCGCTCGTAATATAGTTATAGCTCGGTCTGACTCTTCTACCTGTCCTTACAGATCCATGATGCATTACACTCGCCTCCGCTCTCGGAAAGGAGATCTCAACGGACCGTTATTTCTTACCCCCGATAACCTCCCCATGTCCTCCAACTGGTTCAGAGCCCAACTCAAGTCCGTACTGCTGCTTCGTAACATGTCTCCCCATTTCTACACAGCCCACTTCTTCCGGATAGGCGCCGCCACGCGCGCCGCGTCCCTGGGGCTCCCCCATTCCGCCCTCCAGCAGCTGGGCCGCTGGTCATCATCGGCCCTCTCCTCATACATCAGGCCTGACACTTCTACCATCCTGGCAGCCCAGCGCCTTTTGGCATCTCCTTAAAACGCTTGCTAAACTTTCTGGTGGCGGCAGCAGCTGAGTATCCGCAAGTTTGGTCACAGTAGATAGCGGTCACAGTATATAGTGATAGCGGTCACAGTATATAGCGATAGCGGTCACAGTATAAGCAATAGCGGTCACAGTATATAGCGATAGCGGTCACAGCATATAGCGATAGCGGTCACAGTATATAGCAAAAAATGGTTAGCGGTCACAGTATATAGCAAAAAATGGTTAGCGCACGATGGTTGTCAGCATATAGCGATAGCGGTCACAGTATATAGCGATAGCGGTCACAGTATATAGCGATAGCGGTCACAGCATAGAGTAGTCTCGACGTCTGTCCCCTCCAAACCAGGCTGCAAAACTCCATCAACTCACAACCTTTTTGGGGATTGGCACGCTCCATCGCAGAGCCCCTCCGATCCGAAGGCCGCACCGGGGCCTAGGGCGCCAAACCTCCTCCCAATAAAATACTCAAAAGCTTCTTGTTTCTCGTCTCTCCAAATTGAAATGCAGCCAGCGGAAGTTCAATTTGGTAGACGTCAGCCAAAGGTAACCCCTCCAGGCCGGTTCTCATCCCCAGCCTATCGCACGGCAAACGCCCCCTTCCAATCACCGGTCCAGCCAGGCAAGCCGCTTAAAAGCGGAGGAACTCCCATTCTCGGCCTTCTCGAAGCCTGCAACCACCGCCTCCCCTCCTCCTCCTCTTCACCCTGCCTTCATTCTGCCTTCAATCTGCTTCCCGCTGCCAAATGCCGCCACCAGTGCCTAGGTCCCGGGGGATTGGCACGCTCCATCGCAGAGCCCCTCCGATCCGAGGGCCTAGGGCGCCAAACCTCCTCCCAATAAAATACTCAAAAGCTTCTTGTTTCTCGTCTCTCCAAATTGAACTGTAATTAACTTTATCTACTTTTGAAGTAAATGCTTGTGAACAGATTTTGAAGGAAATGCTTCTTTTACCGTTTGATATTAGCACTGGCTAGAAATAATCTCTATTTTTGAAAGCATCTATGGTTGATGCATTTATCTATTTCTATTTTTACTCTATTGTGACTCCAAAGCTTGGTTGAAGCTTGAGCAAAGGCATATTTCTAGTTTGTGACTTCTGTCACTTTTAATGGCTGTAAAATAACTCTGATTCTAACAGTTTAGCTGCTCTATCAGAAGGATAACATTGTATGGTACTATTTTAACTCTTACGTGGAAATGTGTGGAACAAAAAAGGAAGGACAATTCTACTTTTTTACTACTATTTAACATCTACTAAAACACACTTTATCATTTTAAAACATTTTAACAGTTGCTCAGTCTCCCAGACTAAAAAGTCAAAGTTTTTGTCTGTCAGATGTCTGAATACTTGAATATTTGGTCACAGTTGTGGTTCTGGTTGTAGCAATAGCATCGGCAATAGACATTTTTTTCTTTGGCTGGTTCTTGTTCTGCAAATGTCTGTGTCCAATAGATCATCAGATGTCCAGAAGCTAGGGACAAACAAAAACAAAAGAAGAATCATGAGTATCTGTCTCATTTAGCACTCATCAATGGCATGATTTTAATAATATAAACATCACTCCCCAGGTTTTTCTCTCTCAGGTCCTCAGGTCCTCAGGGTCCCCTGAGGGTGAATCTCAGTCGTCTTCAGGTCAGGTCATAGAGAGATTTCATCTTGGACATCAGTAGGGTCCATGGTTTTGGTCTCTCCAGATAACATCGGATCTCCAGATACAGTCTTTTCACTTGAAGCACATCAGGTCATTTGCGATGCACTTCAGGTCAATGGTGCAGTGTCTCAGTTCCTGTACACAGCTTGTTATGCAGTTAGGCACTGTGTATGGTTAGTCACTTTGATTCTAATCCTGATCAATACTTCACACAGTACAAAATCAACAAATCAAAACAAAAAATGTCAAGACAGGTCAATTAGTCCATGACAATATTGAATTCAAATGAACATTTCTGGTCTCAAAAAATACTGATTAAAGTGATAGACAATTAAAAATATGTTTACATTGGAGTAAACTTTTAATGCTTTTTTCTCATATTCTGCTTTTTCATGCATCTATGTGTAAATGTGAATGTATGTATGTGTGTGTGTGTGCGTGTGTGTGTATGTATGTAGGGTGTGAATTTTCGGGTTGTGTCTCCAGACTCCTCGAACCACCTGTAGGTCTCAAAGGTCACACTGTGTCGATTTAACCACGTGGACACACTTTCAACTGCCTCTAGGTCTCTACCTGAGGCCTCCACCCATCACTGCCTCCAGAAACCTCCACTTTCATGGCCCCGGTCTCACTCCCACTTACTTCTGTAGGGGGGGGAGGGGTGTAGAGGTGGCATTGTTGCCCTTTTGCTCTTAGCTATGTGGCCTGCTCTGGGTGGGTCTACTCTGGGCCACTGTTCTGATCCCTCAGTGTCCAGTCCAGCAGTGACCTCTCGTACAGTGTGGCAGAGTCTGAAAAACAATTCTTGAGACGGCCAATTTAAAAAACAACAGATATCAGTATGTGAATGAGAATGTTTTTCTCTCTAAAGTCTAAACAATTTTGGAGCGCTCTTGGCTTTCCCACATGCGCTATATAAAGATTACTTATTATCTTACTACTGATGACATTTTAAGACCAGAAACTAAAGAAGTTATAAAAACAACAATTATACTCAAAACAAACAACCTTTTAAACTTTAAAAAATGTGTACTTTTGTACTGTGTGTTTAATTATCTATGCGTTCTTGGGTTTCACTTTATGGAATTTCCCTTTTACACTTGAACATTTATCTCAGCATATATTCTACTAATTTAAAATAATTGCAGCATTTTTCAAATTAAGTCAATATGAATTGGAGCACATTTAAGAGCTCTCTGTGCTGTGGTATCAGCAGCAGGAGCAAGGTCAGGTGCATAGTCAAAACAAAAAAGTCACCGCTTGCAATGTGAATTGGGTGAATTGGGTAGAACTCAATATAATACTTTTACAGTTAATCCTAATTCCCTCTTTCTTTTTAGACAAAGTCTATGATCAATAATCACTTTTAACACATATTCTAATTTAAATGTTTGAAAAATGGCTTTTGTAACTAAATATAAAAATACATGCAAAAATTCTCACAAACAGCTATGAAATATATCAGAGATACAATAATGGACTCAAAAAATAAGCAGCAGATTTAAAAAGAAAAGCAAAGCTTTTTGGCACTAATCTTTGGATTTCAAAAAACATATAATATTCAAAACTTCTATTTACTAAATGGTGTTTAAAACGTTTAACTGTGTCATAACACAATGTTCAATTGCAAATTTAGCAAATTTAACGGAATAACAACTATGAAAAGTGATGCATCATTTCAGAAAATGCTGCACACGCAGACGCTGAGAACTTTTGGTGACGGCCGGCTGGCTGAGGCTGCGGAAGATATATTTGAGCTATTTGAAAGAATGTTATATATATATATATATATATATACCTGACACACTAAAATACTGTGGCAATTTTGACCTATGGACTCCCCCAGCCCCCCGCAGCAGCTGTGTTTGTTTAAAGACCTTATGACGGGTTTGATTTATTTAGAAATACAGTTTTAATACCATTTTATATTAGAAGAGAACTACTAAAGGTTTCAAAATCAGTTGTTGTTTTTTTTGTCTGATCCCCCCAAATCGAAATAACCCCATAGCAACGCCCTTAGAAACAAAAAAACTTCACAGCCCTTGGTGACGTCAGAGTGGGTACGTTTCAATGCTGTAAGTTGTTTACAATTTGGTATTTGTTCTTTTTTCGCGGATATTCAAGATGACAAGGCCGTGTACAGCGAGTCTAAGATAACTACTAGAATGTAACATTTCATTGTCACTGAGATAGTCCAGTGGTTGTGTCGATGGACTGCCAATCCAGATACTTGGGTTCAAATCCCACCTTGGACACTTTTTTACACTCAAAACGGCAATTTATGTGTAGTGAGCAATTGTCACCTGTAGAGGGCAGTATTGTGTTGGGCATCAGTGGAGAGGAGAGAGAAAAGGCAGTCCTGTGGCATAGATCCATGTTTTTACCGCTATGACGTCACACACAGGTTAGAGCATAGACAACTTAAAATCATGAAAAACGCGTTCTTTTTATAAAATATAGGATTTTTTTTGCCGGAATCTCTTTCAAATTGACATTGTCATGCAATTTTGATATCCACTATTTTTTTTTTTAAAACCCGTCATAAGGTCTTTAAGTCCCACACAGGCGCCGCAGGGGTGGGGGCACTGTTTGCTAAACCTGATATGGAAGACCAAAACCAAGACCAAAGTCCAGACCAGAGACCAGTCTCAGACCATATGACGTCATCGGACATGTTGATAAAACTGGGGGTAGGACATTTTGAGCCTCAGTCCGAGCAGGGATAGATAGACACAGAACGTCGCAGAGCGCCTGGATCGTTCTCTGTACATTTTCAGACCTGGAGGGATAGTTTAGAATGGCTCGGCTCACAGGGTTAGATTTTAGGAAAAGGAGCAGACATTAGTTAGGATAGGAGCTTGTTGAATTTCTGTATCTGATTGTAAAGATAAATTAAATACAGATGTTAAACTTGGAAATCTACGTCTTGTTTTTCTGCATCAAACTTTGAACACGTCAGTCAAATCTTTTTTGACAACAAAAGCCAAAATCCTAAAGGCAGGTTTGTTTTGATTCAGAGCCGGAGTAGCAAAGGAGGGGGCTGTTTCCCCTGACAACGGCAGCACGATAGAGCTGCGCACACACAGGCAGAAAGATACAGAAGAACTTTCAAGATTACTTTTTTAAAGCTAATATAACTGATGGTGTAGTTTATATTATGCTTTTGTCATCCAAGTCTAGAAATGATCACTTTCCACACTTGTAACAAAAGGCACTCTTAGTGTTAACGTTTCCCTTTTTATGTTTATTTATCTTTTATACCATGGTTTCACTAACTATTCTGGCTGTAACTGCTATTTTATCGAGGTAGCAACCTGATGATCATTTAAACTGCCATTTTATCGAGGTGGCGGACCTGATGATCAATTAAACTGCCATTTTATCGAGGTGGCGGACCTGATGATCATTTAAACTGCCATTTTATCGAGGTGGTGGACCTGATGATCATTTAAACTGCCATTTTATCGAGGTGGCGGACCTGATGATCATTTAAACTGCCATTTTATCGAGGTGGCGGACCTGATGATCATTTAAACTGTCATTTTATCGAGGTGGCGGACCTGAATCTTACCTAATCCGATCTATATAGATATACGACATTTGGTGGACCTCAAAACAGACCATAATTTAGTTCACTCAATTAGCAGACTTTGAATAAACAGGTGTCCGCTCTTACCTTTTGTCGAACAGGGCGCCAGGCACCGTCAGAAGTCCACCAAATATCAGCTTTTCCACGTCCGACCGGGTCTCCAGATCATGAACCAGCGCTCACTAGTACCGGGAACTATTTTCCATCGGCAGAGACCAATCACACATAAAAAATCCCCGGAATGTGGACATGGGAAAACAATTTTAAACGCTTAGTCAGTCCAAAAAAGAGGACACAAAAAAATGTAGTGAGAGAGCGAAAAAAGTCCCAGAGCCGGTCGCCTCTCCAGCCTGCTGGACCGCTCCCAGGCCCCAGATACTCTCAGCTCTCCCACGCCGAGAAAAAGAAAACAAGGGAAACTCCCTCAAAACAATCCAGAGAATGGCACACACTGAGCCGCACATCCTCCACCAAATCTGTCAGGGATGAAGCAGACAGAGACGGATTGTGGTGCGCCAAACTCTGGAAGTTTATTTAAGTTTCTCTCAAGTTCCAGTGGTTTCCATTGTTTCCTTCTCTCAGACAGAATAAAGGCAGTACACCGTTTATATAGTCATTGTCACGTCACACATGGAAAGACGTACGTGTCACACAGACAGTCACATCATAGTCAAAATAATCAGAGTCCTTGTACAGTCCTGCACGTAGGCCATATTGCTATCTAATACTAACACATGAAGTCCCTTGACCATGAGTGTTTTTCTTTCCTTAGACAAATGCCTTCCCAAAAACAAAAAGAAAGCTATGCTCTTAGAATTATCACACTTTTTTTCTTCATTGAAGGATCCATTTTCTCAAAAAGGTTATGTAAGTATTATTAATGTATCCATGGAAATTGAATTTGGTTTATCTACACATGTTTTGTGTCGGTAATGGATATGTATAGATACCAATCATAACTGCACACTTTGTTTTCAGACTAATCTCGCCTCGTAATTAGACGGTGACCTCCTATTTGCTTAACACTATATCTGCAAGTCCACATTTCCACGATGTTGATAAAGACGACATTGTGTGTAAGTGACTTGTTTTACTGTTTCTCCTTCCTTGTTTGACGTTACTGTGACTTGCGTTTGATTTTTATTCATACCACTCTTTTGATTGTTTTCTAGCGGCCTGTAAGACTTATTATGAGACGGTTCGCAGGAGCCATCAATATGCCAAGCCAGAAAACTCATTGAGGGCGGATGTTGCGAAGAGTTCAGCTCCGAGTCGAGCGAGAAGAAAGAAGAGGGTAAGACTTTACAGTGCATCGCACAGTAAGGCAAGGGAGGTTTATTTGTGTAGCACAATTCATACACAAGGAAACTCAAAGTGCTGAACAAAAGAAAGCATTAATATAAATAATCACAGTACATTAACATAAATATAAAATTCCTCAGTTGTAGCACAGCTAAAGTGACAGCTACTCTCTGACAATGTTTAAAAACAGTTTGGTTTAGCTGTGCTACAACTGAGGTATTTTATATTTATCTTTGTTAATATTTTGTGATTATTTATTTTAATGCTTTCTTATTTTGCTCATTACTTCCAATTGCCTTGTGTATGAATTGTGCTAGACAAATAAACTTGCCTTGCCATCGTACTTCCTGGTTCTGGTCAGGACTTGAGCAGCTGCATTTTGAATGTACTGCAGCTGTTGTTGCAGTAGTCTAACCTACTGGAGACAAATGCATGGATAAGAATCTCCAGGTCTGCTTTAGACACTATGTTTTTGATCCTGGCAATGTTTAGATGGGAAAAAGAATTTGATGTGGCTAATAATATTTACTGATTCTTTCAGCTGCTGGAAGTCTGCCACGGTAGACCTAATGTCCAATGAAGAAGGCATTGTGGACGGCGTCTCTGGGTGGATTGTGCGGTCGCCGTCTTTTCAAAAGCCGGAGTTTTCTGAACTCTGTGTAAAGCTGGAGTCCCGGTTAGAGGCGGCGCGGAAGTACAGAGCCACGCACATTAAGCGTCTATCTAGAACGCTGCCAAATTGCAACCCCGAGGAGGCTATTGGACAGTTCAGAGTTGTAATTTTTTAATTACCTATGTGTGAGCATAAAGCTGTGTGTGTGTTTTAATAAAGCTTTCTTTGTATGAACATATTCCTGGAAAATTTTCATTTCCTCTATAGATAATAATATGAATATATATTTATATAAATATTATTACATTAATTATGAGGCAGGGTGACCAATAGTGACAGATCTGCCAGCCAATCACGAGAGATTATACTTATTTGAAAGTAGTGATTTCCTCCAATGGGGAGTAAGCTACCAATGGGAGTAATCCCACGTGGACTGGCCACGTGTGATTTTTCAGCCAATCACGAGTTTGAAAGTAGTGGTATCCGCCAATGCTGAATAGTGTTCTGAAGCAGCCTGGCCAGCCGCTGCATTCATATGCTAATTAGGGCCATTGGCGCTCGGCCGGCCGCAGTGTTTCGCTGCATTCATATGCAAAGTAGGGACATTAGCATGGTACGGATGCGGCAGTTTGGAGGACAGGGCACCTTAACTGAAAACTTTGAAAACTGCCTGAGATACCCGAAAAAGAGAGTGATTTCCTGCCGTTTAGGGTGACGAAAATCTAACTTTTCATGCAGTGACAATTAAACTGTTTCTGTATTCTTTTACTCTGCTGCCCTAAAAGGAAAACACATAAATAAAAACACCAAAATGCAAAACTATGTCTAATTAAATTAGAATAGATCCTCAAATGAGAATGCATAAAAACCATATTCCTGATAGCTAAAATGTATGTAATTGATTCAGTTGTAGTTGTTTTTTTTGTTCTGTCTTTGAAATGCAAAATTCTATTAAAAAAAACTGTTCCATTGTTCAATCCATTTGCCCTGGTCTTAATGGAGATGTACCTGCTGCTGAAACGAAGTCGAGGAGGTTTAAGTTGTTCTGCAAAACTACATACATGTGCTTATGTTAGGTCAAATGAAATTACTTAAATGATTTTGTAAAAATCTGTAATTTTCCAGTCTTCTTATGTTACAAATGTAATGTAAAACATAATTCATATTTCAATTGAAACATAATCCACTATTAATTTAGAATTTGTTTTACCTGTTTTCCCTTGCAATGCATCACAATCAAGCCAATTTTTTTAAAACTACAGAATTCTAGTGTTTTAATTTGGGAATATACATATCTCAACAAAAAAATTATACTGGAATGGACACATAGAAGATTTACATACATACATCGTCTTCAAAACAAAATGGGTCTTGATTACTTCCCAAAACAGAACAAGCTGTCTTTTCTGAGCCCCCTGAAAGGCAGACTCCTTCTCTGATGGTGCATTAAAAATTTTCCAGGGGAAAAGAGATGGAACAGCTCCACTTTTAAGGTGGCTGATGGTTGATCCGGTGATAAAATCCTGATGTGTAAAGGCTGCATACTAAAGTGCTCCCTGGCTTTGTGGAGAACTGGGGACCCTCGTTTCTTCTAACTGCTTGGTTCCATTCTCTACAACATATTAATAAATACACAAACTGGGATACAGTATTTAAAGAAGCCATACCCGATGTATTTTCTAATGAATTCATACAAATGCGTATTACTACACACAAGTTTTTATTAAAATCTGTAATTGAATTGAAAACTTGAGCTCATTGTGTATGAATTCAAGCCATAAAAAAGTGCTGAGTAGAAACTGACGCTAGCTCGCCTCCATTCACAGAACGAGGAGCGGTGCTGTTACAAACACGCATCCTCCTCTAGCATTTACAGCGCTGGTAAACAAGAGCCGCATGGCAGCAGGACGTGGCTATACTTCCTCTGGCTGTAACTGCATACACAGCAAAACAGCCCAAACTACACAACAGTGACGAAAAGAAGAGGGACTAATGCGATAAAATGATCCAAGAAGAAATCAAGCCCCGGTGAACATAGCTAGCTTACGTTGTATCCTCGCTGGAGAGACCTGCGGGTGCGGGACCGCCTCGGACTACATTTGGAAGCAAAACTAGCGGTAATCTTTCAGTTAAATATTTTGTTAGCAGTGCGTTGCTTTTGTACCATTTCATCAGTGATTGCTGTACAGCTTACAAGAAGTTGCGCTAATGCTTATGTTTCCATACGTATCAGATCGCAAATAAAACTAGATGGCTTCGTGGGAGGAGAGCGTAGGGGAAATGAGAATCCAGTGAGCGAGTTGGGGGGGCGGTGCTAAACATTCAAACTGAAAAAAAACGTTGCAGAAACGGGTATAACTCCTTTAAGTTTTTTTATTTAAAGGTGGGGTAACTACATTTCAAACAACAAATAATGTATTGACATTCATCAGTTCCTTGCTCTCGTAACAGTTTGGTTCAATAGTTCGGTAACACTTTACATTACGGGCCGGTAAGTCCATGGTACTTACAGTGGTACTTCTAGGTACTTACAGTGGTACTTCTAGGTACTTACGGTGGTACTTACGGTGGTACTTACGGTGGTACTTACGGTGGTACTTACGGTGGTACTTACAGGGGTACTTACGGTGGTACTTACGGTGGTACTTACGGTGGTACTTACAGTGGTACTTACAGTGGTACTTACAGTGGTACTTACAGTGGTACTTCTAGGTACTTACAGTGGTACTTCTAGGTACTTACAGTGGTACTTACGGTGGTACTTACGGTGGTACTTACGGTGGTACTTACAGGGGTACTTACGGTGGTACTTACGACTTACAGTGGTACTTACAGTGGTACTTACAGTGGTACTTCTAGGTACTTACAGTGGTACTTCTAGGTACTTACAGTGGTACTTACGTGGTACTTACGGTGGTACTTACGGTGGTACTTACGGTGGTACTTACGGTGGTACTTACAGGGGTACTTACGGTGGTACTTACGGTGGTACTTACGGTGGTACTTACGGTGGTACTTACAGTGGTACTTACAGTGGTACTTACAGTGGTACTTCTAGGTACTTACAGTGGTACTTCTAGGTACTTACAGTGGTACTTACGGTGGTACTTACGGTGGTACTTACGGTGGTACTTACAGGGGTACTTACGGTGGTACTTACGGTGGTACTTACGGTGGTACTTACAGTGGTACTTACAGTGGTACTTACAGTGGTACTTACAGTGGTACTTCTAGGTACTTCTAGGTACTTACAGTGGTACTTCTAGTGGTACTTCTAGGTACTTATTGTGGTACTTACAGTGGTACTTCTAGGTACTTACAGTGGTACTTAGAGGTACTTATTGTGGTACTTACAGTGGTACTTCTAGGTACTTATTGTGATAATTCTAGATACAGCTGTAACTTAGTAATTCAAGGACACTACAGTATTATTCCTATGTAGTAAATGTGGTACTTCTACATACATACATACAGAGGTCATTTGTAGGATTGTTTGACTATAAAACATAAAACAACATTATGTAAAACAAACGTCTTTATTAATATGGAATAAGTAGCACAGAAAGGACAGTATAAATACATTTAATGCATATTTCAAAACAAGTTTCAAGGACAAGGGAAACACTGCAAGAACTAGGTACCCAACCCAAGTAACAAGAATTACACATTACCAGGTACTTACCAGCCAAGTACCAGGTACTTACCAGCAAGTACCAGGTACTTAACAGCAAGTACCAGGTACTTAACAGCAAGTACCAGGTACTTACCATAGGGACCGGCCCATAATAAGACAAAGGACTTTAACATAAGTACCAGTGATAACACCAGTAATTATACAGTAAGTACCAGGTACTTACCATAGGGACTGGCCCATAATAAGACAAAGGACTTTAACATAAGTACCAGTGATAACACCAGTAATTATATAGTAAGTACCAGGTACTTACCATAGGAACTGGCCCATAATAAGACAAAGGACTTACCCATAAGTACTAGTGATACCAGTAATTATATAGTATACCATGTACTTACCAGCAAGTACCATGTACTTACCAGCAAGTACCAGGTACTTACCAGCAAGTACCAGGTACTTACCAGCCAAGTACCAGGTACTTACCAGCAAGTACCAGGTACTTACCAGCAAGTACCAGGTACTTACCAGCAAGTACCAGGTACTTACCAGCAAGTACCAGGTACTTACCAGCAAGTACCAGGTACTTAACAGCAAGTACCAGGTACTTACCAGCAAGTACCAGGTACTTACCATAGGGACTGGCCCATAATAAGACAAAGGACTTTAACATAAGTACCAGTGATAACACCAGTAATTATACAGTAAGTACCAGGTACTTACCATAGGGACTGGCCCATAATAAGACAAAGGACTTTAACATAAGTACCAGTGATAACACCAGTAATTATATAGTAAGTACCAGGTACTTACCATAGGAACTGGCCCATAATAAGACAAAGGACTTACCCATAAGTACTAGTGATACCAGTAATTATATAGTATACCATGTACTTACCAGCAAGTACCTGGTACTTGCTGGTAAGTACCTGGTACTTGCTGTTAAGTACCTGGTACTTGCTGGTAAGTACCTGGTACTTGCTGGTAAGTACCTGGTACTTGCTGGTAAGTACCTGGTACTTGCTGGTAAGTACCTGGTACTTGCTGGTAAGTACCTGGTACTTGCTGGTAAGTACAAGGTATACTATATAATTACTGGTATCACTAGTACTTATGGGTAAGTCCTTTGTCTTATTATGGGCCAGTTCCTATGGTAAGTACCTGGTACTTACTATATAATTACTGGTGTTATCACTGGTACTTATGTTAAAGTCCTTTGTCTTATTATGGGCCAGTCCCTATGGTAAGTACCTGGTACTTACTGTATAATTACTGGTGTTATCACTGGTACTTATGTTAAAGTCCTTTGTCTTATTATGGGCCAGTCCCTATGGTAAGTACCTGGTACTTGCTGGTAAGTACATGGTACTTGCTGGTAAGTACATGGTATACTATATAATTACTGGTATCACTAGTACTTATGGGTAAGTCCTTTGTCTTATTATGGGCCAGTTCCTATGGTAAGTACCTGGTACTTACTATATAATTACTGGTTGTTATCACTGGTACTTATGTTAAAGTCCTTTGTCTTATTATGGGCCAGTCCCTATGGTAAGTACCTGGTACTTACTGTATAATTACTGGTGTTATCACTGGTACTTATGTTAAAGTCCTTTGTCTTATTATGGGCCAGTCCCTATGGTAAGTACCTGGTACTTGCTGTTAAGTACCTGGTACTTGCTGTTAAGTACCTGGTACTTGCTGGTAAGTACCTGGTACTTGCTGGTAAGTACCTGGTACTTGGCTGGTAAGTACCTGGTAATGTGTAATTCTTGTTACTTGGGTTGGGTACCTAGTTCTTGCAGTGTTTCCCTTGTCCTTGAAACTTGTTTTGAAATATGCATTAAATGTATTTATACTGTCCTTTCTGTGCTACTTATTCCATATTAATAAAGACGTTTGTTTTACATAATGTTGTTTTATGTTTTATAGTCAAACAATCCTACAAATGACCTCTGTATGTATGTATGTAGAAGTACCACATTTACTACATAGGAATAATACTGTAGTGTCCTTGAATTACTAAGTTACAGCTGTATCTAGAATTATCACAATAAGTACCTAGAAGTACCACTGTAAGTACCACAATAAGTACCTCTAAGTACCACTGTAAGTACCTAGAAGTACCACTGTAAGTACCACAATAAGTACCTAGAAGTACCACTAGAAGTACCACTGTAAGTACCTAGAAGTACCTAGAAGTACCACTGTAAGTACCACTGTAAGTACCACCGTAAGTACCACCGTAAGTACCACCGTAAGTACCACCGTAAGTACCACCGTAAGTACCACCGTAAGTACCACTGTAAGTACCTAGAAGTACCACTGTAAGTACCACTGTAAGTACCACTGTAAGTACCACTGTAAGTACCACCGTAAGTACCACCGTAAGTACCACCGTAAGTACCACCGTAAGTACCACCGTAAGTACCACCGTAAGTACCACCGTAAGTACCACTGTAAGTACCTAGAAGTACCACTGTAAGTACCTAGAAGTACCACTGTAAGTACCACTGTAAGTACCACTGTAAGTACCACTGTAAGTACCACCGTAAGTACCACCGTAAGTACCACCGTAAGTACCCCTGTAAGTACCACCGTAAGTACCACCGTAAGTACCACCGTAAGTACCACCGTAAGTACCACCGTAAGTACCACCGTAAGTACCACTGTAAGTACCTAGAAGTACCACTGTAAGTACCTAGAAGTACCACTGTAAGTACCATGGACTTACCGGCCCGTAATGTAAAGTGTTACCAATAGTTCTTCTTTAGATCAGCTTTTCAGACAAATAAGTGAAAAGAGAAGATCACCCTTTCGTAGCCAGCCAGTGACGAAGACTACAGATCTTTAGATCTAGTTTTGACTTGTTCACAATTTTACAATATTCTTAGGGTGGGGTCTTTTGTTGTAAGAAACATGTATTATTTGTGAAAGAAAACAAGCTTTAACATACCCACTCCAACCCCAATATTGCTAAGCATATTAAACAACACAAAACATTTTTTCACTAATTTATTCATACAAACTTCTGTATAAAATTACCAATGTCACCTTTACAAAAAAATGTGGTAGATTTGCATAATTCAAGCTTATAAAATCTTGCACATGGAGGTGGTGGCTGAGGTCAGGGCTGGACATGGCACACAGTCTTCTGGCAGCTTTGGAATGCCATCCAGCACCTGCAGCTTTGGCAACAATGAGAAAACCCTGCAGGACAAAATGTAAGCGTATTAGTAAAGTTTAGCTGGAGCAATTTATGTCTGGTAAGTATTGTATTTTAATCACATTATTGCCCTTAAAAAAAGGAAAATTATCACCACCATGGCTTTCCTCTGTACTTTGTCTACTACAGGGCAAGTGTTTTAATTCTTTAATTCATTCAAAAACAGGGAACAGGAGAATTGAAATTACAATTAAAATAAAGACTTTAAAACAAAAGTTATCTTTCAAATCACAAATTATATATATATATATATATATATATATATATGTATATATATATATATACCTGAAATATAATAATTAGACCAACATTTGAACAATGTTATAATAAGATAAGAAATGAGTTTTTTCATCTGCTTGACAGGAGGTATTGTGTTTGTCAGTATCCATGGAGTCTGATATATTTGGCTACATTTGATGAAAAAGTTTTTTTTTAAAAGTCTTCTGACCGGGCGCGGTACTGGGGGCTGAAGGTTACAGGGTTGCAGCTGAGGCTGAGGGACCTGAGGGGGCTGTTCTCCATAGCCCCCAGGCCACACAGGGAGGAGATGGCGTTGTCCGACAGACACAGGTGCTCCGCAGCCGGGAGCTTTGGCAGCAGACACAGGCTCACTAGATGGTTCCGCTGCAGGTTCAGGGTTTGGCACCTGGACACACACACACATACAATTACACACAAGCGCACACACACACACATGCACACACATATGCACACATACACACACACACACAACCCACGCACACCCAAACTCATATTAAAGTGTACACAACTGGTTGTACTATACAGTATTTGTCCCATATAGAATAAATCATTTGAAATGAATTCAATGTATATTTGTATTGCCAAACATCACAACAGCAGCTGTCTCATAAGGGGGTCATACAATTGGAAAAGAGATTGGAAAGTCACATTTAGACTCACCTAAATGTCTTTGGCCCAAATAACAGGTTAACTAATGTCCATAAATATCCCGGTCGTCCCCTCCCCTAATTCTCATGAACGATTATAAAATGTTTCTATATTACATAAAAAGGTAAACAAGTGGAATGATGTATTTCAAACTACTTTTGAATGCACTGGAAACGGCAGCAGATCCGAAGTTGTTTTGAAACAGGTGTTGTTTTGTGCTTTACAATAGCTGTTTTCTTTCTACCTGTAAATGTTACTGCAGTGCAGTGCTCAGGGTTTTACACTGATTCACACCAGAGCAGAGAAAATTGTCCAAACCAAGCAGCTACACCTCTGCTGCTGTGACCTGTTCTTGGATTCATTCATTAATTTCTGGTGTCTTTACCTTGGCAGTCTTACTGAGCTTAGGTCTGTGAGGGAATTGTCGACCAGTTGTAATTTCTCCACGCGGATGAGCCTTCGGAGAATGCGGATGAAGTTCTCTCTCTGATATGGATCGCCTAAATTCTGGTAGGACAGGTTCAACTCCTGACACAAGACAAACACAAGAAGACTGTTACTTTGTTCCTTCATATTCAACAATTGTCAAGTGTACCGCTGTGTACAAACCACACAATTTTCCCAGTTCTCCTGCACTCTTTTCTCCCAGCTCTGGGCTTCTGCTTCTCTCCCTCTACAAGCTGTTCCCTCCAAAGACACTTCATGTCCCCCTCTGTCAAATAGGTCTTGAGATGGACCTACATAGAGATGAGCACACGTCAATCAAATGGTCTGTATTAGCAACTGTACATATGAAAGTCTCTATGCAGGATAACTGGCCTTCTCTGACTCTGGGGCAGCTCAGCTGGTCCCCGGTCACATCGCAGTGCTCCAGATGATGCCACGAAACAAACTGGAAGCGGCTAGATGGAAGCTGAGAGAAAATCACAAGTTGTTTCCTCATTTCTACCAACTGAATTTAACCAGACAAATAGACACAATATCTTCCACTGGAGATTGTGTTCTTTTATCCAGGGAAACTGTGTGCTTTTATCCAGGGAAACTGAATCAGCAATAACACAATGCTATATATACATTGCCTTGCGAAAGTATTCGGCCCCTTGAACCTTTCAACATTTCGCCACATTTCAGGCTTCAAACATAAAGATATAAAAATTACATTTTTTGTCAAGAATCAACAAGTGGGACACAATAGTGAAGTGCAACGAAATTTATTGGATAATTTAAACTTTTTTAACAAATAAAAAACTGAAAAGTGGAGCGTGCAATATTATTCGGCCCCCTTGCGCTAATACTTTGTAGCGCCACCTTTTGCTGCAGTTACAGCTGCAAGTCGCTTGGGGTATGTCTCTATCAGTTTTGCACATCGAGAGACTGGAATTCTTTCCCATTCTTCCTTGCAAAACAGCTCGAGCTCAGTGAGGTTGGATGGAGAGAACTGTTTGTGAACAGTAGTCTTCAGCTCTTTCCACAGATTCTCGATAGGATCCAGTTCTGGACTTTGACTGGGCCATTCTATCACCTGGATACGTCTATTTGTGAACCATTTGGCTTTATGTTTTGGATCATTGTCCTGTTGGAAGATAAATCTCCGTCCCAGTCTCAGGTCTTTTGCAGACTCCAACAGGTTTTCTTCCAGAATGGTCCTGTATTTGGCTCCATCCATCTTCCCATCAATTTTAGCCATCTTCCCTGTCCCTGCTGAAGAAAAGCAGGCCCAAACCATGATGCTGCCACCACCATGTTTGACAGTGGGGATGGTGTGTTCAGGGTGATGAGCTGTGTTGCTTTTACGCCAAACATATCGTTTTGCATTGTGGCCAAAAAGTTGGCCACAAAAAGAGCACCTTCTTCCACATGTTTGGTGTGTCTCCCAGGTGGCTTGTGGCAAACTTTAAACGAGACTTTTTATGGATATCTTTGAGAAATGGCTTTCTCCTTGCCACTCTTCCATAAAGGCCAGATTTGTGCAGTGCACGACTGATTGTTGTCCTATGGACAGACTCTCCCACCTCAGCTGTAGTTATCTTGGTAGATTTGCAGTGGTCTGATACTCCTTCCATTTCAATATAATTGCTTGCACAGTGCTCCTTGAGATGTTTAAAGCTTGGAAAATCTTTTTGTATCCAAATCCGGCTTTAAACTTCTCCAGAACAGTATCTCAGACCTGCCTGGTGTGTTCCTTTGTCTTCATGGTTCTCTCTGCGCTTTAAACAGAACCCTGAGACTATCAAAGAGCAGGTGCATTTATACGGAGACTTGATTACACACAGGTGCATTCTATTTATCATCATCAGTCATTTAGGACAACATTGGATCATTCAAAGATCCTCACTGAACTTCTGGAGTGAGTTTGCTGCACTGAAAGTAAAGGGGCCGAATAATATTGAACGCCCCACTTTTCCGTTTTTATTTGTTGAAAAAGTTTAAATTATCCAATAAATTTCGTTCCACTTCACAATTGTGTTCCACTTGTTGTTGATTCATGACAAAAAATTAAAATGTTATATCTTTATGCTTGAAGCCTGAAATGTGCCGAAATGTTGAAAGGTTCAAGGGGGGCGAATACTGTAGATAGTTAGATAGATACTTTATTAATCTCCATTGGGGAAATTCAGGTTTCCAGCAGCAGCAAAAATAGAAAATAAAATTCAAAAAAGCTAACAATAGAAATAATCAACAACAGCCCTTCATGTCACAGCGGCAGAGGTGGAGTAGCCGTGGAGCAGGACGGGTCACCGCAAAAGAGGTGGAGTAGCCTCTGGGTGGGGCAGGAAGGGTCACAGCAACAGAGGAGGAGTAGCCTCTGGGTGGAGCAGGACGGGTCACAGCAGCAGAGGTGGAGAAGGATGGGTTACAGAAGCAGAGATGGAGAAGCGTCTTGGTGGAGCAGGACGGGTCAAAAGCTGGAGTAGCTGCTTGGTTTGGAGCATTTTCTTGCTCTAGTCCAAAGTAAAATGCTGAATGCTTCATTAGCAATGGATTTTCATCTGATCCACTTGGTTCGGACCGTGAATCCTCTCTGCTCCGTGTATCTGTAACACACTATCCTGCAGGAGTGTTAAACCGGTCCTCAAAGGGCTGGGTTGGCTGTACCTGAGTGATTGGGTGGAGTCTGGTCAGGTCCTGCTAAGGTTGGAACTAAAACGTGCGACCACACCAACCCTTTCTGGAACCGGTTTGACACCTCTGCTCTTGAAAGAATTTGTGGTTGTCTTTAAGACTTAGGCCCTGTTTATACTGAGACGCTGCGCAGACGTTTCCAGGCTATTAACAGAAACAACCAGGCCTCCTAATGCAAATTTCTCAGCGTTCACATGAGGTTGAAAAACGATGTTAGTTCTAGCGCCCGGCCAGTAGTGGGCAGAATAAACTTTACAACACTCACACGACCCCCAGCCCCGTTGCCCAGCCCCCCTCTCGGCAGTATACTCACTTCCTGTGCCAGACCCTCAGAGAGTACCAACATCATTCTGCATTTTAACAGCAGCTGTGAACATGGGAACTGAACCTAGAGCTTTCGCGTGGTCTCGTTTGGACGAACGAAGGAGTAGAGCTATCCTCTGTCCCGCCTGGAAGCCCACGTAGCTAGTTTGTGCGGGCGGCGCCATTGTTGTTGATGTTTGTTCTCCGCTACTGCGCATGTCCAAATTTACGTGCGGGGAGCAGTGCGGAGGCGGGGGTCAGAGCAGAGGGGGATTTTACACCTTTTTCCCTCTCGCGGGTGTGAAAAAGCTCCCTGCTGTGCAGCGTTTCTGAGTTGTCCCACTCTGCAGGCTGGATGTGAACACTTACGTTTTCACCCCCCTGGAACACTGTCTTCGTATGAACGGTTGGTAGCAACCGACATCCAACTATACCGTTTTACTGTCACATTGTCTCCGTGTAAACTCAGCCTAACAAAAGGGTAAGGGGAGACAATTAGTCAGTAAAATCTGAAAAATGAATTATTTCTATTTCTATTTTAAGAAGTAGGGAGTTGCAAACTAGGAATGTTCTTTGATTTATGATGCAAACAAGTAAAACATCAACATAAAGGCATGCATAAAACAAATCTTACTACAATTCTAATATATACAACGAAAAGGCAGCTAAGCCTCCTCCTTTTTTGTTTTCCCGTATTTCAGATTCAAACTTGAAATTTGGTGGTGATGCTTCTATTAAAACTGCATTTTCTGAATTTTGGTCAAGCCAAGTTTCAGCCATGAACATAAGATCAAGATTATGAGAACAAATAAAATTATTGATTAAAAAAGACTTGTTACAAAGAGATCTGACATTAAGCGTAGCAAGTTTCAAAGTTTCAGTATCAGCGGTTGCGGTCGGCTGATTCTTATACGGAACAAGAATTAGATTTTCCAGATTAGACTGATTAACTCCAGATGTTTTTCTGTAATGTATTCTTTGTGTTATCACTAAGGGAATGGCACAGGTGGCTTCATGACAGGGCCCCAGCCGGGTCTCTCCTCTAACTAGACTGCCAGTGGCTGCGAAGTAGAGACCCTGTGCATCCTAGTGTTTAGAGAAAAGAGGGGAAGGGGAAGGCAGGGGAGGAGGATGGAGAGGTGGGTGGCTTTTGGGTGTTGAACGAGGGGGGCAGGGAGGTGGAGGGGTTTTAGGTGATGGGTTAGGGCCGGGGTGTTGAACGAGGGGGAAGTGGGGGTGGAATGGTCATGAGGTTAGGGGAGGGACTGGCTGAGTTGGTTTTTGTAGGTGAATTGGAAACCCTAGGTGGTTTTGGAGGTACATATGGGGAGTGGTTTAGCATGTTGGACAGGACTCTAGATCGAGCTAATATGGGTGTGAGAGGAATAGTCTTCATCGCCGATTTTATTAGCCCTGCAGAGTGTTCAGGTAGGTCTAACAGTGAAGGCGGGGATGAAAAACAAAGGGAGGTGTCCCCATTCTCTCTTGATGGAGTGGACGTGGCAGGGGGGACCCAAGACAGGTCCATGGGAGGTGGCGAGGGAGTCTTTGATGGAGGGGCAGGTGGTTGAGGAAACCCCAGCACAGGCCTGTCTGCTGTAGGCTGGGGTGAGGATGGGGGCTTCAGAGGCGCTGTAGATGAAGAAGGCGTGGCTGCTTTGGAGCAGGCTGGGGATGAGGATGTTGGTGGTGGTGGTCGTGCTGCTGGTGCTGCTACTGGTGATGATGCAGCTGCTGCTGGTGATGATGCAGCTGCTGCTGGTGATGATGCAGCTGCTTCTGATGACAGTGGAGGTGTTGAGATCCTTCGAGGTGGTGGTGGTGTTGAGATCCTTTGAGGCGGTGATGGTGTTGAGATCCTTCGAGGTGGTGGTGGTGTTGAGATCCTTCGAGGTGGTGGAGGTGCAGAGACTTTTGGAGTTGGCTTCCTCCCTTTCGATGGCTGCACGCGCTGCGCAGGCTGAGGTCTCAGGGCAAAAGAAAGGTTATCCATCAACACTTTTACTCCGTAAGTGTTCAGATGTGGCCCTTTCCCTTCAAAAAGCTCATGCCTATTCCAGAACAGATTAAAATTCTCAATGAAGGCAAGTCCTCTGCGTGAACATTCGTTGAGTAGGAAAGTATTTAGCTGATACAGACGACTGAATTTCATTTGCTTCCCGTCCACATTTGGTAGTGGGCCACTGATAACGATTTTTGTGTCCATTTTAGCAAGGTCGTCCAATAAGAGAGAGTAATCCCGTTTCAACTTTTCACTTGTGTTGTCATAGACGTCTACTGCCCCCACGTGGATCAACAATCTTTTTACCCCGCCGGTCTCAGACAGAAGCCTCGGAGCCAACCGCCTTATCTCATCCACTTTAGCAGAGTGTACTGAGTGAACCTTGAGATTACGCATATTTACATTTCTTATCGCCGAATCCCCGATAAAGAGTGACTCAGCTGCATTTGACCTTGACTGAGACTGAGACTGGGACTGAGAGGCTACTGCTGATTCATCTTCCAAAAGTGGTGAAAAGCGGTTTCTTGTAATTAAAGATTTTTGCTGTGGCATTATGACACTCTTGTTATCATTAGCTTTGCCTTGTTTGGGCTTGGCGCCATATGTGTTCCAACAATTGTCTCTGTTGATTTTGGGAAATGAAATAGCGTCATCATAACTTACGTTCTGTCCATTTGGTCCATTTCCTTTCACTGGTATTGTTGTGTTCAGCCCCAATTCTGATTCAAGCACAAACATTCGGTCTTGAAGAAGTTTAACTCCTGTTTGAGTGAAAAACAGCCGTCGCAAAGTTTTGTTCTATTTTCCCGTCCTCCCGACATGCTGTAAGTTAGGTAAATTCCACCAGTCTTGTGTTGAAGTTTGTAAAAAGGAGTAATCCGGGTTTTGTGGAATAAAAATGTAAGCAAAAATGATTAAAGGAGATAAAAAAGCAGCAAGCGAGGAGCAGCAAGAGAATGCGACTGCTCTGTCCAGAAGTTTCTCAGTAATATACAAGGCCGAAAAGAGACGAAAATCACATTTTTCATGAAATTCATGCAGCAAACCACTTGAAACGCTTAAAACAGGCCAGAAACATCATGAATTGCATCTGGCATCCAACAACTGTGATTCTATGTATTTGAACTGATTCTAGTGGAAATGTGAAATTCATGAAGAAAACCACTTGAAACGCTTAAAACAGGCCAGAAACATCATGAATTGCAAACTGGGGTCAAACAACTGTGATTCTATGTATTTAAACTGATTCTGTGGTAAAAGTGATTTTCATGCAGCAAACCACTTCAAACGCTTAAAGAGGCTATATGGAAGTTTCACCACTTATACAACTATACAGAATTAAAATTTCTTCCACATACATTCTCCAGCAATGCCTTGGTGTGTAGAATGAGCCCTGGCATTTTCACTGCAATTGCCTCTGTATGCCTAAAAACATGTCTTTATATGCTTGGAATTTGAGGATTCGGGTCGAAACCATCCAGGGGCAGCGTAATGCGTAATGACGTCATGCGCGATCACGCTAAGCTGTAGCCGCATTAGCTGTAGCCGCGCTAGCTGTAGCAGCCATTAGTGAAGCTGCAGAGCGAGAGGTGACTGTGGGAGGATGGATACAGCGAAGAACAACAAGAGCTTCAAGCAGCGCCGAAACTCCAGCAAAGACCCAAACTAAAGCAAAGAAACACAGAATTGTTTCTAGTGCGACCAAAAGGGCGGAACTCGAGTCTGACCGCAGTAGGCAACAAACGAGGGTAAACCATGGGGTAAACATTGGAGTTGTTTTTGAGAGGTGGAAAACTCTGAGAGAATCTCAGTGCATGAGAAAAGACCCACAGTTGGAATCATTTCTGCTTGAAAGGTAAGACGACATCTCTAAACACATATGTTTATGCTTTCAAAGCAGCGGTGTCCGTGCATCGCAAGCTACTTAGAGAAATACTATTTTTGTCTGCAACTAAGTTTTTATTTGTGGAAAGAGCTCAGAGCGAGACAATGATGGGTCCTTCTCAAAATACTATCTGTAATACACAGTTCTAGCAAGATCTCTGCGTGAAACTAACACACTAGCTAGCATTAGCTGGCAAGGCTAAGTTTGTTTACAAACAGGGCTTTTTCTTTTTTAGAACTAAACCACCTACAGCTTCAGCAAAGCTCTCGTTGTTTAGCTAAGAATGAGAGGGTTACGAACATGTTCCCGTTTAAATGTATGTACATTGCAATCGCAATAGTAACTAGTTAGATGTAGAGCGTGTTGACTTTTCTAAACATGTGCTGTGTTATTGTAATTGCCTCATTGCAATACTTGATATTGCCATCGTTAGCAGTAACAGTGGCTCTATTGTTCTAGTTTTGAGAGGCACACTATCAAAGGGATCACTCACGTCCACACCCCATGGCCCATCAGCTAAGGTGTTGCTGGGGCCCCATCTCCCCAGATCCCCCCAGAATCTGAGGTAAGTTTGCCAAATGCAACTTCTGTTTTCAGGTTACCACTCATCCACCGTCAACAAAAGTCTTTTGTCCTACTGGGAAGACGTTCATATCACAGGAGTTGAACCTCTGACAGCAAATAGGTTACAATCGTTGGAGAAAAGGTAAACATGCATGAATTTTATCATTTGATAAATACTGTTTTTTTGTAAGGAATGTAAAATGTCTTTTATTGTGAAGCAGCAAATCAATTGAGCTGAATGATGACGCTTTAGATGGGGAGCAAGCCAATAATCTTGAAAACAGTGTGTAAATTGTACGTTATTCTCTATGTAATTCAATGTGTATATGTTGGTACATAATTTACATATTGGACTGTTCTTTTTTTAATTCCAGAATAGAGTGTGAAGGGGAAGTTTCAGACCCGTATGATTCAGATTATGTGCCACCAATCTCATTACGGTATGTACATTTTTTTTAATTTTCTTATCTCTTACTTTTCACTCACTGATAGCATAAATTTCATTTGTCTTGTAAAATAGCGGTGCATCGCAGGATATGGTCGACAAACTTCCTTGCATTGGGCTGGAAGAATCTATATTAGACAGTGCTGACTGTGTTGAGGAATGTCAAAAAGCAGATCTTGAAGAAGAGGCAGCAGCCACCATTCCCATTTTCCCAAAACCATATCGAGTGGTTGTTGAAAGTGACCTTGTAAACCAGCAAGCATGCATAGCATACAACAAACACCTCTGCAGATGGCAACTTTCCTCCAACTGTCAATAAATGCCACTACAGTGACCACACAGGCACAGAGTGTGACGGCCGTCCACCCTTTTCTGTAAAGTCACATGCCCGAGGTACATCTTTGATATTGGAGTGGGTGAGTTTACATGGTTTGCACATGTGTTTACCAGACTAAGTACAAATATGGTATATGTGTGAAGTTACATACTTGTTAACACTTTCTTCCCCATATAGTTTTGACCGCACGGCCATAAATTATGGAGTTTATGGAGTTATGCAAGGAGGAGATTTTATGTTGTTCTCCAATATTTCCCTCTTATTCAAATTCATGAATATCTGCATGGTGGCCTCCTCAACATCTTCTGCAGTCCAGGGAACCTACTGTCTAAAAACAATAAAGCAGTTTTGGGAGGGGAAAAGGACTGCTATCATCAACAGATTAGAGTCCAAAGACAACGTTGTTGCCCTTGGTAAGTAAGCATATTAATTTCTAAGCCCGTGTATATGTATGTTTACGTGCCTTTTGTGTTTATGTTTTAGCTGACGGGAGGATCTACTTTCCAGGTAATGCACAAAGCTCTGTGGCATTTCATTAATATCGGTTTGTTGTTATTGAAATTTTTGTCATTATTATTTCCCCCGCAATCTATATATTTTTCCAAAAAGGTCACTGCTATGTGCTGTTCGTACACAACGATGGAGCTAGACACCATGGACATCGTAAGTGTTTAATTGTATTTAACACAGGTCTGGTAAGACTTTTTTAAATATAATTGTGGTGTCTTCAATCAGGCTGGAATCGTTTCTGGTCAAAAGGCTTTACTTGTATGGATCGAGGACATCTTTCACCATTTCTGGTATGCTTGTCAGCACACAAGCACCAGAGAGGAGTTTATGGTCTGTATGAACATTGGATATTTATAACGTCACTAGATAATGTAATTTTCTCTTTGTATGGTGACATGGTATAACTTTTGATATACAACGTATTGTATACATTTAGGGTGTGTGGAGAGGTGCACTTCACCATATGCGCCTCTGGAGGATAAACGGGACAAAGAGCCCATTCCACGTGGTTCTTAACCGGAGGTGGCTGAAGGATATTGAGAAGTTGCTCACCTTTCGGTAAGTCAAGGGTGACATCTTGTGGGAATGTACAGGAACTGCCTTTTTAATACTACAAAGTATATTATATTACACAGAGATCGAATTTATTTGTATGTTTGACGTTACAATAATCTTTGTTCTGTAGGACAACATCGAAGCTTGAATCTTTCCAAAACCACGTCCTGATGTACGCAGGGAAGCGTTTTGGATTTACTTATGGCGCCGATGAAGTTCGTACACTCCTCGCTGCATTAGACTACAACCTCCATAACCATCGCCCAGTGCATGTGAACAGCAAAGGCCAAGTATCGTAAGTCATACTTTATTATCAAGATTCAGTATAAAAGCAATAAAGAAATATATTATTTCTACTGATGTCAACAGAAAAAGTCTCAGCGTTACACTGTGAAGGAGACTAAAGACTACAGCTCTATCCCAGACCAGCGCCTCAGCTCTGCTGGGGGCTCATGACCCCAGGGCCATGGGTCCTCTGTCCTCCTCATCCCTCCTCCTGCTGGGGGCTCATGACCCCAGGGCCATGGGTCCTCTGTCCTCCTCATCCCTCCTCCTGCTGGGGGCTCATGACCCCAGGGCCATGGGTCCTCTGTCCTCCTCATCCCTCCTCCTGCTGGGGGCTCATGACCCCAGGGCCATGGGTCCTCTGTCCTCCTCATCCCTCCTCCTGCTGGGGACTCATGACCCCAGGGCCATGGGTCCTCTGTCCTCATCATCCCTCCTCCTGCTGGGGGCTCATGACCCCAGGGCCATGGGTCCTCTGTCCTCCTCATCCCTCCTCCTGCAGCTGAACTGGAGCAGACACAACAGAGTGCAGGTAGTGATGATAATCAAGTGGAAAAAAAATCTCTATGATATAAAATATTTTTCTTTCTTTTTCTAGGACTTTTTTATCTGGTCCCTGAACAGAGGCTGACAGCAACCAAAGATGGACACAACACATTTATTTATATTATGTCAAATATAATTTTTTTCCCCCAAACATTGAAATAAAAGAAAGACTCATTTCTAAAGTGGTGATGAGTTGCATTTTAGTTTTAATTCCCTACTGTGGAACGAATAAAGGGGTGTCTTTATAACCCACATGTCCTGCTCTTCTCATTCTAGCCTGGCCTCTCCTCTGGCTGCTCCTCTTCCTCATCTTGCTGCTCCTCTTCCTCATCTTGCTGCTCCTCTTCCTCATCTTCTTGCTGCTCGTCTGCCTGCTGCTCGTCTGCCTCCTCCTCTCCCCCATTCAAAGTCACTGCTCTCAGAAACTACAGATTCAACTGGACTGGAGTCCTGGAAGGAAAAGCAAAAAGATTTAGATGTCACTGTTCTAGAATGTGGAGGGGCTGGTGCTATGAGACTTGGGTGGCATCTCTGATTGCCACCCTCCTGACCCAGAAATGGATTAAAGGGTAGAAAATGGATGGATGGATGGATGTTCTGGAATGAGTGTTTTGTACAAACTTCATCAAAAAATATTTTGAATTTATCAGAACTGATAGTTTTGAGATAGTTTTATACCTACAGACAACTTGTGTAGTATTAGTAGCAGACTAGTGTCAGTAATAACACTAATAAAAACAAAACAGTAACAGTGGTAATTATGCTGTATTTTCAATGGGAATAATAATGTTGCTAATGTTAGCTTGTCTTGGCTGACTTCACTGATTTATGTTTATGAGTAGTAAATATACTACAAAAAGTCTCATGCTACGCTAACCTTACAAGGCCCAATGAAAAGATGATTTTGGCTTGTCATGGAAGCATTTCTATCTGTGGAATTGTATTATTACAGTTAGGCTTACGTTTATATGTACATAATAGACACCTTTTTTGTTCCCCTTTGAAATGTTCATTTGTGTGAATATAATGTGGCTTCAGGCTTTTAATAATTCACTTTGCTTTACATTTGCTGAAGTATCACATCTTGGAAAATATACACATTGATTTGGTCTAAATATCATACAAAACAGTAACATGTCTTACCTCTGTTGAAGTCATCCCGCAAATCTGTAACTTATCGAGGACAGGACCATATCAGCTGTTGTTTCTGTTCTGTTCCTCGTGCACGCGCCTCTCATTCAGGCTGCAGTTACACCTCTGGCCAGAGGGGGGTTCGTGAGTGTTACACCACTCTGACAACTTGGTGTAGATAACAATGAGCTCTTTATTTTCTCTGGAAAACACAACGGAAAGAAAGGTACAAACAGACAGCAGCTGATCACAAAGACAGGTCCTTCAGTACACCCCGCTTTTCAAAATCCTCTGGTTATATACCAGGGCCGCGCGCGCTACCTGTGATCTCACGCTCTCCCTGTTAACTATTGTATTTCAATGTAATACCGTTACTTTAACACAAGGACAATTATTTCTTCAAAATTAAATAAGCTAACACACGTATTCTAGGTGCTACATGAGCACAAAAATTGCAAACTCCGCAAGGCTCCTGTTGCCAGTAGTCTGGACACAAGCTCATGCATAAACGCAATCTGAAGATTCATATATCACAGAGGAACTGTGTTGAAAAGTTGAATCATGGAAAAATCTGTGAAACACTCCAAAAAAGATGCATAAACTGGACATTTAATCCTGCAGCCGGAGCCTATCACGGAGGTGTTTAGGAGAGAGAGGAGATCTGAACCCTAAAACGGATATTGTGCTCTATTACCAAGGTACAAGTGATGAATGATGAGGCTCTGCATGAGTATTGTTGCTCTGTGAAGTAGAAGCCATAATGAATGACAGGCCCATCACCACAGTAACAAATGACAAAAATGATGTGGAACCGCTTACACCACTCCATCTCCTGCTGCTTGAAACAAACCTTTTTTTGCCCCCAGGACTTTTCTGTAAAAGCAACATTTACTCCAGGAGAAGATGGAGACAGGTCCAATATTTGGCAGATCTCTTTTGGAGAAGATGGGTCAGAGAAAACCTCCCAATATTGCAGAAAAGGGACAAATGAAACAACGTGAAAAGGAATATACAACCAGGTGATGTTGTTGTCATTGTTGATCACACTGCTCCTAGGAATTCATGGATCCTAGGCCGTGTACTGCAAACCCAGCCTGGAAGTAAAAAATTAGCTCTCATTAAAACGAAGACGGGTATCCTCCAACAGCCCATAATCAAACTCTGTTTGCTATTAGAAAATGAAGATGGACATTGAACCTTGTTGTCAAAAAAGATTTGACTGGCGTGTTCAAAGTTTGATACAGAAATAAAGATCAAGAATTCAAGAGTTAAGAATAGAACATTTATTTCTCTTTACAATTAAATATTGATACAAAACTCTCGGAGCTCTTAATTCCCTAAATCTATCCCTGTGCTAACTGACTCAAAAACTCAAGCCAAAGCATATAAGTAATAATGTGTAGGAAGGAGGGGCGTGTCGTATCAGCCAGTTCGCGGTCCCAGTCTGGTCTGGCCTTGGTCTTCTTCCATATTAGGTATAGCAAACAGTGCCCCCCCCCCTCAGCGGCGCCTGTGTGCTATCCTCGTCCTTGGGGGCTGGGGGAGTGCAATAGGTCAATATTGCCACACATGTGTTTTAGTGTGTCAGGCCTTGTCCCGATAAGAGAGACACGCTGTTCTGAAAATGATACTTTTATCACAGAAGCCTTGTCCGTGGTGCTTGTCTGAATTCCACTAAATCCAGACTTAATATTGCACAAAGACATGGTATTCAAACACCTACTGAAAATCATTAGTATACAACATTTTAATTCTACAACAACCTACACAAACATAACTTTGACCAGACGTGACATGACTAACCTTGACATTTTTGGGACACAGCAGTGCACTTTGATTGTGCCGTCATTGTGTTTTTATAAAGTTAACTAATCGCTCTGAGTGGCCACAGTCAAAGCTCTACCTCAGAGAGAAAGCACAGCGACACTTTTGGGTCAGTCTCAGCTGAATGTATCAATCTAATTACTAAAAAACGTCACTAAAACGTACCTAAAAGCCATAGGAGAGTATAGGCAGGAAGTGAACGGGCTGATCTGCGTTAACAGGAAATGACGTCACTCCTCCCCGTGCATATAGCCCATTAGTTGAATGGGCTGATTCATGAGCATTTGAACGGAATATACGCATCAGTTGGAGCATTTTTATCACAAAGCAAATACAATAGTTGAAGGATTCACGTTGAATTACGCTATCAGCCTTCCCTTCCGCCCTGACTTTACCTGGGCTGCAAACATGGCTGAAAAAAAGGCAAAGAGACGTTAGAAAACCCGGTAAATCGGACATTGGAATCAACACAAGTGTTCTGGAAGACCATTCTTATGCCACTCTGAATGATGAGCCAGACACACCAGAGAGCACTGAACGCACACCTGACGCCAAGAAAGAAAAAAATCAACCTCTCATTGCTTGACCTGCAAGATAACCTGATGGCAGCAATGAATCTCAACACAGGAAAAATCATGGACAGTGTCAATCAGAACACTGCTGCGATAAACATTAATTCGCAGCTTTGTGAGCTTCTTAAAGTAAGTAAGTAGTAGTAAGTAATCTTTATATATATACGGCCTTTTCACTGCACATCGGAGTCTCAAAGCGGTTTACAATAGTTTTTTTTTTTGGGGAGTATAGGGGTGCCAGTACAGGAGGCACATGCCAGAGCTATTATACATATTTTTAGTGGTAGGGGAAACCGGAGCACCTGGAGGAAACCTACGCAGACACGGGGAGAACATGCAAACTCCACTAAGAAAGGCCCTGGTCCAACCGGGATTCGAACCCAGGACCTTCTTGCTGAGAGGCGAGAGTGCTATCCACTCAGCCACCGTCAAAGACATTGATGTTGTTAAAGAAAGTTTTGTCATGCTCCAGAGTGAATCACTCACACAACAGAAACACATTAAAGAACTGGAGGACAGAATCGAAGAGCAGGAGAGATATCACCGCCAATGGAGCCTGTGCTTATATAGATTACCAGAACGAGAGGGAGAGGACCTGAAGAAGATAGTCATCGACATCTGCCGGGCCATTGCCCCGGAGACCGAGAGCGTTCTACTCCTGTTCGTGGACATCTGCCACAGGCTCGGATGGAGAATGGAAGGGACAACACGGCCTGTGATGATCCGATTCATATCCAGAGCGATCAAGAAAACCTTCTTGAAAACCAAAAAGTTCTACTTCAAAGAGGACCTCTCAGCGAAAAACAAGGAGATCTGCAAGTGCCTTTTATTGACGGTAAACCTGTTTAGTGATGAACAGATGACCTATCGATGGCCATTTACCATCGTGATTTCCCGGTAAGATGAACATTGGCTCGTTCCATATTCATGTGTGTAAATGTTTATTATATGATTCAAAGGTATGTACAGGTTTGCGCAGTACCTAAATGCGTATGCGCCAATGTATACAACGTTACTCTCCGTGTGGTTACTATCGTACTTAGGCTGATGTTTGCGTGTGTGCACAGATTTGTGCACACACTCGTTTTTTTTTTACTTTTCTTCGTTTACAAGTGTTAGTACAAATTCAAAGTTAGGGAGGTTGCTACCAAAAGAAGTAAAGAAATTAAAAAGGTCAACAGAAAGTTAAGTTAAAGCTTTTAAAAGAAGAAATTGATACATTCTATATCGACACAGCCAAGGGAGCATTTATAAGATCACGGAGCAAATGGTTAGAGAAGGGTGAAAAAAAACTCCAGTTATTTTTTTGCTTTGGAAAAGAGAAATATGCTCTCATTGAAATCAGGAGATAAAGTGTTGTCTTACCAAAAAGTACTGTCCAAATATGTCGAGCATTTCTACAGAGATATTTATTGTTCTAAAGTTCAACCTGATGCCTCCAAATCATTTATTAACTCAATGAAGAATCTCATCCCCACCATTTCAGAAGATTTTATATTTAACTGTGAGCGACCGTTAACAAAAACAGAAATGAGAAATGTGGTGAAAGCACTAAAAATAGGAAAAAATAACCTGGAAATGACGGTATATCAGTGGAGTTTTACCAACACTTCTGGAGTTTAATTGAGCAGCCTTTATTTGAAATGTTCAACCACTGTATATTAAAAAATGAAATGACAAGCACAATGAAACAAGGGACAATCTGCTTAATTCCCAAACCTGAAAAAGACCCCCAGTTGATAGAGAATTGGAGGCCAATTACTCTGCTAAACGTTGATTATAAATATTTGCATCTATTTTTGCTCAAAGACTAAAAAGTGGACTTCATGAAGTCATTGGTGAAACTCAAACTGGCTTCATGGCGAACAGACATTAGACTCATCCTGGACTTACTGGACTACTCGGAGTACGTATCGACTGACGCATTTATCCTATTTCTGGACTTCTTTAAGGCATTTGACACCGTTGAACATCATTTTCTTTTTCAAGCTCTAGACTGTTATGGTTTTGGGCCAACTTTGTTACAATAATTAAATTACTATACAATAACATTGACAGTTCCGTCATGTTATATCCAAACACGACTGCTAGATTTCCTGTAAAAAGGTCTGTTTGCCAGGGCTGCCCGATCGCCCCATTTCTGTTTTTGTTAACGGTCAAACTGCTTTCTATTCAGATAAAAAATAGCCCACTCATTGGAATCGATATTTTCAGCAAAGTAATCAAAATTACACAACTGGCTGATGACACAGCCCTGTTTCTATCTAACAAGCATCAGATTGAACTGGCTATAAAATCTGTTAAAGACTTTTCAGATGCCTCCGGCTTAATGGTAAACATATCTAAATGTGAAATCTTACCTCTATTTGACTGCAATGAGAGAAATATATGCAATATTACTGTTAAGGAAAAGTTAAATATCTGGGTATGTATATATGTAAAAACACAAGAGAAAGAGAGGAACTAAACTTTACACCTAAAATGAAAAAGACCAAGACCATTATGAGCTTGTGGACACAAAGAGACATTTCAATCTGGGGAAGGACTCTTTTATTTAAGGCTGAAGGAATTTCCCGCTTCATATATCCCGCCCTTTCTACGGACATTACCGAAAAAACATGTCAATTAATAAATAAAATATTCATGAATTTTATTTGGAAATACAAGCAACACAAAGTGAAAAATAACAGGACTCTAGAGCCCCAAGGAAGAAGGAGGTCTAGAGACTTTGGACTTTTCTGCTCTAAACCAGACATTTAAGGTCAAATGGATCAAACAATGCATTACAAATCCAAATTCTCTGTAGTACTTCATCCCTAACAAAATATTTGAAAATGTAGGAGGTTTGCAGTTTTTATTAAAATGTAATTATAATGTTGCAAAACTGCCTATAAAGCTCAGTGCTTTCCATAAACAAGCTATCATAAACTACTCTCCTGGAAGTTATGCTACAAACACAACTTCTCTCCCCATTAATGCATTGTATGGAACAATGAGAATATATCTAGACAAAAAAAATCCTTATTTCTTCCCAATTGGATCAGAAAAAAACATATTGCTGGGTCATGACAGCAAAAATTCCAAGTTACACAAACTTCATCAATAATAATCAATTTCCAATTTAATTGTTGTAGAAGCAATTCCAATTGGTTATATCCAGCTAATGAAAGCACAACCAAGGCAAGCAGCAACTATAATCACAGACCCTATTCTGGTAGACGGCATTGACATAAAAAGCAAGAAACTATCCAACCATCAGATCCGCAAATGCATCCAACAACATAAGACCTTCATGTAAAGCACACTGGAACTCACCATTCCAAAACATCAACTGGAAGTGCACATGGCTATCTCCATCCAAATACTGTATCAACAATAAAATCAAGGAAATTCACTGGAACATTCTCCACTGTATCTACCCCACTAACCTTTACATTGCTAAGTTCTTTGATATTGACAGTAAATGTTCATTCTGTACAGAGGAAGACTCAATAGATCGTCTTTTTTTCAACTGCCCCCTTACAAAATCAATCTGGACAAAACTGGCAATATTTATCAAGCACAAAACAAAGCAAGCAATCGATATCCAACCTCAAGACATAATCACCCTATTCCACCACAAACAAAAAGATATTGAACACATCGTCAACCTATACATATCATTCGGAAAATTTCATATTCATAAATCAAAATTTCTCAACAATAATCCCAACTTCAAAGTCTTATTAATAGAAATAAATCAATACTTGCAATTACTTCAAAGCATCTCAAATAAGAAATCTATAAAAACCAAACAAATAGCAGAGCTCTTCAGCCTCCATCAATAACTTAAACCCCCTACGATACCCCTCCCACCCATGCACTCCCATATGTACCACCGCTACCAACCATGAAAGGAAAAACAACTATATAATATTGTACAAATAAAACCTGCAAGCCTCAAAATGGAACATGTTTAAAGGAACTGATTTTTATTTTTTTCTCAGCTTAAGTTAATTTCTGTTTTATTTTTGTCATTCCTAATGTATGTACACCCCTTACTTAAAAAAATGAAAAATAATTAGGGGCTGGAGATGTTAGAGCCGTAATTTAGTTTATATTAAGATTTCTAAAAAGTCTAAAATGAGTTCTAAAATGTAATATCATTATTTAAATACATCCTGAAATATAATGCATTTGATACTTATGATGTAAAAAAATAGAAGTCTTAAATATTCCTTGTTTAAAGCTAAAGAGAAGTTTTCATAGAGTGGACAGGTGCGGGGGAATAGGGATAATGAGGTTGACCGACATGGTTTTTGACCGCAGGCACCGCAGCACATATGCGCAGACGATTTGATTTTTGACAATAAACTTTGGAAATGGATCTACAGCTACGTGTTGTGTTTGATTGTTTAAGCCTAGCGTACATCGGACTGGCAACTGATTATATCCGTTGCATATGAGTTGCTACCCCGCACACATCGACAATCTGACGAAAACGGGCAACTCCTAGTGAGTGTTGTTTTTGGCAGCCGTTTTAGTTTTAGTCTTAGTCTTAGTCTTTTGGACGAAAATGCTTTTTTGTTTTAGTCACTTGTAACTTTATAGTTTTAGTCAAGTTTTAGTCGACGAAAACACAAAAAGGTTTTAGTCAAGTTTTAGTCAATTTTAGTTAAAAAAAATAATTTTTACTCCAAAAAAGGCAGGAATAAAAACATTCTTACTTTGGCAATTGTTGCTTTATTTGAGAAATTGCTAAAATGCAATGAACAACGTGCCCAAAATATAAGCTATTGAACAAATACAGCTCTACAACTTGTGCTTCATTTTGTCTGCCAGTGCAACATCAAGATGCATATTATTTGTAAACACAAACAGCGTACAACCCTGTCACTTGTGCAAACTGCAAAGTTGCAAACATTCTGAAACAAAATAATATAAATAAATAATACAGAGGTGCATTGACCATAGGTTGTTAGGAACGCATACTTGAAGTATGAAACAAAAATGACACTTGAAGTGTGTTGATTGAACATTAAAATTAATAAATCAATCCCTGAATAGTGTAAACACTGCAATTTTCTTTAAGGAAAGCAAAATAACTTACTAAATAAATAAAAACGTTGGTTTAACACATTGAATATATTTGGAATATATGCCACATATATTTTGACACTTATTATATATTTCAATCTTTTTTTTTTTCTGTATGGGGAGGAACAGCAACCGGTCTGAAATGCTAATTTTCCCCTCCACATTTCAGACTGTCACTGAAATCAATTAACAGTTTAACATAATGACGATTTACACTTCCTACACGGCCAAAATCCCTGCATGTTCAACAAATAAAAGTGACACAGACATGCTATTGACGTTAGCACAACCAAGCTAATATTAGCCTGAAGTTAGCAGCAAATTTGCACCAGTAGATATATGTAAAACCTTAAGCATACAATGAAATATGTCACAAGCCAATTGTTAAGTAAAATTGAATGTGTATGATATGTTAACAGCGTGACTTGTTAGTTACCTTCGAAAAAATATCCGCGTGATGAGCCTTCAGGTGCCGCTTGAGGTTGGTTGTATTCTTCCCACCTAGTTTATGGCCACATTTACCGTCGTCTCCCAATACAATGCATTCCGTTTTTCTTTCTGATGGATTATACTGAAAGTATGTCCATAAATCATCTCGTCGTTTCCGACCACCAAGCCCGTTTATTGGCCATGGTCCTTCGAAGATGCGTGGCGAGTGACTAGCCTCTCAGCACCGCCGCAGGTGTGTTGTTGTGGTGGAATCTGGTGCGCGCATGGGGCAGCCGGGTGGTGGGCGTACCCAAAACAAGGATAGCTCAAACAGAAAAGCCAGATTTCACGCAAAATGGGCAGAAATAACATGCATTGTGAACGTCAGACTTATAATAATTTTCGTTCCGTCTCGTCTTGTCAACGAAAACTAAAAAACGTCTCGTCATGTTTTAGTCACCTTAGAGCCATTTTTAGCTTGTCATCGTCGCGTTATCGTCATATAAAAAAGGGGCGTCAACGAAATCATTTCGTTATGGTCATCATTGACGAAAACAACACTGCTCCTAGTAGCAGGCCAGTCTCGGGAATAACAGCGCGTACATCGACAGCAACTGGCCTCAACTACAGTGTGTTTTCTGACATAAACTGTTGCGGGCTCGCAATACACGCAATACACACACGTTGTCGGAGCGGCGCATGGAGCGCGCACATCGGGTCATATCTCCGAAACTGAGGACAACTAGCTGCCGAAAAGTAGAACACGGGCAACTGACCGAAACTGGAGACCGACTGTTTATCTCCAGTTGTAAGAGCGCGCACATCGACCGATTTCAGCAACTGATCATCTCCCATCATCTACTCTCAGTTGCCAAAAGCCGCCTTGCAACTAGTTGTCCCCAGTTTCTCTGTCGATGTACGCTAGGCTTTAGAAGCCAACACACTCACAGGACATTCTCCCTGAGAAATATGCATACTATCGTAATGCATCATGGTAATCTTTAGTAGTAATCTTTATTTATATACCGCCTTTTCACTGCAGATCTGAGTCTCAAAGCGGTTTACAATTGTTAAGTCATCAATCATGGGATAAGATTAGATAAAGATCTCCTGACCTCACTTACGCACAAGGGTGGTTTTTAAGGGTGTGAGTGCCCTCATCTTTTCTCCTTAAGTATGGGGACACTATGACCCTGCGGGAACGCACAAAACCTAGGGCAAGGGTGCTTTTTAAAGGAAAGGGTGAGAATTGGGACGGGGCTTATCATGTCTCGTACAAACACATGCAAGCCTCGGCCTTCCAATCCATTCATGGACATTTCTTGCTTTAGCCTCACCTTAGCCATAGCATTTTAACCATGTGTCTTGCAATCAGAGTTTCCTTCGTGTTATTCTTGACAATTTGCATATTTCATATCTAATCTGTTTTGTAAATATTGCATTAAATCTGCAAAACCATCTTTGTCTGAAAGTGATATTTGTGCTGATTTTCCTCCAGAAATAGGTCACTGATTTGTAAAAGAATTCATACCTTCAAATTCGATTGAAGAGAATTGGACTAACTAGCTGACTCATATGATTGCAGAATCAATAATAGAGCCAATTAATAGATAACGTGACATCATAGGAACGTTATCAGTTATGATTTATTCACTCGTGCCCCGAAATAAAGCTATTATCAATTATTATGTTTACGACATGATTGTTTTCGACACAATTCTCTGATATCAAATAAATAACTGAAGTTATGTGTGATGTCGGCTTCAGTATCCCCTGCACTAGAAACATATACACATTGAAAGATGAAGTCAGTAAAATAAACAAGATAATACATTTTACATTATTCATGTGAAGCTTCAACATTTACTTCTACATGAACTTTGATTCAATAATATTTTTCATACATCTTGCCTTTCAGAAAACATTAAAGGTTCTGATCCCAAGAGCAAAAGAAGCACACGCACCCACCCACACTTGTTTTATTAGATTCAGATTCAGTTTATTTGCCATTTGCAGTAAAAACACCACATTGGAATACATTAGCAAAAGTCTCCAGTGTGCACAGACAAAGAAAAACCACGAAAGGGGGGGAAGTACCGAGACGAAAGACAAGAGAAAGATCAGAGAGAGAGACCAGAAAGGAATACCAGCGAGAGACCAGAGAAAACCAGAGAGAGAACCAAGAGAGAGACCATGAGAGAGAGACCAAAAGAGACCAAGAGAGACAGAGAGAGGCCAGAGAGAGAGACCAGAGAGAGCGGGGCCAGAGGAAGAATCAGAGAAAAGGAGAGAGTAAGAGAGAGAGAGACAGGAGAAAGACGCAGAGGAGAGAGACAAGAAAGGAATACCTAGAGAGAGACCAGAGAGAAAGAGAACGAGGGGATCAGAAGAGCCCCAAAGAGAGAGACAAGAGAGAGAGACAGAGAGGAGACCGAGCAAAACCAGACAAAGTGAGAGAGAAGAGAGACCAGAGAGAAAGAGACAGAGAGATCAGAGAGGACCATAAGAGAGAGACCAGAAAGAGAGACTGGAGAGAGAGACCAGAGAAAGGGAGAGAGTAGTAGAGGCTGATGAAACAGGACAATAAATTCTAACTCTAATGATCTAGAACATGTGAGATGTAAAGTCGTTCTTTTTTTAGGCCCGAGCCCCAACCGGGGTAAGGCCTATCTGCTTTTCCCAACGATAATGCCTGGGGCGCAGTAATGCCTGCGGCGAAGCTAATGCCTGGTAAACAGTCATATAAGTCACAATCTCCGGGCGGCACCCGGAGATTGTGACCTGCACGCGACGGCACGTGCCCAGCACACTGATAAATCCGGCCGGAGGCACGAAAAGGCTTTGCTCCTGCGGTAGAACCAGTGAAATGATTGAGGACCTATTTTAAAGGGGGGTTCTTTCAACTTGTCTTACGACAGTGCCCCAAGCCCGACGGCGCCCAGACACGGAACAAAACAGTGCCAATGCACTGTGAAATGCTTTGCATCTGCTGTAGATAACACAGTGTAATCATGGGGTCCTATGGTGCGGGTGGGTGACCACATGAAGGCCGATGTGGATAGACGAGCGCTGACGCGCTCCGTCAATCACCGAGAACCCAATAGTGCGGTTTCTCGTGGTCGTTATGCTTTAAAACGACGTATCATTTGTATTATATGGATACAATGAAACCTATAATTGTTTTTGCACGAAGATTTTACAAACAAATTCCTTAGTAAAGTATTTTCTATTTTTCTTCTGCACATTGAACCTTAATATGCCCCCCCGAACATTGATGAAAAGTTGTGAAAATTTTGCCCAAAAATCAGTACCGGCAAAAAATTAATTATTTTGGTGTGTTATTATTTACGGGACAAAAAAATGACCAAACAGCCGCCCCTACAAAAGTCAGTTTTACATGCGCCTATGGGGAAGGAGTCGTAGGTCAAGATTGTCGAAGAGCCACAAAACTCGGTACACATGTTCCACAGGTCAAGAATGAAAAAAAGTGATTATGGCTCCGCCCCCTGACAAACAGGAGCTCATTAATTTCAAATGGAAATTGGAAAAAAGAAAATTGAATCTTTTTTCACACATGTCGCTGGAAATTATCTCCATCCTCGCCGCTTCACCGATTTTCTCAAAATCGCTCCCACATGGGTCTAAACACATGAACCATCTATTATTGAATATAGATTTGGATCAGTTAAACGTTGTCCGACAGCGGAGCGGCAAAATGTGACATGTTTTTTTTTTTTCCAATTTTTGACAAAAGTAAATTTGCTCCATTTGCACAAACAAAGTCAGATTTGCACAACATTTAAGCCAGTTGTTCAGTTCCAGGGTCCTATGGCATTTGAAAGTTTAAATATAGAAATTGACTCATTAGCGCCCCTACAGACTATTCAAAGTTTCATCGGCCTAAAAAAATTTAGTTTTTTCAAAATTTTGAAATTTTCACATAATCTTTTTGTCATCTGGATTCAAAAAGTCAATGACACCATATGATTATTTTTTACCCTGGTTTCCGTGACCGACCCAAACATCTCCCCTGTCTGTTCTATGAGAAAATTTTTAAATCTCTGAAAAGTATACCTCGGCTCAAACATCAAACCAGAGCGGCCGTTTCACTAATTTGTCTGAAAATCGCTCCACATGGTTTCAACACATGGCCCATCAATAGTTGAAAATAGAATATGTACATAGTCAACGATTGCGCGTGACAGACTCCCAAAGTGGGTTATTTTCATAGAGAGGTGTGAAGTTCCCATGTTAGCCAATGGAGACTGTATGGACACACTCACTATGTATGCGTAAACAGGAGCACATTCCAAACATATGACCTGTAGTTAACTCTAGAGGCCTAGGTCACAGAACAGTGTGAACAATGACATTGGCCCATATCGCCCCCTACGAGGCTGAGTGAAGGTTAACATGGGATACAGGTATAAGTGATTTCTGTAGTCTGGATCTCATATTTGACCCTATCCGAACAAACACGAAAACAACACCAAACTTTGCACAAGTTTTTTTCAGAGCATAAAGTGATTATTTTGGTGTTCTTTGGTATAACACTAAGAAATTAAATTGTAGGGGCGCTGTTAGGTACAACATTGAATGCCACCATTTGCCCAACAATGTCCGATTTGGCACAAAATTTGAATTGATTGTTCAACACTCGGGTTTGGGTAAACTGAAGTGTAAAAGACAAAATTTCTGCTTTAGCGCCCCTACAGACTGAGTCAAGTATTACATGGGGTAAATGAAGGTTTACCTTTTCAAAGACACACACAATCACTGAATACATGGCATTCAAATCCACAGTGTCGCTCCCATCAGGGCGGTAGGAAACATGGCGCGTTAGCGCCACCTCCTTTGCGCGTTGCCGATGGCCGTTGATGCCGCGTTGCGCTTTAATTCTTATATTTAATTGACACGTTAAAATAAAGAAAAAGGTGTGAATTTCGAGCTGCTCGTGTAGAATCGTTGGACAGAGAGAGTGAAAGACAGAGAAACCCCGAGGTCTGGAGTCCAGTGTGGACCAAAGGAGACGGATGGACAGCATTAAGGAGCCACTATATCCAATCTTGAACGACAGCCCAGGCGCAAAAGTCGATAAAGAAAGAAGCGTCAACATGAATCGGCCAGATTCCCCTCAGACCATGAAGAGACAGAGATGTTATGTACAAGACTGAGGCTGGTCAACTTGACTTATTGACTCTACTCTACTCTACTCTACTCTACCTACAGTAATATAAGGATGTAGATGCGACCACTTTTCTCATCTAGGGCTTTTTCAAAATGGCCCTGGGGCGGGGAAAATGTGTAAGCTGCATTAGCCCATTCATTTAACAAATTCAAAGTCCACAGCGACTAAACTAGGCTGGTCCAAAAAAAAATACTGCCCTTGGTATCGACAGCTCTGGACCAAGAGCCACTTTTGGACCAAGAGAAACTTGTTGACCAAGAGCCACCTTTTTGAACCAAAGCCACTTTTGGTCCAAGAGCTACTTTTGGACCAAGAACATTTTGGGAACCAAGAGCCACTTTCGGACCAAGAGCCTCCTTTTGGACCAAGAACCACTTTTGTGACCAAGAGCCACTTTGGACCAAGAACCACTTTTGGACAAGAGCCACTTTTGGACCAAGAACCACTTTGGACCAAGAACCCACTTTTTTGGACCAAGAGCCACCTTTGGACAAAGGCCCACTTTTGGACGAAAAAAAAAAAATGGGGGGGGGGGGGGGGGGGGGGGGGGGGGGGGGAGGGGGAAAAAAAAAAGAACCACTTTTGGACCATCCTGTAAAGACTTATCCAAGTTGAAAAAAGACGGACATACAAAAGCAGTGGGTAATTCTCTTATCTGGGATACACCCCACAGGCTAGGAGTGGTATTAGTAAAACACAAGTCAGCGCACGGTGCTCATTGACCTTTTGGAGCCGGGGACCCGCCCACACTGTTAGTAGACATTAGCTTAGCCAGTCAACCAATGCTAGCCAGCTGAACCGTTTCCTGTAAGTGCGCTTCCAAAGAGATACACAGTAAATAATTTTGCCGCTATATTTGACAGTTTATACTTATATACGACCCAAAAAACTAAAAAAGTTACGTAATGAAGGAAAACGCAAATCTTGCTGCTTGTGGTGATTCTCCATTTTATGCAGGCGAGTGTTGCATTCATGTTTTTATCGGTTACAACAGCACCATCAACTGGTGCAGTGGTAGAACAACCAAATCACCTTGTGAATCTCCAGAGACACTGACGCAGGTAAGAAGGTTATTTGTGTTTTTATTTTCAACCCATTTTTTGCTTTTGAATTCTATAAACTGTAACAAAAAAATATTCAGTGTTAAATAAATTCAATGTTTTAAAAAATTCAGTGTCCAAAAAATTCGTCGAATTTTTTTTTTGCTTGCTTGAAATTCCATGCTTTATGTTCCGGGTAAATCAAGACAGAAGCATTCGATCAGCCAATCTCTCCATAGATGTAGCCGGGGCTAGAACACGACTTTGGCTTTATCCGAATGACCACACTATATCCAACTCACCACTCCTACATAGGGCAGGGACTAAATAGTGACAGAGTGAGTGGACTCAATCTGCTGGCGATTTGGACTTGCCCACTATTATCAGGACGTGCTGTTGTTACCGTGAGCGTCCGCTGTAGCAATGGATCACGGAAGCGGAGAGAGGAGCGGCCATGATGAGGTAAAGGTAAAAGTTTGAATTTACGTTTTAATATTAGCACATAACGTTTTTATTGTATAACATTGGAGGTGGGAATAGCCCCTTCTATTAAAAAAAAAAAACAAAAGGAGCTTGGTAGCTAAACGCTCTGCCGCCAACAGTGATTTTTGAGACCTTAGGAACCACCAGACGTCTGGCGTTTTGTGAGCGCAACGCTCGACTTGGTTGATATGACACTAACGTGTCTTGGAGATAGGAAGGAGCCAAGCCATTTATGGCTTTATATGTTAAGAGAAGGATTTTAAACTTTATTCTGTACTCCACAGGGAGCCAGTGGAGTGATTTTAACACCGGAGTTATGTGCTCCCTCCTTTTGATACCTGTTAAGATCCTAGCTGTATTCTGAACGAGCTGGAAGCTCTTCAAAGAGATTTTAGGGTATGCTGCCAATAAAGTGTTACAGTAGTCAAGTCTTGAGGTGACAAAAGCGTGAATACGTTTTTCCGCGTCACTTTTAGGAAGGAAATTCCTGATTTTAGCGATGTTCCGTAAGTGAAAGTACGCCGTTTTAGTTGCTTGGCTTATATAAGCCTTGAAGGAGAGTTCTTTGTCAAAAATTACTCCAACTCACAGTGTTACTGGGTATAATACTGACATTATCAAGAGTGATTATCTGGTAAGTAAGGGAGTCACGCAGGCGCTTCGGACCGAGTAGGATCACTTCTGTCTTCTCCGGGTTGAGAAGTAGGAAGTTAAGAGTCATCCTCGTTTTAAGGTCCTTTATGCAGGCACTACGTTTTTCTAGCTGATCGGTCTGATTTGGCTTCATCGACAGATAAAGCTGCGTGTCATCTGCATAGCAGTGGAAATATATTCCATGCTTTTTAATAATGTTTCCTAACGGCAGCATGTAGAGAGTGAAAAGAATCGGTCCGAGTACCGAACCCTGTGGCACACCAAATTCCACTCCAGAATAAGGCGACGAGTTCTGATTTACGTTGACGAAGTGATACTGATCTGATAAATAGGATTTAAACCAGCCAAGGGCTGTTCCTCTAAGACCTACAGTATATCACATTCTAGCCTCTGCAGTAGAATGCTGTGGTCTATTGTGTCAAATGCAGCAGTAAGGTCCAGTAGGACCAGCACTGACACTTGTCCATTATCAGCAGCTACTAGTAAGTCATTTGTGACTTTGACTAGTGCCGTTTCAGTGCTATGATGAGCTCTGAATCCTGATTGAAAGATTTCAAACATATTATTTTCCTGCAGGTGGCAGCAAAGCTGCTCAGCTATAAGTTTTTTCCAGGATTTTAGATATGAAAGTGAGGTTCGAGATCGGTCTGTAGTTTGTAAGTATTTCTGGATCCAGGTTTGTTTTCTTCAGAAGGGGTTTGATTACCGCGGTTTTAAAAGCTTGTGGGACATAGCCACATTGTATGGATGCGTTTATTATATTTACGATAGGCTCAATTATCAAAGGAAGTATGTCTTTGAAGAGCCAAGTCGGGATTGCGTCTAACATGCAAGTTGAGGCTTTTGAGGATGTGACCACAGAGATCACTTCTGCTTGGCTCACAGCCATGAATTTATTGAGGCCCACTGAAGAGTCTAAGTGGGAAGTCAAGTATGGCGCTTCAGCCTGTCCACTACCAACAGCAGGAGTAACCTCCTCCAGTTTGTCACGAATGGATTTAATTTTATTATTAAAGAAATGGAGAAAGTTGACACTGCTCAGTGAGCTTGGAATTTTAGGCTCGATTGCGCTATGGCAGTTTGTGGGTTTAGCGACGGGGCTAACCAAAAATCTACTGTTATTTTTATTGGCTTCTATTAATGTTGAATAGTAATGAGTTCGAGCCCTGTGAAGGGCATTCTTGTAGTTTCGGAGACCTGCTTTCCACTCCCTGTGGACAGGCTCCGAGTGGGAGTGGCGATATAGCCTCTCCAATTTTCTGACGTCCTGTTTTAAAGTGTGGAGTTGAAACCTGTACCAGGGCGACGATGATCTAATCCTAATAGTTTTCTGTTTTAAAGGAGATGCTGCATTTAATGCATATTTTAAAGACTCCATAGTGTTGTCCACCGTTTGGTCAATGACTGAGGGACTGCAGCAGCTGTGAACAGGTTCACCTGCAGCAGTATTCAACATTGGCTGTATTAGTTCTTTGAACCTTGTGATAGATTTATCATTTAAGGTTCTTTTATGAAGGTTATTTTGTGTTTTTATTATCAACACTTTTTTTCTATAAACTGTAACAAAAAAGTATTCAGTGTAAATAAATTCAATGTTTTAAAATTCAGTGTCAAAATATTCAATGTTTTAAAATGCAGTGTCCAAAAATTCATTGTTTTAAAATTCAGTGTCAAAATATTCAATGTTTTAAAATTCAGTGTCCAAAATATCAATGTTGAACAAAATTCAGTGTCCAAAAATTCGTTGCATTTTTTTTCGCTGCTTGAAATTGGCTGACAGTAGCAATCGATCAGCCAATCCTCCATAGATGTAGCCAGGGCCAGAACACGACTTTGGCTTTATCCGAATGTCCGCATTACACCCTATTCACTCACTCACTACATAGTGCGGGACTATATAGTGAGTGAGTGAGTGGACTCATTCTGATGGCGATTCGGACGCTGCACACTATTATCAGGCCGTGCTGTTGTACGTGAGCGTCCCGCTGTAGCATGGATCATGGAGCGGAGAGAGGACCGGCCATGATAAGGTAAAGGTAAAAGTTGAATTTACGTTTTAATTAGGACATAACATTTAATTGTATTAACATTGGAGGTGGGAAATACCCCCTTCTATTGTTATATCAGAGGTCTGTTTGGTGATTAAACAGATTTTCTTTGGACTTTTTCTCCAGCCTTGAGCTCCAATGCTAACACGCTAACCACGGGTGTAGAGCTGCGCTGATGCCCAGAATGGTGCGTCATGCGCTGGGAGTCATTTTGAGAGCTCCCTTATGCTAACAGTCTTAACTGTGGAAGTAATTATGAAAACCCAAAAAGGCGGCTTTTGTATCATACTTTCTCTGTTATAACAATTGTTTTAAGAGTAATCATTAGTCTTAAAAATGTGATATTTCATGTAAATAATGCATGTGTTTAGTGCGATTGATGGATTTGCTATGGCCCTTGTTTGTGCATCACTTTGTTGTAAAGTAATTTGTATTAAGTACAAACGTGATTATGTGCAGGGGGACATCTGTGAACATGAAGCTGGACACAGAAGACCCGTGGACTCGAACTTACAGACCAGATTTAAGGTCATGAGTACTTACTTTTTGAGCACAAGCTCCTTGCCTCTTGAAATCCAACAGAACTGATCATGTCAGAGTTAATGGCTTAAATGTATTTAAGATTAGAAGTAGTACTTAAATACAAGCTATGAAACATGTTTCTCACGGATTGTGTGGTTGGATAAAAAAACGCATACATCACTTTTCATTGCACACAAAGAACTAAATCATAATTATTTTGTTTTATTCCAGGTTGTGATGAGTCCACCGTAGAAAAGACAGCTGTGTCAGAGGCAGACGTCCAGGCACCTGCTGTTACTGCTGCTGCATATGTCATCAGAAAATGAGAGATGTGTTCTAACTATCCATGACTTGTAATTAATAAAACAAATGAACAAATTGGTCGTTGTAGTTTATATCGTAATCCACAGAAGCTGGAGGTGATGGCCTCTGGAAGACAGCTGCCTCTGGAAAAGAAATTCACACAAAAAAATCATTAATTTAAACAGACCCGGTTCTTCTGGGATTAAAATCAGCCTTTTGTTACAATCAGACATGTCGACATATATGTTCATATACATGTACTGTCCCAGTCAAATTAATTAATATAAATACACAGTAGTAGAGTAGAAACAGACGCTCTGAGGAGGAGCAGAAGTACGATGCCTTTACAAACACACACATGACCTTAACATGTCATATCAACAGTAAATGTAAATACATTGCCAGTCTTTAACAGGAGGTAGAGTGGGATTTACAAATATACTCAATTAAAACCATATCTATCAGTCTGATTCCTCTCTGTAGCATTAATATTGAATCCATGGGTTTGTTTTCTCCCTAAAAGAACCGATCCTTCATTCCATCTTGGTTTCACTAAGATGTCAAAATTTAAGAGTAAAGATAGAATAATTATTGGAGGTCTAGATACATAAAAATGAACAACATAATTAACAACAACCCCTTAGCATGCTCTGTCTCTAAAACAGTCAGCAGGTTTCGTCCTTGCTGCACTGCTAGAATAATATACACAATGAAATTGGGAACATCGTACATATGTCACACAAGAACCGCAAACCCCCATGTACTTGGCTTTCCTGCGGTTCATTTGAGCTTAGCATTAGCGAAGATTAGCTTTGGGGAATCGCCAAAACCTAGAATCCACCTACGCGGAGCTAGCTAATGATAAGCTAAGGTAAAAACATGTTCAGAAAGTACATAGTGGTTTGCGTGTTACATACCAACTAATGATGAGAAAACACACTTACTGGTTTGCTGTGGACGCCATGTTCAGATGAACAAGACAAGTCATGTTCTGGCCCTGGCTACATCTATGGAGGATTGGCTGATCGATTGCTTTGTTCTTGATTTACCCGGAAATAAAGCATGACATTTCAAGCAGCGAAAAAAAATGCAACGAATTTTTGGACACTGAATTTTTTTCAACATTGAATTTTCGGACACTGAATTTTAAAACATTGAATATTTTGACACTGAATTTTAAAACAATGAATTTTTGGACATTGAATTTTAAAACATTGAATATTTTGACACTGAATTTTAAAACATTGAATTTTTGGACACTGAATTTTAAAACATTGAATTTATTTACACTGAATACTTTTTTGTTACAGTGTTGATAATAAAAACACAAAATATCCTTCATATTCTTTTCATTGTGGTTTTATCTTGCGGCGCATGAAAGTCCTCCAAATCGAAATCAAACGTGATCAAGAAATGGTCAGACAGCGACGAGCTTTGACGCTGGACGTCAACATTGGAGACATCACAGCCGTAGGTCAGGACAGTATATTGAAGTCTCCAGTTTTCCCATTCCAAAACTAGGTTTGAAATGAATTCAGAGAATTCTGTTAGGAACTCGCTGTAAGGACCAGGAGGTCGGTATAAAACTATAAATAGCACCGCTTTTTGTTTTCTCCACCCAGGACAGGTGATTGAAAGTGTTAAGTTTTCAAACGAGTGAAAAGCATTGTTGGTTTTGGGACTAAGAAGTAAGTTGGTGTGTGATATAATCGCAACGCCGCCGCCGCAACCTGTAGTTCTCGCTTTCTGGTAGTTAACATGCGTCGGAGGAGTGCACTCATTCGATCTAACGTAGTCGTCTTGTTGGAGCCAAGTCTCCGAGAGCGCAAACAAATACAAGTTTTTGTCTATAATAAGTTCGTTTATGAGAAGCGATTTAGAAAAGATTGACCTGACGTTCATTAATCCACATTTAACAACCCTACTTTTAGAACTATTTCTGTCTTTCTGAACTTTTATTAAGTTACTGTGTCTGACACCCAGGTCAGATTTCCTCTTATATAGTGCTTTAGACTTCAAGCGAGGAACACACACAGTTTCAATCTGACTAGGTTCTGAGGCTAGTAACTGAGCACACACAGGCACACACACACACACAGTTTCAATCTGACTAGCTTCTGAGGCTAGTAAGTGAACAGATGGGGGCTCAGAGTTTGTGGTCGGGCCTCAGTTCTGCACCGTCATTTGAGCCGGGCAGAACAATTTAGAGCCATGGCCAAATTCTTAGCCAAAAGGGATGTACCCGCCAACGTTGGGTGGATATCATCCAAGCGGATGAGACCGGGTTTTTACCAAAAGGCACTCCAATTGTCAACATGAACAACACCACTTCGAGGGCACCAGCCAGACAGCCAGCGGTTGAAAGCCAAGTGTCTGCTGAATGCTTCTGCACTGCTAGTGCTAGGTAGGGGCCCAGAGAAGATAACAGTGTCGGCCCTTGTGCTAGCCAGCTTGCACACCGCGGCGACTTGCAGCTTCAACACCTCGGACTGTTTCCGCCGAACGTCATTACCACCCGCGTGAATAACAATTCGACGGAAACGCTGCTTGTGGGTCATCATGAGCCTCAGATTCCCTTCAATATCACCAAGCCTGGCCCCAGGGAAGCACCGAACAGTGGCTCCTGGGATCTTCACACCTCTAACAATAGAGGAGCTAATTACCAGCGCATCAGCGACTCCATCAGCTCTCTCAGCAGCTCTATCAGCAGCTCTCTCAGTGGGGCCTTCTAACCCGCCCGGCCGCGCAGGGGCGCAGCCGGACAGAGCGTCCCAGCGATTGTAAATGCTAACAGGAGAAGGCCCAATGTGCCATCACTATCCTGGTCTTGTCCCAGCTGCGGAGGACGGGCTTGGGAGGCTAGGCTCTCTAGTTCTCCTCTGCCTTTCCCTAAAGCTGCGCTCCGCTGTCCCTGAGGATACGGCCTGGCTGTAGCTAATGCTAGCACTAGCTCGAGACTCCAGTGCTCGGAGACGCAGCTCTAACTCACTGACCCTGGATTCCAGAGCTACGACTACACTAGACTTCACACATCTTTCACTACCCTCAGAGAAGGATCCAGGGTTTAGACTCGCCATATGGCAACTCGAGCAGTAAAGGTTGAGGGAGAGACAGCAGCCGCCATAGGAGTAGCGAGTTAGCGGCTAGGCTAGGCTAAGCTAGTCCGGATCCGGGCCCCGCACAACAGACTCCGAGGCCAGACAAACAACCGCTACCTAAACCTCAGCTGCAGTACAGCTGACTAAGAGTGCTTACACAGTTAGCTTGGTGTACACTACGTGGATTTTTAATGCGTTTGTTAGTGCAAACAGAGAGCAGAGTGATAGTAGTCAAAAAACACGCTCACCGGATACAGGAAGTCCTGCAACACCAGATGTTTGGTTGATTGCAAAAGAGCAATCAACCAACATTGAACAAAGAAAGCATGTGCTGGTCCTCTCTTTGTCTGCTTTAAAATGAGCCTCTTCCCATTGATATGCATTAATCATCAGACTTTTACAATTATAAGAGCAATCTCTATAATAGCATTTTTGCCATAATGTGAATATCGTATTGTGAAGCATGTATCAAACATATTGCTTTGTGAGGGGCCTAGAGATCCCCAGCCTGGACTCTGATATTGCTTTGTTCTGTGAAACCTTCTATTTCCTTGCAGATGGGAAGGACTTGTTTGTGAGTAAGGCGGTGCAGCAGGCCTATCTGGAGGTGACGGAAGAGGGGGCTGAGGGAGCAGCGGGCTCAGGTTTGATTTCTATATGCCCTGCTTTCCAATGAAGCAGCTTCCCTTTCTCAATTCAACACATTACTTTTGGTTTCTCTCAGGAATGATTGCCCTGACGCGGACCTTGGTATTGTATCCACAAGTGATGGCAGATCACCCTTTCTTCTTTGTCATCAGAAACAGGCAGACAGGTAGGCACGGGAAAAAAAACAGTATTTCAGTAGGACCATTTCAAGGCGCCATTGCATGGACTATCCCCATTTTCATCGCCATTTTTCTTTCCCCCATCTGTCCTCTGTGATACATATGGCGTTCAAAGTAAGATTATGGTCCAGGCGCATGTGTATCATTCTGCTATTATACTTGCATGGAAAAATCTACCTATACTGTAACTTATAGCTCGTCTAACACTTTCTGTGTTGCTTTGGGCAATAATTCTTACAGTGGGGTAAAAAAATGTTTTGTCTCAAATTGTTCAAGTTCTCCCACTTATAAAGTTGAGAAATGTCTGTAATTTTAATGAGAGAACAATTCAGGAATCACATTTGTGTTTTAAAGAATGTATTTACATTTTCTGATGTTTTTTGCGGCGATCGGGGTGGCCATACTCATTGCCCCCCATCACAGCCACCATGTGTTGTAGTTCTCCCCAGTGAATGAGAGGGTCCGCGTCCCTCTGCCCCCGGGTGGGGGACAAGTCTCTCACTGTTGTGACGGCCTACGGGCCAAACAGCAATGCAGAGTGCCTTCTTGGAGTCCGTAGTAGGGGTACTGGACGGTGCACAGACAAGGGACTCTGTTATTTTCCCTGGGGACTTCAACGCCCATGTGGGATATGCCAGTGACACTTGGAGAGGGGTGATTGGGATGAACGGTTCCCCTGATCTGAACCCGAGGTCAGTTGTTGGACTTCCATCACGATCACCATGTTTGAGTACAAGGGTGTCCGTCCACCGGTGCACCTGGACACCCTAGGCTTGAGTTGATGATGGACTTTGTTGTTGTGTCATCTGACCTTCGGCCTCGTGTCTCGGAAACTCGGGTGAAGAGAGGGGCGGAGCTGTCAACCGATCACCAGCTGGTCTTGAGTTGTATCCGCCAGCAGGGGAGGAAGCAGGTCAGACCTGGCAGTCCCAAGCGTGTAGTAAGGTTCTGCTGGGAATGTGTCGCTGAGCCCCCCGTCAGAAAAAACTTTAAACTCACACCCTGGTAGAGCTTCTCCCAGGTCCCGGCGAAGGACCCAGCAAGATGTACAATAAATGGACAGATGATGATGTGAAGGCAATTGCCTTCTACAGCACTGAAGAAATTCAGATGGGGTTTTAGGCATCGCGGCAAAATGAAAAGATATATCAGCACCTCAAAGCACTGCAGATTAATCACACTCACAAACCATGCCGTAAAAAGTTACACAAAACTGAACTATGAAAAACTCAAAGACTAAAACAACCGGAGCAGTTTCCACTGTAAAGTAAATAATTATTTATTACGCGGAGATCAAAACTCATGACATTGCCAAGGAGTCCTACTCTGCAACGGAGACACGGCCACTAAAAGAGGGCCAAGTGAGAGGACGGTTCCTGTAGCTGTCTCACCCCCCTCCTTTTACCAGGAACTTGTGTGGTGGAAACGCGACTATTTAGGCCCAGACTCCACCGGGCGTGTAAAACGGACGACGGATCCGTCCAAACATGTCCGTTTCATCTCCGTCTCCGTTATCTCCATGAGAGTGAATGGAAGTGGCTCCACTGCCTCCAACATCCGCGCGTCGGACGCATTCCGTCAACGGAGGGTGCAACGGACGCGGACGGACGAAATAGAAACAGTCCTATTTGTTCCGTCCGTTGACGCGTGTCTGGTCCGTTTTCCATTGAAAATACAATGGAATCATATATTTACCACATTATTAAACATGTATTGATATACGCTGTAGTCCTTGGTTATAAGTATTTGTTAATGACAATGATTATTAACAAACGTGTGTAATTTTTTTCATGTATTAATTAAAATAATTGTTTCCTGATCGTACATCTACCATTTATTTTTCGCGTAATGTTAACATGCTAAACTTTACATACCCCTCGCTCTTTTTTCTTTTTTTTCTGTCCCGTCTACCTGCGAGGCGCTCTCTCCTCACCGCACACACACACGCACGCACTCACACACACACACACACACACACACACACAGAGCTACGGCACTTATGAGAGACAGATCTCACAACACTGGATCTGTTATTTTCTCTTTTCTCTCTCCCCTTTTTCCAATTGCTTTCAATAAGTTTTGCCTCATCCATCGCGACATCCTCAATGCTTCAATATGCTGTGCTTTGCATAGATCATAGCCACAGCTCATACAAATCACACACCGCTTCTTCTATTTAAAACTATAGCGGCTGCCTGTTGCCTAAAGCCGCGGAGAGGCGAGTTGGGTCCGATAAAAGTGTATCACGCGCTAAATAAGTAGAAAACAAACGAAGAGGCTGGATCATAATAAACGCTGCGGTCACAGGCCCAAACACACATGCCCGCACACGCCTCCCATCACACACACACACACACACACACACACACAGGCGCTCTCACGTACACGCCCACGCTCACGCACACATGCACGCCGACAACACATGACTCCTCCATCAGCCAAACATTCATTTATTCACACAATGCCCAAACGTGTCTCCTACAAAAACAAAGCAGGCTGATAAACGCACAGCCAGAGCTGCGCGCTGCTGCAGCCGGTTTGACTGACCACTAGTCCGTTTTACGGCCGTCCGACGGACAGCAGCCAACGTGGAGTCCAGGCCTTAGTCTGAGTGGACCATGTTCAACACCGCTGATGCAGCAGCTCGTAGCTGTGGTCGTAAAAGTCTCTGGTGCTGGTCCCGGCGGCAACCCCCCATGGTAAGGGATGCCGTCAGACTGAAGCAGGAGTCCTATCGAGCCATGATGGTTCATGGGACTCCTGAGGCAGCTGTTCACTACCGGCTGGCCGAGCGTGGCGCTGCACCGGGCTGTTGCAGAGGCAAAAACCTGGGACTGGGAGGAGTTCGGAGAGTCCATGGAGCATGACTATTGGTCATGCTCCATGGCGTCCGGCGCCTCAGGAGGGGGAAGCAGTTCTTTGCCAACACCATGTACGGTGCGGGTGGAGAGCTGCTGACCTCAACTGGGGATATTGTTAGGAGGTGGATGGAATACTTCGAGTTCTCCTCAATCCCCCCCATCAAGTCCTCCGTAACAGAGGCAGAGGCAGAAGACATTGGGGCGGATACTTCCATCTCCCTCCTTGAAGTCACCAAGGTGGTTGGCAGCCTCCTTGGTGGTAAGGCTCCGGGAGCTTGAGATCCGCCCTGACTATCTAAAGTCTCTGGATTTTGTAGGCGATCGGGGGTGGTGCCAATTTCGACCGTGTTCCCCGGGGTGTCCTTTGGGGGGGTTCTCCGGAACTACGGGGTCCGGGGTCCATTGCTGAGGGCCGTCCGGTCCCTGTATGACTGGCGCAAGAGCTGCGTTCGCTTTGCCGGCTCTAAGTCAGACCTGTTCCTGGTGCATGTTGGCCTACGCCAAGGCTGCCCTTTGTCACTGATTCTGTTCACTGTCTTTATGGACAGAATTTCTAGGCGCAGCCAAGGGCCGGATCCAGTTTGGAGATCACAGGATTTCATCTCCTCAGTTTGCAACTAAGTGGAGTGGTTGGGATGAGAATCAGCACCTCCAAATCTGAGGCCATGGTGCTTGACCGGAAAAAGGTGCATTGCCCCCTCCAAGTGGGTGGAGAGGTCCTTCCTCAAGTGGAGGAGTTCAAGTATCTCTGGCTCTGGTTCACAAGTGAGGAAAGGATGGAGCCTGAGATTGACAGGTAGATCGGTGTATCGGACCGTTGTGGTAAAGAAGGAGCTGAGCCAAAAGGCAAAGCTTATGATTTACCGGTCAATCTTCGTTCCCTCCCTAACCTATGGTCATAAGCTTTGGGTAATGACCAAAAGGACGAGATCGTGGATACAAGCGGTCGAAATGAGCTTCCTCTGCACAGTGGCTGGGCACTCCCTTAGGCCTGGACTCCACCGGGCGCGTCTCCGTTGACGCGCGTTGGCTGCTGTCCGTCAGCCGTCCGTAAAACGGACTAGTGGTCAAACCGGCTGCAGCAGCGCGCAACTCTGGCTGTGCGTTTATCAGCCTGCTTTGTTTTTGTAGGAGACATGTTTGGGCATTGTGTGAATGAATGAATGTTTGGCTGATGGAGGAGTTATGTATTGTCGGCGTGCATGTGTGCGTGAGAGCGCCCGTGTGTGTGTGTGGTGGGAGGAGTGTGCGTGCCTGTGTGTTTGGGTCTGTGACTGCAGCGTTTATTATGATCCAGCCTATTCGTTTGTTTTCTACTTATTTAGCGCGTCATACACTTTTATCGGACCCAACTCGCCTCTCTGCGGCTTTAGGCAACAGGCAGCCGCTATAGTTTTAAATAGAAGAAGCGGTGTGTGATGTGCATGAGCTGTGGCTATGATCAATGCAAAGCACGGCATATTGAAGCATTGAGGACGTCGCGATGGATGAGGCAAAACTTATTGAAAGCAATTGGAAAAAGGGGAGAGAGAAAAGAAAAAAGAACTCCAACATATCCAGTGTTGTGAGATCTGTCTCTCATAAGTGCAGCTCTGTGTGTGTGTGTGAGTGTGCACTTGTTTTCAACTCCTGGTGGGTTCCATAACCTGAGATTCCACTCACGTCATGGGGACTGGTTTTACGTGGTGGGGCCCGAACACCGGACCCCACTGGTCCAAGCTTAATAATCAATGGGTAATGCTTTTCTAACGGTCCTTATGCAGTCTCTGTAAAAATATGGAAAGGACCCCTGGAGGTTTACTTTCCTGAAAAAAGTGTGTTATGTGTCGGAACCCTGGTGGTGGGTTGCGGGATATCAAGGAGGGGCACACTGGGGCAATTTCAGTCCAGCAGGCTGGAGCCAATCATGGAGCAGCACAACAGAGGAAATCAGGTGTCAGGCTAGAAAAAGGTGCAAGTGTGTGGTTCATTAGGCTGCAAGAAATCATGGAGGAGCACACTGAAGCGCACGCTTACAAACCACTGGTAAGTGCTGACTACAAGTCATGACTTCAAATTGTTATATAGAATGATTACAAATTATTTGTTGTTTGTGCAGCTTAGTCAAGAGTCCCTAATTGATGAAGTCGACTCAGATTCTGACGATTTAACTGTCAAGAAGAAACCTGTAAAAAAGTATGGAAAAAGAAAAATCAAAAACACTTTTCTTCAAGACTCGGAAAGTGACGAACCAAAGGCAAATAAGATTGTTATCATGCAGCTGCAAAAGAAGAAAAATGGGGGGCGAGTATACAGCAAGAGACACTTCTGCCTCTACTGTTCAATGTCCTGCCACAAAATGTCCCGTCATTTGACTAGAAAACATGGAAATGAAAGTGACGTAGCCAGAGCATTGGCTCTACCTGTGAAATCTAAAGCACGTAAACTTCAGTTTGATTTGATCAGGAATAGTGGAAACCGTGAGCACAATTTTGAGGTTTTAAAGGCCGGCATTGGAACTTTAGTCCCAGCTAAACAGCCAAATTGCCCAGTTAAATCCAGTGAGTTTTTGCACTGTATAGACTGTGGGGCATTGCTTAAGCGAAAGTCGCTGTGGAGGCATGTGGCCAGGTGCCGGCTTTCACAGAAAGATGCCCAGGCTAAACCAGGTAGAAGTAGGGTCCAGTCCCTCTGCTCCCTAGCCCAGCCTGTACCGGAGGGCATCAGCAAAAAGCTGTGGTCTTTAATTTCGGCAATGCATCAGGATGAGGTCACGGGTGTTGTCAAAGCAGAAAAGGGGATTCTGAGACTCGGAGAGCACCTGTACTTAAAACACGGGCATGATAAGACAAAGCATGATTACATTAGGCAGAAAATGAGAGAAGTCGGTAGGTTAATTAACGAAGCAAAAACCGCAGGGAAACTGAAAACAATTAAGGATTTCTTTATTCCTTCCAACTTTAACCATGTGATTGATGCAGTCAGGTCTGTGGCTGGATATGATGAGGAAACAAATCAATACAAGACTCCATCCTTGGCCCTCAAACTCGGCCATAGCCTCAGAAAGCTAGCAGATATTCTTGAATGTGACTCAAAAATGGAGCATTGTGTTGATGAACTATTTATTAAAAACCTCCAACGAAGCCGGCTGCTTTTTGAGAAGAGGTGGGACGTCTGTGAGGTATGTCGACCTGAATATGTTACTAATAAGTGAGCCAACGTCTAAGCATTGGTCTAAACTGGCAGTTTTGACTCTTTGTGAGGTCATCATTTTCAATCGAAGAAGGGAAGGTGAGGTTTCAAAGATGCCACTGACAGCCTTTACCTTAAGAAGTAAGACTGGGATCCATTCTGACATTGCTCTGGGACTGTCCCAACTTGAGAAAAAGCTGTGTCAGCATTTTCAACGCATTGAAATTAAAGGAAAAGAAGTCGGAAAGTGCCGGTTCTTTTGACTCCTGAAATGATTGCTTCGATGGAGGTGCTGGTGGAGAACAGAAGGGCCTGTTCCATCTCTGACCATAACCCATACTTCTTTTCCCGCCCGGGCGCAGACACCCACATCAGGGGATCAGACTCCCTACGCCAGGTAGCCAAAGAATGTGGTGCGGTGCATCCAGAGATGCTATCCTCAACCAAACTTAGAAAGCACATAGCTACTATGTCTACAGTTCTCAATATGAAAGAGAATGAGATGGACATACTTGCCAACTTCCTCGGCCATGACATTCGCATCCACAGGCAATATTACAGACTACCAGAGGGGACACTGGAGCTGGCCAAAATCAGCAAAGTGTTGATGGCCATGGAGCAGGGAAGAGTGACGGAATTCGAAGGAAAGAGCCTCGACCAGATACAAATTGAGCCTGAAGGTAATTCTTGATATTATTAAAATATGTATGATTTTTTTCCCCTAAAGGCCACTTGTATTTTTATTTTCTGTGCGACAGGGAGAGCAGTAGAGATCCTCTCACAAACGGACGGGCTAAAAGAAACTTCAAGCGGAGAACCTTCAACCATTCATCCAGATGCACCCCATGGTAGTGGCAGTGCCCCTTCTGGTAAGTGTACCAGGTGGGGGATTACAGCCAGGCTGCTTGGTCCTCACCCTGGGAGTGTATATTGCTAATATATTTTTATTTCTCTCCCTAGAACGTGTAAGAAAGCCATGGTCTGCATCTGAGGTGAAGGCTGTGGAGAAGACCCATGACACCTTTCATACAGACTGGAAAGGTCCCTGGGAAGTCTCACTGCCTGGCCTGCATTAATGCCTCACCAGATGACCTTAGACATCGGACATGGAGTGGCATTAAATTCTATGTCAAAAATAGAATCACTGCAATTCGAAAACAAAATCTAAAATAAAATTCCTTTAAAATAGTTGTTTGGTTTCTATTGACTGTTTTGTATTACTTAAAGTCTTGGTAAAAAAAGATTATGTCTATGGGTCCCATTCTGAACGGCCCTGTCAAAGGGACCCACCAGGTAACAATCAGCTGTGGCAGGTGCCGGGTTGCCACAAAAGGAGCCTGCCCTGTCTCCCTTCCAGGTCGCTCGCCAAAGGAATTAGAAGTGGACAAATCAAAAAATTTACTAAATATTTCAGAATGTATTGATTATTTTTTATTATCTATTTTACGTTTTTCACAAGTAATGAATATGTGATGGTAAATAATGACTGTTGACAAAATGGTTACCTGATATCAGGCTCACGCTCCCCCAGATGTCACCTCCTTTCTCCCAGGACCTCCTAAAGAAGTAGCTCTCATTGTTTTTCATCTTGGGTAAGTAGCTTTCTGGGTGAAAAAGGTTGGGAACGCCTGCTCTATACCATTATAAAGAAGCAAATCTAAAATCTCCAAATGTAGCGTGATGAATAAACAAGAAGAAATATATAATATCTGACTTTAGCATAATGAGTTGTAGTCAATATCTTTAGCATAATAATAATCTTGCTAATTAGATAGATAGATACTTTATTGATCCCTGTCGGAGAAATGCAGGTGTCCAGTAGCAGCAAACATAAATAATAAAATTAAATTCGATCGTTCAAAAAAGCTAACAAAAGTTATAATCAGCAACAGCCCTTCAGGTCACAGCAGCAGAGGTGGAGTAGCCTCTGGGTGGAGCAGGACAGGTCACAGGATTTTCTCTGCTCTAGTCCAAAGTAAAATGCTGAATGGTTCATTTGCATTTTGCAAAAAGTTAGCATTCCTCCAGTGGATTTTCATCTGATTCACTTGGTTCGGACCATGAATCCCTGGTCTGGACCAGTGTAAAACCATGAACACCATGAAGAAAAAAAATTTATAAAGCACAACAACAACAACAACTGTGTCAGAGCTACTTAGGACCTGTTGCCGTTTTCCAGTGCATTCTAAAGTAATCACCTTGTTAACATGACCACGCCTACTCAGGAAGTAACACCAGCGGATAAATGACACGTCAACACGGAGTATGGCACAACTGCAAACCTACCAAGACACGGACATCTGCCCAAACTCGCAGCTCCAACAAGGACAACACCAACCACAGATGCAACCACAAGGCCCATGGTTACTTGGTGGAAGCTGCAGAGATCCACCGCTCACCTGGAGGAATCCAAACATGGGGCAAATATAGAAAAAACTTTATTATTATTATTATTTTTAGATAGAAAAACCTATAGTCAAAAAGGTTAACTTAGTCTTATTGAGTTGAAATGTTCTTGTGGTTCTTTTGAAAGACAAGTTAGACACAGATGCAGACAAGATCCCATGGTATTACACTGGGAAAACTATGAATTAAATGACATGTCAGCAAAGATTATAGCGCAACTGCAAACCTACCAAGACACTGGCGTCTGCCCTAACTGGCAGCTTCAACAAGGACAACACCAACCACAGATGCAGCCACGAGGCCCATGGTTACTCTGGGGAAGTGATCTTGAGGGAATCTGAACTTCAGGCAAATATAGCGTGACTTGTGTGATGTTAGAAGTCAACTCTAGTCACATATTACAGTTATCTCTAAACACATGTTCTCGACCCAAACTATTGTGGTAAACAGTGACCTATGTACTGCACAGGTGGACAAATGCAAGACAAAATAGTATTAATAACCTGGCCTTGTGGGACGGTCTCAAGGACCACAGAGACTTTCGTTGTTTAGGCTATTTGTGCCGAAGGTTTGGCCTTTTCTATGATGACGTAGATTTCCATATATAATGTATCTGTGACTTTTGTTCTGCCTGAAAAATTAACGACCATTTTGTGAATAAACCAGCCAGGAGGCTTTGTCGTACAAAGATCCCAATTTGCATGAGTCTGATTCTTATCAGGTGGTGGAGAATGCGGCGCTGAATGCGACTCTGCCTCGGCTGTTTGTGAGAAAGTTTTTTTTCAGCGTGAGAGAGCTGAGAGCATCTGGATTTGGGTACTTTTACCAAGCTGGAGAGGTGACGATTCCGGGGCTTTTTTGCTCTCTCACTATATTTTTTTGTGTCCTCTTTTTTGGACTGACAAAGCGTTTAAATTTGTTTTTCCATGTCCACATTCCGGGGGATTTTTTGACGGGCGATTGGTCTCTGCCGATGGAAAGCTAGTTCCCGGTACTAGTGAGCGCTGGTTCATGATCTGGAGACCTGGTTGGACGTGGAAAAGCTGATATTTGGTGGACTTTTGACGGTGCCTGGCGCCCTGTTCGACAAAAGGTAAGAGCGGACACCTGTTTATTCAAAGTCTGCTAATTGAGTGAACTAAATTATGGTCTGTTTTGAGGTCTGCCAAATGTCATGTATCTATAGATCAGATTAGATTAAAAACAGGTTCGCTACCTGATGGGGTTAAAGTCCCTTTGAGAAAGTCACGGGGTTAGAGTCCCTTTGAGAAGAAGTCTCGGGGTTAGAGTCCCTTTGAGAAGAAGTCTCGGGGTTAAAGTCCCTTTGAGAAGAAGTCTCGGGGTTAGAGTCCCTTTGAGAAAAAGTCTCTGGGTTAGAGTCCCTTTGAGAAGAAGCTTCAGGGTTAGAGTCCCTTTGAGAAAACGTTTTCGGGGTTAGAGTCCCTTTGAGAAAAGATAGAGAAGGATCCTTAGTGAAACCATGGTGTAAACATAAAAGCAATAAAAAGGGAAATGTGTTAAAGAGGCCTTTGTTACAAAAGCTTTGAAACTGACGAACTTCAGGCTGATAAATGACAAAAGTAAAGAAGCAACAATATTTCAGTGATCACGGTTTAAATTACATTATTTTACATTATACATTATTTTTTAGTTTGTTTTTTGGCCGTGAACAGAGTTCACCGAAGAATGCAGAGTTTTATCTAAAGTTGAGCTATGAGAGCTTTCGTGAGTTATTTACATTTTTTGCCGAGTTTTATCTACAGTTAAGCTATGAGAGGGTTGTATCCAACAGTTGTTTTTGTTTTTAGAAAGAGATTTTGAGTTTAAACTAGTTTGCTACCTCGATAGAATAGAAGCGGAAACGTTAAAGACAAGAGTGCCTTTTGTTACAAGTGTGGAAAGTGATCACTTCTAGACTTGGATGACAAAAGTATAAACTACAAGTTATATTTGCTTCACAAAGTAATCTTGAAAGTTATTCTTCTTTCTGTTTTTGCTAAAACACTACTTTCTGTTTGTGTGTGTGCACATCTCTATCTTGCTGCCGTTGTCAGGGGAAACGGCCCCCTCCTTCGCTACTCTGGCTCTGAATCAGAACAAAGCTACTGCTTTAGGATTTTTGGCTTTTTATAGTTGTTATTCAGTTAAATTTGCGAAATTTGCAATTGAACATTGTGTTATGACACAGTTAAACGTTTTTAAACACCATTAGGGAATAGAAGTTTTGAATTAGTATGTTTTTGAAACCCAAAGATTAGTGCTAAAGCTGTGCAATTCTTTTTAGATCTAACATATTTCTAGATTACATTCTTTTAAATCTGCTGCTTATTTCTTAACTTTTTGTGAGTTGTGTTTGTTTTTATGTTTTTATTTTAGTTACAAAAGCTGTTTTTCAAACATTTAAATTAGAATCTGTGTTAAAAGTAATTATTGATTATAGACTTTGTCTAAAAAGAAAGAGGGAATTAGGATTAGCTGTAAAAGTATTATTAAGTTGAACTGTACCCAATTCACCCAATTCACATTCAAGTGGTGACTTTTGTTTTTGTTTTGACTACACGCGTGACCTTGCTCCTGCTGCTCCTGCTGCCCAGAGACAGGAGGAGGCAGCTCCGACGCACAATTGAGTTTTATTGAACCAAATCCAGTTTAGCTGGAGCTAAATCTTTTGTTCGATTTCAGGTTATGTTTTAATGTTTTCCAAAATAATTTCATTTTATGGCGCATTTCAAGAAACCCAAGGACGCCAAGATTAAAAACATCACACAGTACAGAAGTACAAAATAGAATACATTTTTTAAAGTTTAAAAGGTTGTTTGTTTTGAGTATAATTGTTGTTTTCATAACTTCTTTAGTTTCTGGTCCTAAAAATGTCATCATTAATAAGATAATAAGTAATCTTTATTTACATAGCGCATGTTGAAAAGCCAAGAGCGCTCCAAAATTGTTTAGACTTTAGAGAGAAAAACAATCTCATTCACAAACTGATACAGTATCTGCTGTTTTGATTTTGACTATAAGGTTGTGTTCCAGGACCAAGGGCACACACTGTACAGGGTCACTGGACTGCTGGAGTGGACACTGGACAGCAAAGCCCACCCAGCCACAGGTCACAGATCAAAGAGCAAAGGGAAATGCCACCTCCTTGCCCCTCCCCACGGAACTCCAGAGCTGAGTGGGTGTGAGAGAGACCGGGGCCATGAAAGTGGAGGTTTCTGGAGACGTGATGGGTGGAGGCCTCAGGTAGAGACCTAGAGGCAGTTGAAAGTGTGTCCACGTGGTTACATCACCACAGTGTGACCTTTGAGACCTACAGGTGGTTCGAGGAGTCTGGAGACACAACCCCAAAATTCACACCCTACATACACACTCACACACACACACTCACACATTTACATATAGATACATGAGAAAAAAGCATTTTAAAAGTTTACTCCAATGTAAACAAATATTTTTAATTGTCTATCACTTGAATCAGTATTTTTTGAGACCAGAAATGTTCATTTGAATTCTATATTGTCATGGACATAATTTACCTCTGTCCTGGCACTTTTGATTTGTTGATTTTGTACTGTGTGAAGTAATTACATTGATTAGAATTAGAATCAAAGTGACTTAACCATAGAAAGTAACTACTGCATAACAAGCTGTGTACAGGAACTGAGACACTGCACCATTGACCAGAAGTGCATCGCAAATGACCTGATGTGCTTCAAGTGAAAAGACTGTATCTGGAGATCTGATGTGCATCTGGAGAGACCGAAACCATGGCTTGGACCCTACTGATGTCCAAGATAACATCTCTCGAAATATGACCTGACCTGATGACGACTGAGACTCACCCTCAGGACCTGAGGACCTGGGGACCTGAGGACCCTGAGGACCCTGAGGACCTGAGGACCTGAGGACCTGAGGATCTGAGGACCTGAGAGCGAAAAAACCGGGGAGTGATGTTTATATTTTTAAAATCATACCATTGATGAGTGCTAAATGAGAGAGATACTCATGATTCTTTCTTTTGTTTTTGTTTGTCCCTAGCTTCTGGACATCTGATGATCTATTGGACACAGCCATTTGCAGAACAAGAACCAGCCAATGAAAAATCGTCTATTGCCGATGCTATTGCGACAACCAGAACCTGTGACCAAATGCAATATACATGTTAAGTATTCAGACATCTGACAGACAATAACTAAAATGATAAAGTATGAGTATTGTAGCGTTTTAGTAGATGTTAAATAGTAGTAAAAGAGTAGAATTTGACTTCCTTTGTTGTTCATAAACATATTTCCACGTAAGAGTTAAAATAGTACCATACAATGTTATGATCTTTTGATAGATCAGATAAAATATTAGAATCAGAATAATGTTAGAGATATTAAAAGTGACAGAAGTCACAGATTAGAAATATGCCTTTGCTCAAGCTGCAACCAAACTTTAGAGTCACAGTAGAGTAGAAATAGAAATAGATAAAAGCATCAACCATAGATGCTTTCAAAAATAGAGATTATTTGTAGCCAGTGCTAATATTTGAATGGTGAAGGGACCATTTCACAAGCATTTACTTCAAAAGTAAATAAAGTTCATTACAGTTTTATGTACAGTTTTATTAGATACTTGTCAAATTCACTTGTGTTCAAACATCTGTGAATGTTGACAATACAAAAAGTTCATGAGTGTAGCCTAGATTAATGTAGTTTAGATTAATGAGATAGATTACAACCAACAGAGATTCAAAAGCATCTTTGAGAAGTTTAAAAGCTGTCGATTCGCCAGCACAGATTAGAGAATCAAACACCATTGTAGAATAACTGACCCCAACCCCAAACCTGCTAAAATAGATTAGCTCTTGTAAGGATTATACCAATTTGATTAAAGATGTACATTCATCCCAAACTGATAATGAAAGTAAACCACAGAGATATTAAAATATATGTTTAAGAATATGGCTCAATAGAAGCAAATATACAAACATATTTGTAAATAGATTAGAATAGTTTTAAACTATAGTGAATAGTGAAAGTAAAGTACACAGTCTAAGATTGAAAAGTGAAAATAATACAGTGAAATAAGTGTAGTCTAAACAATCAGTATTAGAATAAAAGTACAGAGTAAGAAAAGTGAAATTAGCTTCTAATTTGAGACTCAGCTCGTTTTTTGTCTGTGTTTTGACTGAATCTGCTGAGTTCTTGTGTGTCCTATAGTTTTTGTTTGTTTTTATTTTTTATTTGTTTTTGTTGTTTTTTGTTTATTTATTTACTTTATTTTTGTTTTGTTTTTTTCCCAGGATAGAGGATAAATTCCACTGATATTGATTTGGATGATTATGAGTTTTAATAATTTTTTAAAGTTTTTTTTTTGGAATTTTTCTTTTTTTTCTTTTTCCACTTTATTGATTGATCGATTTGAGTGATCACATGTGATTATGTGATCAAAGGGGAGGGTGTTAGTATTAGATAGCAATATGGCCTACGTGCAGGACTGTACAAGGACTCTACAAGGACTCCATGTTATGACTATGATGTGACTGTCTCTTTGTGACACGTATGTCTTTCGATGTGTGACGTGACAATGACTATATAAACTGTGTACTGCCTTTATTCTGTCTGAGAGAAAGAAACAAAGTAAAGCAGTGGAACTTGAGAGAAACTTAAATAAACTTCCAGAGTTTGGCGCACCACGATCCGTCTCTGTCTGCTAAATCCCTGACAAGGGACTTGAGTTTTTTTTAATTATTATTTGGGAAAGAGAAAGAGCTTTGAATTTAGAGGAGTACAAAATGAATAGAGCTGCAAGTACACGGTATGAAGCCCTGACACGGTGTTCTCCCTGGGGAGAACACCTATAATATTCTAAATCTGATCGTAAATCCATAGTGCATTCACGGCACGGACAGCAGTGTTGTATCAAGTCCAGAAGCAATAACGCACATGACCCACGTAATGCCAGCCATACGCAGGTGTCTGTGTGCACGCTGTCGCTCCATTCTGCCTTTTCATTCATCATCAATTACATTATTATATTTATACATAGAAGAAGGCAATAAAGCAGAATACGATATCGCAATAAAATAGAACAATTAGATGAACTATCAAGGCAGAGTGCAGATAGAGCGCTGTGAGGCCTCTCGTCACCCGCGGACACTGCAGCAGGAGAGCGACTGTGGGGCAGAAGCGGCCCTCATATCATATCAATAAGGATATTGTTAGTATTAGATAGCAATATGGCCTACGTGCAGGACTGTACAAGGACTCTGATTATTTTGACTATGATGTGACTGTCTCTGTGACACGTACGTCTTTCGATGTGTGACGTGACAATGACTATATAAACTGACTATGACTATGTGTACTGCCTTTATTCTGTCTGAGAGAAAGAAACAATTGAAACAACTGGAACTTGAGAGAAACTTAAATAAACTTCCAGAGTTTGGCGCACCACGATCCGTCTCTGTCTGCTTCATCCCTGACAATATCATTCTTATTTCATCCAGATAACACTGTGTGTTATTCTGCACAGCGCGCACTGCAAGGCAATGATTATAATTTTGTTCTGATCATAAAGAGCACTGCTTGTCTCAAATAAATACAAATATATATATATTTGTCTTTCTTACGTGTCCCGTGTAAAATTGAAGATTTTACATTGACGATGGTAGCCTAGCTGATGATCTTGTGTCAATACGAATACTATTATTATTATCTAGATATTATTTCCCACTGTGATTTGGCTGGAAAGAGAAAACGTTATGACGTTATGGTCCCGTGCTTTTCTAAAATATAATTTATATTGTTTGAATTTACATATTGTTACTGAGTCAAATTTAACATATAGTGACCAACCTTTTAGGTGTTAGAAGGTTAAGGATAAATCTAGCCTGAAAAGTCATCGTAATTTTGATGGATCCTTACACGCACAATGTGTCGTCTTAGCCTTTTATTTCGGCTAGAATTACAATTACTTAGCATATTTAGACAAATAATTTACACAGTTTCATTGAGGATCACGATTTCCTTGCAACATCAAGTTCTGGTTTAGTGAACAATCAATTTGGCAAAAGGCTGTCCCCAGGACGAGAGCGTCGCATCTGAGGTTTCAATGATTCCAATGTGGTTTCTCCTAAAAGATCAATGAAAAAAATTTGTTTCAACTTGGATCACAATAAACATCAATTCCTAAACTGATAAAGACATGCATCTCTCAATAAAACCGTTAGAATAATAGTAAAGAAGACAAGACAAATAATAAAATAGGCAATGAGTACATTTGCTAATTATTCGGCCTGTCCCAATAATTACTATATAAATTTAACATTCAATTACATTTATCATATCTCATTGAATTGTGTTGAAAATGTCAAACTACTACTCCCCCCCTGGATGCCACCTTAACGTGGTGGGGGAGTTTGAGTACTCAGATGATCCTGGGAGCTATGCTGTCTGGGGCTTCATGCCCCTGGTAGGGTCTCTCATGGCAGACAGGTCTCAGGTGACGAGTCAGACGAAGCGCAGTCCGAAGCCATCATGGACAGCACAATAAGGCCAACAGTGACGTCGCCCGGTATGGCGCAGCCGGGGCCCCACACTGGAGCCAGGCCTGGGGTCGGGGCTCGCAAGCGAGCGCCCGGTGGCCGGGCCTTAGCCCACGGGGCCCGGCCGCGCTCGGCCCGAAGGGATGACGTGGGCAGTCCCTCCTGTGGACCCACCACCTGCAGAGGGGTCCGTGGTGGCGCGGTGCAGAGAGGACTGGGCGGCAGTCGAAGGCGGAGACCTCGGCGACCCAGTCCGCACACACAACATCTGGCTCTAGGGACATGGAACGTCACCTCACTGGGGGGGAAGGAGCCCGAGCTCGTGAGGGAGGTTGAGCGATACCGACTAGAGATAGTCGGCCTCACCTCCACACACAGCTTGGGCTCTGGAACCCAACTCCCTGAGAGGGGTTGGACGCTCCACTTTTCTGGTGTTTCCCGCGGGGAGAGGCGCCGAGCTGGGGTGGCCATTCTCATTGCCCCCCATCTCGGCCACCACGTGTTGGAGTTCTCCCCGGTGAATGAGAGGGTCGCGTCCCTCCGCCTCCGGGTGGGGGACAAGTCTCTCACTGTTGTGACGGCCTACGGGCCTAACGGCAGTGCAGAGTACCCGGCCTTCTTGGAGTCCTTGGGAGGTGTACTGGACAGTGCACTGCCCGGAGAGTCCGTTATCCTCCTGGGGGGCTTCAACGCCCATGTGGGAAATGCCAGTGACACTTGGAGAGGGGTGATTGGGAAGAACGCCCCCCCTGATCTGAACCCGAGCGGTGTACACCATGTTCGAGCACAAGGGTGTCCACCATTGTGGCACCACGTGGCAAAAACCCGGGACTGGGACTAGTTCGGAGAGTCCGTGGAGCATGACTATCGGTCGGCCTCGAAGAGATTCTGGCAAACCGTCCAGTGCCTCAGGAGGGGGAAGCAGTGCTTTGCCAACACCGTGTGCGGTGCGGGTGGAGAGCTGCTGACCTCGACTGGGGATATTGTCGGGCGGTGGAAGGAATACTTCGAGGTTCTCCTCAATCCCCCCGTCACGTCCTCCGTCCCGGAGGCAGAGGCTGAGGATGTTGGGGCGGATACTTCTATCTCCCTGGCAGAGGTCACCAAGGTGGTTCGCAGCCTCCATGGTGGCAAGGCGCCGGGAGTGGATGAGATCCGTCCTGACTATCTTAAGTCTCTGGATGTTGTGGGACTATCTTGGCTGACACGTCTCTGCAGCATTGCGTGATGATCGGGGGCGGTGCCAATAGAGTGGCAGACCGGGGTGGTAGTGCCTCGCTACAAGAGATTATCGTGGGATCACACTCCTCAGCCTCCCCGGTCAGCTCTACTCCAAGGTACTGGAGAGGAGGCTACGGCCTATGGTCGAATCTCGGATTCAGGAGGAGCAGTGTGGTTTTCGTCCCGGTCGTGGAACACTGGACCAGCTCTACACTCTCCATCGGATACTCGAGGGTTCATGGGAGTTTGCCCAACCTGTCCACATGTGCTTTGTGGATTTGGAGAAGGCGTTCGACCGTGTTCCCCGGGGTGTCCTTTGGGGGGTTCTCCGGGAGTACGGGGTCCGGGGTTCTGTTCACTGTGTTTATGGACAGAATTTCTAGGCGCAGCCAGGGGCCGGAGGGGGTCCGGTTCGGGGACCTAAGGATTTCATCCCTGCTTTTTGGGGATGATGTTGTCCTGTTGGCTCCAACGAACCAGAACCTGCAACATGCACTGGGACGGTTTGAAGCCGAGTGTGAAGTGGCTGGGATGAGAATCAGCACCTCCAAATCCGAGGCCATGTGCTCGACCGGAAAAAGGTGCTTTGCCCTCTCCAGGTGGGTGGGGAAGCGGGATTCCTCAAGTGGAGGAATTCAAGTATCTCGGGGTCTTGTTCACGAGTGAGGGACAGATGGAGCGTGAGATTGACAGGCGGATCGGTGCAGCGTGCGCAGTGATGCGGTCACTGTATCGGACCGTTGTGGTAAATTGGGAGCTGAGCCGAAAGGCAAAGCTCTCGATTTACCGGTCAGTAGTTCCCTCCCTCAACTATGGTCATGAGCTTTGGGTAATGACCGAAAGAACGAGATCACGGATACAAGCTCAGTCACACGGGAGGAGCTCGGAGTAGAGCCGCTGCTTCTCCACGTCGAGAGGAACCAGTTGAGGTGGCTCGGGCATCTGTTCTGGATGCCTCCTGGACGCCTCCCTAGGGAGGTGTTCCGGGCACGTCCCACCGGGAGGAGGCCCCGCGGAAGACCTAGGACACGCTGGAGGGACTATGTCTCTCAGCTGGCCTGGGAACGCCTTGGGGTCCCCCTGGACGAGCTGGAGGAAGTGTGTGTGGATAGGGAAGTCTGGGCGTCTCTGCTTAGACTGCTGCCCCCGCGACCCGGCAACGGATAAAGCGGAAGAAAATGGATGGATGGATGGATGGATGTATTATGTTATGTATAGTGTTATGTTGTATATTATGTTATATATTATGCTGTATGTTATGTTGTGTATTATATATGATATATATGGTATGTATGGTATATATGATATATATAATATATAATTAGGTTTGCTTGGATCGGTTTGCACACCTGGTGTGCAATCCATGAATCTTGGTGCTGTAACCTAGACTATCCTAGCCGTGACTGCTGCTGCTGTCTCACCTCCTTTCAGATACGCTCTCTTTATTCAAGGCTAGGTTTAAAACAGTCCTCTTTAGTTTAGCATATGGCTAGGAAGGTAAGACTCAGGGAAGGCTAAACTCCTCAGAGTGTCAGTCAAGCTTCATAGGGAGTCAGTTTGCTGGGAGAAGTATGGTAACTTGAGCACTATCCTCTCCTCCTTCCTACTTTATCTGTTTAGCATTTTTAGGATTTTGACTGTAGTTTGTTCATTGCTATTCACCCGTTGTCCCATTGTCTGTTTCATGGTACAATGACGGGATCTCTGAGCCTGTCCTCCTCCATCTAAACCTGCGGACTGCCCCGCCCGACCCGCCTGGGAGTGCTTCAGTCCTGCACCGGACCTGTCCACGTTCAGCGGCCACTGGTCCACGTTCTGTAGCTAGCTTAGGTCCTAGATCATTAGCCTGTCCGTCCGGAGGAGCGGATCCCTTTCTCAAATGGGTCTCCCTCCCTGTGGGTTTCCCTAGTTCTCCCCAAGGTCTCTCACTTTTTCCCACTGGGTTTTTTAAGAGTTTTTCCTTGTCGATGCAGGAGGGTCTTGTTGGACAGTTAGTGTCCAACAGAAAGGATTGGTGATGATCAGGACACTTTAGCATTCTACAACATGTATGGACATTTTCTTCTGTGTGTGCTTTATATTCTTCATGTGTTTTAACTGTTGATTCTCTGACCTGTGTTGGTGATTTCACATAGTCCTCTGAGATGACTTCTGTTGTGACCTATAGGGCTATACAAGAATAAATTGTATTGTATTGTATTGTATCTTGCACGTTATTTAATAACACAAACTAGCCCTAACATAACATCGTAAAATTGCATATTTGTAATGTGAGAGGTGTGCCTATAATCTTGTCAGAGTGGGAATATGTTTATTTTTCTCCAAATCTTGCATTTCATGCGTGTTTTGGCGTGTTGTAATGAAGGTTGAAATGAGCGTACACATTTACACCACCTCCAGACCTGGCGTATATTTTTTGCGTATCGTACGCTCACGTCCAGATTGATAAATGCGGAAAAGTGTAAATATTTTGCGTACGCATCATTGACACCCTGATTTGGCCGTAAGCAAGTTTCATACATGAGGCCCACTGTGTTTTCAATCAACACGAGTTCATTTTTTTCAGGTGTTGATGCATTTGCCCCAGGTCCAACCTCCTCCACTAAACAAATAAAATAAATAAAAATAAAAAGAAATCATGTAAATGGTATGAGCAAATATGGCGCCCTGATGCAAAACGTCCATATACTTTTGTCTTTTGACCACAGAGCAAATGTATGATGCACTCACTGACTACTTCCACTGGGCTAAATTAAAATCCCTCAACTTTTCAACGTTGACGTCTCTGACGTGCGTGCCGTTGTCATGGAAACGCAGAGTTGTATTTTCAGTGCTAATTTGGCTTGACCATGTCGGTTATGGTTGGTAAAAAAAAAATAGGAAAATGTTTAAAATGATTTCTTTGGTCAAATTAGTGTATTCATATTGTTGCTCACGTATTTTGCTTTAGACTTTGCTTCATATTTACTCTCAAAATTAATGCTCAAGTGTAGAATTTTTCAGAAGTTTATATTTTTCCATGCAAAGCATTCTGGGTAGCGTCACTGCTTCGCCTATACATTGTGTTTTCAATCAACACGGGTTGATTTTTTTCAGGTGTTGGTGCTATGACAATAAATCATGTAAATGGTATGAGTAAATCTAGATGTACACTGTTCCCACTCAATTAATTAATTACCTGAATACACCGTGTATATATTTCTGTTTTGAACTAGTTCTCGCTGAAAGTTGACATTGTTAGCTAAGAACTACTACTTTTGAGTTAATTTTAATTACTACAGCCAAACATCCTTTTAGTGAGTGCTTGCATTACTCGCTTTTGGTGCTGAAAGACCCATGTGCACGGGGATTCTCGCGATACTGCAGACTAAGCAAGAGTAAATTCACGTGGACTACCCATAAATCTTCCTCATAGAACTGGTATGGTATGGTTTTTATTTTTACAGGGACAGTGTACAATAAACATTAGCCAGAAAGAGAGATGCATTGTACCAGGTTATAGCAGCAGTGGTAATTTACATCTGTAGTCCCTGAGCAGGTTGTTGTAAAACAGTAAAATAAAAGTAGATGGATACATTACATTAACTCAATGTCATACAGCTCGACCTCAGCTGGCATCTCCAGCTTTCATAAAGCTCAGATTTTGTGGGGATTTTAGTGTCCTTTGTTATCCTGAATTTGTTCCCTCTTAAATCCTTTGTTTTTCTTGAAATCTACACTTTAGGGCCACAAACGCTGCTCGTTTGGCTCCCGTTCTAACTACCGCGCTTGCTCTGCTCTGAAAGAATAGTGAGTAGGTCCTGTTGAAAACGGTCCTGTCAATCCGATTGGGATGAGGTCGGTGGCGAGCAATCACCAAGATCACCGCACGCACATGTGTGCTTTTGGATCCACAAAAAAAAAAGCCTCCCTCGGTATATTTCAACCTGCTCTAGGACAACCATCTCGGTGCCTACTCCTACCACCGACTAGAGCATCAGTGTTCAGTGTAGGAGAAGCCCTCTTCTCACGACCCCGCCCCCGTGAGGGTGTCAACGCCAATCAAGGACTATCTCAGTTCAGAGTGCTGACCCTGGGACTCGAACCCCAGACTCCCGAACCGCGGTTTACATTGGCGGGTTGACCTTACCCACGACACCGTGGCGATCAACCGTTTAAATGCCGGTCGGATGTTATATTTAAAGCTGATTTGCATTGTGGGTGGAAATTAAGGCACCCTGATGCGAAACTTCAATTACTTTTATCTTTTGACCACAGAGCAAATGTATGATGCACTCACTGACAACTTCCACTGGGCTAAATTAAAAGCCTTTATTTGTTTTTTGTTTTTTTTTACGTCGGCGTCTCTGACGTGCGTGTCGTGGCCATGGCAACGCAGAGTTTGATTTCATCCGCTACTTTGGCTCAACCCTGTCGGTTATGGTTAGAAAAAAAAAAATACAAAATGTTTAAAATCATTTCTTTGGTCATATTACTCTTTTCATTGTTGCTCACGTAATTTGCTTGCTATGCACAAAACCAAGGAAAACCCACATTGCTTTGCCAGAGGTGAATGAGGCAAAACATATGCGTAATTATACGGCGCAGGGTCTGGTTAGTGAGTAAACGGCTAAAGAAAAATCACTTCACGGAGCAGGGGATTGAGACCATTATGAACGAAGTGCGAAAAAGAATAAAGTCTTACTATTTGGAATTCTCAAAAGTGGCATCGAGGGGCTCAAAAAACAATGTATGGAAAGAAATGACAGCATCTGTAAACAGCGTGGGGCCTGCAACACTCCTGAAGAGGTGAGTTTATTCATGTTCGAAGAAAAATACGCCATGTTATATCAAACAGTTGATATATTGGGCCAATAGTAAGAATTCATTAATTTATGCTACAAGTAAAAAAAAGGGAGCAACCTTAAAATGTAACAAAAAGGCGTTTAGCGCAGCCTATAGAAGAAGTGCTCAGCAGCCCAGGGGGAGGACCGCCAGACCAAAGCATCCAAAAGAAAATATAAAGAAATTCAATTATCTTCAAATGATGTATGTGATTATTATTTTAAAATGGTTGAATGAGAGCCTGTCTGAGCTGTATAGGCCGAAGGCGTTGCTGGCCATGGTCTCTCATCCATGGGGTGCTCCACCAGTGGCACACTGTGGTCCTGTGCCTGTTGTGGAGAACCGAACCAGGACCATGTGGCACACTTGTACCGGGAGGTACCAGAGCGTATACCCCCTGCATGTCCCAAAGCCTGATCAGACCCGCGCAGCGCTCCCCGGTGGTCTTTGCTTGGACCCGCATGAACCAAATGCCATTACGCATTGACTGTATTGGTGCATATAACAATCCACACATTTGTGGGAAACTAAGTTTGACATTGCGCTCACAAAACGCCAGACGTCTGGTGGTTCCTAACGTCTCAAAAATCACTGTTGGCGGCAGAGCATTTAGCTACCAAGCTCCTTTACTGTGGAATCAGCTTCCCATTTATGTTAAGGAAGCAGATACGGTCTCCGCATTCAAGGCCAGGCTTAAAGCACTCTACTTTAATTTAGCATATAATTAGGTAACATATAATATATGGTGTATATATTATATATATATGCTGTATTATGTTATATATTATCCATCCATCCATCCATTTTCTTCCCCTTAATCCATTTCTGGGTCGGGGGGGTGGCCAGAGATGCCACCCAGTTCACAGTTATATATTATGTTATATATTATACAATATATGTATTATGTTATGTATTGTGTTATGTTGTATATTATGTTATATATTATGCTGTATGTTATGTTGTGTATTACATATGATATATATGGTATGTATGGTATATATGATGTATATGATATATAATATATAATTAGGTTTGCACATGTGGTGACAGTTTTTGGAGTAATTACATAAAACCAGCCGCAGCAAATACACGGACGTCAAAGGCCTTTTATCAATGCAGAGACGCCCTTCTGACGCCATGCTGAGCTTTGTGAGGGCCCCCTGCTGTCTGTCACACCCTTGTGTCTTTCGCATCTCGCATCTGTATGCTTGCATCTTCTACCATTGTCTGTCTGTTCGCACCGTCATGCCCTGTGTCTGATTGCCTCACCACAGGGGCATGACGCCTGCGCTTCCTATGCGCCTCCTTCACGGTGGCCCCCTCCGATCTGTTGTGGGCGGGACTGTCTTTCGTGTGTGTCTTGTAATACAGGAAACTCGGGGCTCTGGCTCAGAGCTGATGCATGCTGCCTTTGTGTGTATGAGCTCTCCGCACGTGTGTACAATAAACTTACGCTCCTGATTAAGACAAATACTTTTGAGCTTTCTCCTTCATGGGGTATATAATTCTATAACAATTTGGCGTTGCTGACATGTCTTGGCATGGATACTTTCGGCGGGGACGAGCGGCTTTGTTTGGCCGACCTGGATCACCAGCCTCTGTTCCTTTTTGGAGACAAAGGAGGGCGCGCTCGTCCCGCGCACGGAAGGAATCCTTTTGCCACACAAGACCAAAAAGAACCTAATCTGGTGAGTTTTGTCTTTTCATCTGCGTAACGAGCACTTAAGTGTACACGGGGATTTGTTTATTTATGTATTTTTGGGGTATTTCATGCATTGCCACAGCATAGACTGTGTGCGGGATTTTTGGGGGCTTTTGTTCTAGATTGAAGCTAGCGGCTGCACGTTAGTATCGCTCTGTAAGCGACCCTGGAATCTCTGAGTGTCTTCAGCCAGAACCGCTCCGTTTTCAAGAACGCGCGCTCGTTGGTTGAACCAGCGGGGGGGGGAACGGAGCGCCCCAAAGTGGGTAAGAGCAGGGAAGAGACTAAGCGGGTTAGGCCCATTGTTCGTACGAGAAAATGGGTAAAAATCAATCTAGAAGATGCAAGCTATGGAGTGCTTGCCTATGGTGCAGGCCATTACGCATCTTGCGTGATAATTTAGAAGAAGAAGGGAAGAAAAAATATACTTGGTTTTAAGAATATCACGGCAAAAGAGGTTAGAGAAAGAAATATGTAAAAACAATAGCTCCTCCGCCTTTCACCGAAGCGGAGAACACACAGGCGGACACACACACACACACACACACACACACACATCCCCCACACCCCCACACCCCCACCCTACCGCCCTTTTTCCCCTACTAACAATAAGTGTGCACCCAAACAAGGCGTTGGGTTTTTAAAAAATGAAGCAGACTACTGTTGTCTCTTTTCCCTCTCCCTTATCCAGGTCTGTCGGCGCCTTTCCTCCGCGCTCTGTCCTCTGCCTCAAAGCACCAGCCCCACGCCCCAACCACAGGCGGCGCCCGCACCAGCTGAGACCCCGCGAGAAGTGGGCCCAAACCGCAGAAGAAGAAGAGGCGGAAACAGACACACGCTCAGGAAACCACAGAAGAAGAAGCGGGGGAAGCAAATATGTGAGACACCGACAACTGCTTTGGAGCACAGAGAGAAACTGCTCCAAATCCCGTGACTGTTCTCCACGGAGGGGGCAGCGTGATATACCAAACGCACCCGCGGAAACCCCCTTGAAAGTTGTTCCCGCACCGCAAACAGAAGAAGCCATTGTGACCGGCACGTTTGGGTTATTCACCAACCCTCATGGACCACATGCTAACGCTTTGGGCTACCTGGGCCTCCTGCGGACTTTGAAAAACTTCCACAGCCCGGCGGAAAGACTGTGTGCTCGACATGGGTCGAAGGACTGTTACCGGAGGAGGCGTTAAAGGCAGAGGGCCTCTCAAGCTCACACGGGGCCAGAGGACGGCAGAGGCGGGCACGGAGGAAACACGAGCGACTGACCAAACCTGGGTTCACATTCGTCACCAAAGCGACCGCTCATGTAAGTTGAACAACAACAAATTGCAATTGGCACTTTTTAGAGATAATTCATGCCCGTAATATACGCTAACAATCTGTGGTGTACAAGTTAAAATTCTGGATGACTCCGGGGCAACAAATTCTGTGCTAAAAGTGACAGCCTTTCTGTCTCCCCTAAAATGAGTGGCCGCTTCACATTCTCATTAGCAGCGGGGGGGGGAGAGACGACTAAAGAGCAATTTACGTCACCGCTAACGTGTTTTGATTCTCAGGGCAACCAGCTTAAACATTCTTTTCTATATTCCCCATTGTGCCCGGTTAATCTACTAGGCCGAGACCTTATGTGCAGACTCAATTAAAAATAGATAAATAAAAGGAGGCACCGGTCCCAAAAGTTAACTACCACTGGAAATTGACACCAAACCCTGAGATTGCTAAGTTATTAGCCACAACAAGTGGATAGTGACGCCCGCACAAAATTTGGAGGTCAACCACGCGAACGACCTAAGCTGCTCTCTCCGGTCGTTCCCAGACAATAACTTAGAGTTTGAAAATTCATGGCTTCAGTGTAGTAAAGATAGGCTACAAACGGAGTATGTTTATTGGGATAGGCACCACGCTATGGTATCTGTGCTACTTAATGAGCAACAAAAACATTTTTATCGTGAAACAAAGGTGAAGTATTAAAGTTTGAGACTAATTTACATTTTTAATGAATCCGACCTGGCTTTATTGAAAAAGAAAAAATAAGGAAAATAAACATTTTTAAGGTGACAAGAGCTCATTAGAGATATAGGGGACACCATTTGTGATAAGCCCGACTACAGACCACGTGGTAAACACTAAAGTTGGAAATGGATTTCTTTTTTTTAGGAAAAATCTCTTAAAAAGCTTTGCATGTTCTGCAGGCTCTGAAAGTTGCAACAATATAAATAGCTCATGAGACAATTGTAATTGGACATGGAAAATATAACAAAGTTAAAATTACAGGCCTTCTGTGTGTGTTACATGTTTGTGTGTTATATGTTTTGTGTATGTTATATGTTTGTGTGTCATGTCAAAGTACACTACGTTGACCTTAACAAACTCTGGACCAATACTAACGTGGGGAATCTGCCTGTGATGTGACTGTGATATGAGTGTGATGTGTGAAATGAGGAATGCTGAACGGAATCATGGAATAACAAATGTGTCTGTAATGTTTTAATGTGATCATGGAATAATTATTTTTTTGTCAACAGCATACGGTGTAAGTACTAGAGATTCAAAGATAACGACCTTTATTGAACAGGTGTAAAAGTGAGAGTACTCTGGGGATGAGTACTCTGAGAAAAGTACTCTGCGGAAAGTACTCGGAGATGAAATACCTCGCTGAAGATATTGGGAGTTCCTCCCTCTGCTGTTTGCCCTGACAGTGATTTGGTCCAACCGCAGTGAGCGGTCATTGGGCGGAGGACAACTTTGGTTTGTAAACTCACATTTTAGGGAGTATAAAATTAGAAACATACATTTTGTTGTTCTGTATTTGGCTACAGCCTCCGCCCTGATGCCACACACCGTCTGTCAATGCAGTTATGTTTTGCCCAATTGGAAAAAAGATTGACAAGCGAAAGTGGGCATTTTTTGTGTTTTTTTTGTGTTCTAATATTTCTTTTTCAGATGAGAGATAAACTACCCCTGCTCCAGGGATGACAGTAGTATGGATCAGGAGGAAATGAGCCTCCACTTTGGCACAAAAGCCCACAATATGAATTGAGACCCACTGCTTACTTCTCAGCAAAGCTCGATCCCGTGGCAGCAGGGTTGCCTCGCTGCCTGCGGGCTGCGGCTGCCGCTGAGAAAGCGGCCCTAGCATCACGTGACCTTGTGGGATACACTGGAACTAACTTTGCTTGTGCCCCATGCTGTTTCCCTGATCCTGCTAGAGCAGAGGGCCTCTCGCCTTTCTGCGGCTCGTTGGCTGGGGTACAAAGGGGAGGCACGCCGCTGTATCGCCACAATAGAACAGAGATGCACTCCCAGGCCAGACCTGAAAGAGGTGCCTCTGACTAATCCAGGGATTAAAGAGTTCCGTCTAGGTGACGGATTTCCGTCAAATGAAATTGGTCTGGAAAAAAAAAATATATATATATAATGATAATAATACACACAATGAAATGATTGATTATAAAAATAATATATAGTAATACATATACGTGTGAATCTGTTATATATATATATATATATATCGATGTATAAGAATAATTTGAATATAATTGTATTTATATGTATATAGAAATAATAAGTAATATAATGACGAGTGGGCCTTGAACGTGCCGTGGCCACATGAGCGCTCCGCAAATGAATCAAGGCAATGGGACGTAGCTGAGCTCACGCACAAATGAAGACGCGATGAAGTTAGCATTGGTAACACGGAGGTGAAAGTTTCTGGAAACTGCACGGAGCTTTTGAAAAGGTGAAGAGGAGGAAAATTGAATCTCGAACGGAGCAATAACAGCAGCAGATCCGCGGACTGGTAAGCTGGGCGCGTAATAGACGAAAGGTAATTAACGTTTTACCAAACGCAATGCTATTTTACTTAACGGAATGTACAAAACAGACTTTGCTGCGACTGGGAATGGGGACAAACATGTCTTGGTGAGCTTTTGATATTGTTCTTGTTTGCGATCTTCTTGCAAAACTCAGCGTGATGTAAAAGAGCCAATCAACGAGTCATGGTGCGAAAAGATGAGAGTGGCCGGTGCTTGTGCGTACTTTGCCATAAAAAATTGCATATATGGGAGTAATGAGAAAAAAGTTTTGATTCGCCACCAGCTCAAAACTGCGCACAAGGCAGCTGTTTGTGCACTTTCCCACACTTCATTTAGTTTACCTGGTGCATCAGCAACAACTGACACTAGGCTTGCTCTGGCGGACCATGTCTGTGGCTTTATCGCAGAATAATAACGTTCAGAATATCACTACCGCTGGTAGATTTATTTAAATCATTTGCAGTTGATCGAAGTGCACTGTGCACTCAAACTTGATAGGGAAACCTTTTTCTTAAATATTGACGTGTCCACAAATAAATGTGGACAGAATTTTATCGTCCCTTTGCGATATTTTGACACAGAGCCAAAAGTGCTGGGACAGAGCCAAAGTGTTGACGCTCCATATCGCCTCAAGTAAAGCTACTTCACTAATATTCTGTAAAAAAGTTGACTCGTTGCTTGATCCACTTATATTTCATATCAAAAATACACTGTATATCTTTGAAGAATTCATTTGAGCTGTATTCAATATACAATCTATTATACAATAATATATTTGTAATTAAAAATATAACTTGGTCCTGCATATTACTGTGATTTACATGTGATAAATTTCCATGCAAAAATTTTCAGTCAAATCTTTTTTTTTTTGCTTTAACCCCTGGACTAAAATCCTGACTTGATTTTTTTTATACAGACGGAGCCGCGTCACGTGACAACACTGGGAAGAACCGAGTCGGCTATGCTGTGTGTTCTGATTTTGATACTATAGACTCTGGTAGTTTGCCCCACTACCACTCAGCACAAACCGCTGAGTGGTCGCGCCACCGGGGCTTGTGAGCTGGCAGCGGGCCAAAACTGTTAACATATTATGTGATCCGCGCTATGGTTTCTCTGTGGTGCACGACTGGGAAGCACTGTGGAAAACACCGCAATTTTATGAAATCTGATAGGTAAACCAATTCTTAATTCCACACAGGTTGAACGTCTGCTGAAAGCTGTAATGTTGCCCTTAGAGATCGCTGTATGCAAAATGCCAGGCCCACACTAATGCCACTGATCCCATCTCTGCAGGGAATCGGCGCGCGGACAAGGCAGCGGCATACGCACCTCTACACACACACACACACTACCTCACTCAAGACGTTGATATTTTCTACTCCAGCAGAGACGCTGCCGTAAGAGGGGAATGGGGCTCAACGACGGCATGGTGTGTGTGGCTGGGACCAGACAGCAACCGTGCCTACCACGGCATTTCTTCAGACAGTTTGCAATTTTAGCACATGGTCGAGACCATGCCTCAAAAGGAGGGATGATGTGTGATTTAATCACACAAAATTGGTATACAAAGGGGTTTACGGCATTTGCACAGAGATTCAGCCAAACATGCGCTATATGCCCGCGCACAACCCAGGTAAGTCCCAAAAGTATCCAACAGGCTGCTCATCCTCCGCCCTGCGCCCATTTCAACATGTCCAAAGGGACTTTGTTGAACTCACACCATGCCAAGGTAAGTAATACTGTCTGGGTCTGGCGGATCTCTGGTCCAAATGGACTGAAGTATTTGCAGGCATACCACGCACGAGCAACGCGGTGGTGAGTCACTTTGTAGCAAAAGTCATTGAGGAAGTGGGTGAATTTCTGGGCACTGATATACGTAAACACTGCAGTTACGCCCCCTGGTCCGGAGGCACGTGCGAGCGAGAGAATGGCACTCAAAGCTCTGCCGCTAGCCCCACGTTGGGCGCGGGACCCCGAACAGAGATCTGCCAAGCACCTCTTTGTGTGATGACGACATGCTGTCCCTATTGTAAGGAAATTAATGCACTTTTGTCCTCTATTGCTGCCCAGGTCAGGAGCGCCCTGCCACAGGCTGCGCAGGCGACTGGGTCCTGATGAAGGAAACGAGACGAAAGCATTGGCGGTCCAAAGCGCTGGCTCGGCCCATTCCTCGCCCTCCTGGTGACGGACACTGCCGTTAATTTTTTGGTCGCGGATTGTTTTTTTTGGGTTTTTTTGTTGGTTTTTTTTTTGTTTTTTTGTTGGGTTTTTTTTTTTTTTTGTTTTTTTTTTTTTTGTTTTTTTTTTTTTTTTTTTTTTTTTTTTGAGGTCGCGGAGAGGACTTGGATCCACGCCAACCACTGTCGTGCGGTGCTGCCACTGAGGGCCATAGACGAGGACACCGAGGGCGCGGACGGACCAGGCCCATCCGCGGGCGGCCAACAACAACACCCAGAGAATCCCCAGCGTTCCCGAGGCGACCCCCCTTTGCCAACTCCCCAGCCCCGGATCCCAAGGCTTGGGAGCCATGAAGGCCCTGAGCGCTCTGCTCAGCTGCAGCAAGTATGCAGAGCTGCTGCCCATTCCAAAGATTTCTCCAGAGCTTGCTCCCTCTGGCCATAATGCAGATTTGAGCTCTGCTGGAGTGCCCCTGGTGTCTCGTCTCCCGTGTGTCCGGAGGAGGTGGAGATGAGGGCTGCTCTACAGTCCCTGATGAGGCACATGGTGAAGCGTGCTGTCATGAGGTCTCCCATCAAACGAGCTTTGGGCCTGGCCGATCTGGAGCGTGCTCAAGCCATGGTCTCCACACCCCAAACCCCGAGCACTCTGCCCAACCGAGTGCTGAGGCCAAGGCTTCAACGCAATTAGAGTCTTGCCGCTCCAAGACCAAACATCGCCATGACCACTAACGCTCCACACACGCTCATAGGGAGCGGTGCCACTGACTGCGAGACGGCACTGCTCGTGAGTATTCCCGCGGAAAAGACTACCGAACGTAGACCGGCATGGGCCCTTGGACTGTTATGCTGGCCACACTGACACTACTTTCCGTGCTGACCGTGTTTATTATGTTAATATTGCCTTCTCTTATCGCTGTCCGGATCCATTGTGTTATTATAATTGCTCTTTCTTTTATTGACTAGCATGTGTCTTTTCTTGTCCACTTTGGACAGCAATAATTTAAGTGTTTCAAGCTTGAAGGTGGTGTGATTACGATGCCTCTGGTATTTAACTGATTAATGCAAAAATGGTTTTGAATTATCAAAAGAGGGGAGTGTGGTGGACAGTTTTTGGAGTAATTACATTAAAACCAGCCGCACATGTGGAATCTATGAGAACTATTAAAGTTTAAACAAATATTACTCAGCTGTAACATGCATGTGATAGAACACTGTCAATTAACATATACAGTAAATAGATAGATGACAGATATTAAATTGAAATTCAGGTTATGGCTAAATAGAGGCATACCATATATAACCTAGTTTATTTAGATGCCTGTTAAATATGTTCACATATTTAGCCTGAATACACGGTAAATATTAATGGATTAAATGTATATTACATTTAATCAACTTCTGCTTTACTAAAGTGTTTGGACTGTACCACATCCAGTCTCTTTTTGAGATATTAATTTAATATCTTATGTGACATAATTTAACCACGACAGGAACCTTCCGAGCTTATATTTAATGTAAACAGCGCCAAACCCGCCTTATGTAACTTATTGCTAACTGAGGCAGCCATGAAAACGGATACATAGGTTAGGCCCATTATATGAAAATATAAGTTGGGCCGTGGCCACAAACCTTGAAATGTCAGACGCTTCTCGCCTAATCCTGCAGAGGCCAGCCTTTCTTTGACATGTCGAGGGGGCACAAGATCCATATTTTTATTGTCGAGACAACAGTAGATATGTGTGTAAGAACTGAGGTGTCCGGGTCCGGGCACAGCCAGGGATCTGCTACTTGACAATCTTCTCCCTCCTTGTTGATATGGTCCAAACAGTCGTGAAACCTCGGCTAGAATAAAGTGACAAGTAGCGTTATGAAATACATGAAACATCTACAAATTATAATGTACGAGTGCAATAAACACAAGGCCAATTTCCAAAACCTACCATCAACAGGGTGTCTTGGGGTCATAGTGTGTGAGGGCTGAGGAGAAATTGGCGCTATGCTAGCGGTCTGCGCTGCACACAAATGCAAAGGATTTAGCAGATATGCCAGCTTTCTATTAAGTTAAACTGTAATTTTAGTTTAACGGAGAAATTCATTCATCTATCTGACACATAACACAAACAGACTTACTGTTTTCAAGCCGGTTGGCCACATCACGCAACAGGTCCGCCAGCGATGTACTGCTTCCGCTTGAAGTCATCACTAAAACTCATACTAAAACTGAGCAGTTAGTTAATTTTGATAGCTATAGATTGCTTCTGTCTGGTTGCCCTGGCTGACCTACTGCCCACCAATCCTGCTTTGATTGAGCTCAGCACCGCCCGCCTAATTAGCATACGGCAACACAGAAATACATAAATAAATAAATGAAGAAATGTAGAAATACATAAATAAATAAATGAAGAAATGTAGCGACACAGAAATACATAAATAAATAAATGAAGAAATGTAGAAATACATAAATAAATAAATGAAGAAATGTAGAAATACATAAATAAATAAATGAAGAAATGTAGAAATACATAAATAAATAAATGAAGAAATGTAGAAATAATAAATAAATAAATGAAGAAATGTAGAAATACATAAATAAATAAATGAAGAAATGTAGAAATACATAAATAAATATATGCAATAAATGGATAAATAAATAAAGGAAAAAATGTAGATATTGATAAATAACCTAAATAAAAGTATATTTATTTGATTTCAGAGTAATATTTAGCATATCAATGTAAATATTTAGTTTTTATTGTCCAAAATGAATGTATTTATTAATATATTCCTGTATTTATTTATTTATTTATTTATTTATACTTTAGTCATTTTTGGTCCTCCATACTGCAGAGGGTACGAGTAGTAGAAGGCATAAATGACGGGGCAATCCAAGCAGATTTAGAATATCGAAAAGAAGAAGAGAAGTCTGAGGCACTCTGTTATAGTGAAAAAATAAAAGTCATTTATTAAATGGACTGCCATTACTACTGTAAATGTACCAGAATTGGCAAGAAGGCTATTTTTCATCTGTTTTCCCTGGACATATTTAACCTTCAAGTTGTAGTTAGGTCAAATCAGCCCGCTTTGCACATTTAAAAACTGATATTTTACATCCAAGACTTTTTTTGATATTCTCCACACTGCAACTAAACTTGAAAAAGAGATGATCACAACTTAACTAATTTGGAATGTTTTTGTAAACTGTTACATCCGTAGTGTTCCGGATCCAAAGTGACCACCACAGGAAAAGAATGTAATCAGATTATATTTCTCCAGAAAATATACACGTATACACATCTACATATTGGAATTCAATTTCTGTGTCTACTCGTGTAAACTAGCTGCAGTCATGCATTTAAGCCAGTAATCTGGTATATGTTTACAGCTTATAATGCAGTTGAATGCATTTTGGTCATGATTAGTTTTGTTCTTTCCCATATTTCCTGTCAAAGCTGCCAATGAATGGAATTGCACCCCCAATTAAACATATATAACCCATTCAACATACAGGTTAGAAAATGGCTCACAGCGAATTCTCCTTGCCTCTCACTGCCCCCTGGTGCCTTTTTTTATTGTTGCGTTTGTACCCGCCATGTTCATATCTATGTTTTTTTTTTTTGACTGAGGGTATTGTTTGAATATATTTGACTTATGTTTCATCTGTTTAATTTTTTCTCCATTCAGGAATACACAACAGTCCAGGGATTACAGATGGAAAATAGCCCTTAGGCCAGAAGTAGCCTATTTAGTTTTTGTTCTGAAATCAATAATTTACACATTTTAAGACTTTATAGTGATAGCCACCAGCTATTATTGTGCACGACGACTGCTACCAAGCTACATAGGAACATTATGTGCCATTAGCAACACAAAACGAACACGACTTAAAAGTCAACCTAAAAGCAATAACATACATTTACCATTTATACCCTTAACGTTTGTGATGACATGTGTGTTGTGATGAACCTTGAGTTGAGGGGTGTTTGGAACAGGTTGTATGAAGCTAGCTCTATTTTACATTTTACTTTTGTCAGTAAATCCCTATAACCGTGGTGATTTTTGGAACAGAAGTAGAGACAAGTAAAATACAACAAGCTTTTATTTTTGGTTTAAAAACACAATAGAAGACGCAAATGAAACATTAAATGTTTAGGCATTGGACATAAAGTGACGCATCAGACCGTCCCTAACATCTCCGCCCTCTCCCTCTGCATCCTGTGCCACTGCTACCACAGGCTCAACTGTTGCTACAGGTGTGTCCCATTCCGTCACGTAGGTCTCTCCATGAGTTTCGCACAGATTGTGCAGAGTACAGCAAGTCAGCACCATTGACTTACATGTAACCAGCTCAATGTCCGAGTCACACCTTTTCAGAAGAGAGCGCCATCTTCCTTTGAGCCTGCCAAAAGCGTTTTCAACAACCACTCGCGCTCTGCTGAATCTTCTGTTAAATACTTGCTGTTCGACTGTCAGTCGCCCGGTGTCCTGAAAAGGTTTTAGGAGCCAGTTCTGCAGGGGGTAAGCATAGTCCCCTAGGAGGTAATAGCCAGCAGTCACCCCACCAACGTCTCTTGTGTGAGCTGGGAAGAGGTTTCCCCGGCTGGCTAACTCCCACAGGCTAGAGAGTCTTAAGACCCTGGCGTCATGTAAACTCCCTGGCAAACCGGCAAACACATTCCAGAACCCCTTTCCATCAACCACACCTTGGAGAATGATAGAATGCCACCCTTTACGATTGAAGTAGTCACAATGGTACTCCCGTGGTGCTATGATTGGTATGTGTGATCCATCAATAGCACCAACGCAGTGTGGGACCCCCCATCCGTTCTCATTGTAGGCAGCTATCTCTCTGAATTTCTCCTCGTTAGGACACCGGATCAGCTCTGGGACCAAGACCGTCTTTGCTGCAGCACAAAAGTCCTGCACACACCGGCACACCGTTGTTATGCTGACTCCAACAAGGTGACCAATGCTTCTGTACTCGGAGCCAGTAGCAAGCTTCCAGAGTGCGATAGCCACCCTCTTCTTCAGGGGCACACAGTCATGGAAACTAGTGTCTTGTCGCTCCATAATCGGCCGCAGTTCCAGGCACAGGAAATCCAACGTTTCTTCTGACATTCGGAAATTCTGCACCCACTGCGCGTTGCTGAATTTGGGGACTACAATGTCCCACCACTCGGAGGCTCAGTTGAATGCCCAGACCGATGGCTTACGGCGGCTACGCAAGACGAGAGCCATCTGAAAAACACATTGAGAATACAGTTTAATGCTTAATAGTGAAAACCAGCAGCCATTACTGTGCACAACGACTGCTACCAAGCTACATTACATAGCTACAAAGGAAAAGTAACTTACCCGCAGACGTCTTTTTGCAGCTCGTTTTGCGCACAGACTGTTTGTGCCATCCTTGGCTCCATCGTCCCGCTGCACGGCTTCAAAAAGCTTCCTGTACTTTGCAATTCTATTGCGTCTTGCCGCCTGGATTTTTCTCTGGCTCTTGATCTTGTGTATAAGTACAAGCCACAGAAAGAACAGAAGGTACGTCCCGGTGGTCTCCATTGTTTGTGATGGTGTATGCTGTTCTTCCCGCTTTTTGTGTGTGTGCGTCGCGCGCAAATGACGTCACTACACTTTTTGCATCCGTGGTATGACGAAGCCTGCCTACATTCCAGGAGGTGCTATTTCAATGGAAAACCAAGTGAACTCGGCTTTTGCGCGCCGAGTAGATGACACTGTGGAAAAACGGCATAATTTAACTGGATTCATGACCTCAGTATGGCCCTCTACCACTGTGGTAAAGAACAGAAACTTTTACTGTAGAAATGTTGAGAAATATTGAGTCAAAGTACCCCCTTTGGTCCAAAATACACAAAATTGTGCAAAAATTTCCATTTTTGATCCACTGTAACGTTTTACTGTAAAATGGTGTGCGACTAATTTCACTGGATTTATGACCTCACTATAGCCCTCTGCCACAGTGCTAACAAGCAGAAACTTTTACTGTAGAAATTTTGAGAAATATAACAAGGTGTGCGACAAATTACACTGTATTCATGACCTCATAACTGCCATTGACTGATTTTCTTGTGTGTGTGCTTTAATTCAAGAAATAAATACAAAGGAAAAAATGAAAGAATTTAAAGGACAACTCACCCTCAAATACACTTTGTGTATATATAATAGTGTTGTGTACATATCCTGGTCATAATTTTGTCACTTTAGTGCAAATTAGTTGAAAGATCAACTTTCTGCATAAAACCGTCAGTAAGGCGCTATCTGCTGGCGACCTGTATTTACTACATTTGAATTTTGAATCTGGCGCCAACATTGGCGCAGCAGTGATACCTGACGTCTGCAGTGAAGGCTGACGTCAGTTGCCCTGCCGCCCAGTGAGCGTGAACGGCCCAGTCTCGTTCACGCTCCCGTAGCGAGTTGGCGAAGGAATAGCAGAGAATTTTATCGATTGTCAGGTTTGCGATTAGTTATAGCATTTAGGTAGGTTTTTATTAGCATAGCTGTTTGTATTTGTGACGGCCCCCTCTGCTGGTCTTGTGGTGGCAGTGCTTGAATTGCATTCTGCTGAGATGAAGGGAGGCAGATGGGAAGTCACGTGTGACCTCCTGGATGCTTTTAAAGCGGATTCCTCTCACTCTGTCTCTCTCTCTCACCTGGCTTCTGGGCACCTGCCGGCGTGCCCGGCAGGTGCTTCACACCAGAACGTCCTGACGCGATCCGGAAGTACCGGAAGTAGCCGGCCGGCTCTAATGCTAACAGAGCTATGCTAGCGGCTTCTTGTGTACAGATCTTCTCAAATATGCAGCTTTGCAGCGTGTCTTTGCTCACAGACATTCCACGGGCTTTATACAACAGTAATATGTGTTCACGGAGGTGCGCCATATGTTTATTCATATTATTAAACGGTATTTCCGCATCGGCGAACACACTTGAAGCAGTTGCATAAGGTCACGGGAGCATGACAACGCATATTTTCACAAGCACAGAGTCCCCCATTGTCAACCCTGGTTTGAGTTCTGGTGAAGTCTGGTGTGGGTCCTGTTTTGGCTGTTTATGAGTATTTTCAGTGTGCTCGCTCAGTCCGCTAATGTCCCCGTGACCACTTTGCTGCTCTCTGATTGGTTGTTGCACGAACGTCGCAAGGAAAGGATGAGCAGAATCCATCTCCTGTGGGCGTTGATTTTTCGCTCCTGCTCCACCCTTTTCACTTTCCCGCCAAGTCCGTGCGTCATTATTGAACAGTCCGTTCGTGCGAACTGAGAGGTCCGTGCGTTGTGACGGTCAACGCGCGCCACCATAGACTTTGCATTGAAACCCGACGCAACGCATGATCCGGTCTGAAAGCACCATTAGCCCTCCAGGCTACGCCCATTTGGAGGAAGATTTGAACAGGAAATGTGAGTGACGTAAGCCTCGAGGAGCAGGGGTGAGAAGTTCTTTAACACAAGATAGATAGATGATAGATACTTTATTGATCCCCGTAGGAGAAATTCATGTGTCCAGTAGCAGCAGAAATCAAAATCAAAATTGATCATGGAGTAGCCACAGTAGCAGATGTGGCCTCTGGGTGGAGCAGGATGGGTCACATTAGTAGAGGTGGAGTAGCCGCTTGGTTCGGGCCATTTTCTCTGCTCTAGTCCAAAGTAAAATGCTAAATGCTTCAGTAGCATTTTTCAAAAAGTTAGCATTCCTCCAGTGGATTTTCACCTGATCCGCTTGGTTCGGACCATGAATCCTCTCTGCTCCTGTCTGGACCAGTGTAAAACCATGAACATTGTACTGCAGCAACATCTCAAGTAGAAAAAAGCAAGAAAAATTAAAATTGTAAAGCACAAAACAACAACTGTTTCAGAGCTACTTAAGACTTGAGCTCTACACGGCGACCAAAATGACCAGCCCAATCACACACTGAATCTCACTCAATATGGTATAAATAATTGTAATATTCAATTTGTAATTTTTTTGCAATATATAGACTTACAGAAACATGTCTATTTATAATAAAAATAAATAATAAAGATGCAAACACAATAAACAATACCCAAAACCATAAACTTATGGAGACGGTGGAATGGGTCGGGTCCTTGCCAGACCTCTGTCTGCTGCCAAATTAAACCACCTAATGCAGTGCTTAAAAACCTCCACGTCCGTGATTGTGCGGCAGAGATTATTCCTTTTTACAGCTTCTGGAAGAATAATAACAATACAAAGAGATTATTTAGTATAATACTTTCATACAATAGGCACATTTTACATGTGCACATGTAACATTTTGATGATAAGGATTACTTCCAATTAATACTGTGTCTTTAAACTGAATTAAATTATAGCTCACAAGCCATGAAATCATGGCTTATTGACACAATTTTGCTCCATTGAGGTTTGTGTTTAAAAAGCAATGAACTCAAACGTAGCGAGGACCCCCAGGCACACAGTATGTCAGTATTTGACAGTATTTGAACTCACCCAAAATGAGAGTCTTCAAGGCCATACTTTTGAATGGTATTTTGCCATGAACCCCTTACCAGCTGATTTTCTGGGCACAGCTGTCGTTGAAAATGCAGGCCAGGATATTCCACGTGACTTTTTTGTGGTCTTGCCCACCGATTGCTGAAAGCTTTTTGATCTGCAACATAAACAATCCGTTTTATTCTCTTAGGACAGCGACTTCTTGGGGTCATACAAGTTCCCCAGGCTCCTCGAGTTTGTTAAAACCGGTACAAGCCAGGCTTTGATAACCACTACCTTAATACTTTCTTCCATTTGTTTTTGGATGAATGATGTTTAAATGATTTCTTATTTTCATTATTGATTTACTCATTTTCAAACTTGACAATACTAAGACAATGTGAATTATTCAAACTAATTTTAATGGCTGCTACTACCCGTTTTTTTTTTTTATATTGATGCACTTTAACCAAGCACTTTAACTGACTGCCGTAAAGCATTGTATTGTTTGAATCAAATGTGTAACCAACCACTTGCTGCTTCAGTTCCATGTTGGTGCCTCTAATCCATGCCTCCATCCTTTCCACATCCTCTAATGTGTTGAGTGGAAATGTTACTGCCTCTGGGAAGTTCACTTCGAATTGTGATGGAGTTGCACACACTTTGCTTTGCAAATAATTCACTTTCAGCATTAATTGCTCTTGCTGGAGCTTTATCGCTTCAAGAAGGCCCAGTATTTGGATCTGTGTAGCTGAAAAACGAGGCAAAATGTGCTTTTAAATAATGAATCAATTACCAGATTAATAAAATCAAGCCACAAATATTACAATTTAATTGCAACTATTATTCTGTTTAATATTTATACCACCTTTTAAAAAGGTCAAATTCAAAGGGGAAGTAGGAGTGTGTTCTTTGGCCATTGCTTGTGTTGTTGGTGGTGGTGGTGGTGGTGGAATAAATGGAGCTTTTCTTTTCTCTTTTCTTGGCTCTGGCTCAGAGCTCTCTGAGCCACTGTCTCCATAAAAGTGACTGAGGATACATTTAACAGCATTAGTGTTTTACCAGTTACCAGTAAAACAATCAAGATGAAGAGATTCTTTATTTGTGCCACAGTGGGAACATTTTCGATTAATTCACAGATTAATTGCCATTGCTAGAGATTATTGTATAAAAATCACACTTTACTTACTTTGTTTTACGCTTCCTCTTTCTTGGTCCAGCATGCTCCTCGTCTGACTGAAGGTCAGATGTGGAGCAGGTCAGTGCCCTCTGCAAAGTTTGCCTGACTTCAAGGTACTGGTCTGCAAAACAAATTTTTTTTCTGATCTCATCACATAAACATAGTCCCAAAAACACCAAAAGCTGAAGAAAACATAAAATTGGCCATATCAGATCACTCCAATATTTTGTCCAAAACCGCTGTTGATTGTAATATCTTCTTGTAGGTCAGAAGTGTCTTTATGAAGCTTACCACATGTTTTCAGGATGCGTATATCAAATTTAAGCCAGTCGTCTCCGGGAAGCTCCTTTTTCCTGCATGCCCTATCGATGCGAGCATCATGTTGAAAAGGTGGCCAAAAGCACATGCCATCTTCAACCCACACCGATGGGGCAATAGAGAGAAGCTTGTTCTCAACAAATTCAATTAAATGATACATCACAAGACTGAAACAGAAAACATAACAATTACACATCTATCTATATGCAAAATCATCAAGCATTTATTTACTCACACTATTTACAACTTTGGATTTTTTTGACTAAGTAGTGAGGTAGTTTCCCCAGTCCCCCAAATCACACACAAACATTTAAAGCCGCTCACAACAGGTTCCATAATCTTGAATCTAGCAACTATCAACCAAGGAGTCAATCTCTGTTTTCACTTTCCGATTTCGAGGATAAAAAGCATCTGATTTGAAGTTATTAGGGACAAAGACAATATCAACATAAAAACATCTCGCCCCATGCACCCACCCCCCTCATACGCTATGTTTATAAGGTATGGCACAAGGGGAAAGCCACAAAATCATCCTTGTGGGGCAAAAGAACTACCTTATGGGTGAGCTCTTCTACTCGTGCGCACTTTACCAATTGCGATAGGTTAGATACTTTAAATATCTGCAAGAAGTCTGATTCAAAGGGATATGTAAAAAATGATGATTTTTGGGAATATTCTCTGTACATTACAAACAAACCCTCATCAAACTTTACAATGTTACAGATTTCACAAACATTTTCTCCAATTGCAAACACATTATCACCCAAAGAAATTTTCAACGTCCACTCCTCAGAAACCATTTCTCTGTACTGTTTATGCACATTAGAAATGTTTACCACAGGTCCAGCAAGATGTTCCTTTTTCAAAGTTATTTTTTCTTTTTTTTCCTCAGTAACATCCATCTCTGATAAACGACGAATGATTTGAGCAACTGGACAGTGGGGCTTTCGCAGCATTTTTTTCAATTTGTAAAGGTAGCTCTCGTAAGGAAATGAAGAAAATGAATCAAGAGCGCCATGTTTTTGAACATCATTAGGAAGATGTACTAACGAATGAATATTGTACACAAGTAGATCATTCCCATAAATGCGACCAAAGTACTGAACGAAAGATTTCAACAGAGTTTGGGCATAATTGGCATGACAAGAAAATGTTGGATTCACCAAAATAGCTATGCCACAAAAAAAAAGCAAACAATTATCATACATTGCTCTGTCCAAAAATGAGGAAAGCATGACAGGACCTGTGTAAAGAAGAAATAATCTGAATTCAGTAGCTTTCCATCTGTCTACGTCCCGAAGAGAACGCGGTTTTCTTGAGAATTCCACTGGAATGTAGGGCCGCATATCAATTAATTTTTGGGACATTATCTCAACAATATTGGCAGGGATTCGAAAGTTCAATGAACCTCGTAACCAAATGCTTAATAATCTCCTCATCACTCCCAAACACACCAGATGCATATAATCAAGAGGGAATCCAGTAACCATACCAATTTGGCAGCCTAGAAATGGGTTTGGCCCTTGACGGTGATGTATATCATCAACCATATCTTCAAATGAAGCATCCATTCTTAATGGAGAGTCAGTGTTTTCAAATGTCATCCGATTATTTACATATTTTCCAGGTTCAACACATTTGTCACAGCCATGATAGGCATTATGACCTTTAGTATTCTTTACAAATGATCGTGCAGGGGTGTCGCAAATCACTGCATCCAGCTTTAGTTTTAATGTCTTGTCTCCAAACTCAAAGCCATTCTCCAAGTATTTTAATTCTGTGACAAAATCCAAGAGATATTCATGAGGGGAGTTTGGTTTCTTGGGACCAGAAAACAGGGCCACAACTGCTGGTTCTTTCATAGGCACAGAAACAAGAAGAGCCAGAATATGCCACATTTGTATGCTAGAGCTTTTAAAAAGGGGAAGGCCGTCAATGTTAATGTGGAATTTTAGAGTAGTGTTGTTTGCCAAAGAGTTTATGCATTTGGAAAGAGTGTTTGTAAGAGAGTTTAATATACCAAAATAGTGGTATTGTCCACCAGCCTTGTCTACAACAACATAGTCTGTTCTTGTTTTCAAAAGGGTACGGGCATCTTTAGGTAGGCCAGAATGATACACTCTGAGAATGGCCAATAGTGCTGTCAAAGCAACCAGGGAAATTTTGAAATGTTTGGCCCAGTTTGTAACCCTATCCAGAAGGGAATCTTGGATATTTTCATTCTCTGATTCTGACTCAAAACTATAATTTGCTTCAACATAAAAATCATCACTATCATAAACAACATCATCCATCTCTCCTGGGGCCAAGTCCCCCACCTCTCCTGGGGCCAGGGGCCAAGTACCCCATCTCTCCCGAAGCCAAGTCCCTCATGTCTCCCGAGGCCAAATCCCTTTTTTGATCAGCAATATCCTTAAGTCTCCTTGCTACATTTATCAGGGCCCTCCGTCTTAACGCCGACTTGGAAACTGGCATTGTCTTTCTATTCATCTTCTGAAAATGATTAGAGCATAAGTTAGGGCATTGGTTACTCGATAAACTATAAAGAGGATATCTTCCCAGGGATTTTCAAAATATAGTGTCACAATATTATTTTATTGTTTTCAATATGACACCATAGTTGCAATACTGTAACTTTATAGCACTTTAATAAAACTAAAGAGTATTATTTTCTAAACTGACATTGAATATATTAATTAAAATATATATTAGACATTTAATATATCTAATTTAATATATATTGATTTTAGTGAAAGGTTAGCTTCCTTTGCTCAGTTTTCATTTCTCAGCTCTAACCAGCATTCAGGATTTTCTTGCTGAGAATTTTTGAACTGTTGTCAGTCTTAGAATTTGACCTATAAATGTACATGAGATCTGGAGGATTCTACATGTCAATGCGCGATCTTGAAATACATTAGGGGCGACAGTAGCTCAGTTGGTAGAGCATTGGCCTTTGAGCCTGAAGGTCGTGGGTTCGAGCCCACTGTAAGACCTACTTCACGACTCCCACTGATGACTGCTGTCGTTGTGTCCTTGGGCAAGACACTTAACCCCACTTTGCCTGAAGCTCCCACTGAAAGATCTCAGCTCCTGTGGACTCACCACCTGCAGGAGGATCAGTGAGGGGCTGGTGCTCTGTGTACTGGGTGGCATCTCTGGCCGCCCCCCCCCCCCCCCCCCCCCCCAACCCAGAAATGGATTAAGGGGAAGAAAATGGATGGATGAATGTACATGAGATCTGGAGGATTCTACATGTCAATGCGCGATCTTGAAATACATTAGTATGGTTAATGGTTGATAAGGGAAAAAGGAATTGCGTTTTAGTCTCACAGGTGCCACTAATATTGTCCCTTCCATCGTGCCCTGTCAAGTTTGAAAAAGGGATCATTGGGGACCAGTTATAAAAGAACTTCCCGAACAAGAATATTTTAGAAAAAGAATTGTCCAAATATGTAGAAACCTGCATCATAACAACAAGACAGAGTATAGAGGTGACTCCTCTTTTCTCACATTGTAATGGAGCTAACAGCACACAATGCTGGCCAGTTAATGCTGTTAATGACATTCCCACCTGATAAATCACTGGCACACAAATACACTGCACTAGTAAACATTCACAATGGCATAGCAATCACAGAACCCAGTTTTCAAGTTAGTCAGTTAATGAGCACACCTCTTAGATGATATGAACACCTAGTGACATGACTGACCCCTGCTGGACAAAGCTAATACAAACAACATTGAAGTTACTTACAGTTTATGTAGGGTCTCACAAGTTCTCTAGTTTACTGTACGGACGTCCTGTCACCTCTGCTAATACAAAAGAACAGAAAATTGTACATTTTGTGAAACCCTGTTCAGTGAAAAGTGCCAAATATATTTGTTACATGTAGTATCTGCCAGGGCTGGACTGGCCATCGGGCGTACCGGGCAATGCCCGAAGGGCCGATGCCCATATTTGGGCCGGTCTGTCTGCCACATAAACATGTTTGTGAAAAGTGTAAATTCGTTGAGAAATGTTTGAGGGGAGCGCGCGTGTCCGCGGGGCACCTGCTGTATGTACTTGAACGGGATTCCACCACCTCAGCGGCCGCAGTGTTCCCGCATCCAGCAGCTCTGAGCTGGACGCAGGAACTGCTCACCGGGAACCGCTCACAACACAACACAGCTGACACGGTGAGCGCGTAGCCGCAACGTGACCATGTACCCAAGACCATAAAAGCGCACAGGACCATGCATGTCTTTTCATAATTTGTGCATCCAATACATACACCGCTGCAGAAAACAGTCCGCGTCTCCCCTCTCCTCTAAATTAAAGTGATTGTCTGGAGTTTGTCAGAAAGAGAGACAGAGAGGTACTTGATTTGAAAAAAACGGCGTAAGCTCCCTCCCCCTTCCTTTCTGATTGGTCTACACCTACGTTTCCGTAACACTTTGAAATGTTAATCAGAGAACACATTATACATATACATTATTAATACACATGCACGGAGGTTTTCAGAATTATTTGTGAACGTTTTAATGAAAAAAATAATGTTTTTATGCACACAAAAAGCGATCGCGGCAAACCAGGAAGTGCTATTATCATGAATTGCACATTATAGGACATATCTGCAGAGGATCTGATTATGGATATAGGTTCAGAATATACATAAGTACCTCAGCGCGGATGTTCAGAATTCTTTGTTCAGTTTTCATGTTGTTCCAGAGCCTAATAGAGGCTCCGCGAAAACAAACTGCGCATGCGCGCAGCTGCGAGCATCAGCGCCGATGATTGACAGCCCTTGGCATACTCGATTGGTTAACCTCGACGGCACGTGGATTCTGAACTATACATAGTTCCCACAGACCAATGAATGTCACATGACCTCCTCGGAGACGCCATCTTTTATGGCACGCTGCTGTGTTTGTGCATTCCATTAAACAGAAGAATGAGAATAAATGTAGATATTCAAACGCAAATTGGAAAAAAAAGGGCAACTTTTGAGCAAATAATTGTATATTAATACAATGGCACCACAGTTTAACGTGCTACGGACATGTTTTACATATTTGATCAAATTATGCAGCAAAAATTAACAAGCAATGCAAACATTTCTCAAAAACTTTAGATTTAATACCATTTGGAGCTCCATTTAATTATTTTAATTATATTAACAATTAATTTAATTAATGCTAATGCCACACGGACACTCTGGATTGCTGTTATTGTTTATTTCCGCGTTTTTGACCGTATGTTTTGGTGAATGGTGGGCAACTGATTTTTCCAGGCGTAAAGAGCAGTTTATTTTATGACACAGATCTTTTTACAGAAGCAATGCTGTTTGTGAACATTGTTTTAGCCCACCATAGAACTATTATTATCTATTTAATACATTTACGTTGCCCTCGAGAGCCTCGGACGCCACACCGATCCTCCTCATAATAAAGTAATCTAACGCTAAATAATGAAACTCTCAAGTTACCAGATATCAGCATACACAAGTTAGTACTGAGTAAATTACGTCTGTCAACACATTATAAGATACGATACGCACCTGACACAAAGTGCTCCGAGCATATTCTTGCGTGTTTTGAGGGAGTTTCTTGCCTGTTTATCTTCGCAAGCCATAACCTCCGTGGTTGTTCTGACAAAAGCTTAGTCTTCTCACATTCATGAAGTCTAATGATGGGTATACTGTAAAATCCAAGTTTAACGGAACCTCCGGCACGATTTGAACATCCATTGACCCAGCAGGAGATGACCATTTTCAACTTTATCACGACATTAACACGTTTCAGCTTCTTTTTCTATTGTTTTGCCCACAGAATGCCAAGACAAATGGCGCCGGGTCGGCAAATCCCCGTATGTAGTGACGTCATGTGGGAACTATGTATAGCTAAGAGCAGGGAAGGCGGGACTTGCCCGTAATATTAGAATTAATAAAATGACTTATTTTATATCAACATTTAAGGCCAGGAGGTCAATTTAACACATTTCCTAAAATTTGTAATTCATTTAGAGTTACAGACTATCACTTTAAAGCTCGGGTACCTAAATTTGTTCATGTTTGAGCCCAAAAGAAAAATGTTGTGAACAGATTAAACAGATTTAGAGCCAGCCAATGGCTGACAAAATGCATTTCAGAATTTTTTACCAATTCTCATCCCTGTAACAAACAATATTGTCTGTGCCCACCTCCCTCACTCTGAGACATGTTTATTACTCTGTTTAATGTAGACTATTGTACTGTATTTTATTGTTGAAACTACAGACATCCTGATCCTCTACAGTATTTGCTTCCACATACTGTATAAACCAGGGGTCGGCAACCTTTAGTGCCCCTAAAGTGCCAGGCGGCGTGTGCATTATAGACTGTGTGTGCGCATGGATCCCAAAGATAAAGAGAGAGTCGATAAGACTGGACTAAGAATGAGAATGAACATTTTCTTTCAGTCAATGCAATGTAATGAAAAGTTTTGTTGCAACAGGAGGAACAATGAAGCTTTAAACACGCTCACTGAAAGATTCATTCATAATAAAGTCAGAGCACCTATTATCAGACTTCAAATACCTTCGCAAAGACGGTGAAAGAAAAGGCCATTAAGGACATACAGGTCCAGCAAACTTCAGCCTGTGATGGATATGAACAGACAGTGATGCAGGTGAACTCGGAGCCAAAAAGCAGATTTATTTACTCTATTTGTACAATTGCATGAAGGCAAAAAAATGGAAGTTAAACTTAAAGCAGAGTTGTCACGTGGTGCGTCATTCTCTCCAGGACACGCTGCAATGAAAATGCACATTTGATAATCATGAATGGTTTTTATGTGTTTGTAGCCTTTACTTTGTAATTTAGATATTAGTCTAATATAGCTAATATAGCTAATATAGCTAAGGTAGCTAATATAGCTAATATAGCTAATAGAGCTTCAGCCCCTGTTACCTTCATATAAGCCTTATACAACGCTGTTTTTTTTTTTTTGTCAAATAGGGCTCCTTGAACCTTTTGAGTTGCCTGGGCCGCTAAAAAGGAAAAAATGCTCGGGCCGTTTTTTTGTCCCAGTCCAGCCCTGGTATCTGCTGTGATCGGACAAACATGCGCACATACAGTACACACTTAAAAGTAGCTTACAGTATCCAGGTGGTAAATTATGGAATACTAATACTAATCATCTCTTACACGTAAAAGAAAGTACAACAACTAAAAACATTCGGATAAATACTAGAAACTAACTACAAAGGTATTCCTCATAGACTGTATTCCTCCAGCATCTGTCAAACTATCTTAACGGTTATACACATATGTGACTCTCGGATTTAACGCAAACTTACTGGTAAACTTTACTGCGCTCTAAAAGCAGGCACAAAACATTCACACAGACACACTATAACCCCAGTTAACTTTATAACACAACTGGGGATAATATAAATTATCTTTGACGATGTACTCACAGCGGACTTTCGGAGAATGCAGTTAGCCCCGAGTGTCAGTTTGTGCGCGTGCGAGATGCAATTGATGCGCGGCGCGTCCGCAGCGCGGATCACACGCGTATCTCTGCGGAGGTTAGAGAGCGTCCGCTCTGTGGATCTGGTTTGAATCCGCCGCGGGTCCGCTCTGCGGATTTGATTCTGGGGCGGATGTGGCGGACCGAATGCGGATCCGCCCCGGAGTCTGTTGTTATCTGGGGCGGCTTCTCTGCAGCACACATTGAGCACTTGTTTGCAATATCAAATACTGAAATAAATTACCAATAATAAATGAAAGAAATACCCAAAGATGCCGATGTAACTAATAACATTGCTTGTCCAACAATTACCTGATGCTTCAAGTTTGTCTTGACCATTTTGGACCAAAATGGGTACTTTAATTAACTCAATATTTCTCAAATTGTCCACTGTAAAGGTTTCTGGTGTTTAGCAAGTAGTAGAGGGTAGTAATGAGGCTATGAATCCAGTTAAATTAGCCGCAAACCTTTTTACAGTAAAAAGTTAGTATTGGTCCAAAAGTATTTTGGACAAAAATGGGTAAATTGACTTAATTAATTATTAAAAATGTTATCAAATTTCTACAGTAAAAGTGTCTGGTCTTTAGCATAGTGGTAAAGGGCAATAGTGAGGTCATGAATCCGGTGAAATTAGTTGCACCCCTTTTTACAGTGGATCAAAAATAGTGAATTTTCACACCATTTTGTGTATTTTGGACCAAAGGGTGTAATTTACTCAATATTTCTCCAAATTTCCACAGTAAAGGTTTCTGTTCTTTAGCACAATGGTAGAGGGCAATCGTTAGGCCATGAATCCAGCGGAATTAGTTTTTAACCTTTTTACAATAAAAGGTAACAGTTGATATAAAATGGGGAATCTTCGAACAATGTTGTGTAATTTTGAAAAGGGGTACTTCGACTCTGTGAAAGTTTGTGGTCTTGGGCACAGTGGTAGAGGCAATAGTGAGGTCATGAATCCAGTGAAATTAGTCGCACACCGCTTTACAGTAAAAAGTTACAGTGGATCACAAATGGGAATTGTCACACAATTTTGTGTATTTTGGATGTAAGGGGGTACCTTGACTCAATATTTCTCCAAATGTCCACAGTAAAAGTGTCTGGTCTTTGACACAGTGGTAGAGGGCACGGCGCAGTAGTGAAATCATGAATGCAGTGTAGTTTTCGCACCGGTATGGTATGGTAGCCTGTTCGTACCACAACATAGTACAAATTACATTTCGTACTGAGGTCTGGAGGCGCTCCATTGAGCTTTGTTTACAGATAGGAAGGGTTAACTCCTTTTGCAGATTGAAAAGATTGGATCTGATTTTACTGTGACGTATGTAATGCGCCCGAGTCTGTCGTTAGCGTTTAGCATTTAGCCTAGCCATCCCCTTTGCCGCAAACGGAGCCCGTGGGGAGTAGCGCCACAATCTTTCCAGCGATTACATTTGCTAAACATTCCTCTTGCTCCGTTTCAATTTCTTGATAGAACCAGACCGGATTACTTTACTATCGCATTTTTTGCCATTGCCAAACCACAACCTTCCCGTTCGACGCAAACTCTTGACATCACCCACAACTAACTACAACACCTGCCTTCCGCGCTCGCTGAATGGTCGGTCAAAATTCAACCAATTGTAATCGCTAACATGGGGACCAGACCCAGACGTTACATGCAGTGAAATGATGATTGAACGGAGTGTACGAATGGCTAAGGCCAGGCTACCGGTATGGTGTCCCTAGTGAACTACAAATCCCATAACCGTCGCAATTTATATATATTTTTTTGCTTTTTTGTTTTGTTTTTTTTATTTACAAAAAGACAAATATACATATACAGCGATGCAAACAATGACGAAGACAAAAAGAAAAATAATTAAAGCCGCAAGCGGCGATGAAAGGCCTCGCCCCTCTTGCGACCGCCTCCCGGGCGCCGGTCCCACAAGCGTCACGCCGATGAATTGGCAGCCCGATCTGACCAGGATTACGTATATAAAAGCTCATTAATATGATAAAGTGCGTCCCTAGTGGTCACCTCCGGGACATGCACCCTCTACGTAGAGTAGTATTTTGCTCGTACAGATGTAAAGATTTGATTTTGCAACTTTGGTGAAGATCGGAAAAGTTTAGGTCAGAAGCCTTACATAGGTGGCGCTGTAGAGTCATATTAGGTGTGTGTTTTCACACCATTAAACTCAGGCCATTACCAACTGTTAGCGACGTGAGTTTCAGCTCTGTAGGTCTGAGCCTGTGGTCAGGAGAGCATCAAACATGGAGAAATTCCCCGCTACCTCGCATGAAAACGATAACAAAATTCTAACTTTTATGTGATGATTGCATAACTTCAATCCGTCCAGATGGAGAAATGACATGGTAGAAGTCTGTGCGATGAAAATCCAGGGACTAGTACGAAGCCAAAAATGCAACACCTTGAACTGCCTGTAGGTGGCGCTGTTGCACTCACAGTTGTGTGTTGCATATCGTTGTGTTCAGGGTCATACGCTGTATTTCTGAATTCATTTTTAGCCTCATCGGACAAACATTTTGCCCTAAAAAGCTCATTCATTCACTTTCCGGCGCCCCCGGTGGTCAGGTGTGGGACGTACAACTTTTGCGTAATGTAATGTTTTGCTCGTCTCGGTCCAGAGAATACACTCAGCGATTTTCGGGCCGATCCGAGCACTAGTGCCCTATTACTTTCCGAAAGGTGGCGCTAAAGAGCTCATATTGGGCGAATGATTTTATTGTCATTGCGTTCAGGGCATAACCTAATATTACTGATGTGAGTCTCAGCTCTGTAGGTCTGAGCTTGTGGCCCTCAGGGCTCAGCGAAAATGGCCAAAACGAAGGCCTTATTCGCCATGGCGAGGGACGAAAACGGTGAAGATTTTCTAACTTTTTGTTGATGATTATATAACTTCAATCCGTCCAGAGCGGGAAATGGCGTGGTAGAGCTGTGTGTGATGAAAAACCAGGGACTAGTTCGAATTTATAAATGAAAAGTAAAATTAGTGGCGAAACTTTGGCCCATCATGGCCGACTTCCTGTTGGTCCCAGACATGTGCTTAGACCGGCTTTTATGCTCGTCTCATAGAGATCAATCACTCATCCGAATTTTGTGCACCTACTCCAAAATATGTAATCCTGCCTCCAATAGAAATGGCAAATTTTGAATTTTCAAGGGGGCGCTATTGATTCGGCTTTTGTCGGACAATCTCGAAACGTCCGTTTTATCAAATTTTTCGCCGGACCGGTCGTTTTAGACCAGCCATGTGCAGACTTTCGTGCATGTCTTCAGGGTCAAAAATCGAATTGTTTCGGCGGAAAAAGAATAATATGAAACCACCGAATAACAATTTTCATTAAAGCCGCAAGCGGCGATGAAAGGCCTCGCCCCTCTTGCGACCGCCTCCTGGGCGCCGGTCCCACAAGCGTCACGCCAACGAATTGGCAGCCCGATCTGACCAGGATTACGTATATAAAAGCTCATTTATATGATAAAGTGCGTCCCTAGTGGTCACCTCCGGGACATGCACCCTCTACGTAGAGTAGTATTTTGCTCGTGCAGATGTAAAGATTTGATTTTGCAACTTTGGTGAAGATCGGAAAAGTTTAGGTCAGAAGCCTTCCATAGGTGGCGCTGTAGAGTCATATTAGGTGTGTGTTTTCACACCATTACTCTCAGGCCATTACCAACTGTTAGCGATGTGAGTTTTAGCTCTGTAGGTCTGAGCCTGTGGTCAGGAGAGCATCAAACATGGAGAAATTCCCCGCTACCTCGCATGAAAACGATAACAAAATTCTAACCTTTATGCGATGATTGCATAACTTCAATCCGTCCAGATGGAGAAATGACATGGTAGAAGTCTGTGCGATGAAAATCCAGGGACTAGTACGAAGCCAAAAATGAGACAAATTGAACTGCCTGTAGGTGGCGCTGTTGCACTCACAGTTGTGTGTTGCATATCGTTGTGTTCAGGGTCATACGCTGTATTTCTGAATTCATTTTTAGCCTCATCGGACAAAGATTTTGCCCTAAAAAGCTCATTTATTCACTTTAGGGCGCCCCCAGTGGTCAGGTGTGGGACGTACAACTTTTTCGTAATGTAATGTTTTGCTCGTCTCGGTCCAGAAAATACACTCAGCGATTTTCGGGCCGATCCGAGCACTAGTGCCCTATTACTTTCCGACAGGTGGCGCTAAAGAGCTCAAATTGGGCGAATGATTTTAGTGTCATTGCGTTCAGGCCATAACCTAATATTACTGATGTGAGTCTCAGCTCTGTAGGTCTGAGCCTGTGGCCCTCAGGGCTCAGCGAAAATGGCCAAAACGAAGGCCTTATTTGCCATGGCGAGGGACGAAAACGGTGAAGATTGTCTAACTTTTTTTCGATGATTATATAACTTCAATCCGTCCAGATTGGGAAATGACGTGGTAGAACTCTGTGTGATGAAAAACCAGGGACTAGTTCGAATTTGTAAATGAAAAGTCAAATTAGTGGCGAAACTTCGGCCCCTCATGGCCGACTTCCTGTCGGTCCCAGACATGTGCTTAGACCGGCTTTTATGCTCGTCTCATAGAGATCTATCACTCAGCCGAATTTCGTGTACCTACTCCAAAATATGCAATCCTGCCTCCAATAGAAATGGCAAAATTTGAATTTTCAAGGGGGCGCTATTGATTCGCCTTTTGTCGGACAATCTCGAAACGTCCGTTTTATCAAATTTTTCGCCGGACCGGTCGTTTTAGACCCCCCATGTGCAGACTTTCGTGCATGTCTTCAGGGTCAAAAATCGAATTGAAGATGCGGAAAAAGAATAATAATAATTAAAGCCGCAAGCGGCGATGAAAGGCCTCGCCCCTCTCGCGACCGCCTCCTGGGCGCCGGTCCCACAAGCGTCACGCCGACGAATTGGCAGCCCGATCTGACCAGGATTACGTATATAAAAGCTAATTTATATGATAAAGTGCGTCCCTAGTGGTCACCTCCGGGACATGCACCCTCTACGTAGAGTAGTATTTTGCTCGTACAGATGTAAAGATTTGATTTTGCAACTTTGGTGAAGATCGGAAAAGTTTAGGTCAGAAGCCTTCCATAGGTGGCGCTGTAGAGTCATATTAGGTGTGTGTTTTCACACCATTACTCTCAGGTCATTACCAACTGTTAGTGATGTGAGTTTCAGCTCTGTAGGTCTGAGCCTGTGGTCAGGAGAGCATCAAACATGGAGAAATTCCCCACTACCTCGCATGAAAACGATAACAAAATTCTAACTTTTATGCGATGATTGCATAACTTCAATCCGTCCAGATGGAGAAATGACATGGTAGAAGTCTGTGCGATGAAAATCCAGGGACTAGTACGAAGCCAAAAATGCGACACCTTGAACTGCCTGTAGGTGGCGCTGTTGCACTCACAGTTGTGTGTTGTATATCGTTGTGTTCAGGGTCATACGCTGTATTACTGAATTCATTTTTAGCCTCATCGGACAAACATTTTGCCCCAAAAAGCTCCTTCATTCATTTTTCCGGCGCCCCCAGTGGTCAGGTGTAGGACTTACAACTTTTGCGTAATGTAATGTTTTGCTCGTCTCGGTCCAGAAAATACACTCAGCGATTTTCGGGCCGATCCGAGCACTAGTGCCCTATTACTTTCCGACAGGTGGCGCTAAAGAGCTCATATTGGGCGAATGATTTTAGTGTCATTGCGTTCAGGCCATAACCTAATATTACTGATGTGAGTCTCAGCTCTGTAGGTCCGAGTCTGTGGCCCTCAGGGCTCAGCGAAAATGGCCAAAACGAAGGCCTTATTCGCCATGGCGAGGGACAAAAACGGTGAAGATTTTCTAACTTTTGTTTGATGATTATATAACTTCAATCCGTCCAGATTAGGAAATGACGTGGTAGAACTCTGTGTGATGAAAAACCAGGGACTAGTTCGAATTTATAAATGAAAATTCAAATTAGTGGCGAAACTTTGGCCCATCATGGCCGACTTCCTGTTGGTCCCAGACATGTGCTTAGACCGGCTTTTATGCTCGTCTCATAGAGATCTATCACTCATCCGAATTTCGTGTACCTACTCCAAAATATGCAATACTGCCTCCAATAGAAATGGCAAATTTTGAAATTTCAAGGGGGCGCTATTGATTCGCCTTTTGTCGGACAATCTCGAAACGTCAGTTTTATCAAATTTTTCGCCGGACCGGTTGTTTTAGACCCCCCATGTGCAGACTTTCGTGCATGTCTTCAGGGTCAAAAATCGAATTGTTTCGGCGGAAAAAGAATAATAATAATAATAATATAATATGAAACCGGTGAATAACAATAGGCCTCCCCAATACTTCGTATTGGCTCGGCCTAATTACATTATATACAGAAAAAAAAAATGACATTCATAATGGGTATGTTAAGAAATAAGGCATTGTATATGAATTTATGACTTTAATGACTGATATTAGAGAGAAAGAGAATAAATATTGAAAGTTAGGATATAGGGGGGCGTTAAAGGCCGTTTTTGGGATAGAAATTGACTTATAGCTTGCCAGAAAGGTGTGATGAGTGGGCATGAGTAGAATAAATGTTGAATAAGTTCTGGTACTGTGTTGCAAAAGGAGCAGTTTGGATCTATGTTTATGGATTTTGATACTTCAGAGTTTGTGGGGTAAATATTGTGTAGGATTTTGAGATGAGTTTCTCATATTTTGTTGTTGATGGGGAATTGAAGGGGTAATAGCCATGTTTTATGCCAGTTTATATTGCAGAAGGTGGAGTTCCAAAAAAATTTTTCTCTGGGTTGAATGCTGTTTGTGTTTTGGAATGTTTGTCAGATATGTTTATTGTTGCATTTGGGATTTGTGAAGACCAGTCCATTGAGAAAAAGCTTTGTGGTCATTATGGGTTGTTGTGATGTTGTGATGCTCTCATTAAGTGTAATAATCCATTGGGGATCCATTGTGTGATAGCTTTGTATTGTTTGTACATGATGAGAAACTGCAACATTGAGAGAAAATTATCATAACTTAAAATATTGCCATGGATGTCTATTGAAATTGGAAACTGTAATTATACCTTTTTCAATCCATGTTGATTCGAAGATTGATTTTTTGCCTTTTAAGATGTATTCATTATTCCAGATGATGCAAGTGTGGGGGGAGAAATTGTGAATATGACAGAGCTTCCATGCTGTAAGGGCTTGTTGATTGTTATTGTCAGGGATGAAGCAGACAGAGACGGATCGTGGTGCGCCAAACTCTGGAAGTTTATTTAAGTTTCTCTCAAGTTCCAGTGGTTTCCCTTGCTTCTTTCTCTCAGACAGAATAAAGGCAGTACACAGTTTATATAGTCATTGTCACGTCACACATCGAAAGACGTACGTGTCACAGAGACAGTCACATCATAGTCAAAATAATCAGAGTCCTTGTACAGTCCTGCACGTAGGCCATATTGCTATCTAATACTAACATTATATTGGGAGTTTATTGACATTATAATTGCATTTTAATATGAAATGAAGACCACCGATTTTGTTAAATATGAGGTTGGAGATGAGGTACCATATTGAATTATGGTTTTTTAGTGCCTCTTGAATCCATTTGATTTTGAAGGTGTAATTCATATCGATGAAATCGAGCATTTCAATCCCCCCTTCACCTTTTGAAACTGTTAGTATATTGGTTTTGAGATTATATTTCTTGTTTTTCTAGATAAATAATAATTGATGTCCTTTGCAGTGGAGTTGTTTACGAAGAGTGAGGGCAGGGTAGACAAGTCTTGAGATGCCTTAATCACTCCACTGGCTTCCTGTTGAGTACAGAATAAAGTTTCAAATTCTTCTCTTGGGATACAACGACATAAATGGCTTGGCTCCCTCTTATCTTCAAGACATGTTTTAATGTCTTATCAACCAAGCCGAGCACTGCGCTCGCAAAACGACAGACGTCTGGTGGTCCCTAAGGTTTCAAAAAGCACTGTCGGCGGCAGAGCATTTAGCTACCAAGCTCCTATACTGTGGAATCAGCTCCCCACGCACGTTAAGGAAGCAGACACAGTCTCTACATTTAAGACCAGGCTTAAAACACTCTTTTTCAACTTAGCATTTGGTTAGGTTGTTTGTCCGGTCAGGTTTCGTCCAGTATTGGAGTCTGCGTGGGACCCGGTCCGCTGCATCTTCAACCCTACGTTCTAGGCTAGGCTAAAACAGTCCTTTTTAGTTAGCATATGGCTAGGAAGGTAAGACTCGGGGAAGGCTAAACTGCTTAGACTGTCAGTCAAGCTGCATATAGGGAGTTAGTTTGCTGGGAGAAGTATGGTAACTTGAGCACTATCCTCTCCTCCTTCCTACATTATCTGTTTGCATTATTTGGATTTTGACTGTAGTTTGTTCAATGCTATTCACCCGTTGTCCCATTGTCTGTTTCATGGTACGATGACGGGACCTCTGAACCTGGCCTCCTCCATCTACACCTGTGGACTGCCCTGCCCGACCCGCTTGGGAGTTCTTCAGTCCTGCACCGGACCTGTCCTGTCAACGGCCACTGGTCCATGTTCTGTAGCTTAGGTCCTATATCTATAGCCCGTCCGTCCGGGAGGAGCGGATCCCTATCTCAACTTGTGGGTCTCCCCAAGGTTTCTCACTTTTTTCCCACTGGGTTTTTATTGAGTTCTTCCTTGCCAATGCAGGAGGGTCTGTTGGAAAGTTAGTGTCCAACAAAAAGGATGTAGTGATTATCCAGGACACTTTCACATTCTACAACATATTTGGACATTTTTTTTTTTTTGACAAGTGCTCTATATTCTTTATGTGTTTTAACTGTTGATTCTCTGATCTGTGTTGGTGATTTCAATGGTTTCGTTAAGTCTGATGACTTCTGTTGTGATTTAGGGCTATAAAAGAATAAATTGTATTGAATTGTAATGTATGCTTTCCGTTTTGGACAGTAAAGGCGCTTGCACACTGAGTCCGAAATTTTTGGATGCGTATTTTGAATGCGTCATCCGAAAAAATTCGTTACGCACAATAACCTTGCACACTGCATCCGATGCGTTTTTATTATTATATTCGTAACGGAATTTCGCTATCTGTGAGAGAAGATGGAGTCATCAAGCAGTGAGGAGGATTTTGTGTTGCTCTCAGTGCTTGAAAAAAGAAAGAAAAGAAAAAGGCGATACTGGGTCCACCCCATCCTCAGAAGTCGGGCAGAACGGGGAGAATGCCACCTTCTTACAGATCTGCGTGGTTATCCTGACAGATTTAAAAGTACATTTAGAATGTCTGTAGCACAGTTTGATGCGCTGCTGACAACACTTGCGCCGCACATCAGAAAGAAGACCACAAATTTCCGTGATCCGATTGGCCCTGAACAACGACTTGCAGTGTGTCTTAGGTAAGCACGCATACACACACACGAATACACATACACACGGATACACGAAAACACACACATGGACATGCACACACAGACACACACACACACGCGGACACACGAACACACACGGGCAAGCACACACAGACACACACACGGACATACGAACACACATGGACAAGCACACACATACACACAGACACACACACGGACACGCACACACAGACACACACACGGACTTTATACTATAGGGCCCACAGATAACACAAATACATCAGATAAATCCCATCATCACACTGTTCCCACTGAGGCAAGGCCAAGTGTAGGTCTTGCTTGAAATAACATTAAAATAATCCATAATCCAATGTATTCCCTGCTGCAAACATACACATCTTTGTTTTATTAGAAAATTCACTAACTATAACTTTCTTTATACACTTTGATTATAGATATCTCTGCACAGGCGACTCTTTTACCACCATCGCCAATAGCTACAGGATGGGCATCACCACTGTGGGGAAGATAGTGAGGGAGACCTGTGACCAAATCTGGAGGCAATTCCAGCCAGTCTACCTGCCCACACCAACAGCAGACACCTGGAAGACCACAGCAAAGAGGTAGTCTATTCTTATTTTACTTTGAGCATTGGATTGTTCATAATTAAGAATGTTTAGTGTTTTTATTTTGTTTAATTTTAGTATCCTCTTAACTCATGCCCTCAGGACTAATCAATTAATTAATAAACACTTATTTTTTCGTAGGTTCAATGAAAAATGGAACTTTCCCAATTGCTTTGGTGCCTTGGATGGGAAGCATGTGCAGATTGAGGCCCCTGCAAACTCAGGCTCCCTCTTTTATAATTACAAAGGGACCTTCTCCATAGTCCTCCTGGCGTTAGTGGACGCGGATTACCGTTTCCTCGCCATTGATGTGGGGAGCTATGGTGGGAACAGTGATGGGGGCATATTTGCAGACTCTGCTCTGGGACGAGCCCTGCAGCGTGGGACACTGCATGTTCCTCCTCCAGCGGAGCTCCCGTCTGCACCTGAACTGGGGAAGGTCAACCATGTGATTGTAGCAGACGAGGCTTTTCCCATGAAACCGTACCTTCTCCGTCCGTACCCTGGAAGGCGTCTTGAAGAAGACAAACGCATCTTCAACCTCCGCTTGTCCAGAGCGCGTCGGATCTCAGAGAATGTGTTTGGGATCATGGTCCAGCGCTTCAGGGTTTATAAAAAACCGATGGAGGTGAACCCTGACCTGGTGGACAGTGTGGTGAAAGCAACCTGTGTGTTGCACAACTACCTGCGCCACGGAGCATTGGACCAAGCCCTCCAGGAGGAGCATCAGGGTGGCAGTGAGGAAGACAACTCTGCAACTGCAGGGAACAACAACCCCTGTCTGCTGGACCTCCAGAGGCCAAGGGGAAACCGGGCATCTGCAGAGGCTCTGGGCATTCGTGACACCCTTAAAAAGTATTTCACCTCACCTGCTGGCGAGCTACCTTGGCAGTATAGCCGTGTGCGCCGTGGACTCCATGGAAATCCATTATAGAACAGTAATTAAAACTAGATCAGCATTGTGATACATTTAAAATAAAAAGAACAAAACAAATAAATTTGTTTCTCTTTTAATTTGCATTCATTTAAAACAGTACAATCGTGAAACAACATTCATAAATACATAAAATACAGTAATCAATAAATAATTCTTTACTATCATATTACCATGGACAGAAGACGCCATCCCCCTGTGGACTCACCCCCCTGCAGGAAAATCAGAAGAACTGGTGCAAATATTATTATTTACATAAATATATACATTCATTACAATAAATAATTAAACCATTAAAAAAATCACAGGTGAAAGAAGTTTGGTTAGATAGGAGAGTTTTTGTGGGGTGAGTCTCCTCAAAGCGGGAGTCAAGCTAGAGAGAAAACAGGCCACCTCATCTGTCTGCTGCTCTTCCAACCTCTGGCGATGCTGCCGCTCTCTCTCCCTCTCCTCTTCTCTCACTTTCTCTCTCTCTTCTTTCCACTGAAGGTACCTCCCAATGCTGTCTTCACTATCTACTCTCTTCTTGCGCTTGGCACCGTTGCTACTGGAAGAAGCTGAGCCTGAGCTGTTCTCCATCTCTGGAACTCCCTCTTCATCGCTGGCCCTCACTATTTCAGTGCTGACCTCTCCCTCAATTTCTTCCTCCTCCTCTTCCTCCATCTCAATATTACTATCTGACCTGGTGAAAAGTAACTTGTGTAATGAAATGATACTGTATATTGAACTGCTCTTTGCTATTCTATTTTACAGTAGATAATACCTTCTCTTTGTTGTGGAAGATTGAAGGAAAGCCATTACGTCCATATACTTCCACTTCTTCTTCTTAATGGCAGCTTGTCCACTCCTGCCCTGTCCATCTCTTTTGTTGCGGACGTAGGTATCTCGCAGGTTCCGCCACATTTTCTTCACTGCTTCGACTAATACAAAACAAGACACATTTGTTAAAAGTAGCAATGTATGTGTGGTCTATGGTATCACTCTAATCAATGTATGAAGTGAATTATAAGATATATTTATTATTAATGAATATTTTGATATCCTGGACAGAATTTAGAATTATGTAAAGAAGTTATAGTATTGTAGTCAGCCAGCAACCATGTTTAATCACATCGTACAATTATTATAGTCAATGGATAACATTAGCACAGGGCAAACTAATATAAACTAATAATTCAGCACAAAGCACATATGTTAAAAGTAGACACGTAGGTGGCCTACGTTATTATTCTATTTATTGATAGTACGTGAGTAAACTCATTTCCAAGAGATGGGTGAACTTTGCAATGAGTTTGCTTTGCTTTATAAGCCACTTACGTGACCCGTCGGGCCCACTGACCTTTTAGCCTAGTGAAACCCAGCCCCTCATTAATCAGTGAGGGGGGGCAACACAGAATATACCTCCATGAATCTCTATATTCACCACTAAAGCCTTGAAGTACCTAATGTAATCATTCATTCGCTGGCTAGCTTGGCTACCGGCTGCTAGTTTTCCACGCTAGCGCTAACATGATAATAGCTGTTTTTAGCTGCCTATAAACCAATACATACCGTCCCCGATTCCAAGCTGCTCCGCGATCTCCTGCCATATCTTGTCCTTTAGCTCAGCATCTTTATCATAAAGTGGCTTTTGCTGGGAGACCAAATGAATGAGCCGCTCCGATGCCATGTTTACCTACGGCAGCTCGCTATGGACAAATAACCCTCAAAAGGCGCATGACCGGCATATGACGGAACGAAAATTCGTAAAAAAACGAAGCTGTTCCGAAAAATTTAATGTCGGACGAAAATTGGACTCAGTGTGCAAGCGCCTTAAGGCTCGGCCGAAAATGTAAATGTCTCTTTGTAGCCACATGTTAAAAATGGTATTAGTTTTCTTGATCCGGTGTGAAAAGTTTTGTTGTTGCCGTTTGTGGTTATTTTTACATATGTGGATTCCAAGATATTTTGTAATGGGTTTCACAGAGATGTTGCAGATATGGTAATCCTGTAGGTTATACAGAGGTAAAATTTCACATTTATGCTTGTTGAGTTCAAGACCAAAAGCTGCAGAAAAGTTGTCAATTAAAGAAATTGCTGGGGCGACTTGGAGTTTGTCTCTTCATAAGAGAGCAATGTCATCAGTTAATCTTATTTCTTTACTGGCTATGGTGATACCGTTGATGACTGATCTATTACGAATACACAATGAGAGTACTTTAACAACTGTTAAGAAAAGAAAGGGAGCAATGTGACAGCCCTGTCGGACCGATCTATGTATTGGAAATCTCGGCGTTGTGTTCGGATAAAGCATTATTGCTGCTGTTAATATTTTTGTAGAGCATTTTGATATTTTTAATACATTTGGGGCTAAAACCAAAAAGTTCAAGAGTTTTGAATAAGAAAAAATGTTCCACAGTATTGAGAGCTTTCGTCCCTCACCATGGCGAATAAGGCCTTCGTTTTGGCCATTTTCGCTGAGCCCTGAGGGCCACAGGCTCAGACCTACAGAGCTGAGACTCACATCAGTAATATTAAGTTATGGCCTGAACGCAATGACACTAAAATCATTCGCCCAATATGAGCTCTTTAGCGCCACCTGTCGGAAAGTAATAGGGCACTAGTGCTCGGATCGGCCCGAAAATCACTGAGTGTAATCTTTTTACAGAGACGAACAAAAAAATTACATTACGCAAAAGTTGTAAGTCCCACACCTGATCACTGGGGGCGCCTTCAAAATATGTGAATGAGCTTTTTGGGGAGAAATATTTGTCCGACGAGGCTAGAAATGAATTCACAAATACAACGTATGACTTTGAACACAACGATATGCAACACACAACTGTGAGTGCAACAGCGCCACCTACAGGCAGTTCAGGGTGTCGCATTTTTGGCTTCGTACTAGTCCCTGGATTTTGACCGTGTGTTTTTATAGCCAATGAGTGACAGTTTTTATTATCATGTTTTATGTTGACCAAGTTTTCAATTACTAATTTTGTCTGTGAATCAAAAATATATAGTAATGTAAAAGGGAGACCTATTGCCAAATTTAAAACATACAATTTGAAAGAATACACACTCAAAACTATCTTCAAGTGGTGTCTTGTGTTTTGCATTCAGGCTTATTGGTATTCAGCAGTAAAAAATTCATCAAAACTGATTTGTAGTATAAAATATTATATTATTCTGAAAGTCTGTTCAAGGCCAAAGTTTGTTTAGGGTGGATCATCTCTAGACCAAAAGACCTAGATTGAAATCATGTTTTTCAAACTTTAATTGCAGTTATTAACAGATTTAGCTGAAATTTACATTTTAAAATGCTTTTTGGCCTGGAAACAACCACACCGTGGATTAGATAAAAACACATTGATGGAGCTTTCATTGCTTTCAGTGGACATTTCCAAATAGGTGGTGAATAAGGGGGCTTTCAACATATGTGAACCATCTTTTGGCAGTTGAAAGCCCTGCCAAAAGAACCTGCCACTTTGCCCTGTTCAGTCCGAGCAGAAGTAGACCAGGGGAGAGCAAGGCAACAGTGAATCTCGCAAATCAGACCACAACATGCTGCCTTCATAATGCAGTACGTGCCTCTTAAAAGTTTTAATTCTCCTTGATCTAGAACATTTTTTGTCAGGTTTAAAACCAGAAACAAAAATGTTTTATTTTTACTGAAAGATCACACACAAGTAACAGAAAAATGCGAGGTGATGGTATAATGATGTAAGATTCTGTTATTATAAACAAACATTGGGGAAAGTTGGGCCTGCACAAGTTATCATACAGGTTTTTGTCTGAGTGCATTAATAGATAATTGAATCGGATAAAATAAAACTGGAGCTATAATTACACTTGGTTCGACGATAGTACTCTAGTGGTCAGCAGGAGGTACTTACAGATGTAATGTTTATATTGTACTTAAGCAGCAGAGAATATGAACAAAATAAACACTAGTATCAAAAATGTAAAACAACAGTTGTACATACATCAATCCTGCTGTGCCGCTAATGATTAATCTAGAAACAGTAAGTTGCGTTTTTGATGTTCATAAAGGTGTTATTCTCACGGAAAACGAATGCGGAAGTACCAATGCATTCGCTCGTTATTTTTCCTTCTTTGGCAGCCGCTGATTGGCGCATATCTCGTGAGGGCGGAGCCTGCGGCAAACAAGCTGCAGCCACAGCAAATGCTGCACACTCTCCATCAGCTCCCGTCACCTGAGCAGCGGCAATCGGTAAGGCACGATCTCATCACCCGCCTCTGCACCCCACTTCCATGACCACGCTTCATTTCACCCATATCAATCCGTATCTGCGTGTATGTTGCGTTCCAATTCACGTTATGTTCAGAATAAAGGCAAAAATATATTATGGTAGCATCGCACGTCTGTTTGCAATCAACATGTGTGGGATTGTTACAAGATGAGGGCGGATGGTGGAGCGCATAGGAACTAAGAAAAGACAAAAATAATGTTTGCCTAAAAGCTTATCATCTCACAAACACATTTGGCTCTCTGCGTTGTCATGGTATGTTTTAATTTACATTTAAATCCAGTTTGGTCGTTGCAGTATGTTTTGGTCGTCGCAGTATGTTTTTGTCCTTGAAACGCAGGCAAAGGCGCAAATGATTGTAGTAGTATGGTTCCACCTCATGGATCTACCTCCACCCATTCTACACTTCTTCTCACTATCCTTCACAGGTGTACATGAGACAATTCCATGGTTTTTATGCTGTTATAGGCAAGTAGCATTGTTCTTTTATTTTAAGAAAGGGTCTGACAGACAGGGATGGAGCCAAATGTTATGTTTGAAGTACTTCTAGTTTGTGGTACTTAATAGTTCTTTGAATATTAATTGTAGTTTTGTATATTCAGAGAAATGACCACTGCTGTTTATTTAAGTATAATATTATAATTGCATTGTAATTCATCGTTATTGGGCTCAAAAGAAAAAGGAAATAATGCTTATAATTACGAAAGTTGCACGGTAATATTACACACTACAATCTAAAGTAGAACAGTAAAAAATTGCATATTTCTTCAAAAAAATCTACTCCCATCTTCATTTTTCCTCCTCTTATCTTTCAAACAGTAGTGACGTGGCTCTGATCTCTAATGTATATTTCACATATCTTTAATCTCTGCTCTTATAGAACCTGATTTTTTCCAACAGTAGTGTGGGGAAAGCATAGGCATTCATTGATAATAACAGATTTATAGAAGATATCATTTGTGTATTGTAAAAGCTTGTCGATAGTTTTTTCATCTCATCACTTTTTTCTTCCCTGAAACTAACTCTTCGGTAGAAATGCCCACAAGAAAAGTGGCTCCTGATTTGAACATGAGCTAGCTGGAGCCACTTCTAGTATATAATCTATGGCTAGACTGCTAGAAACTGCTCTGTGAGAAACAAGAGCTCTAATTGGCTCAGTGCACTACAGTCTCACACAATTTAAGGTCAATATGCAAAATTAACAGATTAATTAAAGCAATTACATTTTAATCTATGCCTTAATTTAAAATCCAATAATTGTGTTTATTAACTCATTGTCTGCCATTGACGTGCAAGAATGCTTGTGTGCCATTGATGTGTTAAAACGACTGCGGTTTTCACTATTTTCATTTTCCCAGATGTCTATTATATCTAATATGTATGGGGATAAGCTTTAGAGCATATTTTATCGAGCCAGCAGGTGGCACCACCGCTCTCTGGATGTTTTGAAAACAGGGGGGAGCTGCAGCAGCCCAATAATGCTGCGGAAAAGTGTGCTACTGGTGTTCCTGCGTATTCTAGCGCTCAGCGCTGGAAGGAGAGGTCGTGTTTTGTCAAGGCGCGCTGAGAGCCGTTCTGAAGGATCCGGATTCTTCTTCAGAATGGCTCCCATCTAGGTCTGCAAGCAGCAGAGAGTCCTCCCCTGACGCATAGGCTGTGGTGTAAGTCCTGTCATGTCCCAATACATCCAGGAGAGTGCTTTACCTTTGCCTACCACACCAAACAAAACTACAATGTAAACACACACTCACGCACACACTCCCCACCCCCTTTGTATATAGCATTTACTGTAATACAATAAATTAGAGAATGTATTGTCTTTTTGTGAACTGATGAAAGTAGACAGTCCATTCATTCAGAATCTGGTTTCGGATTTTCAGAGTCATAGTACACAATATTCTGTGAGTCTTGAAAAAAAAAAATCATCCGAAACTGCTGGCAATATGGGAATACCTGTTCTGAAATAGGCTGGCAGGCAATGAGTTAATCCCTTCAAACTGTGTACAGTTGGTCTAATGTGTTGTGTACATGGCATGTTGTAAAATAGTATGGATAAAGTGAGCCTATGAGAAGAGCTAGACTCAAAGGTTCAGTGTGCTGAAGGATTATTCTTAATGCCTTCAATGTCTCTACGTATTAAGAATGAAATGAAAATAAATGTTTGTTTCTCACACTTTACACTATGTAGATTTTACAATCTCAAAAAAGTCACTTGACCATACTTTAGAAATTGCCACTGAATATAAAATCATGGTTAAGTGGAAAACAACGAATGAGTCTCAAATTACATATTATCCAGGGTTCGAGATTAGCGGCTGTCCTCTTGCCCGGGGCAACTAAAGATATGGGATATCCAAGTGTGCAAGTGATGTTTAGCTCACAGTAGTATTACTGTAACCCATTTAGGCCGATGTTCTGTCGAGTTGTGCCGCCTCAGCTGTTAATGATGTAATGCAAACCTGCGCATGCGCGTCTCACGGCAGCCGAAGCTAACCAAGATGGCGGACAATAAAGTCCGTGAATTGCTTTAAAAGTTAAAATACGAACAATTTAAGACATGAATATCACTTTTAATTAGGGATGTAAATCGGTGACCGTTTAACCGGTGGTTGACTGTCACAGCGCTAACTGGTCAAAGCTGTCGGTTAAAAAAAACAAAAGGGGAGAGGCGACGTCTCTTAATCAGAATCAGAATCAGAATCATTTTTATTGCCACGTGAGTAACAAAGTTATCACTTGGAAATTGTCTTGGCAGAGAGCGTGCCACTTCGCCATTTGCGGCGCTGTGTGCAGCAAGAAACAGCAGAGAGCAATAACATACAGTTCACAGACAATTGGATAGACACATTGTGCTTTTTATAAACCACGGATTTTTTTCTCGGGATGAGCACCTCCGGTGGCCGGCCCAATGTAGCTGTCAGAGGGGGGCGGGATCAGGGAGGGGGTGAGTAGGAAAACAATAAGGAATGGAGGGGAGGGAGGGAGCAAACACGTCTTTGCTCGACGGAGCAAAGACGCTAATAATAATAACGCTATTTTAAACCCTATTTGCACGATGTCACAAGCGGGTCCCTCTCTAGCTGTGTTCGTCAATGTATCAGTAAACTCCGGGACGGCTTTCACGCACACATACGCGCGCGAGCACACACACACACACTTCCCCCCCTCCATACGTATCATCCACACGCATCATCTGTTACCGCCAAAGTTGCACATTGGTGCGGGTCAGAACTACATTGAAGTTTATATTTACACACTCATACATACACACATACCAATCTGTTGCGCTTGTGCTGCTGGTCCTTGGCATCAGCTCCACACACATCACTTTTATTTATACTTTAGAGGAGACCTGCGAGACGCATCACTCGCTGCTCTGACCATGTGGACAAGCCGTTGTTTGGTGCTAAAAGCTGTAACCCACAGCTCAGAAGAATGGAAAGATTAAAAAAGCAGTTCTCTGTGCGCAAAGGCGCCGAAGCTGTTGCGGGTTTTGGCGCCGCTGTCTCGGCTCTGATCCAGTAGAACGTATAGCTGCACTTATGAAAAGTGGGCGGCTCGAAATGGCTGTAATTTCAAAGAACGTGGGATATTTTAAACTACGCGGTTAACCGGTTTCAACCGGTTATCGAGGCTCTGTGGTCGGTCATGAAAATTCATAGTTTTTTTCAGCCCTACTTTTAATGCAATTTGAGGCAAGATGTTTATGGTTCCATGTTGTGATATGTGGGTTTTAAGAGTAAGAGTTTCGTGTAAAGTTTGTTTTAAGCAGTCAACTGCTCCAAATCTGAATTGCACATGCGCAGAAACCCGACAGAATGGGGGGAAAAACTCTATCTAATCAAATATTTAGTTTGAACACACTATTGTTAATCATATTGAATACAGTACGATACATGCATTAAATGAAATGTATTAATTCCATTATCAACCCTACAGTTGTAAGCTGTCGAGTGCGTCCTGCGTCTATTGCGTCTGTTATGTTGCTGTTTATCGATCCTGATGGTCACACGTGAATGTATGACCAGAAGGGGGAATGTGAGATTTCATAACACTTTGAAGCAACTTTTGTTAAAGAAGCTATACCCGATTTTTTTTCTAAGTAGTTCATAAAAATGCTTTTTACTACATACAAGTTGTATCATAATACATAATTTAATTGAAAACTTGAGGTCATTGATTCCACTGTGTATAAAATTCAGGCAGTGAAAAGTGCTGAGTAGAGTCTGAGCGGGCCGCTCGTTCTCCTCCACTCACAGAACAAGAAGCGACCAGCCTGCTTAACACCAGGGCTTCGACTTCAAAATTCGAATATAATTCAAAAATAAAAAATATATACATATTTGAACAAATATTAGACAACCCTTATAATTAGAAATGTATTTAATGACTGCAAATAAAATAGTTAGCTCCCAAAGGTTTCACCGGGACGTGCTAGGCAGGTAACAGCTAAGCTAGCTAGCTGTTTCATGGTAACTTCCGGGTTTTTCGCGATCGCTTTTTGTCACTTTAAAACAGTATTTTTGTCATGAAAACATTGACAGCAAATTCTGAAATCGTCCGTGCATGTGTGTTAAGGATGTATATGTATACTGTATTGTCCGATTGACGTTTAATGGTGTTGATTGATTGATATGTATTTGTTTATTGAGCGTGGCTAGCTCCGCTAGCTTCTCTACACAGACAAGTGTGCAGAAAAACTGCACAATGTAGTGACAGGCGCTGATAGCTTGTTGTACTTGCAAAGTAATGGCAGTATTTTACACACCTGAATTACAAACAGAGATTGCATTGGGGCTGCGGTCATTATTGGTTTGAGAGTTCTGTTATCAAGAAAAAATGATCGGAAGAATTGCATTCAAGTCAATGGAGTGCTGCTGCTGTGAGGAGCTGTATAATAAATTATAATTAAATATTAGAATATACATATATATATATATATTGTGTTAGCAGTGCATTGCTTTAGTACCATTTCATCAGTGATTGTTGCACAGCTTACAAGTTGCGCTAATGCTAATGTTAGCATACGTATCAGATCGCAAATAAAACTAGGTGGCTCCGTGTTATGAGAGCGTAGGGGAAATGAGAAGCCTGTGAGCGAGTTGGGGGGCGGTGCTAAACATTCAAACATTGCAGAAACGGGTATAGCGCCTTTAAAGTTAAACTCATCATTCTAACAATGTGCAGAAGCCTGTACTTTTCCACTACTTGTTTTTATTTTATTTCTGAAGGCCAAGCTACAAGCACACCGTGGCAGCTGCTGATTGGAGGTCTCTGTTTCTTCTGAGTATATTACCACTTGCTGTCGTAACATCCTTTGTTCGTGTTGTTCGTGCTGTCTCTACCATCGACAATAAAACATGTCTTCTGTCTGAATTGAAAGACACGATCCCAGACTTTGTCATCTTCTTCAGTATTAATTACTATATTAATATTCCTTATCATTGTCACAGTAAACATCAAACAAGGAAGCAGAAACAGTAAAAACAAGTCACTTACATTGTCATCTTTATCAACATTGTGTAACTTGCAGATATTGCTTCGAGCAAATAGGAGGTCACCGCCTCATTATTAGGCGAGATTAGAACAAAATGTACACTTATGATTGGTATCTATATGTATCTATTTCCTTATACCGCAGAATGAAAGCATATTCTTTAAAGGACAACTCACCCTCAAATCCACTTTTTTTTGCTGATAAACGAATTAAATGAGTGTCCAATAGCGTTGTCTACATATCCTGGTCATAATTTTGTCACTTTGGTGCAAATTAGTTGAAAGTTAAACTTTCTGCCTAAAACCGTCTGTGAGGTGCCATCTGCTGGCGACCTGTGTTACTACATTTGAATTTTGAATCTGGCGCCAACACTGGCGTGGCAGCAAGACCTGACGTCAGCAGCCCCCCGCCCAGAGCAATGTAAACGGCCCAGTCTCGTTCACGCCCCCTTTAGTCCTCCAGGCTACGCCCATTTAGAGGAAGATTTGAACAGGAAATGTGAGTGACGTAAGCTCCGAGGAGCGGGGGTGAGAACCACTTTAAATCTTACCCTTGCTCCGGTTCGTAGCGCCTGAAATTTGTCTCAGAGTTGTGAAGACGACGCACTGCCTCCTGTAAATGACCGCGCTTCGGGCCAATGACCGGGCTCGGACACTTCTATTTATTCATTTTCAGAGCGGCAGATTACATTTACAAACGTACTCAATGAATATAGCATCCTATCACGCTGTAGTATTTGTTTTTCTGTGTAGTATTGTCATTGACGACACAGCATTACCTTCAAGTGTGTTGTAGTCCATTGCGTACTCTAGCCGTACACACAGAACTCATTGTAACACATCACTACCATGTTTAACTCCGCCCTCTAGTCGGGCCTGTGTTCATATCAGTGCGCGGCACTATATACTATGCTAAAAATTATGGGAGATTAAAAAAAACAATGTATCAGTACTGTGCCCGCGATGCACTGTGCATGGACACAACACATTGATCAATGCACCTGAAAAATAGTCACCAAATAAAGCCTTACCCTCTTTCTTCTTGCTCAATTCCGAGCTGAACTCTTCGCAGCTTTCGCCCGCGATGAGTTTTCTGGCTGGGTATATCTAAAGTTCCAGTGCACTGTCTCATAATATGTCTTACAGGCGGCTGGAAAACAATCGAGAGTGGTATGAATAAAAATCAACACACTTTAATAAAGCTTGTTCTTTTGCAAGGCTTCCAGGCTACTCTTAGCTTTGGCTTTAGGCTAGGCTAACTAGCTTAGCTAGCAGTCATCGAACATCCGTTTCTAACTAAACAGCATATCCATTGAATCAGAGGGTTGTCAGAGTATAAATTAACGAAAGGCCCAAGGGGTATGTTAGACAAAAAGGCTAGGAACCACGCCATTAGTGTACAAAAATAAAAATACTTTTGCTTATGAGCTGTGACCAACCGATTACAAATAGGCTTTCCAGAGCAACTTGTACAAAATAAGTGCATTTTTTAAGCTGCCACCATTAGAACATAACTGTAACATGGGTCTTTCATAATATCAATCATAGCGTCATTTTACATTTAGAGTTAATTTTCTTAAAGATTGCAGCTTTGGTTTGAGGTCATAAGCACTAAATATGGAGAGGGGATGATTTTATTTTAGCATGCACGTCTTTGTTAACCTGCCCAGCTGCCCTGGGGTAGACCGAAGTGAGATTGCCATTTTGCGCCTTCTGTCCTTTCGATCACCAACACACCAACACATTCACAGGCAAGGTGAATGAAGAGTCTTGCCCTAAGACAACGACAATGTGCACACGCAGGAACCGGGATTCTAACCCCTGACCTCTCGTCCGTTGGACATGCGCCACATCTAAAGCTAAACCGAGACTAAATCAGGTTGTCGCAGAGAAGCCCTTTTGAAAATAAAATACTTTTAACCCAATTTAAAAATGGGTGCAGTAGAGGCAAAAAGTATTAATCATAAAATGTACTTAATTAAAGTAGAAATACTTATAATGTTTACTTATTTTTTACGGGGACCCGAATTGAAACCTGATCAATTTCAGTTCAGGACAATACACACACATAAATCTACTACTAACCTTGTTCTTCTTCATAATCCTCGACATCTTCTGCCCAATTTCTCCAGTTTTGGATATAAAGATTTCCAGGAGAGTAGGCTGTGCTGAAGATTCTTGAAGAACTCCTACTAAGGTCATTCCCAACAATCCAATTCAAATCATGCAAAACCTGAAACAAAGAAAAAGTACTTAGAATTGGAACACACTAATGGAGCGTACTTTATACACAGACATTACAACACAGAAAGTCCGCTAGAAAAACGCAATCGACTTGTTAGAGACCGCGGGAGACAGCGAAACAGACGTAACAGTGTGACCGAAAACAATGGCCTGCAGAGCCAGAGAGAGACTCGCTGAGACCCGGAGGAACACAAACTGGTTGTTAGCTTTGGCTGACTCACTGCTGCGACGCAAATGGCCATTCTCCATTTGGACAACAACACAGCAACAAAAACAAGAGGTGTATCGAAAATGAGACAAAAAAGATTAGTGTAAAAAAATGGAACAAAAATTAAAAAAAAGTGACAACATAGATTTTTGTCATTTGACATTTTTGTGACTTTTATTTTTGTTGATCTTTTGTGGGGATTTTTGTTGCGTTTATACAATTTTAGATTTGGTTAAAACCAAATTGGAGAAATTATGATTAATTCAGGTGGGGGTTAAGTGACATACCTCTGCAGAAACTCCAGTGTTGAGGCCAGTTGTATAATGGATGTTGAATAGCTCCCAAACATCATGGAAATTGCCGACACAAAGGAGGCAATGTTGTCGTGGACAATCATACGATCAACACTCTGCATAAACCGGTTTGCAGAATAGCAGGATTGTCCTACAAGGAGAATTACAAAAAAATGAGTGAAATACGTGTACAATGACATTTTCCCACGCTGAACACAGACGGTGGAAGCTTTTAAAAAGGGACTCAAAACCCATCTTTTTACTAAAGCGTACTGCTAATTTTTTTATAGTCTTTTATCTGATTTTATGTGTTTGCTTTTATTTATGCTCCTGTTTGTAGCACTTTGAGATTTGATGTCAAATATAAAGTGCATTATAAATAAAATTTATTATTATTATTATTTTGGCTCGGTAGCCTCAATAAAGAATTGGTTTTAAAGAATGGACAAATTAAATCGAAGGAATAAAATAATGTTATCTCACCACATACTCTCTCCATTGGCACTTCTCCTGCCAGGCTGAACAAGGCATCTTCTCTCTCCTCTATACCAGGCAAACAAATATTCCCTTCAAACAATGCCTGTTTAGTGCAGATCTTAAACTGATAAAACTGAATATCTCAACTGTATTACAAGGTCTCCGGGAATGCGGCTACACAACTTCTTCTCACTGAGCAGCCCGCACGCGCTCATAGTTGCGCACTGCTGGTTAGCACGTTTAGCTAACTACATACAGCCAGTATGGTTCTGAAAATAACCAGAGATCAGCTTAGTTGGATTGATGAGGTGTTTCGGCTAAAATAGCATGGTTTTGTTTACATGTGATAAGAGCTGATGCTTGCCTTGTTGCGGCCCTAAGCAGAAGTCAGCATAGGGGCTCTACACCTAATTCAAGAAACCATAAAAATTAAAGCAAGCAGGCGTTCCATTACACATATACAGTATATTACAAATAAATAATTCACACTAATTAAGCAATATAAGAATCGATTAGTGATTGATTCAACACAAGATAAAATAACATTTGAACTTTTCAAACACGATAAATGTACATGTCACATTTGGCATGGATCGAATAACTCAGATATGTGCAAAAGACAGAAGTGTGCAAACATGTTAAAATACAAAAATAAACAAAATACAAATATTAGTAATATATATAAATATATATTTTATATAAAATATAAATAATAACTAGTTTCATTATTATCAACACTAGTACTAATATATTACCTTAATATTAGTAGTGCATTATACTAACACTGTTAGCATTAGGTCTAAATTAGAAATATAAAAAAGTGAATTGCTTTAAAAGTTAAAATACGAACAAATTAAGACACATTTTAATGCAATTTGAGGCGAGATGTTGATTTCCGTGTTGTCACATTTGGGTTTTAAGAGTCAAAGTTTTGTGTAAAGTTTAGTTTACAACTGGTCTGTCGGGTTGACAGACGCGTCATCAGCCTGTGTCAGCAGCCGCGGACTGCTATCATAACATTAGCATTGTGGTTGCACAGGTGCAGTTGACTGCTTAAAAGGGCACTAACGTTATTAAATACTATTAAAACATGTATTTCCCACCTTTGCAATGTGTTTTTGTGTTATAGATAAGTAATAAATCAGTAAAATAACCTTTTAATATCAACGCCTCTGATTTGCTAGAAAAATGATGACGTACTTTGAGGGGTTGCAGCTCTCACCTCACTGTTTATGGCATTGCTCCTGCTGCCGCTTTGACACAAATAAACCTTAAAATGGGTGTATTTTGTGTGGCGCCGGGATGCAGCAATGAAAGTAACAAAAAGAAGAGTGTAAACAGCAGTCCCTACATTCTTTGACTTATTCAGAGAAGGCCACGGTCCAAACAAACTGAGAGAAGGCGCCAGTTCCATGAAATTAGTTCTATCAAGCTCCAACTAAAACCAATTATACGAGTTTCAACCCAGTATTCAGCAGAAAACACAACTGTCATTGAACCATGAATCCATGTTTCACTTTAACTACGTTTAGTAAAAGATATAGATATGACATGACCATCATGTTTTAGACTTTAGAACCACAGACACAGGCCCGTCCTAAGGGCTGTGCGACCTGTGCCGTCGCACAGGGCCTCGCACCACACAGGGGCCTCGCAATCTTCCTTCCTTTTATTTTATTTTATAAATACACTAGTTCAAGGGTCCCCAAAGGGCAGACTGCACTCCAAATTTGGAACCCTAAACCCCTTTCTCTGGACCTCTTTGATTTCGTTTGATCAAAAGAACATTTTTACAAGTAAAGTCAAATTTTCACCAAAAGCGATTTGTAAACAGGCAGGCGCGCGGGCAGCTATGTATGCAACGGGTCCTCCGAAAAAACTGTCAGATAACTTTAGCAGTGTCTGAGTGAGATACAAAGAAAGTAACGGGAATGATCGCAGTGTAGGAGAGATGGATACTCGCGGAGGAGGAGCAGTGAGACAAGTGTGAGCAGAGGAGCAGACCCCTTTGTGTGAGCAGAGGAGGAGGAGGAGGATCAGCGGTGTGACAGGTGTGTGAGCGCTGCTATTGCCAATGTTTAGTCCGAATATCCACATCAAAAACATATTTTTAAAAGCATTAGCAAACACACTGTATGTCTAGCTTTAGCTAGCTGGAGTGTTTTTGTTGTGGTCAGAGTGTGTGGAGGAGGAGGTGAAGAGTATTTTGTTGTTGTCAGTGTGGAGGAGGAGGAGTGTATGTTGTCAGAGTGTGTGGAGGCATGGCAAAAACGTTATTTGATGAGAAAATAATAATATTGACTCCGCCTCATAGCCATTTTGGCGCATTTTGCCCAAATCTAACTATTAGAAGAGAAAAAGACTCCTTTTGGTTCAATCTTTTGAGTTGCTCTGCCATTTTGCCACAGGACGAAAGAGACATGTCAGCTAAAAAGACCGCGACCAATATTGCACGTAGAGTGTGTGTGCGTGTGTACGTGCGCGCGCCAAACGCTGCATAGGAGCGAAGACACTCGGTTACACGCGTGCTGATCTCGTCAAGCACCGCGCGAGGTGGTGCTGAATTCATGTCAAAGATTATAACAGGAAAAACTTTCCTCAGATCTGGGAAAAAAGTGTCAGGGCAGGGCCTCGCGTTTCGAGTTCGCACAGGGCCTCGCACCCCCCTTGGGACGGGCCTGCACAGACACATGTTCAGAATAAAACCATAACGCTACATGTTTGCATTTGATTGAAGACACTCACCATTTCTGTCAAACTCAACATCTGGAGCTAGGACATAGAGTTGAGGCTTCTGAGTTGCGGGTATTGACGTGCAGTGATGGGCAGTAGCGTCGCTACTAGCTTAACTACATTTTTCAGTAGCTTGACAGTAGCGTCACTATTTACAAAACCTAGTAACTTTTCTGTAGCTAAGCTATATTATTGCTCAAGTAGCGCGGTAGCGTCCGCCAAAGCTATTTTCTCACGGACATCTCTGGTGTTCATATATTACAGCATTTTCCCGCAGCATAAAACAAACATATAGAAAGACAGAATGCTGATGCGCATGCGCAGGGCTTGGTAACGACACACACACACGAAGGTACGCGCACACACACACGCACACACATGCGCGCACGCTACTGGGGGAAAGCATGGCAGAGAGCCCAGGAGCCGCCGCGGTGGAGGAGGACCATGATAAGGACTCTCAAAGTGTTGTACCGTGGCCATACCTCCAAAAGTACGTCACTCTAGTCGAGATGAGCGAAAAGAAATATGTTTTCAGATACTCTTTGTTGTTTTTGGTGTTTTGGGCTATTGTTCAATAAATATCTACAAAATGTTAACCTTTATCTGACTGACAGTTTATCTCAAATAAGAAGATAAGCTTTATTAATCTCACACAGGAGAAATTTACATGTCACATTTGGCATGGATAAAACACTCAAGAATTGTGCAAAAAATAAGAAATGAGCAAACATGTTAATGCAGGAAAATATAAAATTGCATGAACTGCAGTTTGTTTAATTGAAAATAGCTTCTATATAGCAAGCTACTTTTGACAGAATTTTGTAACTTAGCTTGCTACATTTGTATGGGTGGTAGCTTCTGTGTAGTGAAGCTGAATTTATTGTAGAGTAGCTTGTAGCTTAGCTCACTACACAAATCAAGTAGCTTGCCCATCACTGTTGACGTGTTAGCTGGTGTTAGCTTGTTAGCTGATGTTTCCTGATGTCCGTAAAAACAGCGTTAATCCATCTTGTCAAATCACCTCCAGACTTTTCAGTTCTGTCCACTTTTACGGCTGGAATCTTTCATTTCACGGTAGTCACTTTTATGCTTCTAAACTTTTCTCTGCACTACGATGTCCCTGATGTACTTCTTCGTCCCTAGCGTTACTTTCGCTAACACTTAGCTATTTACACTCACTCGGGTGCACCATCAAGCTCAAACTGAACTGACCGCATCCGCAAACTGGGTCGAGATGGGTTGGACCCGGTTGGACCATAGATCCATACTCCAGCCCGTGGAAACGGCCCTAATGTCCGCAAATGTCCATTTCTTACAGATTGCTCCTCATCTGAACCGAGTCAGAGTCCTCAAAATCATAATTACTGTCAAAACAAGTACGCAAGGGCTCATAAATAAAAGCCCCTGACTTGTATTGTCCATCACTGAATGACAAATATCTGTTTAAAACGTCCGTATACAACGTTATGGCTTACAAATGCATATCAACAAAGCCTAATGACACCTACATGTGTCGGGCATACCTCGACACATAGGTGAATTATTCAAGACGCGCATTATTTAAGTAAGGGATAATGTATAGCATACAGGTCATTATCGGAAAATAAGTACCGACAGGGCGAAGCGGTCTACTTCCGCCCTGAAGGTACTTATTTAAGTGTGTTGATTGAGCGTGGCTAGCTCAGGAGTGGCCGGAACTACTTGCGGAGTTATCCACGCATTTGAAATACAAGCAGAGAGTGCGTTGCCATGGGCAGCGGTCATTATTGTTTTGAGAGGTCCGTTATAGAAAATAATGACCGGTAGAACGTTTTGAAATTACATTCAAATCAATGGAGCGTTCTCCTGCTGCTGTGAGGAGCCGTATAATAATCAATAATAATTGCCGGTCTCGGCAATTTTTCCCCGAATGTCTTTTTGCATGATTATAATTGATAGAAACTGCTAAGGGTGAAACTATTTGTCAAAATGAGTTTTATTTAACACAAAAAAATACCACAATATACGAACAAAATAAGATTAGGTCCCTTTTAAACTAAACTTTACACGAAACTTTGACTCTTTATACCACATGTGACAACACGGAACCATCAACATCTCGCCACAAATTGCATTAAAAGTGACATTCGTGTCTTAAACTTTGAAAGCAATTCACGGTCCGCCATCTTGGTTTGCTTCCTATTCAAATGAATGGTTGTGCTCAGTGGCGCTTTGTGACGGCATGGGGGCTGAAAGATTAGCGGAAGTCGCCTGGAACTCGCAAAGATCTATGGGAAACTCGCCTGTATTTGGGCATCGTCTGGTCCTCCCGGTTCTGCGCAGTGGATGATCTCCCATAATGCGTTGCGCCAAACACGCGTGTGTGGGTCTCACACCAGGTCTCACGCACGTGCACAGAGGGGCTCGGCTGCGCTCTGACCAATCAGAGCGGGAGTTAGAGCGAGAGCCAGACGAGTGAAGAAGATGACAAAGTCTGGGATCGCGTCTTTAATTCAGACAGAAGACTTGTTTTATTGTCAATGGTAGAGACAGCACGAACAACAGAATGCAAGTGTATTATACAGAGCGGAGGCATGGAGACCTCCAATCAGCAGCTGCCACAGTGCCATGCAGCTTGGCCTTCAGAAGTCAAAACAAGGGAAAAGTACTGGCTTCTGCACATTGATAGAATGATGAGTTTAACTTTAAAGTAGTACTAAAATTTAATATGCTGCTATCCAGAATATATAACTACAATATGTGTTTATAATATTTCAGGTGTTCATTTTGACATGTTCAGATGAATTATGTTAAAAAAAACTACTTTGAAGTGGCACCTTTTCACTACCGCATAGAAACGCTAGGGGGGGCCAAAATGGCGGCGATGACGTAGGAGAAGGGCATCTCACAGCAGCAGACAGCAGGCTGGGCTGAATCTGTAGGAGGTTTCACTGACATCTGAACAAGGAATAAACATATTTTCATCCGTTTTGTACATAATAGTGTGCAACTCTTTTAACCTTTTAGCCTTATTTGTGAGATTCAAGCTAATTAGTGTTGGGCAAGTTAGCATGTTTTATGATAAGTCAAGTAGAGTTAGCTAACAAGGCTAATATTAGTTTTTACATTATGCCAGTCTCACTTTGGTTGCCTTAGATTTATTTACCACAATGTACATTGTAATATTCAAAAATGCTAACACCTATTAACGGTTTAATTAGCATTTGTATCAATGATTGCATCACATGTAGTCTATGTTTTCAACTTCTGCAGCTTTTTGTTCATAAAAGTAAAATATTTATTTAATTCAAGTTATTTTGATTAGCATTTATGGATATTACAATGTACATTGTGGTAAATAAATCTAAGGCAACCAAAGTGAGACTGGCATAATGTAAAAACGAATATTAGCCTTGTTAGCATGTTTTATGATATCAAGTAGAGTTAGCTAACTTGCCCAACACTAGTTTGCTTGAATCTCACAAATAAGGCTAAAAGGTTAAAAGAGTTGCACACTATTATGTACAAAACGGATGAAAATATGTTTATACCTTGTTCAGATGACAGTGAAACTTCCTACAGTTTCCAGCTAAGACTGCTGCTGCTGCTGTGATATACCCTTCTCCTACGTCATCGCCGCCATTTTGGCTCCCCCTAGCGTTTGTGAAAAGGTCCGACTTCAAAGCTGTTTTTTTAACATAATTCATCTGAACATATCAAAATGAACACCCGCAATATTATAAACACATATTGTAGTTATATATTCTGGATAGCAGCATATTAAATTCTAGTACTACTTTAACAAAAGTTGCTTCAAAGTGTTATGAAATCTCACAGTAAGCACGCAGGCACGCACGCAGCAGTACTGCAGTTTTCCCCTGCTTTCCCGAGGCCGGTGCCGCCGGTAACTAAGTATTTTGTTAGTAACTGTAATATAATTAAACGTATTTTCATAATAACGCGTTGCTCTACTACGTTACTCAAATTGTAATTTTGTTACACCCAACACTGGTGAACACATACTGCTGTTATATAAAGTCTCTGAACATAGAGACACTGCAGAGCTGCGTTCTTGGAGAAGAACTTTGCAAATCAAAGCCCGCCCGCCACTTCCGGCGGTGGTCTTTAAAAATAAAAGTTTATTTCTCTCTGTAAAGGTGTCTGCATCATTATCATTGTATTAGATGAAAATTATCTCAGAACGACATTATTATCTCTTATCGCAATGATTTCTAAAACAATTAATCGTCCGGCAAAATTTGCCATCGTGACAGGCCTAGCCGCCAGCGTTGCTCACTGATGAATTGCTCAATGCTAACTAGCTCTTCTAGCTAGCCACGGCTAGCCAGCATAATACTGAAACAAACCGGAGGACGCCTTTTCAAGTTTTTCTGAAATGTCCGAAATTATATTGGCTGCCGAATGCTTCCCTCTCTTCTTCACCGACGCACTAAAGTGTGGATTTAAAGAAAACCGAAGGATTTAAGAAGAAAAACATTTCAGGATGACAAGGGACACTATAACCCCACAAAATCCGATTTTTATGAAAGCTGCAGGTTCTCTGTCAGCTGAGGTCAAGCTGTTTTAGTTTACATTGAGTTCTATGGGGTAGCCCATGTGAATTTATTTACAAATTTTTTTATTATAACATACATTTTCTGTTAAAGTAAGTCTTGTATAGTAAAACAGATCAATACAAATAAAGCAGATGAAAGTAAAATGAAGTAATGAAGTAAAATGCATTATTTTCTGTAGAATAAAACCAGAATAAAATACCAGAATAAAATAATAAAACTAGCACTGGAGCTAACCACACTGCCAAAAAAACGTTTCTAGAGAGGGACAAGAAACATCTTCTTATGAACACATTTTATGGAATTAATATTTCTTACACATTCATTTACGACCAAATTACTAAAATATAGTTATATTCCACATTTTGAGCTACGTTGTTAATGTTGTTGCCCTCTGCCATGTTTAGTTTTGTGGCAATGAAGTTGATCAACTCTGCGCAGGCTCGATTGTTAATGTCTGTGAGCAGTGACGTAATATTGACAGTTTGAGAATACGAATTTCAGCAGTCAGCAAAGAAGAAAATGCGAGCACATAAAACATTTTTAAGAAATCACACATTTTAACACTTTTTGTCATATAACATATGACATATTTAACACACTTTTTAAACAATGCGCCTGGAAACGGCTGCAAGTCCTAAGTAGCTCTAAAACAGCAATGTACAGAGACATCCTGGATGAAAACCTGCTCCAGAGCGCTCTTGACCTCAGACTGGGGCGGCGGTTCATCTCTCAGCAGGATAACGACCCTAAGCACACAGCCAAGATAACAAAGAAGTGGCTTCAGGACAACTCTGTGAATGTCTTTGAGTGGCCCAGCCAGAGCCCAGACTTGAATCCAATTGAACATCTCCGGAGAGATCTGTAAATGGCTGTGCACCGACACTCCCCATCCAACTTGATGGAGCTTGAGAGGTGATGCAAAGAAGAATGTGTAAAACTGCCCAAAGACAGGTGTGCCAAGCTTGTGGCATCATATTCAAAAAGACTTGAGGCTGTAATTGCTGCCAAAGGTGCATCAACAAAGTATTAAGCGAAGGCAGTGAATACTTATGTACATGTGGTTTCTTTTTTTTTTTTTTTTTTTATATATATACATTTGCAAGAATCTCAAAAAAATAATATTGTCATTGTGGGGTGTTGTGTGTAGAATTGTGAGGAAAAAAATGAATTGAATCAATTTTGGAATAAGGCTGTAACAATATGTGGAAAAAGTGAAGTGCTGTGAATACTTTCCGGATGCACTGTATATCCTGATGCATTTCATTGGTCAAAAAATCAGACGTGTCCGCTCCCGGCTTTAGAGGTAGAAATGCGGGAATGCGTCCCCGGCCTGAATGGGTTAAAGCAATACATCACTTGCTATGACAGTGCACTAGTTAGTCCCAAATCTTTAGTTGACCCGGGCAAGCGGACAACCGTTAATGTCGAGCCCTGCATTTGTTTTCCTGGCTACAAAGTTCAAACCGTCTCTTTGCGCTGCGTGTTTTTACATACGAGTAGTGTTTTCCAATTATAATTTGAGACAGGAGTGTGTGTAGGTATCCGGTGTAAATGGCATGCCTGGATTAAAGCACATGACGTCACCTTTCAATTGTGCAAATGTCAACTGCCCATCTTTCCTCTATGAGAATTGGGATTACACTGGGAGATTAGAGACCACTTTTAAAGGCCAGTCAGTTTAATTGCATGAAATAAATGAAGTTGTATGGATTATCCCGTCCCAGCGGTCTAAAACCCTATCAGGTTCCATTAGTCACGAGATGGGTTAGTCACGAGCTGGGTTTTCCCACATACTCCCAAGAGTTAATATTGGCTTCATAGGAATCCCGTAACCTGATCAAACGCGCTGAAAACATGCACATTGTTTGTCTGGGTCTGTCCACTTTATAATCCCATGGTTGTTCAAGAAAGAGAAGTTCAGCTCCCACAGCACTGAAGGTCAGCAACATTAGCGCGCTTTACAAAGAGCAGACTGCGAGCCAAACGGCCTGCCTGTCCAAGGCTCCAGTGTGCAGCCTGCGTACTGTCCAATCTCCTTCACACACCTCCTGACAGATGGGAGAGTAGCACAGAGAATCTAAAAGATGGAATGGATATTAGTGACTAGTCAACAAATGTATTCAAATGTATAGTAAACTGCATGGGAGAAAATCTTTCAAAAGGTAATTTGGGGCCTATATCATTTTGAATTTATTTCCAGCAGCTCTGATTGAAATCCCATATGAGAGTTATGAACAGACATTAGCTTTCCAAAGACACTTTCCTACTTGCACACTGCCTTCAGCTAAACGCAGACAAAACTGAAATGATTGTCTTTGGTCCCCAGAAACAAAGAGAGAGCGTCATCTGTCATCTACAGTCTCTCTAAAACCTTCAAACAAGGTCAGAAATCTAGGGGTAATACTGGACTCAGACTTAAATTTTAATAGCCACATCAAATCAGTAACATCAGCAGCTTTTTACCATCTAAAAAACATTGCCAGGATCAAAAACATAGTGTCTAAAGCAGACTTGGAGATTCCTATCCATGCATTTGTCTCCTGTAGGTTAGACTACTGCAATGGCCTGCTCACAGGTCTCTCCAAACAGGCTGTAAAACAGCTGCAGTACATTCAAAATGCAGCAGTTTGAGTCCTGACTAGAACCAGGAAGTACGACCACATTAGTCCAGTCCTCAGGTCCCTGCACTGGCTTCCTGTGGCTCAGAGAATAGACTTTAAAACAGCTCTGCTTGTGTACAAGTCTCTCCATGGCCGCACCAAAATATATTAGTGACATGTTAGTACCATTTGAACCAGCCCGGACTCTGAGGAGCACAGGGACTGGACTCCTGTTAGTGCCCAGAGTCAGAACTAAACATGGGGAGTAGGGATGTAAAAAACTATGAATTTTCATGACCGACCACCGAGCCTCATTAACCGGTTGAAACCGGTTAACCGCTTAGTTTAAAATAGTCCACGTTCTTTGAAATAACAGCCATTTCGAGCCGCGTACTTTTCATAAGTGCAGCTCTGCGTTCTACTGGATCAGAGTTGAGACAGCGGCGCCCAAACCCGCAACAGCTCCGGCACCTTTGCGCACAGAGAACTGCTTTTTTAATCTTCCCATTCTGCTGTGCTGCGGGTTAATACCAAAACTTTCTAGCAGCAAACGACGGCTCGTTCACATGGTCAGAGCAGCGAGTGACGAGCCGCGTCTCACAGGTCTTCACAAAAGTTTAAATACAAGTGATGTGTGTGGAGCTGATCCCGAGGACAATAAACACAAACATGTTCCATGTGGTTTGACTGGAGCCGAGTATTTGCGCGAATCCTTTGGGCTCCGTGACACAGAGGAGCGCGACAGACCGGTATGTGTGTGTGTATGTGTGTGTGTATGTGTGTGTGTATGTATATGTGTGTGTGTGTGTAAATGTAAGCTCCAATGTAGTTCTGACCCGCGCCAGTGTGCAACTTTGACGGTAACAGAGGGGAGAGATGATGCGTGTGGATGTTACGTATGGAGAGGGGGAAAGTGTGTGTGTGTGTGTGTGTGCGCGCATGCGTGTGTGTGTGTGTGCGCATGCGTGTGTGCATATGTGGCTCGTGCGGCGTGAGAGTCGTCCCGGAGTTTATAATACATGGGCGCACACAGCTAGACACCGTGCAAATAGGGCTTAAAATAGCGTTATTAAGAGACCTCCCCTCTCCCCGTTTTCTCTTTTTTAACCGACAGCTTTGACCGGTTAACGCTGTGACGGTCAACCACCGGTTAAACCAGTGTTTTTCAACCACTGTGCCGCGGCACACTAGTGTGCCGTATGATATTGTCTGGTGTGCCGTGAGAAATCCGTCTACTTTGTCTAAAAATAACTGCATTCGCTGTTGACGAGCGGTGACTTGTTTTGAACTGTGGAGTAACCATGTAAGACTTTTTCAAATCAGTAGATGGCAGCAGATAGCTAAGTACTTTGAAACTGAAAAATTGGATGGACCACTGGCTGTAACAGGTCAGCATTGTGGCGAGAAAGGTAAAATTGGATGCGACCAACAAATGTGGGAGGGAGCGAGACAAGAGCTTTGTGGCGAGTGAGAAGTGAAAGTGATAGAGACGTTTTTGAAAATGAATTATGCCGTTTCTGAACAGGATTAACATCCTCCGCTCTGCCCCGGGGCAGCTGTGGCCGTGTTGTAGTGGTTTAACTATGAAATGTACAATTTTTGTGCAACAGCTCTCGCGAACGCACTTCTGAACTGGGTACCGAGCGCAGACCGTAGTCGAGTGGACAGAACCACAGACATGCGGACCGGACAGAACCATGGACTCGCGTTCAGGACCTCCCGTGTCCCTCATCCAAAACTCCTGAATTTAAAGCTCGGATACCTAAATTTTTCCCATGCACTAACAATGCATGTTCTTTGTGTGAGTTATTATTTGACTATTTGGGCAGAGAGTGGATTTTCTTAGTTTTTTTCCACACAGTTAGTGCCACTTTATTCCCAAACTCTTGTTAATTATATCGAGAAATATTAAATAAAGCTTAATGTCAAGGCCTGGACTTAAGCATTTTGATGAGAATAACTGTATATTGTGAATATAGGCTACAGAGTATACTGTATACATTATACAGTATAAGATATACTTTATATATCACACAGAGTATGTACAGTATATATTTTTTTACATTAGTACTGTATACATTTTTACATTTTCTCCTGGAGGTGTGCCGCAAGATTTCTTCAGTGAAAAAAGTGTGCCTTGGCTCAAAAAAGGTTGAAAAACACTGGGTTAAACGGTCGCCAATTTACATCCCTAATGGGGAGGCTGCTTTTCAGATTCATGCTGCTAAAATCTGGAACAATCTTCCTGAAGATGTGAGACAGGCCTCCTCTCTGACAATGTTTAAAACCAAGTTAAAAACGGTGCTGTTTAGCTGTGCATACAACTGAGGGATTTTATATTTTTATCTTTCGTTTTAATGTTCTGTGATTATTTATGATTTTAATGCTATCTTGTTCAGCACTTTGAGTTGCCTTGTGTATGAATTGTGCTATACAAATAAACTTGCCTTGCCTTGCCTGTTTAGAGGAGATTATTGCTTGTATTTTATTTTCCAGGAGCCATAGGTTTGCTTGAATGCTAATGTCTCTGTGGGTAACCAGTGTGCTGACTGTTTACGTGCATGGAGAGTAACCACTGGAGAGGCTGCTGTCTAGGGCTGAAACAACTAATCGATTAATCGACGACTAATCGATTATTGAAATAGTCGACAACTATTTTAGTAATCGATTAATCGTTTTCTGGTTCACACGGACTCAAACAGAGCAAAAATGACATGAAAATGTAGTATTTTTGATTAAAACCGACTTGTTTTTATAATTTCATGAATATCTGTCTGTCTCATCCAATCAGATAGCAGAATCAGCACAAAGAGCCTGTTACAAACATTTACTTTAAGTTTACGCCATCAATACGTCCTCGAGTGTTGCCACTTTAGCTTTTTGTGATGAAAAAATAATTTTTTTCTACACAATTCACAGCCAAGCGATTACTCGATTAATCGTAAAAATAATCGATAGATTAATCGATTACAAGATTAATCGATTACAAAATAATCGTTAGTTGCAGCTCTAGTGCTGTCACATTCGATTGCTTTCAAAGGGCACTACTGATGGCTTGGTGACTGTGTTAAAACATTGGTGACTTGACTTTGTATTGGCTGCTTAGAATTAGAGCTTGCATGTTTCTCTCTGTGTCTGGGTTGGTTTCCTCTAGGCACTGCGGTTCAAACATCTGACAAGTAACACTTGATGGATAATCCATGCCATAGTAAACTGCAATGTTTTCTGCTGTACTAGCATACTGTATTCTGTCAGTAACAGTATATTTCCCTAGTACAGTACTGTCAAATGACACCTGTTCCACCGTCTGACTCTGAAGCCCCAGAAAACAATAATGTATGGGTGCGGCCTATTGCAGTGAGGGCACAAGGCAGCACAGGGCAGAGCTGCACACATTCTTCCTGCCGCTCTTTGTTTTTGGTTGTTGTTGGGACATTGTCAGAGTGTGGGGTGCGCAAAAGCAGCCAGCAGGTTCTGCCTGCCTCTGCTTTAAACCCACTCCACCTCAGGGAGAGGGAAAGGAAGTGATTAACAGGCACAGAAGATGCTCTGTGGAAGTTTGTCACTCAGTCTGTTCAGCTCAGAACGGGAACAATGTTGCTAAGCAACCACAGCATCAGCATGATGGTAAGGTGTGTATGTTCTGATCTTATTATAGCTCAGCTTCACACAAGTGCCAGTCTGTCAGGACTTTGTTCTAAATATTCTACAGCCACATGTCGCAGTGTTGTGAATAAAAGCAACTCTCAGCTGTTGGTCCTCAACATGTTTGTAGCAAAATAGGTTGTGCAATCTATTTTCGGTAATTTGCACTAAATTTCAAAACAACATACCTCAACTGTAGATGTAAACTTTAAAGGCACACCGCGGACTTTGTGACCTAAAGAGTTGACACATATGAGTTATTTTATATGAATACTTGGGCCAATATACAGCGCTTGACACTTGCAATGCTCCGAGCGGGGCTGCCCTCTTGAAATACCGCCCATGTAAGTTTCGAGCAGACGGACCGTCTGCCACCAGGTCACGTGACTTGGAAGAAAGACTTGCTTTACGGCTACAGGCGCTGATATACTCATGGAGCTAAGGCTTTTGCTACTCATTTTTCACCTGCTCGACTCCTGGTCATGGCTGAGGCAAGGAAAAATTTTAAACCTTCGGAGGAGGCTAAAAAGAGGAAACGCGAAAGGGATCGTGCTGTAAGCTGCATGTCTGTATGAGCGCTGCTCTTCACCTGGTTCCTGGATGTCATCGACTGCAAAGATGTCATTCCACGCAGCACGAGCTAGACGCAGAACTCCCTCATCCAGGATATAGAAGTCCATGTGTGGTAGATTACTAATGCAGCGGTCTGGAGGCTGACCACAGCAGAGTCTCTCAATATCTGTAGGCATGTCTCTACAGTTTGAACACACACACCAGTGCATGCTGTCTGAATACACACTCAAAAGGCACCGGCTGACTGTTTGTTGACTTTTGCGACAGTGCTGAGTTGCTTGTGGCCACTAGGGGCGCTAAACGTGAAAGTTGCAGGTCTAGCGCCCCTAGTGGCCAAGAGTTACACGGTGTGCCTTTAATACAAGTGACCATGCCTCATAAATATGATTATGAGGCATGGTCTATCAGCGGCTTCTCCACCTCTGCTGCTGTAACCTGAAGTGCTGTTGCATTTTATTATTACTATTGTTAGCTTTTGGAATGATCAATTTATTTGTTTTGTTTGTGTGGAAGGATGTGTTTTTGCTGCTACTGGACACCTGAATTTCTCCTTCTGGGATCAATATCTCTCTATCTAGGCGAAAAGTTGTAAAAAAAAAAAAAAAGTTTACCAAAACTGGCTGCCACAAAAGTATATACTTTGGAATACTTATGTACTTGTGGTTTCTTATTTATTTTTATTTTTTATACATTTGCAAGAATCTCAAAAAAACTATTTTCATATTGTCATTATGGGGTGTTGTGTGTAGAATTGTGAGGAAAAAAATGAATTGAATCCATTTTGGAATAAGGCTGTAACAATATGTGGAAAAAGTGAAGCGCTGTGAATACTTTCCGGATGCACTGTATATCCTGATGCATTTCATTGGTCAAAAAATCAGACGTGTCATCACTTGCTACGACAGCGCACTAGTCAGTCCCAAATCTTTAGTTGACCCGGGCAAGCGGACAACCGTTAATGCCGAGCCCTGCATTTGTATTCCTGGCTACAAACTTCAAACTGTCTCTTTGCGCTGCGTGTTTTTACATATGAGTAGTGTTTTCCAATTATAATTTGAGACAGGAGTGTGTGTACTCCATGTAGCACACTATGCGTGGGTATCCGGTGTAAATGGCATGCCTGGATTAAAGCACATGACGTCACCTTTCAATTGTGCAAATGTCAACTGCCCATCTTTCCTCTATGAGAATTGGGATTACACTGGGAGATTAGAGACCACTTATAAAGAAAAGTAATCTTTCCAAAGCAGTTTCAACCTGGTTATAAATCTGGTCATAAATCCTTGTTTTGGTTGAAAATGGAGCAAGCGAGACAACATATTGTACTAAACCCTCTGTACCGACTGTGCTCTCCATGGCTACACTCGACATCCTCATCTTCCTTCAGTAGTACTTGGCCCATTGCTCAACAATTAACTTGTGTTTTCTCTCCTCCACTTCTCCTTCTTTTAGAGTCCACTTTCAAAAACCCTCTTGCCCTCTTTCTTTGACATAATAATCTTGTGAGTGTGAACGCTATATCAGTCCATCAGTCAGCCCGTCCTCTTTCTCTCCCTCTTTCTCTCCCTCCTGATTAATGCCCTGTCCCCACTCTCGCTCCACACAGTCAGCTCCACGTGCTGAGATGTCCATCACAGTGCCCTCGCTCCTGCTGCTCCTCTTCCTTGCCATTTTGTTGCCGGATGACGCTTGTGGGGCGGCAGACATTCCAGAGGACATCACGGCAGAGTTTTCAGTGAGACTTTACCAGCACCTGCAGGCCAGGGACAGCCAGGACAACATCATCTTCTCCCCCCTGAGTGTAGCCATGGCCCTGGGCATGGTGGAGCTGGGGGCCCACGGCGACACCCTCCAGGAGATCAGACAGGCACTAGGGTTTGGTCAGCTGGTGCCAGGTGAGGAGGGGTAGCTCCAACTGAAAGCTGGGGAAGAACATTTTCAAACCACAACATTTTTTATATGTGTTATACTAGGAAATCATAATAGTAGTTTTCAAGTAGATTATCCAATACTCACTGTCAATCTAAATCCAAGCACGTGGATTGCGTCAGTTCAGATTCACTTTAATTCACATGATTCACTTTAACAATTAAAGGTATATTGGAGGGTTTTCCAAAATGTTAGGAAAGAACCGCCCTCTCCACTTTTTGAACAACAATGTGGTCTTACTTCACGAGCACGTATCACCAGAATGACCATTTGGAGAACCGTCTTGATGATGCAACCGGAAGTACAAAATGCTCCTATATACCTTTAAGTAGAGTCCACCAGAGTTGAATCTCAGTATTATTACAACTGTTCTGTGATGGCCTCAGGTTTGATAACACAATAGTGGTCACTAAATGGCATTCTGAAGTCCAAGGAGCACACCAGAGAGGCCAGAGATGAAGTTACATAGAGGTGTTACGGAGAGGTGCACCGTTTAAACCATTATTTGGGATTGGAAAGATGGCTATTAGCACAACTGCAAGCCAACCAAAACGTAACAGCTCAAACAAGGACAGCACTGATCAGAGGCCAGTGGAAGTACTTGTGGCCGTGACATGACAAATTGGGGGGGAAATGTTTAGGGTATGTATTAGGGATGTACCGATCCTATATTCAGTATCGGTATCGGGGGCCGATATGGGTATTTTGTAAGGATCGGATAATATCGGATTTGTTAAATATGAAGCCGATTTACGTCACTTTTCAGGGCTGCCGTAAACTAAATACAATGTACTCACCTTTTGAATTTTGTATTTGGAATAAGATTCTGTATGCTTGGTGAATTGTTGCTGCTGCTGCACCAGCAATTAAAAGAAGGAGTACCTTCCTCTATTTTTTATCATTGTTTTGAGTTGATTTAAGGTTAAATGTAGCTCAAATGCATTGTTGTAGTTGAAGATTTTTGCTATCGGAGAGTTTACATTTACGGAGTTTGCACACTGGTTAAGTACTAGCTTAGTACTTATGTACCAGCTCTTTTCCTTTTGTTTTACTGAATGTTGAGGGCAGCTTTTTTATAATTGTTCCTCTTTGATATTTCTTTCAGGTTAAGTGGATGATAAAGGTGAAATATTCAATAGTGATGTGATACTTACCTATGCCCTAACTCAATAGGTCTGTTAAGCAAAAGCCAAACAATATTGTTGGTCATGTTTTAATAAAAAAAAACAATTTAAAGTAATACTGGTTGCAAAATCTTTAATGCTTTGAAAATATTAGAAAAAATTGGATCGTATTGGATCGGTATTGGCAAAACAGTATTTAAGAATATCGGATCGGATTACAAAAAATCTGGATCGGTACATCCCTAGTATGTCTACTTTTTTCAAGCCACTAGTTGTTTTATTGGCTCAGAGAACTAGTTGTAATATTTAGAGAATAACTTTTGTATTAATCATGTTTATACGGAAGCTTATTGCATTCACTTGAATTAAAAAAGTTTATGTTTTTATGAGTAAAGTTTTGGTTTTTATGAGTAAAGTTTCGGTTTTTATGAGACAAATAAATCCTGTTTTTATTACTTTAAAAAATTCCTATTTTTGTGACTTTAAAAAATTCCTGTTTATACGAGACAAATAAATCCTGTTTTTACGAGACAAATAAATCCTCTGTTTAATGACCTGACCAGTGGGATCAGCTTGATGCAATGGACAAGTTTTTTGGGGGAATCCACGGGCGCAGCCATTGAAGCACTGTGCTGTTCTTGACACCCGGTTAGCTCACACAACTGCAGATAGAGAGAGGATCATTCTATGATGTTCTACAGGGATCTGGGACATTCTGTGGGGACCGTGGTTGTACTAACTCAGGGGTCGGCAACCCGCGGCTCCGGAGCCGCATGCGGCTCTTTAGTGCCCCTTGAGTGGCTCCTGGAGCCTTTTCAAAAATGTCCGAAAATGGAGTGGGAAGGGTATATTTTATTTTTAGTTTCAATGTGGTTTCTGTAGGAAGGACAACATTCTTAATGTTTTCCAATGCAGTAAAAATGTGCATAAGAAATATTTAATTTTAACATTTGTGTCATCTGAGATCTGCGTCATATCCTGCGACGCGCGGTTACGCGGCCCCGCGCCGGGCGGCCGCTGTTGTAAACAAACCAGCATGTGCCACATGAGTCCGCATAAATCCCAAAGCTAAAAAGGGAAATACTTGATAAGAACCAGGAACTCAAGGACAAATGGACTGTAACATTTGGCTCTCATTGAGTCAATGAGGAAGGACTGCTTCATGTTTGCTTTGTAATGAGAATATATTGAAGAACAAAAAGAGTCATGTGGAAAATCGGCTGCTGACCCCAGTTTGGAGAGAAACAGTGCGATCGCAGTTATTCTGGAGGATTCATCTCCAAACTTCTACGCCTGAATTTTGTTGCAACACGAGGAACAAAAAAGTGCGAAACACCGTTCGGGACATTCAGCTCCAGCAAACTCCAGCCGTGTGACGACGTGTGACGTGATCGATATGAACAGAAAGTGCTGTAATGCAGGTATGAGAACTGAGCCAAAAACAGATGTATTTACTGTATTTCTACAATTGCATGAACGCAACAAAAGGAAAGTTAAACTTAAAGCATATATGGTATAGCAGAGTAGTCACATGGTGCGTCACTCTCTTGCACTACAGTGAAAATGTATATATATATATAATAATCATGAATGCATATTATGTATTTGTAGCCTATACTTACTCATTTTGATAGTAGGCTAATACAGCTTACAGCCTGTGTTGCTTTCATATAAACCTTAAAAAAGGCAGTAAAGTTTATGCGGCTCCAGACAGATTTGTTTTTTTTATTTTTGCTCAAATATGGCTCTTTGAACTTTTTGAGTTGCCGACCCCTGTACTAACTCATGGAAACACTTGGCTGTATGGCTGGAAGGAGAGTGTTATGATCATGACTGTTCTGTATGATAAGCTAACGGCTAACTACGAGTCAGGGTTGTGGCTAGCAGATTTGAAGTTGAAGAAGTTGCCTTAAAGTGCATGTTTGCTCGTATTACTTTGTTGATATAAAGCCTGTTGAATGATCAAGCTGATCACACTGGTCAGGTCATTAAACAGAGGATTTATTTGTCTCGTAAAAACAGGATTTTTTTAAAGTCATAAAAACAGAATTTCTTTTAAGTAATAAAAACAGGATTTATTTGTCTCATAAAAACCGAAACTTTACTCATAAAACAGAAACTTTACTCATAAAAACAGAAACTTTTAATTCAAGTGAATGCAATAAGCTTCCGTACGTTTATGTACTTTTATGTTAAAAGTGAAATTTCTCACCTCGAGTGTGATTGTTGAGCTTGTTTTTGTACTGTTTTGCAGGACTAGAGTTCTCCCTGCTGCAGAACTTAACCTCGGCTCTGTCACAGGACAAGGCTCAGTATGTGGTGAGGTTTGCCAACAGCCTGTACCTGCAGCAGGGAGCCTCCTTCAGCCCAGAGTTTGTGCACCTCATAAGGAAGTACTTCAGAGCGCACGTGGATACTGTGGACTTCAACCAGTCAGCAGCAGTCGCCCAGCTCATCAACCACTGGGTCGAGAACCACACTGAGAGTAAAGATATGGACTGAAACCAAAAAATCCTTTCAATTGACTAAAACTGGGGAACTTTCAAACCACAGAGAATGAAACCACATAATAGTAATTTGTCGCTCTCAAAGGAGTTTGGTTATATCACAAGTTTTCACAAGTGTATTTTTGGCCTCTGTCACAGATTTAGTGAAAAAAGAGGACCATCCTCACTCCCAGACCAAAGCACCCTATAGTGGTGACCCCTATTTTTTTTCTTCTAAAAAGACAACAGGTTGTGTTCTGAAATGTTCACTTTTTTAAATTAGGTACCTCAGTTTTAATCTAAACCATTCAGAAAAGATACACAGAAACCATCCATTATTTGACCATGATAGCCATGATATTCTGAAGTGAATCTGACCTCTAGCTCAATATAAATTCCTAAAATATTATTTCAGATTCAGATGAATTTTATTTGCCATTTGCAGTAAAACCTTGTTGGATACATTTTCAAAAGTCCCCAGAGTGCATAAGACATCGACACCGTGAAATCGATCAACTAGAACTGTTTCAATACAAGCGCAAGATTGTTAAAGTACTTGTACACATTTTGAGTATTACTTATTTATCTATTTATTAATTTAAAGGCGCTATACCCGTTTCTGCAAGGTTTGAATGTTTAGCACCGCCCCCCAACTTGCTCAATGGCTTCTCATTTCCCCTACGCTCTCATAACAAAGAGCCTTCTAGTTCAATTTGCGATCTGACATGTATGCTAACATTAGCATTAGCACAACTTCTTGTAAGCTGTACAACAATCACTGATGAAATGGTACTAAAGCAATGGACTGCTAACACAATATATAGGTAAAAGAATACTGCTAGTTTCGCACCCAAATTTATTCATTGGAACATTAGAATATATTTGAATATTTAATTATAATTTATTATACAGCTCAGGTGTGTAAAATACTGCCATTACTTTGTAAGTACAACAAGAGAAGCTAGCGGAGCTAGCGCTAGCCACGCTCTACATATCTATCAATCAACACCATTGAATGTTAATCGGACAATACAGTATACATATACATCCTTAACACACATGCACGGACGTTTTCAGAATTTCCTGTTATCGTTTTCATGACCAATTTTAATGTGACAAAAAGCGATTGCGAAAAACCATTAACATGTAGTTCCAGGGAGCTTGTAAGGGCTGTCTAATATGTGTTCGAATATATATATATATATATATATGTATATTTTTTTATTTATTTTAGAATTATATTCGAATTTCGAAGCCAAAGCCCTAGTTTTTAGCAGCGCTGTAGGGGCTAGAGGACGCAGGCTGTTCGCTGCTCGTTCTGTGAGCGGAGGAGAACGAGCGGCCCGCTCAGATTGTACTCAGCACTTTTCACTGCTTGTATTCTTACACAGCTGAATCAATTACCTCAAGTTTTCAATTAAATTACGGATTATAATACAACTTGTATGTAGTAATAAGCATTTTTATCAACTACCTAGAAAATGTTTTAGTATAGCTTCTTTAATATGGACATAACAATAACATTGGACAAACCAGATGCATTGCTAAGTGTTATAGCTCAGGTGATAATTTTCAACACTAGTGCACAGGGGTTTTGCATTGCAGAAGAATTTAAGATAATTACTTGGTCATATTGTTTAATTTAACCTAAGCTCCATGTTATATCATTGTAATTATTTGTAATTCCTTGTGCACTCTTTTATCAAGGCAAAATCCGCGAGTTGCTTTCACCCGATGACTTCAGCAGTGTGACCCGTCTGACTCTAGTCAACGCTGTCTACTTCAGGGGCTCGTGGAAAAACCAGTTCAGACCCGAAAACACGCGCAGCTTCTCCTTCAGCCGGGATGATGGCTCCGAGGTGCAAACGCAGATGATGTACCAGCAGGGGGACTTCTCCTATGGTACGTACTGTAAACTAGAATCAGAATCATTTTGCCATTTAAGTATCAGGAAGTCAAAGACTTGGAAATTGCTTTGGCTCTCGGTGCAATCAAGTCAGAAGTAGAGAAAGAATAAGGCATTTATTTGTAAACATTTCTAAAGTATAACATTTTCTAGAATAGAAAAAATTAAAAAGTAAAATTATTATGATTATTACTATATACTAGTGCACTCGGTGTACACAATATAGAATCAGAATCAGAATCAGAATCATTTTTATTGCCACGTAAGTAACAGGAGGTCACAGACTTGGAAATTGCTTTGGCTCAGTGCAACAGTCAAAAAGAGATAATAAAAATAAGAATAAAAAACACTTCTAAAGAATAAATTTAAATTTAAAATAGAGTTACAGTTACTATTTACAATATACAAGTGCACATGGTGCACACAATGTAAGGTGACAGCAGTACAGTGAAGTAAAGTGACGTATGATGGGCAGTAAAGTGACTTTATAAAGGGCGGGGGGACAGGTTAAGAAGTGTTCAAGAGTCCAACAGCAGAGGGGAAGAAACTCTTGTGGCCGGAGGTTCTAGTCCTGATGGACCGCAGCCTCCTGCCTGAGGGGAGTGGTTGGAATAGTCCATGTGCAGGGTGAGAGGGGTCGGCTGTGATACGACCAGCCCGGCCTCGAGCTCGGGCGACGTACAGGTCCTGCAGCGATGGAAGGCTGCGGCCGATCACTTCCTCTGCAGAGCGCACAATGCGCTGTAGTCTCTGTTTGTCCCTGACTGTGGCTCCAGCGAACCACACGGTGATGGAGGAGGTGAGGATGGACTCGATGATGGCCGTGTAGAACTGCACCAACATCTGTGCAGGCAGCTTGGCTTTCCTGAGCTGCCGCAGGAAGTACATCCTCTGCTGGGCCTTCTTGATGAGGGAGCTGATGGTCGGCTCCCACTTGAGGTCCTGGGTGATGGTGGTGCCCAGGAAACGGAAGGACTCCACAGAGGTGATGGGGGAGTCCATCACGGAGGGTGGGGGCGGGGGGACAGTGCTCTTCCTGAAGTCCACAATCATCTCCACTGTCTTCTGGGCGTTCAGCTCCAGGTTGTTACCACTGCACCAGGACACCAGCCGGTCCACCTCCCTCCTGTAGGCGGACTCATCGTTGTTGGAGATGAGTCCAATGAGGGTGGTGTCGTCCGCGAACTCATTGGACTCATATACAACTTACATTAAGCAGTGCAGTAAGATGACGGCAGTAAGTGGCTTTATAAAGGGCAGTAGAGTGACTTTATGAAGAGCAGTAAAGTGACTTTATAAAGGGCAGTAAAGTGGCTTTATAAAGGGCAGGGATTCCAAGCACGCATGCAGCTCTTTCACAGCTTCGTCAGACCACACCTTAGTTACTCACTATAGGTTTTGAGAGCTTCAGTCTCTGTCTGTATGCAGGAAGCCTAGAGCCGTGCGGGGCACAGCGCGATAAGCTCCGCATACAGCGGCGTAACAGTGATCTAGCGTTTTCTCCTATCTGACCAGGCATGTGATAAACTGTCTGTATTTGGGTAATTTCTGGCTCGAGTTTCCCTTATTAAAATCCCCCAGAATAAAAATCAGAGAGTCTGGGTATAATCGCTCCATGCACTATACTGTCATCTACTCTGCTTCCACTTTCAACTCTGCGCGTCATCAGAACGCATGTCAAGTGCATTACCTCCTACACAACAAAAGCCCCTCAAACTCACGCTCCTCAACACAAGATCTTTGAACAACAAAAGCCAAATACTAAATGAATTCATCACGGACACACAACTGTACTTACTCTGCATCACTTACACATGGCGAAAACCCCTGGACTATTTCTCACTTAACCAAGCCACTCCACAGGAATTTTCATACATTGATCAACCACGCACACGCACTAGTGGCTGTGGAGGGGGTATTGCATCCATCGGCAATCCCTCCAACTCCGGCCTGTCCCCATTCCAGCTATTCCTTCATTTGATCAACTGTCATTCAAACTTCTCGGCCCCCTTGGTCCACTTCAACATACACAAGGACTCTGCACACAACACAGACTTCCTGGACATCTTGCAAAATTTAAATTTCACACAACACGTCGAATTTCCCACCCTCTCCTGCGGACACATTTTGGACCTGATCTGCTCCACTGGCCTACACATTAACTCACACTCTCATACAGACCTTGCAATATCAGATCACCTGGCCCTATCATTTCACAACAATATCCCCAACCCCCACATTAAGTAAACCCGCACTCTCTCATTTCGCAACCTCAATTCCCACCTGTCACCTATCTCAGAACCAGATCTCCAAAATGTATTCACTAACCCCTTCCTCTTTTGTCAAATCATGCCCCCTGTCTCTCAGCCCACATTTTAGAAATAATCAACTCCCCTCTCACCTCTGGTACCGTACCATCACACCCATCCTCAAAAAACCAAACCTGGATCCAGACGACCCCAACAACTTTCGCCCCATCTCCAACCTTCCTTTCAGTCAAAAATTCTCGAACGGTCTGTCGCTGCTAAACTCAAAAACCATCTCAACTCCAAGTCTCTCTTTGACAAATTTCAATCCGGATTCCTTTCCCACCACAGCACAGAAACAGCACTGATCAGAGTCACCAACTACCTCCCTACCTCAGATTCTGGCTCCCTCTCCATCCTGCTACTCCTTGACCTCTCAGCCGCCTTCGACACTATTGACCACTCCGTCCTCCTCCACCGTCTTTAGTTCACCAATGGCATCACCGGCTCTGCACTCTTTTGCTTTTCATCCTACCTCTCCAACTGATCTCACTACATTGTCATAAGCAACTGCTCATCCTGCTGCATCCCGGTCAACCACGGAGTACATCAAGGCTCTTTGCTTGGTCCCCTCCTTTTCATTCTTTACATGCTCCCCCTTGGCCACATCATTCAACACCACAGTGTCACATTCCACAGCTACACAGACAACACTTAACTTTACCTCTCAGCCAAATTCATGAACCCTGCCACCATCTATCACAAACATTTTTGTTTCTGTTTGTGGAGTTCAAGTTTGGAATGGACTGGGACAACAGCTCAAGCAATGCGCAACAGTGAATCAATTCAAAACAAATGACAGAGAATTTGTGTTTTCAAAATATAGAATGGAAGAAAAGGGCAATTCTATAAATTGACCCTAATAAGAATCTGTCTATTTATTATGACATTTTGAATTAATTAATGCTTTACTTATTTTTCTGATCAAATTGAATGCATTTCGTGCTATAATTAGGTAGTTCTGAATTCAGGTGCCACATTCTTGTAATTGATTAACAGTGTTGTGTAAATGTATGTTTATATAAAATATCGCAACTGCTTATGTTTGTAATCAGAGGGGGTGGGAGTACATACGTTTGCTTCTTCTCACTCCCTTTTCAAGCTTTGTTTAAATTTTTGACATTTTATGTAACATGTATTTCTGTTTAATGTAAATGCATATAACAACGCATGCACATGTTGAATGCCAGCCTATTTCAGAACAGGTACTCCCACAGTGCCAGCCATTTATGATGATTTTTACTGATTTTTCAAGACCCACAGAATATTGTGTACTATGACTATCTGAAATCCGACACCAGATTCTAAAAGAATGGACTGTCTACTTTCCTCAGCAAAAAGAATTTTGTTTATAGCTTTTTTCGTTCCCCTGTAATCCTCCGTTGAGTAGAGGGAAGTTTTACTGAAATCACCAGAAATCACCAGAAAGTTGAGAAAAAAGAGGCACAACATGTGCACCTACATGTTTTCAAACCATTCAGAGAGCAATGCTGCCACCTGCTGGCTCGATAAAATATGGTCTCAAGTCATCCCCATACATATTAGATACAATAGACATCTGGGAACGTGAAAATAGCGAAAAAGGCATTTGACGTATTAATGCGTCAATGGGACACAATGAGTTAAAAGACATTGTAAATATGTAAGCTCGAATAAATCAAATCATAAATCATAATGACTCGGTAAACTGAGATGAGAAAGGGACGCTGTGTGGAAGCTGAGTAACATTTAGTCCAAATAAAAGAAAATCACTGAGTAACTGTTAACTGGAGTGTAAAGGTCACCGAAGAGGGAGGTGGTTCTTTTGATGACTCCTTGTTAGTAGAAAATCCCTCAATTATTCACCAAGCTACAAGCAAATTGTTGTATTAATGAAGGAGGTTTGTGGTCTGTTGTACAGGTGAAAAACAAACTTTTTAACACTATTATACATTTTTCATTGTATATCATGTACTTATTACAGGCAAAGTCAGAGTGTTCCCCATTACAGGTTTTAGCAAGGCGCGGTGCCCCGCTGCCTTTTTCGCTTGCCCCACAACCTTGATTTCAGCATGAATTTCCGCTCTGTTTACCGGCAGACAGTCTGTTAAACAAATGTTCATTGTCTACAACGCTGGCATTGGACCTCGCCATGGCTCATAAGGTTAAAGGTAACTTTATTTGCACCCATGCGTAGATTATTTTTGCAGTTAGAGAGATAGACTTGGCATCTATACAAAAAATATTCATGAAATAAAATTTACAGTAACGATAAATAAACAACAGATAAGTAAAGATGGTCAAAAAATCCAATAATGCGTCACGAGAGACAAATTAAACGGGGGTGTTAAACATGAGAATGCAACTCTTTGCCTCTCCTTAAGTTTGAAGAAATTTCTGTTTTTTCACTAAGAATATGTATTAAAATACCATTTTTTTCCCACTTTTCCCTCCAGAGTCAGTCATCTAGCTGTAATTGTTTGCCACACAGTTGTAAGAATATGCAACATTCAATCAAATTTCTCCGGTTTGCTAGTTATTGACATATTAGGCCCCGCAACCATGGATCTATAATGATAACTGGATAGGGTATTACTAGCTAATAGCTGTCCCACCAATGGGCACAGGGGGCGCCCGTGGTACTGCAGACTAAATTCACGTGGGCTACCCAGGAAAAATTCCCATAGAACTCAATGTAAACTAAAACAGCTCAACCTCAGCTGACAGAGAACCTACAGCTTTCATAAAGGTCGGATATTGTGGAGATTTTAGTGTCCCTTGTCATCTTGAACTCTTTTTTTCTTCTTAAATCCTTCAGTTTTCTTAAAATCCACACTTTACTGCCACAAACTTGTTTCCTCGCTTCCTTCCCGCTCTGACTCTGCTCTAACTCTGCTCTAATCAGAAGCGCTGATTGGTCAAAGCGTGGCCGAGCCCCTTTGTGCATGAGAGCCACACACACGTATTTAGCGCAACGCTTCATGGGAGCTCGTCCACTGCGCAGAACCGGGAGAACCAGACAATGCCCAAATATAGCGAGTTCCACAAATCTTTCGGCCCCTGTGTATGTCCCATGCACTACTGAGCACAAGCCATTCATTTGAATAGGACGCCATCTTGGATCACCGGGGCTTGCCCGTAACACGTTGAAGAGGGAGGCCTGTAATTTTCATCATTGGTATACCTCAACTATGAGGGACAGCATGAAAATCACTTTGTCTGGTTTTTAAAGGATTTATTTGCAAATAATGATGAAAATAAGTATTTGGTCACCTACAAACACAGTGCTGTAACTTTGTCTTTAAGAGGCTGCTCTATCCTCCACTTGTCAGCCGTGATTAATGGCACCGTTATCAGCACCTAAAACAGTCACACTCCAAACACCACAATGTCCAAGGTCAAAGAGCTGTCAAAGGACACCAGAGAGAAAATTCTAGACCTGCACCAGGCTGGGAAAACTGAATCTTCAAAAGGTTGGTGTGAAGAAATCAACTGTGGGACCAATTATTAGAAATTGGAAGACATGCAAGACCACTGATAATCCCCTCAATCTGGGGCTCCATGCAAGATCTCACTCTGTGGGGTGAATGGGGCCATGTATCGTGACATTTTTGAGTGAAAACCCCCTTCCAACAGCAAGGGCATTGAAGATGAAACAAAGGCTGGGTCTTTCAGCACGACAATGATCCCAAACACAGCCCGGGCAACAAAGGAGTAGCTTTGTAAGAAGCATTTTAAGGTCCTGGAGTGGCTTAGCCAGTCTCCAGATCTCAACACCATAGACCATCTTTGGAGGGAGTTGAATGCCCGTGTTGCCCAGCGACAGCCCCAAAATATCACTGCTCTATGAAAGATCTGCATGGAGGAATGGGCCAAAATACCAGCAAAAGTGTGTGAACCCCTTGTGAAGACTTACAGAAAAGGTTTGAGCTCTGTCATTGCCAACAAAGGGTGAATAACAAAGTATTGAGATGAACTTTTGTTATTGACCGAATACTTATTTTCCACCATATTTTGCAAATACAATCAGGCCTCCTTCATCTTTTTAAGTGGGAGAAATTGCACAATTGGTAGCTGACATATTGTGCCTATATGTTGATCTTTGTAAATATACTTTCATATTAATCTAGAACTACAGTACATACAAAACCGGCCCACTGACTCCTGCTTTGGATATCTTGGCGCTCATGTGCTCTATGCACTATTGCTATAAGCAATTTCCAAGAAAGGAGTTCAATATCACTGATCAGAATTAATAAGTCAATGGTGGTTTAATGAGACGGAGCCTAATGTAACCAATGTCTCCCTGATCTCATGTGGAATTAAATTTCTAGTTCAGGGATGTATTTAAAATGTGCAAATTGAAAATGGATATAAACATATCATATTTCAACAATTTATTGAGGTTTTCTTAAATGGTGTGTCTTGGTGTATCATTGCCCTAGGTGAGTTTAGTGACGGCTCACAGGAGGCCGGGGGAGTGTACCAGGTGCTGGAGATGCCGTATGCTGGAGAGGACATGTCCATGATGATCGTCCTGCCACGACAGGAGGTGCCTCTGGCCACACTGGAGCCCATCATCAAAGCCCCTCTGCTGGAGGAGTGGGCCAACAATGTCAAGCGCCAGAAGGTGGAGGTTTATCTGCCCAAGTAAGACCCCACTCATCATATAAGGCCCAGTCCCAATTCTCACCCTTGCCCTTAGGTGTGAGTACCCTCACCAGTAAAGTGCCTTCCCAGTGGGGAGTGCACTCACAACATTCTCTCTAAGAATTGGGACACCCCTGGATCTAGGGGACAATATGCAAATGACGCAGCAGACGTGTTCCACGTCACACACATCAAAGTGTCTGATTTCACCTCAGATAAGCCTTGACACAGACATGACTTTATGAAACACAGTATTTATGAAAATGAGAAGTTTTTAATTCTATTTCATATGAAGTTTTGCTATAATTAGGTACAGAACTGCCGCACATCACGCACACAGACACACATGTACACACATAGAGGCAGACACACAAAGACAGACGCATGTACATACGCGCACAGAGACGTACCACACAGACAGACACATGCACATACACGTACGCGCACAGAGACGTACCACACAGACAGTCACATCTACATACACGTACCACACAGACACAGACGGCTACAGCCGCGGTCCCGCGGATCACAAAGCAAACTGTGTCAAAGCGATGCTCTGAACTACATTATGGATCTATAATAATAACATGGACCCACATCTCTGAAGCCTCACGCCACACGCTGCGGCCGCTTCAGGAGTGAACGTCACTGCACACGGCACCGACGCATTCATTAAAAACTCTGAATGACTCGCACACGCCTCGGAGCTTCCTCCCGTTCCACACAAACTTGTGCGCGGGTGTTTCATGTTGTTTTCTTTCATTGTGCCGCGGCTTTGCCTCACAGCTACTTCAGCAACAGCTATCGTAATGCATCATGGGATCACCCTCGCTCGCAAGTGAGCTCCGGACCTCACTTGCGCTCAAGGGTGGTTTTTAGGGGTGTGAAGGCCCTCGCCTCTTCTCCCTAAGTATTGGGACACCCTTGCACTCCCACGGGCACGCGCAAACGCTAGGGCAAGTGTGCTTTTTAACTCATTCACTGCTCATGACGACAAAACTCGTCATATTGAATTGTAACGCTCACTGCCCATGACGAGTTTTTCATGTTATTACAAGGGAGGCTATAGTAATGTCTCGCGCACCTTGTGAATGACCCACAATACTGATATTGTGCAAATGTACCTGTAATGATAAATCAACACCAGTAGGATGCAGTATTGCGCCACAGGAGAGGTCATAAGTCAGTGGAGAGAAGGAGGAGTGTGGGAGTGTTTGGAGAGCGTGGTGCTGTAGCAGAGCGAGCGATGATAGCGTAGCATTGAGACAGATTAGCGATCTAGTTTAGCGATAGTATAGCAAGAGTGATGGCGAAAAAGAATAGTTATAAGCAGTTGACACTGCTTCAGAGATTGACTCGCGGATCAGTGAGTGAGGTCGAGAGGGGAGAGAGTGGAGACCCCGGTGGAGGTCCGTCTCTGCAGCCACATTTGCGCGGAGCAAGAGCCCGGAGCAGGGACACACCTTCCGCCTCTCGCAGCGTATCAGCTGCTGCTGTTACTGATGCCTCGGATTAGTTCAGCGAACCTGATCATGATTTATCGGATGAGTGGTTGCAGTCTCAATCCAGCAGAGCATCCTCTCCAGAAGCTCCACAAAGAGTCGAAGGTAAGAACTTGCTAAATTGCCTAGAATATGCTAACTTGAGAGGAGGGAAAGGCGCGGAAACTTGCTTTGATCTGCTAAGTAACACAGCGCTCAAATCCTGTTTCTCTAGTAAACGCGTTTTATAATTGTTGTATTTATTATTTTTATGGTTAGTTATTTCATACTTAAACATCTTGTTGTAGTGTCATAGCTCTGACTAAATGAAATGTGTTCTCCATTCACAGATTCTGATAAAAGAGCCCTCCCCCATTGGTGTTGACAGGGCAAGGAGCAGAGGTAAAGATAATTCCTCCTCATACCATTGTACATATTATTTTTGTATATATTCTCCTGGTATAGTGATATACAAATGTATATTATTTACAGGTGGTGCATCATGAGGCAGTTGCTGTGCACAAAAAAGGTAAAAGGACTACTATTTCTATTCTTGTACATCCCATGGCAATATAATATAATAATAATATAGTATACTGTGTTTGGTCCAAAAGTAGTCAGTCAATAATAAGGCTGCAGCTAACGATTATTTTTCTATCGATTAATCTATAGATTATTTTTTCGATTAATCTATAGATTATTTTTCCTTTTACCGATTTATTTTTTCATTTAAAATGAAGGGGAAAAAGTTGACGTAGGCCAGTATTTTCAAATGGCATGGCTTTTATTTAACCAAATAAAATTATGGCTCAATGGGCAACTCAGTAGCCTATAAAATGTGCAAATCAAATAATTCTGGAACACTCACTGTAAACATTTGAATAAAAGTATAGCTTATTTGCTTTAAAATGTGCAAAATAAAAAAGAAATAACCAGCACAAAACAAAGTGCAAATGAAAATATTCTGGAACACTCACTCACTGTAAACATTTGAATAAAAGTAAAAGTATTGCTTTTAAAATAAACATCTAGTCCAACACACAATAACTAATTCCACTCATTCCAGTCTAACAGTTGTAATGAAGAAAGGTTAGCATGTCTACATGCTCTGGCGTGAGGCTGGTTCTTTTCTTGTTTACAATATTCCCAGCAGCTGAAAATAGTCGCTCAGAAGGGGTCGATGTGGCTGGAACAGAGAGGTAAGACAGAGCCTGCATTGCCAGATTTGGAAACCTTGCCTCATTTTCTTTCCACCATTTTAATGGGTTTTCATCCTTGGAAATGGGGGATTCTCCGAAATAAGACAGTAACTCATTTCTGACCACTTCAGCATCATTATTGTCATTGCTGTCTTCCTCATTGTTTTAAACCCTTCCCCATCTACCATATTTAATGGCCTCATGTCCACAACAATCATCTCCAGGACACCGTCAGTCAATTCAGCAGCCATTTGGGGTGTACATTCATCAGTCCCATGCCTCTTTGGGAAAAAATTCTGAACGCTGGTTTGTCGTTTGCTGCAACATAAGAGATAATATTTCATTTTCATTTTAAATATACATGAAAATTAACTACAGCTTACTTTAATACAAAAGATGAATTAAACTACACACATTATGGGGTCGTGACACCCCCCCACATAAAGAAGGGGATTCTCCCTAAGAGAATCAGCTCGTTACAAGTGTTAAAATAAAGATTTTTTCGTTTTTTTATATATTTTGATATTTTTTTGTATTTTTTATTTTTATAATAATGTGTGCCGAGCGGGCTCAGGAGCACACCACTCACTCACAGCACTATCAGCCGGGGTTAAGGCACGACCCCTTCCTCCTCTCTGTGGTCGTGCTCTGTACTGCTGTCTACCTCTGCACAGGTGGAGCTGTGGGCGGACCTTGGAGCGTGGTGCGTCAGGGCCCGACGCGCCACGCCTATTTATGGACCGGCCTGCTGACAGTCTCTCTCTCTCTCAGCCTGCGTCCTGTGCCACACCACTTTGTTTTCTGTTCCCGTTATGGTTTTGTTCTGCATCACACTTCACATCGCACCATACGAACACACAACCATTCACTCGCATACACCACTGATACAGACAGTCACACCTCATTATTATTGTTACTTTGGTACTTTGGGTTAATCTTTGTTTAATAAACACCCTTGAAGTATCCATTTACGGTGTCTGCGTCCACATTTGTCATGGCCTTGAGCCAGGTTATGACAAATTGGGGGCTCGTCCGGGATATGTCACCGTAGCTCTGGCAAACTCGCATTTCGCTAAGTTCACGGTGAGATGCGCCTCTGCCAGACGCTCAAACAAAAATCGTATGCGCCGAAGATGAGAGTGCCAAGTGTCACTATACACGACCAAATCGTCCAGGTACACAGAGCACCCCTCCAAGCCAGCAACAACTCTATTCATTAGCCGCTGAAACGTGGCCGGAGCGTTCTTTAGACCAAAGGGCATAACAGTGTAGGAATAAAGGCCAGAAGGTGTTACAAAGGCCGCAATTTCCTGCGCACGTTTGGACAATGGCACCTGCCAGTAGCCTTTTAATAGATCGAATTTAGACACAAATTTGGCTGAACCTACGCGGTCAATACAGTCATCCATTCTGGGCAACGGAAAAGAATCAGATTTTGTCACTGAATTAACCTCACGCATGTCAGTGCAAAAACGAGGCGTGCCATCAGCCTTCGGCACCAGAATGCACGGTGAAGCCCAACTCGAACCAGACGGACCTGCAATATTATTTTTGAGCATGTAATCAATCTCCTTATCCAGGTTCTTTTGTTTCTCGGGAGCCACACGGTAAAACCTTTGTTTTATTGGCTGAGCATCACCGACATCAATATCATGCTCCATCCACGTGGTTCGAGAAGGGATATCGCCAAACAACTGAGGATAACTCTCTATCAATCGGGACATCTCACAACGCTGCATCTCGGACAGATGAGACAGTAATGCGTGCAGTTTGCCCAACGACTCTAAGTTCTTCAAACGGCCACACAACAAGCTCTCATCCGGCTCCGGGATACTATCCTCCGGCGCTAAAACCACAGTATCAACGGCCAGCGCAGGACGCACGGAGCCATCCCCCCCATGGGCCTCTACGACCGGGGCACGCTGATAATAAGGCTTTAACAGGTTTACATGACAGAGTTGTGTAGACTTTCTTCTGCCCGGTGTCGCAATCAAATAGTTCAAATCAGTCACCTTTTCCGTAACAGTATATGGACCAGTGAATTTAGCCTCAAACGGAGACGTCACAACAGGTGTAAGAGCAAGGACCTGATCTCCTGGACTAAACCCATGTAACTCCGAACGAAAGATCAGACACATACTTCATTTTCTTTTGAGATTGCTGCAGCTTTTCCTTAGCCATGCACCCTGCCATAAATAAACGATGACAAAAACCATTAACAAAATCAATCAAGTTTTTTGGCGGTGCGGCCTCCAACAAACCATGTTTTAATGCAGCCAAAGGGCCGCGGACCGAGTGGCCAAAAACAAGTTAGTTTGGGCTGAACCCCGTACTCTCCTGGACAGCCTCTCTCGCAGCTAACATGAGCCAAGGGAGCCCTTCTTCCCAGTCCCTCTGAAGCTCCGTGCAATACGCACGCAGTAGAGACTTGAGCGTCTGATGAAAGCGCTCCAACGCACCCTGACTCTGCGCATGATAGGCTGTGGACTGATTGTGTTTTACGCCAAGTGATATTAAAACTTGCGCAAACATGTGAGACGAAAAGTTAGACCCACGGTCACTTTGAATCACTTTAGGAATACCAAAAACTGATATAAACTGTGACAGCCCTTTTACCACGGCTTTTGTCGTGATCGACCTTAATGGGAATGCCGCTGGATAACGCGTACTTTGACACATTACCGTGAGAAGGTATTTACAGCCAGATCTTGCAACGGGCAGCGGACCAACACAGTCAATAATGAGATATTCAAACGGCTCGTCCATAGCCGGAATAGGCTGCAACGGTGCACGTTTTATCTTCTGGTTTGGCTTTCCAGTCAACTGACACACATGACACGTTTTAATGAAAGCTGAAACGTCCTTTTTAACGCGAGGCCAAAAAAAATGTTTAAGCAAATTCAAGTATGTTTTACGCACGCCAAAGTGACCCGTCTCCTCATGAGCAACCTTCAACACCACAGAATGATATTCAGCAGGGACAACAAGCTGAAATAAAGCATCGCGCACACCCAAATCACTCAGAGAACTCCACTTCCTAAACAGTATTTCGTTTTGGACAAAGTAACCATTCGCCAGACTGTCAATTTCGCCAGCAGGCCCAACCGAATCAAATAAACTTTTCAATGTGGGATCACTACGCTGATTTTGCACAAATTCCTTGTGGGGAAATGGGCCAGAGACAAGAGATTTTGCCCTTCACCGGGAGACACCAAATCTAACTCTGCTTTACGCATGGCGCGTGTGACCGCACATGCAGAGAATACATCCTGAAGAGGAGGAGGACACTCTTCAAAAGTGGATGGACACCATGTCACAACAGGTGAGACTGCAAGTGGTCTAGGTGACAGCTTTGAGTCTGTACCCACAAGTGCACTCGGGGTGGTATGCGCGTCTGTCCAGACGCGGCTCCCTGCCAAACCATTGCCAAGGATAAAATCAATCCCGTCAATCGGCAATGCCGGGCGCACACCCACACACACTGGGCCACACACAAGCTCACACTCTACAACCATCTCATGCAGCGGAATGGGCAACACAGTTAGCCCCATGCCTCGACTCAGAATAAAATCACCTGTTGCAGTGTCAGAAGAAAATGGCAACACAGAGCTCACTACATAAGAATCATGGGCCCCTGTGTCCCGCAGGATTTTGATTGGTATTTTGGTTTCACTCCCGATGAGAGACAAAAACCCCTCTCTGATAAACGGCGAATATGAACTCAACAAGTCACTGTCACCAAAATCAGACGTAGTGTCAGATACAGCCAATGTTTTACTAACGAGCGCTGCCAAAGCGGCAGGCTTCACATTTGATTTACCCGTATAATTTTTTGACTTCAAAATTGGACAGTCCACCTTAAAATGGCCTTTCTCACGCAATAATTACACACCTTAACAGAGTCAAAATGTGTACGAGACTCTCCATTACTTTTAGCAGTAACCGCTGCCGTAGGATTTTCACGTTTCCAATCCGTGCGCACAGAGGTACGGTCCTTGACACTGTTCTTATGTATTAAAACATATTCGTCCGCCAAAGTAGCAGCTTCCAAAGCCGTAGACATTTTCCGTTCATTTAAATAAGTAAGAAGTCGTTCGGGGAGCGTGCTTTTAAACTGCTCCAAAATAATAAGATCACAAAGCCCATCAAAATCAGCAACATCTCAAGCCAATAACCAGCGTTTGTAAGTGTGGGCCCGTAAAAGGGGGAAGCGCGGAGGCCTGCTCGTGCGTCTTAGGAGTAGAGGAGCGCGCACGGCTCTCCCCGGCATTTTTCTCTCCAACGTACGCTCACTGAGCAAGGAGCCCAGGATCACAGGACTCAATGACTACAGACCTGTAGCACTTACGTCTGTCGTCATGAAGTCATTTGAACGCCTGGTTTTCTCCCATCTCAAGTCCCTCACCTCCCCTGCAGTTCGCCTACAGAGCCAACAGATCTGTAGACGACGCCATTAACCTGGCCCTCCACCACATCCTACAGCACCTGGACTCCCCGGGGACCTACGCCAGGGTCCTGTTCGTGGACTTCAGCTCTGCCTTCAACACAATCCTGCCATCCCTGCTCCAGGACAAGCTCTCCCAGCTCAACGTGCCCAATTCCACCTGCAGGTGGATCACTGACTTCCTGACGGACAGGAAGCAGCGAGTGCGTCTGGGGAAGAATGTCTCGGACTCTCGGATTATAAATACAGGAGCCCCACAGGGCTGTGTTCTTTCTCCCCTGCTCTTCTCCCTGTACACCAACCACTGCACCTCCAGCCACGACTCTGTGAAGCTGATCAAGTTCGCGGACGACACCACCCTCATTGGACTCATCTCCAACAACGATGAGTCCGCCTACAGGAGGGAGGTGGACCGGCTGGTGTCCTGGTGCAGTGGTAACTACCTGGAGCTGAACGCCCAGAAGACAGTGGAGATGATTGTGGACTTCAGGAAGAGCACTGTCCCCCCGCCCCCACCCTCCGTGATGGACTCCCCCATCACCCAGGACCTCAAGTGGGAGCCGACCATCAGCTCCCTCATCAAGAAGGCCCAGCAGAGGATGTACTTCCTGCGGCAGCTCAGGAAAGCCAAGCTGCCTGCACGGATGTTGGTGCAGTTCTACACGGCCATCATCGAGTCCATCCTCACCTCCTCCGTCACCGTGTGGTTCGCTGGAGCCACAGTCAGGGACAAACAGAGACTACAGCGCATTGTGCGCTCTGCAGAGGAAGTGATCGGCCGCAGCCTTCCATCGCTGCAGGACCTGTACGTCGCCCGAGCTCGAGGCCGGGCTGGTCGTATCACAGCCGACCCCTCTCACCCTGCACATGGACTATTCCAACCACTCCCCTCAGGCAGGAGGCTGCGGTCCATCAGGACAAGAACCTCCCGCCACAAGAACAGTTTCTTCCCCTCTGCTGTTGGACTCTTGAACACTTCTTAACCTGTCCCCCCGCCCTTTATAAAGTCACTTTACTGCCCATCATACGTCACTTTACTTCACTGTACTGCTGTCACCTTACATTGTGTGCACCATGTGCACTTGTATATTGTAAATAGTAACTGTAACTCTATTTTAAATTTAAATTTATTCTTTAGAAGTGTTTTTTATTCTTATTTTTATTATCTCTTTTTGACTGTTGCACTGAGCCAAAGCAATTTCCTAGTCTGTGACCTCCTGTTACTTACGTGGCAATATAAATGATTCTGATTCTGATTCTGATTCTGATTAACGTGGGTAACAAGATCTCTAGCAAACTCGACATAGGTTTGGCCATATTTTTTATCCCAGGACCTAAAACGTTGCCGGTAAGCCTCTGGAACTAGCTCGTATGCTTTGAGAACTGTGGATTTAATGGTGTCATAATTTAGACAATCTTGCTTACTCAAAGAAGAATATGCCTGTTGTGCTTTTCCCGTAAGAACTGATTGGAGCATAATTGCGCACTCTGCATCTGACCAATTTTTAGCCTTTGCTATTCTCTCAAATAAAAGAAAAAATGTGTCAGGATCTTTCAGATTAAAATGTGGTAACCACCTCAGATTACTCACATCACACTGGCGAGACTCAGGCCCCGACTCCACCGGGCGCGTAAAACGGACGACGGATCCGTCCAAACATGTCCGTTTCATCTCCGTCTCCGTTATCTCCATGAGGGTGAATGGAAGTGGCTCCACTGCCTTCGCATGCGTCCGTCCAACGCACGTCGGACGTATTCCGTCAACGGAGGGTGCAACGGACGCGGACGGACGAAATAGAAACAATCCTATTTGTTCCGTCCGTCGACGCGTGTCGGGTCAGTTTTCCATTGAAAATACAATGGAATAATATATTTACAACATTGTTAAACATGTATTGATATGCTGTAGTCCTTGGTTATAAGTATTTGTTAATGACAATGATTATTAACAAACGTGTGTAATGTTTTTCATGTATTAATTTAAATAATTGTTTCCTGATCGTAAATCTACCATTTATTTTTCGCGTAATGTTAATACGCTAATCTTTACATACACCTCGCTCTTTTTTCTCTCGCTCTGTCCCGTCTACCTGCGAGGCGCTCTCTCCTCACCGCCGCGCGCTCCCACACACACACACACATACTCATACTCACACACACACAGAGCTGCACTTATGAGAGACAGATCTCACAACACTGGATATGTTGGAGTTCTTTTCTCTTTTCTCTCTCCCCTTTTTCCAATTGCTTTCAATAAGTTTTGCCTCATCCATCGCGACGTCCTCAATGCTTCAACATGCCGTGCTTTGCATAGATCATAGCCACAGCTCATACAAATCACACACCGCTTCTTCTATTTAAAACTATAGCGGCTGCCTGTTGCCTAAAGCCGCGGAGAGGCGAGTTTGGTCCGATAAAAGTGTTGACGCGCTAAATAAGTTGAAAACAAACGAGGGGCTGGATCATAATAAACGCTGCAGTCACAGACCCAAACACACATGCACGCACACGCCTCCCACCACACACACACACACACACACACACACACACACACACACACGGGCGCTCTCACGCACACGCTCACGCACACATGCACGCCGACAATACATGACTCCTCCATCAGCCAAACATTCATTCATTCACACAATGCCCAAACATGTCTCCTACAAAAACAAAGCAGGCTGATAAACGCACAGCCAGAGTTGCGCGCTGCTGCTGCAGTTTGACCACTAGTCCGTTTTACGGACGGCTGACGGACAGCAGCCAACGCGCGTCAACGGAGACGCGCCCGGTGGAGTCCAGGCCTGAGCCGTATCCTCCTCCGACTGTCGCCTGTCCTCACGCTGTAGACGAATCCGTTCCATCTCCACTTGCTGCTTATTATTTTCAAGCTGCAACAATAAGAGTTCCTTCTGCTGCTGAAATGTGAGGCCTTGACTGTGGACAGATTTCTCCGCCCCCGGAGTCAAAAGATCCAGGCCTACCAACCTTTCCTCCAACAGGGTTTTAATTTCAACTTTCTTGAGGCCTCCCTCAAATTCCACCCCATAATGATCAGCCAGTTTTATCAAATGTTCCTTTCTTAATTTTTTTAAAAGTTTCCAACTAGGTGAAGCAATAAACAACTCAACAGACATCTTATCAAATATTTAACATAATCCAAACCAGACCAAAAGAAATGTACCCAGGCCTAGTCAGTCTCTGCCAAGAAATGTGTGCAACCAGAGGCCACGGCCTCGGCGGAAGAGCTTCCCCGCTATTCTAACGCAGGATCCAACTATCTAAGCTCCCCCCTAGTCTTCGTGCGACCTCATATGGTGGGTACTTATGCGCTGTAGCCCGATGGGCCAGGAGACTAGCGAGCTGCAGCCAACTGGACATCACGGATGCGCTCCCAAGCAATGCTTCAGCCACGTTCGCCGCCACACTACACCCCCCAATGCAGTGAGCCCATAGAGGGAAACATCGCTAAGCCTACCAGGTTCAGCTCCTCCACCAAACACCAGCACAAATCCCAGCTGCGACTGATTTAGCCGATACACACGTAAAGTTCTCCCTCTCCAGTTGCCTACAAAAGCAATATTTTACACAAAAAAAACCCAACCACTTGAACAAATGCTCCTGTGAAAATGCACCCGTTTTTACAATTTATCCGCCACAGTTAATATAACGGTCTAGTCCCGCAAACACTAAAAAATATTGGCTTGCCAAATCCGCTCCAAACTTTACGCACGGAGGACACCCGAACGCAACACAACCACAGGCTACAAATACACAGTATACTCACTACTAGCACGACAATATACAGCAGACAAACAGGACTATCCAACAAAATGCTTTAGATTACCTGAAAAGCCGACCATAACAAATTCGCACCTTTACGCACGTCCAACACAGGGTGTGACTGTCTGTATCAGTGGTGTATGCGAGTGAATGGTTGTGTGTTTGTATGGTGCGATGTGAAGTGTGATGCAGAACAAAACCATAACGGGAACAGAAAACAAAGTGGTGTGGCACAGGACGCAGGCTGAGAGAGAGAGAGACTGTCAGCAGGCCGGTCCATAAATAGGCGTGGCGCGTCGGGCCCTGACGCACCACGCTCCAAGGTCCGCCCACAGCTCCACCTGTACAGAGGTAGACAGCAGTACAGAGCACGACCACAGAGAGGAGGAAGGGGTCGTGACATATTGTTAAATTGATTTAATAACACAACAATGATTGTATGATTAAAGTTAATTGTTCGTTTGTACATACAGTAACTGTTAATGTTGTACAAAGGTAGTTTAGTTAGTTACACAACTAACGTAACGTTATGTAGCGATAGACATGCGCGTTTTTGACGCCTCTCAGAGCGAAACAGTGCTTTAGTTTATGAATTTACAACGCAGATACAAATAATACATTAATGTTTTTGTGTAATGAAAAATACTCACGCGGCCGATTGACTGGTTGATGGCTATGGCATGAACGCTGTCGGGTGTTTTCGTTTTAAATGTTCGTTCATAGCCGTTGTGCTGCTGTGGTAGGCCATTTCCGCTCGACACAGTGTGCATAAAACAACATTATTTGGCCGTTTCTGGAAATACTCCCACACTTTTGATGACTTTTGGCGTGCCTTTTTCCCCTCGCTCGCATCGCCAGCATCGCGCGCCGCCATGATGTAAACAAGCGACGCTTCGGCGCACAAAAACTGCGTCGACGTATTTACGTAATCGATGACGTCGACGCGTCGTTTCAGCCTTAGTCAATAATGTGGGAGGAAGGCCTTCATTGTATTTTATGTACTGATTTATTGTAACAAATTCACTGTATGATATAGTTATTGTGGGTATCCATTTTCCAGCACGTTCGTCACCCAGAAGCTCTGGGGAAGATGGCTGACAGGAGTATGAGTGGGAGCCGAGTCAGTTGCCCTTCACAGGAGCTCCTGGACCTCAGAGACTGCGGACAAAGGCTCCAAAGCTGGATTTATCTGATCCAGCTGACTTTCTGGAGCTGGATTCATCTGATCCAGACTTTCTGGAGCTCTTCTTCACGGAGGGAGAACTACAAATGGTACACAGCGTGTCGTGTTCCATTGTGTTCTACAACTCAAAGCTGAACTACTGGGAGGACTGAAAAAGCAGATAAACTCACTCATACACGCACACACTCATACACGCACGCACTCATACATACACGCACGCACTCACTCACTCACATGCACACAGACACTCACTCGCACACTGACATTCACACACACACACTCAAATTCACACGCTTCATTCTATTTTATACATTTATAGTTTTATTGATCTTTGTGTTGTTGTTGTTTGACGTTTTGGTTGATGGTATAGAAGAAAGTTAAATTTTCTATCTGTGAATAAATTGCCAACAATTTGCCATCAAAAGTATTATGTATTATGTAGTATTATGAGTCATGTTTTTATAATTTTTGTAATGGAACAAGTGTGAATATGTTTTGAGTTGTCACTAAAGCAGCAAAAATGCATCTAAAAGTCTCTTTTCTGCTTGATATGTTCCTGTTTACATACAGCTGGTTTCTGTTTTCTTGCTCAGACCAGGTGTTATGGGTGAAAGTATGCTTTGTTCTATGGCGAATAGCTCAAGAACGGTAAGAGGTAGAAACAAACTGTTTTTTTCAGAGTAAAGCAGAGAGGTTACTCTTTAATTTGGTGCCCTTGGTGTTTACATTGTCAAAAAAAATGAATATTCTGTGGCACTTCAAAGTTGGGTCAAATCACCTGAAATTTCTGGCAGAACACACTTCTCAAATCTGAAAATGCCTGGCAGTCAGTGAGTTAAGGGCAAGGGTGAGAATTGGGACGGGGTCTAAGTCAGGCTGCTGCTGCTTTTTCGGAGAGGAAAAACACGAGTCTGCTTTTAGATGGAAAATCAGAATTTAGACAACTGAGATGAGTCATTGTTGTTCACCATATTTATGTAAGGACTAATATCCAAAGCACTTGTATCAAATGTAGATACTGATTCAACAAAAAAAAAAGTAATAATAATAATAATATGGATTGTTTTTAGTCATTTAAAACTGATAATGGAATGTAATTTAAATTATCATTTTGGTAAATGTGGCTAGATTATCCGCGGAATGCTAAAATATACTGTGTATTGTAATCCACTGTTGACTCCAGAGTGAATCGTGTGTTAATGCCAAGAGGAAGCAGGCTTTTGAACATGCTAATAAGGAAGGTCTTGTCATTGTTCTTTTGTTGTGTTGGCTCTGCCTGTCCTATATGCATATGGAGGTGTGTCTTGTATTTTCAAAAGGAAAAAGTTTGCCGCCTGATCTGAGTGAGATCTGATTTTGAAACCAAAGAGAGATCAGCTTTCTGCTCTGTCTCTTGTTTGGAAATCACTTCTCCTTGGAATCCAACCAAGTATTAAAAGTGCCAAACTATGTCTTTTGTGTTTGTGATTTTGTCAGAATTGACTGTAAATTACAGCATTAACAAAAACCAAACCCATGTTTGACCATTTGGAGTCAACTATCGCTGCGTTTCCACCGCAGGAACTTCAGGGTAATTTTCCAGGGCGAGCCCCGTCGGTGGGGGTCTCTGCTGCAGGAACTTTCCCCATAGGGCCATTTAAAGGAACTTTTACGGGGCCCAAAGGAGTCCCTCCTCCATGCTAGGTACTCCGTTGGGCCCTGGTGGGACTTGAGGTTAACCCAGCACTGATTGGCTCAAGTTAGCGCAGGCTCAGACGCCAGCAGAAAGCAGCAAAACAACCAGCATTATCCCAGCAGCATAAGCCCAGCAGCATTAGCCTAGCAGACACCACTGGAAACAGCGAACAACAGCACGGCAGTGATTCAGATGGGGTTTGAGGCATCGCGGCGAAATGAAAAGATATATTAAGACATATCAGCTTCAAATGGGTTTGGCGCATGGATCTACAGTACCTTTCAACATTTCGCCACATTTCAGGCTTCAAACATAAAGATATAAAAATTAAAGGTTTTGACAAGAATCAACAACAAGTGGGACACAATCGTGAAGTGGAACGAAATGTATTAGATAATTTAAACTTTTTTAACAAGTAAAAAACTGAAAAGTGGGGCGTGCAATATTATTCGGCCCCCTTGCGCTAATACTTTGTAGCGCCACCTTTTGCTGCAATTACAGCTGCAAGTCGCTTGGCGTATGTCTCTATCAGTTTTGAACATCGAATACATAATATTCTAATTTCTGATCACGCTCCTATCACATTAACATACTGTCCAACCACACCTGTTACAAAATCCAAGCATTGGAGATTCAACAATGCCTTGCTAAAAGATAAGGAATTTCTCAAATTAATATCTCAGAACATACCATTTTTCTTTAAATGCAATTTGACTCCAGAAATTCCAACTCAAACTATTTGGGAGGCTTTTAAAGTAACATGGTGAGGTTGGATTATTTCCTATGCCTCTCACAAAAATAAGGAGCGAAACAAAATGAAAGAAGGAACTTTGAAAAAACTGAAAGAACTCGAAACAAAACACATGACTGACCCGTCCAATGATGAGGTGAAACAAGAACTACTCAAAGTAAGAATGGAGGCACAAAAAAGGATACATGAGGAATTTTCCTTTATGCAATACAAACTAAAAAAGGATTATTATGAAAGTGGTGAAAAGGCAGGAAAAATGTTGACTTACCAACTAAAAAAGAATGAACAAAAAAACACAATAAATGCTATAAAGGATACAGATGGAAACCTTGTGACAGATCATAAAGCAATTAACAATACTTTTAAGGAGTATTATTCAAATCTTTATCAATCAGAATGTAACGTAGAAAGGGAGCTCTTGGATAAGTATTTCTGTAAACTCCTATTGCCCTCCTTGGAACAAGATGAAAGCCAAAATATTGAAGCTCCTATCTCAATTACTGAAGTTACTAAAACTATTAACTGTTTGTCTAACTCCAAGGTTCCAGGAGAAGATGGCTACACAGCAGCATTTTACAAATGCTTCTCCAAGGAATTGGCTCCCTTTCTAACAGTGCTATACAATAATATAATACAAAAACAATGTATGCCACCAACAATGAGAACTGCCATTATATCATTAATTCCTAAACCAGGCAAAGACCAGTTGCAGGTAAACAATTATAGGCCCATAAGTTTGCTCAACAGTGACTACAAACTATTTGCCAAGATTTTGGCAAATCGTTTGGAGAAAATAATTCCCCGTTTAGTGAACCTAGACCAAGTTGGTTTCATACCAGGACGTCTGATGTCCAATAACATGAGGCGACTTTTCCAATTAATGGATAGGGCAGGTTCTTTTCAGCACCCAGTGATCGCTGTGTCACTGGATGCTGAAAAAGCTTTCGACCGGATAGAATGGTCATATTTATTTCATGCTCTGTCTCAATATGGTTTTGGCCCAAATTGTCTGCAATGGATAAAAGCTATATACCAACACCCAATGTCATCTCTACACCCTTTCAGCTCTTTCGCTCCACGAGACAAGGATGTCCGTTATCCCCAATTTTATTCACTCTTGCACTAGAACCGTTAGCATGTATGATCCGAATGGATAAAGAAATAGAAGGAATAAAAGTGGGAAACCATGAATTCAAATTAAGCATGTACGCAGATGATATCTTATTGACATTGACAAAACCATCACAATCCATCCCTAAAATTCTTCAGAATATAAACACATTTGGTAAAATATCAGGGTACAAGGTTAACTGGAGCAAGAGTGAAGCTATACCTCTAAATTACTTTACATATAAAAAAGACTTGGGTACAGCTCCTTTTGTCTGGAAAAATGAGGGCATGAAATACTTGGGGGTTACAATTGGGTTGCCGATAGACAAAATTATGGAAAAAAACTTACATCCACTAACAAATACTATAAAAGAAGACCTTAAGAGATGGTCATCACTGCCATTGTCTCTGTGGGGCAGAGTTGAAATAATTAAGATGAATATTCTCCCAAGAATTCTCTCTCTCATCTCCTCAGTGCCTCTTAATATACCAATGTGTTGGTTTGATGATGTGAAGAAAATGTTTAGCTCTTTCCTATGGAGAGACAAAAAACCCAGGATCAATATAAAAAAACTGTCTCTACAGAGAGACTAAGGTGGTCTAGGTATTCCAGACATCTTTCTGTATTATATTGCATTTAATGTCAGATATGGTTTAGCATGGGGTTATAGGAAGATACGAGAGAAAGGGAGTTGGGATTGGCTGGAAGAACAAGTATTTAAAGAAAATAATGCATCCATTTCACTAGCATCACTATGGTATCACCCATATCTACCTGTTAAACTTAAGAACCCTCTTATGCGGCTGACCTGTACAACCATTAAGAAAATGCGCCAACAATTGGGTAATACAAAATTGGTACTTGCATCCTGTCCAATATGGAACAATATGGCAATTACAGCTGCAGGGAATCCTTTAACAAATAAAGCATGGAAACAAAATAACATTCTGCAAATTTCCAATCAAGGTTCACTGTGGTCTTTTGAGGAGCTGAGAACTAAATATGGCTTATGTACAAATGCCTTTTTGCAATACGCCCAAATAGCTTCAGTTTTCTCCAGACTACCGAAGGAATACTTTAAATATGATAGTGAAATGGATAACAAATACAGAAAGTTGGTGATTAATAAAGGGACAGTTTCGGGTCTGTATAAACTACTTATTAACTCAGACCAGACTGTAAATAAACAAACAGAATCAAAATGGGGACAAGATCTAGGACAAACAATTACCATTTCAGAATGGAAGGATGATACAATTCAAATGATTACATAGAGCTTATATAACTCCAGCCAAACTCAACTTAATAGACCCACAGACCTCAGACTTATGCTGGGGAGGCTGTGGTCAAAGGGGAACATTAATACATATGCTTTGGTACTCCCCTGATATTACACATTTCTGGACACAGATAGTAAATGCAGTCTCAAAACTATTAAGTATTAACCTGTGCCCTTCCCCAGCTACTTGCTTACTCAGATTCAGAGATACTCAACTGGAAAACAAACAGAACTATAAGATAGCTAATATAGCTTTCATTGCGGCTAAAAGAATGATAATAAGGAATTGGAAACATTGTAAATTAAACTGTTTTGCAGTAGAAAAGTGGATACACGAATTTACAGATTTACTAGCCATGGAAGAAATTATTAACGATTAACGATGACAGTATGGATCTGGATCTTAAGCAACTCATAGCTGGGGTTGGGTCAAAGGATGTGGTGTCAGGAAGGTAAAAGCTCAGTCTGCTTTTTGTTTTCTTTATCAAACGTGCCAACTAAATGATAAATACGATAAGTATGCTTAATGCCTATTGATGGCATATTGTGTCTGGGCTCCAGGTCTGTTTGTTGTCTGTATTTATCTCGATAATTACAGAGGCATTTATTTTATTTTTGTCATGGAAAGACTGTGATGTTAACTCCCCCCTCCCTCTCCACGTTGTTTGATGTATTCTTATTTTATTTTATGTTGTTATGTTATGTTATGTTATGTTATGTTATGTTATGTTATGTTATGTTATGTTATGTTATGTTATGTTATGTTATGTTATGTTATGTTATGTTATGTTATGTTATGTTATGTTATGTTATGTTATGTTATGTTATGTTATGTTATGTTATGTTATGTTATGTTATGTTATGTTATGTTATGTTATGTTAAAAAAAAAAGTTTTGCACATCGAGAGACTGGAATTCTTTCCCATTCTTCTTTGCAAAACAGCTCAGTGAGGTTGGATGGAGAGCGTTTGTGAACAGCAAATCTCGGCCATCCACTCGGCACGGTGGCTGAGTGGATAGCACTCTCGCCTCTCAGCAAGAAGGTCCTGGGTTTGAATCCTGGTCGGACCAGGGCCTTTCTGAGTGGAGTTTGCATGTTCTCCCCGTGTCTGCGTAGGTTTCCTCCGGGTACTCCGGTTTCCCCTACCACTAAATATATGTCCAATAGTTCTAGCATGCGCCTCCTGTACTGGCGACCCCGCTCCCATCTCTGTGTGGAGTGAGAGACAAATGCCCAACATTAACAATTGTAAACCGCTTTGAGACTCAGATCTGCAGTGAAAAAGGCGGTATATAAATACAGATTACTTACTTATTACTTACTTCAGCTCTTTCCACAGATTCTCGATTGGATTCAGGTCTGGACTTTGACTTGGCCATTCTAACACCATTGTAGATTTGGCTGTATGTTTTGAATCATTGTCCTGTTGGAAGATAAATCTCCGTCCCAGTCTCAGGTCTTTTGCAGACTCCAACAGGTTTTCTTCCAGAATGGTCCTGTATTTGGCTCCATCCATCTTCCCATCAATTTTAGTCATCTTCCCTGTCCCTGCTGAAGAAAAGCAGGCCCAAACCATGATGCTGCCACCACCATGTTTGGTGGTGGCAGCAGTTGGTGGATGGTGTGTTCAGGGTGATGAGCTGTGTTGCTTTTAAGCCAAACATATTGTTTTGCATTGTGGCCAAAAAGTTCGATTTTGGTTTCATCTGACCAGAGCACCTTCTTCCACATGTTTGGTGTGTCTCCCAGGTGGCTTGTGGCAAACTTTAAACGAGACTTTTTATGGATATCTTTGAGAAATGGCTTTCTTCATGCCACTCTTCCATAAAGGCCAGATTTGTGCAGTGCACGACTGATTGTTGTTCTATGGACAGACTCTCCCACCTCAGCTGTAGTTATCTGCAGTTCATCCAGAGTGATCATGGGCCTCTTGGCTGCATCTCTGATCAGTCTTCTCCTTGTTTGAGATGAAAGTTTGGAGGGACGGCCGGGTCTTGGTAGATTTGCAGTGGTCTGATACTCCTTCCATTTCAATATAATTGCTTGCACAGTGCTCCTTGAGATGTTTAAAGCTTGGGAAATCTTTTTGTATCCAAATCCGGCTTTAAACTTCTCCACAACAGTATCTCGGACCTGCCTGGTGTGTTCCTTTGTCTTCATGGTTCTCTCTGCGCTTTAAACAGAACCCTGAGACTATCAAAGAGCAGGTGCATTTATACGGAGACTTGATTACACGCAGGTGCATTCTATTTATCATCATCAGTCATTTAGGAAAACATTGGATCATTCAAAGATCCTCACTGAACTTCTGGAGTGAGTTTGCTGCACTGAAAGTAAAGGGGCCGAATAATATTGCACGCCCCACTTTTCAGTTTTTTATTTGTTAAAAAAGTTTAAATTATCCAATACATTTTGTTCCACTTCACGACTGTGTCCCACTTGTTGTTGATTCATGACAAAAAATTTAAATTTTATATCTTTATGTTTAAAGCCTGAAATGTGGCGAAATGTTGAAAGGTTCAAGGGTGCCGAATACTTTCGCAAGGCACTGTATAATAATACGGGTTTGGCGTATTGAGTTTCGATTATGCTGAAATCGAAATACATGACGTTGCCGAGTGGTCCCACTCTGCAGTGGAGACACGGACAATGAGGGAGAGGAAGGTTACTGTGAAAGTTCCACCCTGCTCCTTTTACCAGGAACTCCTGCGGTGGAAATGGGGCGAATTATTACCTCTGCAGGGAATGTTTTCATTGGCACTTGTTTATTTGCAGCTTGAGTTAGAATGTTATGAGATTTTGTATGACAATACATCTTAGGAATGGGACAAAAAACAAAACATTCAAATTTTGGAGATTATCCTCCCAAATCTTCCTTGATCACTGTCAGGATCCAGGAATGGGACTGCACTTTATGGCAGTTACTTTTAGTTCTTTTTTTCTGTCTCACCTTGTATGCACATACGATAAGCTATTATAATGCTGCAGGGCATTTTCAGTGTTTGTATAATGTGAAATTATTCAGCATATTCTAAATCCTTTAGGGAACTACTTTGAAAGGGGTGGCAAGCTACGGGTTGCTTCCGAGCTATAGGTTTGAGACCCCTGCCGTAAGGAGGGTGATTTACAGTATTCCCCATTACATAGTTGTGTGTTTAATTTCAGGTTCAAAGTGGAGCAGAAGTTGGACTTGAAGGACGTTCTGCAGGAACTGGGAGTCCACACCATCTTCAATAACAACGCAGACCTCTCTGTGATGACAGGTACCATTCCACTCCTGTAACACCCCCTCAAAATCTCAGACCAGACCAGAGAGCAGTCTCAGTCCCAGAAGCACTCTGCTCTTTTCGCGGATCGCTACTCTCCAGACCCGCTCTCTTTCAGCGAGACCCCGAGGTCCGGAGTGGATCTGCGGAGGTGTACGTCTTCCCCGTACAGTAGGGGCGGACGAGAGGGCAGAGGCTTTCTTAATAAAGAGAAACAACCCGTATTTTGTGTGTGAGACTGTCCGTTGCTTAATGACTCGTCTGCCAGTGCTTCCTCTCCGCTGAGTGGAGAGGAACGGGCATATCAAGCTGCTTCAAGAGGCCAGGGACTTTCTCTGTCTCACACGCAGCATATCACTCTGGGAGAGACCTCGGACTCACACACAGCGCAGCACCTGGCTCTGTGTTTGAGACTGCGTGTTTTGCTTAAGCGAGTTGTCTGCACTGGGAGAGGTCTGGGACTCACACACAGCGCAGCACGTTGTTATAAGCCTGGGGTCACGTGGGCGCAGACGACAGACCCACAGAGATTCTGCTTGTTTTCATTATGACACGTATTCACGAGTAAAGGACCTTGATTCTCACACGTGTGACCAGACCAGACCCGTTACCAGGGCGACCAGCGCCCCGCCCTCTCTGAGAAGAAGGGAGCGGGAAAGACCAGTCGAGGGACACATAGCTATTGGTCCAGAAGTCTGTCCCTGTTACCAGGGAAACCAGTGGCCCCTGGTAACCGCAGCGCCCAAGCCCCGGCGATCCAAGATGGCGCCCTATTCAAATGAATGGTTGTGCTCAGTGGCGCTTTGTGATGGCATGGGGGCTGAAAGAACAGCGGAAGTCGCCTGGAACTCGCAAAGATCTATGGGAAACTCGCCTGTATTTGGGCATCGTCTGGTCCTCCCGGTTCTGCGCAGTGGATGATCTCCCACAATGCGTTGCGCCAAACACGCGTGTGTGGGTCTCACACCGGGTCTCACGCACGTGCACAGAGGGGCTCGGCCGCGTTCTGACCAATCAGAGCGGGAGTTAGAGCGAGAGCCAGACGAGCAGAGTTTGTGGCACTAAAGTGTGGATTTAAACAAAACCGAAGGATTTAAGAAGAAAAAAAGTTCAGGATGACAAGGGACACTAAAATCCCCACAAAATCCGACCTTTATGAAAGCTGTAGGTTCTTTGTCAGCTGAGGTTGAGCTGTTTTAATATGCATTGAGTCCTATGGGGAAAATTTCTGGGTAGCCCACGTGAATTTAGTCTGGTTTAGTCTGCATTACCGCGAGATTCCCCCAAGCACATGAGTTATTCAGCTACAAGCTAGTAATACCCTATCCAGTTAATATAATATCCATGGCAGCGCCTCATTCCCTAAGAGGTTTGAGGCGGGAAAACAGGGAGCGGGAAAGACCAGTCGAGGGACGCACAGCTATTGGTCCAGAAGTCTGGCGCTGTTACCAGGGAAACCAGTGCTCCCTGGCAACCCCAGCGCCTCATTCCCTGAGAGGTATGAGGCGGGAAAACACATGAGGACCTCACAACGATTGGTCCAAAGTACTGGCCTCGTTGCCATGGCAACCTGTTCCCATAGCAACCAGTGCAAACGGGCAAATCAGGCTACGATAAGTGAGGCAGAGAGGCCAGGGACTTTCTCTGTCTCACACAGCATATCACAGGGGGGCTGCATGCCCTTTTTGCCCCCCCTCCCCCCCTCTCTCTCTACTCTGGGAGCACCAGGAGAGGGCGGGGCTCGTGAGAGGAGTACTTCGAGTCTAATGCTCCCCCTCTACTAACAGCTAGTTACCTAATGTAACCTAGTTCTACGAAGGAGCGCGTAGCCCCTTAGGGCTACCCCTGACGTAGACCTAGGGGGTGTAGCACCAGGATGTAGAATTCCAAGCGCCGGTTCCGCAGGCTCGTCACAAACACCTGCTGGAAGGCGTCAGAACCGGAGACTGCCGCCTCCCATTCGGGTACGCGCTGGCCCCTCGCACCTTCTCAAAATGCGTGGAGGCAAGCCCTGATGCTGCTCAGACGCGCGGGGGTCAGAATTTTAACCTACATAGACGATTGGTTAATTCTGGCCCAGTCCAGGGAAGTGGCCCTGGAGCACACGCGCCGGGTTCTGTCTCACATACAACAGCTGGGCTTTGTGGTGAACAGAGAGAAGAGCAGGTTACAGCCTGCCCAGCGCGCGCTCTTCCTCGGTCTGCAGCTGGACTCGGTGGAGTTCCGAGCGGCTCTGTCCGTGGACAGACAGGAGAGCCTCTCACAGCTGGCCACCAGGGCGCTGACCGCCCCCAGGGTGTCTTCTCGTTGTCTCAGGTCACTCCTGGGGATGATGGCGGCAGCCCATGCGGTTATACGTCTGGGTCTTCTCCACATGAGAGGATTTCAGAGATGGTTTTCCGGTCTCAGACTTCACCCCTCCTGGGACGCAGCAACCATGCTAGTGGTTGTCCCCAGGGTGAGATCAGACATCAGTTTCTGGCTCACCCAGGGTGTGATGCGGGACGGGGTTCCTCTAAAAGGCTCCGTATCACACGTGGAAGTGTTTACGGACGCCTCTCTCGAGGGGTGGGGAGGGGTTCTGGGCCAGAGCTCCGTGGGAGGGCTCTGGTCAGACCCATCTCCGCACATCAATCTACTGGAGATGGAGGCAGTGCGCAGGGTGCTGCTGCACTTTGCACCGCTGCTGCAGGGGGGTGCGTTCGGACAACACCACCGTCGTGGCCTACATAAACAGGCAGGGAGGCACAAGATCCCCCGGTCTCCATCGCCTGGCGGCTCTCATTCTGCTCTGGACAGATGTGAATCTGCTGTCTCTCAGGGCACGCCACGTTCCCGGAGACAGGAACACAGGGGCGGATCTAATGTCCAGGGGGGGCCCACTCAGGGAGGAGTGGGGCCTGGCCCCGCAGATAGCGGCGCAGGTATGGCAGAGGTTCAGTCGACCTATTCGCCAGTGCAGGCAACGCTCTGTGCCCACTCTGGTTCGCGCTGCGGCACACGGACAATCCACCCCTGGGGGTGGATGCCCTGGCGCATTACCCGTGGCCGGGGGGCCTTCTATATGCGTTTCCCCCGACTCGCCTCTTGCCGGTTTTTCTGTGGAGAATCGAGCAAGAGGGTCGGGAAGTGATCCTCATCGCCCCGGACAGCCCGTATGCCTGCTGGTTCCCGTTCCTGAAGGGCATGGCGGTGTGCGACCCTTGGTCTCTCCCGGACGAGCCCGGGGCTCTGGTCCAAGGAGGGGGGACGCTTTACTCGCGCCCGGTACTGGGCCACAGACTCTGGGTCTGGAGGCTGAGAGGCGGACTCTCGTAGGTCTGGGTCTCCCTCAGTCAGTAGTGGAGACCATTCAGGGCGCGAGAGGCCCTTCCACTGTCACGGCCTACGGCTGTAGGTGGAGGGTTTCCAATGGCTGGTGCGCGGTGTGTTCTTGGGACCCCATGTCCTGCCTTCTGGAAGGGGTCCTGGGGTTCCTATAAGAATTATTGGAGAAGGGGAGGACTGCCGGCCCCCTGGCGGTGTTCTCAGCAGCCATTACCTCTGGCCACGGAGGGTTTGGGACATTTTCGGCCCGTTCCCACCCACTGGTCAAACGTTTCCTTCGGGGGGCCCACCGGAAGAGGCGCGTTCTCCGGAGGACCACCCCGCTCTGGTCTTGAGGGGGTTATCGGGACCTCCCTTCGAGCCTGTGGCCCAGGCCAGCCCCGAGTTTGTGGCTCTCAATACCGCCCTCTTGCTGGCTCTCAACCAAGAGGGCAGGTTCGCCCGGAATGCCTGACATTCGGTGCTGAGGATGGAGTAGTTGAGCTTGGCCGAACCCAGCCTTTCTGCCTAAGGTTGTTACTTCGGCTTTTAGGTCAAGGGTCATCAGGGTGGTTCCCCCGGTAGGGTTCAGGGCGCACTCACACGAGGAGTCGCGGCCTCCACAGCTCTGCATGAAAAATACACACACAGAAGAAAATGTCCATACATGTTGAAGAATGCTAAAGTGTCCTGGATCATCACCAATCCTTTCTGTTGGAAACTAACTGTCCAACAAGACCCTCCTGCATCAACAAGGAAAAACTCCTCCCTGTGGAAAAACCCACAGGGAGGGAGACCCATTTGGGCGGCACGGTGGCTGAGTGGATAGCACTCTCGCCTCTCAGCAAGAAGGTCCTGGGTTCGAATCCCGGTCGGACCAGGGCCTTTCTGAGTGGAGTTTGCATGTTCTCCCCGTGTCTGCGTAGGTTTCCTCCGGGTGCTCCGGTTTCCCCTACCACTAAAAATATGTACAATAGGTCTGGCATGCGCCTCCTGAACTGGCCCCGCTCCCAAAAATAACAATTGTAAACCGCTTTGAGACTCCGATGTGCAGTGAAAAGGCGGTATATAAATAAAGATTACTACTACTAAAGAGAAAGGGATCCGCTCCTCCGGACGGACAGGCTAATGATCTAGGACCTAAGCTAGCTATAGGACGTGGACCAGTGGCACGGTGGCTGAGTGGATTGCACTCTAGCCTCTCAGCAAGAAGGTCCTGGGTTCGAATCCCGGTCGGACCAGGGCCTTTCTGAGTGGAGTTTGCATGTTCTCCCCATGTCTGCGTAGGTTTCCTCTGGGTACTCCTGTTTCCCCTACCACTAAAAATATGTACAATAGGTCTGGCATGCGCCTCCTGTTCGGCGACCCCGCTCCCATCTCTTTGTGGAGTGAGAGAATAAGTGGCCAAAAAAAACAAAAACAAATGTAAACCGCTTTTTGACTGGTCTGTGAAAGGTGGTATATAAATAAAGATTACTTTATTTATAGTAAATAAAGTAATCCGCTGAACGTGGACAGGTCCGGTGCAGGACTGAAGCACTCCCAGGCGGGTCGGGTAGGGCAGTGTAGATGGAGGAGGCCAGGCTCAGAGATCCCGTCATCGTTCCATGAAAGAGACAATGGGACAACGGGTGAATAGCAATGAACAAACTACCATCAAAATCCTAATAGTGCTAAACAGGTAAAGTAGGAAGGAGGAGAGGATAGTGATCAAGCTACCATACTTCTCCCAGCAAACTGACTCCCTATGCAGCTTGACTGACAGTCTGAGGAGTTTAGCCTTCCCTGAGTCTTACCTTCCTAGCCATATGCTAAACTAAAGAGGACTGTTTTAAACCTAGCCTTGAATAAAGAGAGCGTATCTGAAAGGAGGTGAGACAGCAGCAGCAGCCACGGCTAGGCTAGCCTAGGTTACAGCACCAAGATTCATGGATTGCTCACTAGGTGTGCAAACCGATCCAGGCAAACCTTATTATATATTATATATCATATATCTCATATATACAGTGCCTTGCGAAAGTATTCTGCCCCCTTGAACCTTTCAACATTTCGCCACATTTCAGGCTTCAAACAAAGATAAAAATTTTTAATTTTTTGTCATGAATCAACAACAAGTGGGACACAATCGTGAAGTGGAACGAAATTTATTGGATAATTTAAACTTTTTTAACAAATAAAAAACTGAAAAGTGGGGCGTGCAATATTATTCGGCCCCTTTACTTTCAGTGCAGAAAACTCACTCCAGAAGTTCAGTGAGGATCTCTGAATGATCCAATGTTGTCCTAAATGACTGATGATGATAAATAGAATGCACCTGTGTGTAATCAAGTCTCCGTATAAATGCACCTGCTCTTTGATAGTCTCAGGGTTCTGTTTAAAGCGCAGAGAGAACCATGAAGACAAAGGAACACACCAGGCAGGTCCGAGATACTGTTGTGGAGAAGTTTAAAGCCGGATTTGGATACAAAAAGATTTCCCAAGCTTTAAACATCTCAAGGAGCACTGTGCAAGCAATTATATTGAAATGGAAGGAGTATCAGACAACTGCAAATCTACCAAGACCCGGCCGTCCCTCCAAACTTTCATCTCAAACAAGGAGAAGACTGATCAGAGATGCAGCCAAGAGGCCCATGATCACTCTGGATGAACTGCAGATAACTACAGCTGAGGTGGGAGAGTCTGTCCATAGAACAACAATCAGTCGTGCACTGCACAAATCTGGCCTTTATGGAAGAGTGGCAAGAAGAAAGCCATTTCTCAAAGATATCCATAAAAGGTCTCGTTTAAAGTTTGCCACAAGCCACCTGGGAGACACATCAAACATGTGGAAGAAGGTGCTCTGGTCAGATGAAACCAAAATTGAACTTTTTGGCCACAATGCAAAACAAAATGTTTGGCGTAAAAGCAACACAGCTCATCACACTGAACACACCATCCCCACTGTCAAACATGGTGGTGGCAGCATCATGGTTTGGGCCTGCTTTTCTTCAGCAGGGACAGGGAAGATGGCTAAAATTGATGGGAAGATTGATGGAGATAGTTGGAGATACAGGGGGCCAATAAAGAAACCCAGAAGGGCACATAGGAGAAGTGTTGTGCGTGAACGAGTTCAAAAGAACGCGTTAATTGAACACGCTCATTTTTTCGTGAACATTGAACTGAACGCAACACATTTTCAAAAAAAGAACTTGAACGTGAATTAGTTCATTTTATGTGTCATGAACGGCAGACATCACTATGAACGTTGGAATCTGTTTTCTCTTTTAAAACGCAACGAGAGAAAGTTCCTCCCTCCTGTATTCTCGCACTTTTTCCGCCGAAATCTAAAAATTCCTACGGTTTCCACCGTCTGTGAACGTACCCCGACTCCGTGTTGCGGTCTTAATATATACAGTCTATGGTTGCGGTGCGGCGCTGTGAGCTGGTGCTTTTCACATGTGCCCGAGTCGTGATGAAAACACAGGGTGAGTTAGCGACAAAGTTTACACCGTTTACATTTGACATAAAGTATAGACACACGCACTGCAGCGCATTACTGTCTGTAGTTTATGAGCAGAGATGGAACAACTCTGTTTGGCTCCCATTGAAAACCATGTAAATCTGGTCTGTTTTGTAGTCAAAAGGCTCTCCTCCTGTGGGTGTACAGGATATATATATATATATATATATATATAGCTCGTAGTGTGAAAAAAATATGTATTTATCTCACGAAAAAAGTAAAATGAACTGAACTTTTAACTAGTTCAGAATTAAAAATGTGAACTTTGAACGTGTTCTGTTCACTTTGAGCATGTATGAACTGAACTTGAACTAGTTCAGAAAAGCTGTGAACTGGCACAACACTTGCAATACAAGCAAACAAAAAGGCAATACAAGCAAACAGTATACAGTCATAGATATACCGAAAGTAAACAGAGAAACAGCATAGAGTATTTACATGAACAAATTTCCAACATATTTACAGATTATTTATCATCATCATAATGACACCATGATGTTTCTATACAGTCTATGGTCTATACCCACACATACACACACACACCCACACACACACACACCCACACAAATGTGTGACTAATTCGCGATTAATCGCGAGTTAACTATGAAATTCATGCGATTAATCGCGATTAAATATTTTAATCGTTGGACAGCACTAATATATAATATATATATATATATATATATATATATATATATATATATATATATATATATATATATATATATGTATACACCATATATTATATATTACCTAATTATATGCTAAATTAATTGTGCTGGTGCTGTGTGACTTGGGTGGCATCTCTGATTGCCACCCCCCCGACCCAGAAATGGATTAAGGGGTAGAAAATAGATGGATGGACGGATGCTAAATTAAAGTAGAGTGCTTTAAGCCTGGCCTTGAATGTGGAGACCGTATCTGCTTCCTTAACATAAATGGGAAGCTGATTCCACAGTAAAGGAGCTTGGTGACTTCCGGTCATGGCCGCAAGCTGCTAGGTCACGTTTTACCCTGCTCCTGAACAAATCCTGATTTAATATTTTTTTTTTTACGGATATACGACGCCTCGAACGGCTAATTGATTATGTAAGGATGCCAGGCAAAGGACGCTCTAGCAATAAAACTCCAAAACAATCGAAACTTACGGATTTCGGACCGCAAAGTACGGGTCAACTATCGCTAGCCAAAGAAGCTACTAGCAAAGAGATGACAGCCAACGTCGATACCAGTGAGACTGAGGAAGCTTGTGGCTCACACTCGACACTATCAGGCGACAATGTGCTGCATGTCGTCAAAGAAGAAATACTGGGAGAACTGCGCAGTCTCAGGTCAGAATTTTCTGGAAGATTTGACGGTGTTATGAAAGCTATCAGCGACACGCAAAAACAAGTGGCTGAGTGTGAAGGCCGCCTGGATGAAGCAGAAGTGCGCATTTCTCACGTGGAGGACGACCAGAACAACCTAAAATCTGAAGTCGAAAAGCTGGGTAAACGAAACAAACACCTCGAGGAGAAAGTTATTGACCTAGAAACAAGATCCCGTCTAAACAATCTCCGACTGGTGAATCTACCCGAGGGTGCGGAGGGTCCTGATACATGCAAGTTTTTGGAAGGCTGGTTGCCCGAAGCGCTTGAAATAGCAACGCGTTTCCCTTTGGCATTGGAGAGAGCGCACCGGGTCGGACCCAAACGGGATAGCGATGCACCACCGAGAACTGTAATCATGAGATTCCTTGACTACAGGCAAAAGGAATTGGTGGCTAAAGCAGCCAATGCGAAAAAAGACATACTGTACAAAAATCATCGTGTGAGATTCTACAGTGATGTTGCCACAGAGGTGCACAAACAACGCAAACAATTTGACGCGACCCGTCAGCAACTGCGCCAACTGGGCCTGAGACACGGCATTATCCCACCAGCTACGCTAGTGCTAACATACCAAGAAACTGTGCATAAGTTCAACTCAGCAGCGGATGCCCAGAGCTTCATAAGAAAGATCCAGGACGTTGCTGATCAACCAAGATAGACTGGTAGCAGACTACCCAAGTACAGTATCGGTTGTAAAAGACTCACAAATACACTTTTTTAACTCATTCACTGCCCATGACGACAAAACTCGTCATGTTGAATAGTAACGCTCACTGCCCATGACGAGTTTGACGAGTTTTTCATGTTATTACACGGGAGGCTACAGTAATGTCTGGCGCACCTTGTGAATGACCCACAATACTGATATATAGTGCAAATGTACCTGTAATGATAAATCAACACCAGTAGGATGCAGTATTGTGCCACAGGAGAGGTCATAAGTCATTGGAGAGAAGGAGGAGGAGTGTGGGAGTGTTGGAGAGCGTGCTGCTGTAGCAGAGCGAGCGATGATAGCGTAGCATTGAGACGGATCAGCGATCTAGTTTAGCGATAGTATAGCAAGAGTGATGGCGAAAAAGAATAGTTATAAGCAGTGTACACTGCTTCAGAGATTGACTCGCGGATCAGTGAGTGAGGTCGAGAGGGGAGAGAGTGGAGACCCCGGTGGAGGTCCGTCTCTGCAGCCACATTTGCGCGGAGCAAGAGCCCGGAGCAGGGACACACCTTCCGCCTCTCGCAGCGTATCAGCTGCTGCTGTTACTGATGCCTCGGATTCGTTCAGAGAACCTGATCATGATTTATCGGATGAGTGGTTGCAGTCTCAAGCCAGCAGAGCATCCTCTCCAGAAGCTCCACAAAGAGTCGAAGGTAAGAACTTGCTAAATTGCCTAGAATATGCTAACTTGAGAGGAGGGAAAGGCGCGGAAACTTGCTTTGATCTGCTAAGTAACACAACGCTCAAATCCTACTGTTTCTTTAGTAAATGCCAGTTATGTGTTTTATCATTGTTGTATTTATTATTTTTATGTTTAGTTATTTCATACTTGAACATCTTGTTGTAGTGTCATAGCTCTGACTAAATGAAATGTGTTCATTCACAGATTCTGATAAAAGAGCCCTCCCCCATTGGGGTTGACAGGGCATGGAGGTAAAGATAATGCCTCCTCATACCATTGTACATATTTTTGTATATATTCTCCTGGTATAGTGATTTACAAATTTATATTATTTACAGGTGGTGCATCGAGAGGCAGTTGCTGTGCACAAAAAAGGTAAAAGGACTACTATTTCTATTCTTGTACATCCCATGGCAATATAATATAATATAATAATAATAATATAGTATACTTGTTTCGTCCAAAAGCAGTCAGTCAATAATGTGGGAGGAAGGCCTTCATTGTATTTTATGTATTGATTTATTGTAACAAATTTACTGTATAATATAGTTATTGTGTGTATCAAATTTCCAGCACGTTCGTCACCCAGAAGCTCTGGGGAAGATGGCTGACAGGAGGATGAGTGGGAGCCGAGTCAGTTGCCCTTCACAGGAGCTCCTGGACCACAGAGGCTGCGGACAGAGGCTGCGAAGCTGGATTCATCTGATCCAGCTGACTTTCTGGAGCTGGATTCATCTGATCCAGCTGACTTTCTGGAGCTGGATTCATCTGATCCCAGACTTTCTGGAGCTGGATTCATCTGATCCAGACTTTCTGGAGCTCAGTTTCTTCACGGAGGGAGAACTACAAATGGTACACAGCGTGTCGTGTTCCGTTGCACACAGTGTTTCAACCTCTACAACTCAAAGCTGAACTACTGGGAGGACTGAAAAAGCAGATAAACTCACTCATACACACACTCACGAACACTCACACGCACACAGACACACACACACAGACACTCACTCACACAGACACTCACTCGCACACTGACATTCACACACACACACTCAAATTCACATGCTTCATTCTATTTTATACATCTATAGTTTTATTGATCTTTGTGTTGTTGTTGTTTGACGTTTTGGTTGATGGAATAGAAGAAAGTAAAATTTTCTATCTGTGAATAAATTGCCAACAATTTGCCATCAAAATTATTATTATAGTATTATTTCAGAGTCATGTTTTTATAATTTTTGTAATGGAACAAGTGTGAAGATGTTTTGAGTTGTCACTAAAGCAGCAAAAATGCATCTAAAAGTCACTTTTCTGCTTGATATGTTCCTGTTTACATACAGCTCGTTTTCTCTGTTTTCTTGCTCAGACCAGGTGTTGTGGGTGAAAGTATGCTTTGTTCTATGGCGAATAGCTCAAGAACGGTAAGAGGTAGAAACAAACAGTGTTTTTTTCAGAGTAAAGCAGAGAGGTTAATCTTTAATTTGGTGCCCTTGGTGTTTACATCGTCTAAAAAATGAATATTCTGTGGCACTTCAAAGTTGGGTCAAATCACCTGAAATTGCTGGCAGAACGCACTTCTCAAATCTGAAAATGCCTGGCAGTCAGTGAGTTAATAGGAACAATAAATACAATTACTTTTATTGTTTGGAGTGGTGCAACTGAACCCAGAGGCTTTCCCTCACGTTGACATTGGTCACACTCAGAAATCTTAAAAAGAACAGACATTAGGGAAGGGAATTGTACAGACAAAGAAAAGAAAAACATACCATATTGTCAATCATCACAGTCCTGCCCCGCCAGTAAAACCTGGAACAAATGGCAGGTTTTTTTCACGCCAGTGTGGCCTCCCGTGGGTGTAGCATGTGCCTCGTGTCTTGGTTTAATGGCTCTTCTTTTGTCATGGAACAGCTCACCATCTATGACAACTGAATCATATTAAAACAACAGAAGAACAACAAGACATGTATGACCATAACAGCAAATGCATTATTACCCTTTACAGTACATTTATGGAAGTACTTCCTCAAGTTGTCTGTCTGAAATGTATTCATTCCCTCAGGATAAATGGTCTCTGTGAGGAGAAGAAACATTTCATCCAATTTATCCTCTATTATGATTATGAAAGACAAAATCTTGGTCAGGTAGACGGGCAAGGGTCAAAAAACGGTGTATCAATCAAAAGCAGATGTGAAAACGGGGAAGTGGACAAAATGGGAGGGAAAGAAAGAGGAGCAAGGATGGCTCTGGGGAGAAAAAGAGAAGATGTTGTTAAATGACTACCAAATAATGATTAAAAGCAGATCAAAAACCCACACAAAAATATCTAATTTAAAAAAGATGGAAATCTTTGACTTTGTATTAATATTGAATTCCTTTCACCATTAGATATCAAGAGATAAGATACTATGGAAGAGGATTAGTGATGAGGCTACATCCATGTGAAACAACACACATAAATGAAACGTAATTTATATTTTTTACTAGTGTGAGATTTCAAAACACTTTTAAGTAACTTTTGTTAAAGTTAAACTCATCATTCTATCAATTTCGACCTGTACTTTTCCACTACTTGTTTTGACTACACAGCTCTGATTGGACCTGTTTCTCCTGAGTTATCATTTGCTGTCTTTACACTTTGTTAGTGTTGTTCGTGCGTCTACATGACAATAAAGCATATGAGAGGCATCCCGGAAAAAGTACATAATGTTACCATCTCTAGAGCATTTCGGGAGGGATTATGACCGGTGACCTGGACTGTGTTTATACACCTCGTCTACATGATATGAGAGGCAGCGGAAAAAGACTTTCTAGAGCACGCGGTGCGACTGCACCTGAGTAGGCGTGGGGAGGAAGGTTATATCCAAGTTACAGGTCCGGCTGGGGGTTAGACTAAGGAAACACAGACTTAAGGCGACGAGTGATTCTGACTACTAGATCCACGCACAAACACTCACGGAGCACTTGCGTAGGCACTGGTTGAAAAATTGTCATGGATTTGATGTGAATGGTGACTTTACGTTCTTATGGGACAGTTGATCCGGAGACCATAGACAATGGGATTCTCCGAATTGCCCTTTTTTAAACCCCCGAGTGGACATAGGAGCTAGACTAAGGAAGGCCATCGATATGGAGTTAAGTAGGGGGCAAGACAAACTAGAACATACAGGCTGATATGCGTGGACTGGACTGTTTCCTGAATAGGTTTTTTTAAAAACATACGCAAACAGGCTAATGGGGGATGAAAACGCTTGGATGTGGACAGTGTGAACACATGTCAGCCGGGCTGCTGGCTTGTGACGAGTCGGTGGGTGAGGGGCTCCACGGCACGGCCCGACGTTGTATACTAAGCCCCATGCTCCCACTTTTCTCTCAGAAGCATGTAGCCATGGGGTATAATTGTATGATTAAAGTTTTGTTTTGGCCAAGAGACAAGGACCTGACTGACGAAGACACAAGGGTGGGGGGGACCAGAAATACCCCTAGTTATTGTGTCGCATGTTTGGAAGTGAATGGTCACAGAATTGGATTTCATATAATTCCAGCCCCCTAGTTGTTCCCTACAGGAGAAGCAAGTACACGCTGTTTCCACTCAACTCAGAGGGATGGCGTGCGCTGGACAGCATCGTGGGCCGTGAGGTGGGAGCACTGTTATATTCTATGTCTTGTAAGATCTACAAGCCCGTGCCCGGCAATCGCCTTGTTGCTCAGATATATAATTGTGTTCTGTCGGATGATGCTTCGGATACCGTGTATACAGCTTCGCTTTGTGTCAAAGCTATAGGACGACTGCTGTCTAACCCTGGACTGAGAGGTCAAATGCTCGTCATTGGGATTGAGGCGTCCCCCGCTCGCCGCATACCGCCGCCGAGTTGAAGGTTAGTGAATAGGTGCGGGCCTTGTGAAGAGAGCGGCCAAGATGAGTGGGAATCACTGTTGTAGTTACATATAGACAAAAAGCCGTATGTGGTGAAGCTTGATTTGGACCCGGAATGAACTTCTGTTATTTTTCCTAAGCCAAAAAAAAATAGGGACCCGTGTCTGGCTCCTTCTTTCCACTTGGTACCATTTTTGGTCCTAAGTGCCTGGGTGGAGTTAATGATTCGGTAATCTGGGGGTGGATTCTGCGAATTCCGTGTCCCGGTTGGTATGAAGAAGGGAGGGGGACCACAGATAGAGCGCCCTCCCGGCCTTATCTCAAGGAAGTATATATTTTATCTAGGCATTAGGGGCAGGGCGGTTAGGCGTGATAGGATTTCTGTTCAGGTCCGGGCTGAGACAGAGGGGACATGATGGAAGAGGGCCTGGGACCCTGGACCCTCAAGACCCTGCCTAGGATATCGACACTGCCCCCTTCTTTCCTGCACGATTTTGCTGTAATGAATATGCTTGAATGTGTTGTAGTTTGTTTTTTTATCCCGACTCCAGGGACAGTGTGTGCACCTTGCTGTCGGATAGCGCTCCACTCAGAGTTATACCTTTATTACTTGTATATAAGAGCAGCTCTGGGATAGTTTACTTTTGTATTATGTTCCGTAGCTCGAGACAACGCTGTTGTCGTATTCTTTTTAGTCATTATTAGGGACAAGATAAATCGCCCCTTTTTGAAATTTAACTTTCTGTAATCATGGTCATGCTTTAGAAGGGATTTGTGACACTGTCAATGTGTTTACTACGAATAACGTGACATACCAACTACAAATGTACCCTTCCCAAACAGTCACCACAGGGTAAAGAAGTATCCTTCAGTGTAATAAACTGTGTAACAGTACCGTCATGGTAGGGACAGGTTCATCCTGTATCAAATCATGGAATTTGTTTGTCGTTGTAGGCTGTGCTCAGGAGGGACAAGAGGAAGGACAGGGACATGCTGCCTTTGCACCAGGCCAAGGCGCCGCTGGCCTTCAGTGAGCACTCTCCCCTGCTGCCCCGCAACCAACATTGACTACAAGGTGTATGACGTTTGAAAAGAGCCTGAGAAGCGTGCTGGGAGAAGCCTGTCCCCCTGCCAGCGAAAATGTTTGCAGGACCCACGCCCATTCCTGCGGCCTCATCCCACCCACCCTCCCCCTCTTCCCCTTCCGCACCCAAAGATGGACCAGCTCCTCCCTCTCAGCATGCTCCTCATTTACAGTACCCGTCCTGACATTTCCCCATGGTACCTCCCACTATCGGCACCCCCAATACCCTTCGCCTCCTTGAGGCGGGTCGATTAAATAATGATGGGAGAATAAGGAGGGTGCTTTCAGCCGGGAAACTAAATTGCTGGGTAGGTTTTATTTACACACCCCAAAACAGAGAAAACAGTGATAACAACTTTTACAGTGCAACGGTAAAAACAAACTTCACCTGACTCACGAAGAAAAGACAGGAACGTGACAGCCTGCTCAGTTTGGTGTTCAATGTCGTCAGTACAGCTCACTCCCAGCGCTCACTCCTACAGACTGACAGAACAACCCCCGTTCATGGACAGTGTGAGCCTACGTCACTCTTGTTTAAACTGGTTAGCCCGTCCCTCTGGGCTTACCCATTAATAATTAACAGGGAGGTTTCGTTATCTAAACTGATAACAACACCCAACGGCCATCACCAGACACCAGTGTTCCCTCCCCTGTTCATCTCAGGTGGTGAACGCATTGCCTCTCCCTAAGCCTCAGAGTATCCAAGGCAAAATAGAAAAAGATAAATCCACATTTAATACTGCCTCTAAGAATTCGAGTCCTCTGGCCCCGGCACATGCCGCGCGGCCCTGCTCGACTATTGGATGGTCCGGCCAGCGGAAGTGCCGCCTGGCTATGGGCCAGTGGTACCGAGACAAGCAGCAGGTGATGCTTGTGTGTCATGGGGATGAGATGAGATGCGGTCTTTGTGGTGTAGGCAGTCCAGTTGTGTGCTCCCCTTGTGCGCTACCAGGGATAGTTATGGGCAGGGGAAGAGTTTGTGTTGATGCAGGGCCCGGGCGAGTTACCTAGTCGACGGCCCCTGCCGCCATTGCCGCGCCACACAGCGTACCGCGTCCTCGCTTCAGACGCAGGGAGGAGAGAGCACCACACAGGTTATGACTGGAGCAGTCCACTGGCCCCCGCTCCTCACAACTCCTCCATTGCCCCAAGACTCCCACCTGTTTCAAGATGCTCGCTTCCCACTTCCACAAGCTCTCTCCCATTTCCCCTCACGCTGGCCGGCTCCACCTTCCCCCCAGTGCACTCGCCGTTTTTGGTATGTCCCGCGGCCTCCTACCTGCAGCAGCCTCCAGGCAGGCCCTCTCCCGCTCAGCCAAGGCAGCGGGCAGGGGGAGGGCTGAAGATACGCTGCCCAGGATGGAGGAGGTAACTGCGAGCAATTAAGGGAGCGAACCACCCGAAGAAGAGGTGGCCCCCCATAGAAAAGAAAAGATCCACTACCACCTGCAAGCAGTGTGGTTCTGGCATGGATCAAGGAGCCATCAGGACGCTCCAGGACACACACGTAGGTGGAAGGGCGCGGTGGGGGGCGGGTCACTGGTCCTGTCGGCTCAGGGCTGACCCTGGAAGACTGGAAGAGGGAGCCTCCAACGGAGAACCACTGTTGTTTTCATGTTTTATTTGTTATATTAGTGTACCGATTGTTTTCTAGGAATCGATATTGCACTGTGTTTTAGGTGTTTGGTAATTTTTACCCAGTCTTGCATCTTAGCTTTGACTCTCTGTGTGGTACGCTCTGGCTGGCGGGTCTCGTCTTCTCCGGGGTCTCCCTCTGTGTGGTCACTCTCCGGTGTGCTCGCTGGGTCGCTGGGGGGATGGGTTCTCTGTGTGGGGAGGGGGGTGTATGTTCGCTGTGTGTGCGGATGTGGGCCTCGTTCCGGGGGTGTGTGGGTTGTGATTATATTAAGAAACATGACGTGGTCCCAAAATCCCCTTATAACGATGACCATGATTCAGGAGTTCCCATTCTAAAAGGTTGAGTTCCCTAATACAAAAAGTGAATCTAAAACAGCTGTTCGTGGACCAAAAGTAGGAACTCTTCCCTTATTCTCGAGAGAATCATATAAAAAGTATGAGTTCGGGTGGGCGCTCCTACGCAAAGCACACTCCTGTTGTCCCTAGGTCCGGACTATGAACTACACAATGCAAGATGAGGTTTATTATAAGTAAATGTGCATGAAGATGGAGGGCGCTCCAGTACCGTGTTCGTCGCAGGCATATGTTGTCGAGGTCCAAGGTCCGGTCCTGGTGCCTTCCGTCTCGCCCAATAACCGGATACATGAAATTCAGTCACGCACCTACCCCTCCCTAAGATTCCCTATAAAGTTTATTAGTGTCCTTTGATGAATAAAATGCAGAGGGAGCGCAAAGGCTTCTCACTCAGATTCCCCCCTTGGAAACTCCATCCCCCCAATTCTCCTTCTTGCACACCTTGAAAGGGATTCGCAGAATCGCCCCCCAGCTAAACAATGCATTAACAGCACCCAGGGCACTCGTGGACAAAATTGGGACAAGGGGAGGTTGGGCAAGATACAAGGTCGTGGCGTGTTGCTTGGGAGTCAGAACTGAGAGTCCAGTTCACGGTCCAATTCCTATAGTGCACCATCGCCCTTTCGCAGTTCTATTATTTAATACAAACATGGGTCCCCCATTTGGCGCGCTTATTATACAAAGGTCCACACATTTCAATTAACGCTTCCGCCAGCGCGACTGGGAGCGGGGGGATTCCTCAACCATATGCAAGCATTTGACCTCTCAGTCCAGGGTGAAAACAGCCGTGGTCGTCTAGTGCTTTAAACCTCAGAAAGAGAAACGTATACATGGTTACAGCAGCATCCTACACCTGGATTCTTATTGCCAAAGATGGCCCGCAGGCTTTGTGATATCAGACAACAATTACTGCTTCCCCACTTCCCCAAGTGCTGTCCAGCCACGCCATCCAGTGGGTTCTCCGGGACTCCACGTGAAACGTCATGCATTTGCTCTGACAGCATTTTGCGACCAGCCAGAGCCCTGGGAAAATGATCCATCTGGGATGGTGGGGTGTCATTGTGGATTTGAATTGGTATACACAACATTCTCGTTCCAAATAGACGAGCAGACCCCACCCTTCTCTGCTAAGAGCCATGTCTAGAGCCACTCTGTTTTGTAAATGCGTACCCAGAGAGGTGGCCCCCAGCGTGCTAGCCGCCATCCCTCTATTGCGTCCCTGTGGTGTGATTGGCAAGCCTAAGCATATGTATACCCCAAATGAAATTCAAGTCTATCTACATTTTTGTTGGCGTGTATAGGGAAATAGCGCGGAAATTATTGGAAGATTTTCGAAATCCCTGTTGCAACCTTGAGCTACCAGTTTGAAATCATGAGGACTGCCACGTGGACACACCTATAGCGTCCATGTAAGTTGGATTTTATCTTTCCCAGTATCTAGGTATGGGATTGCCCTTTTTAATCCTATGCTGTGGGTGGGGACTGGTCTAGGGATGGCTTATGGCCCAATTATGGAAATGGGCATCATTAATCGCACCATTGCACAAACTGCCTGTAAAATTTTTTATTAGTCTATGTCTAAGTTTTAAATCTCTCACTCAACCATATACAAATCACCTCTGGTCGGGTCTATGGGGACCGGATCTGGGCAGTTCGGGTGACGTTGTTGACACACCAGTCTGCTGGAAGGAACCCCCACTGGTAGACGCGGCCTCGTCCCTTCATTTGAGTGAGTTGGAAACAGGTGTTATTGCATTTTCCTGTGGGAAAACATTGGGGGCTGAATTTCTGAATCCAATTTGGAAACAGATACTTCAAACATTGAACCAGTTGCTAGGGCCTGTCTTTGTCTCCCTCAGTCAGGTCCTTTTCTTGCCAAAAACAACTTTTATCATACAATTATAACCATCTACATCTTCTGGGTAAAGTGGAGCAGGGGCTGTATACAAAGTGGGACGTGCAGTGGAAACACAACACAATCGTCGCAAAGAGGCCAGCAGCCGCTGACATGTGCTCCATATGTCCACAACCAAGCGTTTCTCTCCCGATATCCAGTTGCTAGTTTTAACCAATTCTGAGAAACGTCCAGTCCCGCAGTCCCAACCCCCCCCGCCGCCTTGGGGTTTTTACGCTTTTGTTAGTCCTTGCCATACTTCACTATCTATGGCCTCCTTGTCTAGCTCCTTGTCCTTCGGGTAGGCAATTGAAATCCATTGTCTAATGTCTCCTGGATAATGTCCAATAACGTAAGTCCCATTCACATCAATCTTTTTTTTTTTTTTTGTTTTCTTTTTTATTTTCTTTTTCATTTGACCACAATTTTTCACCTAGTGAGCTAGCCCACCGTTGTGTTGTGAGTGGTCTGTAGTCAGAATCACTCGTCCCTTCAATCTGTGTTTCATTATTATAACCCCAATCAGGACCTGTATTGGATATAACATTACTCCCAAGCATCACAGGTGCAGTCCCACCGATGCTCTAAAGCTTTTTCCCATGTCTCTCATATTTACATGTTGACGGTGCTGTAAACACCAGGTAGAGGTCTCTGTGAGTCAGGTCGAAAGGGATAAATGGAAAGATTGTTGGCCCATGGTATGTGGGCACTGTAATTGTCGCACCCACCGGGCATTTTTACTGTCAACAACGTTGGTAGAGAGTCTCTAACGCTGCCTTCTCCTATGGATCTTTTATTTCTGTCAGTCTTATTGGACCAAATGACTGGATTGTGTTACCAGTCTGGCCCTGTCTCGTTAGCTTGTGTGTTTTCTAGAACACTTCCCATGTTAAATTCCCAGGACCACGACCAAACCAACTTGCAGCGATAGCCCATGAGGATGGCTCTCCCTCTTTTGGTCGTGGGGCCTGAGGCGCTCCCTGTCCCAAGGCAACATATTAAGAGCGAGAGTAAGGTGTGTGTGAGTCACTGTCCAACCCGTGAGCGTGGTTAGACGAGGTGGGTCAGATGGTCTCGTATGAGAGAGATGAAACCACTTGTCCCGTGTCCCTTCAGTTGAACAGCTTTGCGCCCCCCCCCCCCCCGCCCCCCCCCACCCCCCCCCCCCCAAGCGGGGGGGGGGGGGGGGGGGGGGGGGAGGGCGGGCCACCACTTCAAAGGGTCCGGGTCCAGCGGGGCTCGTTCCACTTCCTTTTGCGAACCCTTCACACGGGACCAGGCTGGTGGATCCTCCAGAGGCCTCCTTCTCGCAGAGGTCGACCCTTAAACCTGATGGGGAATAAAACTAGACACCCGCACTGGGGGTGTTGGGGAGTCGTCTTTTGTGAAAGGCACCACCCTGTTTCCTGGTCCTGGCATAGGCCTCCCTGTTAACAGCTCGTATGGGGAGAAATGGTGAATGCGGTTAACAGAGTGCCTTGCTGACAACAGGGCAATAGGCAATGCCTGTAGCCAATTCAATTTACTCGTTGCCAGGATTTTAGAGAGTTTACTTTTCAAGGTCTGATTCATCCTTTCAACTCGGCCCTGGGATTGAGGATGGTAGACCGTTCCAAATTTATGTTTTAGCCCCAGATGTTTTTCTACCAATTGCAAGTGTTTGTTCCTGAAATGCGTCCCATTGTCAGACCTTATTAACTGGGGAAAGCCATTGCGTTGGGATGTAATGCTGAATTAAGGCTTTGATTACAGAGGCAGCATCCTCTTTTGCAGCAGGATATGCCTCAGGCCATCCCGTAAAGGTGTCAGTGACGACCAACAGGTACCGCTTTCCTGCGCACCTGTTAATCATATCTGTGAAGTCCATCACAACATGTGCCCCAGGCCAAGCAGCAGGTGTGAATTTTCCTGGGGAAACAGCTGAGCAGGGCGATGGGTTATAATTCTGACATATTTGACAGGACCTAGTATAATCTTGGATCATGCTTGTCTTAAAGGGATGCCACCATTGTGACATATTCCTGAGCATCTGTACCTGACCCACATGGGCTAGCCCATGTGCCTCAGATAAAGCCGCTCGTGAGAGGTCCCCCATGGGCAGGGCGGGGCGGCCATCAGGGCCGTACCAGATGCCAGTATCTGGATCCTTCTTTTCCCGTTTTTGAACCCACATGGATATTTCTTCAGGAGCTGCTTTTGTTTGGGCTTCAGCTAAAACCTGAAGGGACAGATCGGGCAGGCAGTCTGCCAGGTCTGGCCCCTCGTCCCGTACCACAAACACTCCTGGAGTACTGACCTTGTAGTTGGCAGCTTTCTTTGCGGCCTCATCCGCCGCCTCGTTTCCCCTGGCCTCAAAGTTGTCTGACTTGGAGTGCCCTTGGCACTTGATGACGCTTACCTGTTTTGGAAGCTGGAGAGCGCTGTCCAGCCTCTCCACCAGGGCTCTATGTGTGATGGGTCGGCCTTTAGCAGTCAAGAAGCCGTTTTCTTTTCCACTCGGAGAGGTTGAAATGGACAGCCTGAGTAGCATACGCAGAGTCGGAGTAAATATTTACAGATTTACCTTTAGCAAACTCCAAGGCGGCGCAGAGAACCTCTAGTTCTGCCGCCTGCGCTGATGGTTTGTCAGTTAAAACACCGCTGTTTACTGTAACAAAATTTTCACCGTTAACACTGACAACTGCATATGCCGCTCTCAGGCTGCCATTCCTCTCTCTCCAGCAACACCCATCTGTGAAAAGCTGTAAGTCGGGGTCCTGAAGTGGGTCAGTCTGGAGGTCAGGTCGCACTTTCAGACTGTCTATTACCCTTACACTGCAGTCATGCGGCTCACCCTGTCTTGGCATGTGGTCAGCCATGTTAATGCCAAGAGGTGTAAAAGTTATGTGGGGCTGAGTGAGCACCTGTAAGAGCCGTGACTGTCTCAAAGGTGACATAGTGAATGCAGCTGAGGACACATATGCACAAACGCCATGATCAGTCAATATTTCTAAAGCATGCCCCATGACTAAATGTGCTGTTTTCTTAATCAAATGTCCCACTCCTGCAGCATACCTAGAACAGTCAACCTGTCTAGCCTCGATTGAATCCAATGGAACGCTAATATACTGTAAGATTTTTCTCTGGCCTCTGCACTTTTGATATAACACCCCGTTAGCTACCTGAGACTGCACTGTGGCATCTAAATAAAACGGGAGAGCATAATCTGGTGAAGCCAAATGAGCCGCAGAGGATAGGTCCTGTTTGAGTGAGATAAACTGTGCCTCACTATCTCTGTCCCAATTCAGTTTAGCCCTTGTGTTTCTCATGCCATGTTCATTAACTAAAGCTCTTAAAGGTTTAGTTTTGTCTGCAAAATCTGCCACATAGTGTCTGCTATAGCCTATCAGACCCAGGAAGGACAACATGTCCCCCACCATGGTGGGTCTGGGATATGACAAAATAGCATCTCTATGCTCTGGAGACATATTTGTGGATCCTCCAGACACACTACGTCCCAGGAAGGTCACCGCAGGCCTGCAACATTGTAGCTTTTCCTTACTGACCTTAAATCCTTTTGAATGTAAGAAGACTATAGTGTCCCTGGTGGCTTGTAGACAGGCCTGCTCCGTTCTCGAGGCGAGGAGGAGATCGTCCACATACTGTAGGAGTACCACGCCCTCCGGAAGCACCAACTTCTCTCAGCAGAGCGTTCAAAGTCTGATTAAAAATGCCCGGGGAGCATTTATGTCCCTGGGGAAGACGGGTGTAACGCAGTTTTTGGCCCCTGTGAGTAAATGAGAAGAAATCTCTGCTTTCCTCTGCCAGGGGAATACAGAAAAATGCATTAGCCAAATCCATAACAGTAAAATACTGGAGGTCTGGTGACAGTGATGACAGCATTGTATAAGGGTTTGGGACCGGGAGACACTGAGTTAATGTTAAATCATTTATTTTTCTCAAAACATGGACCATTCTATATTTATTCTGACCTGTTTTTGGCACAGCTAGAGTGGGCGTGTTCCACTCTGATTTTGATGGCTCGAGGACTCCCACTTTCGTAAGTCCCTCTATCACCTGTGAGATACCCTCGACAGCGTCTGGTTTGGCGGCATACTGCTTTATGCGAATCGGGCCTCCTGGCTTCATCTGTAAAGACACAGGAGGGAAAGAGGTGCACAACCCCACGTCCGTGGGACCTTGGGACCAAACTTCTGCAGGCACCTGTTTCAATATTTCATGAGTATCATCATGATCTGTCATGTGTCTACCATGATGTCTGGTCAATGTTTCGTGCTCCACTTCCCCTGTGTCTATCATATTTGCTTTTATCCTGTATGACTTATTTTCAATGCTGTACTCTACATGAGGGAGTTGGGTGTCAGACCAATCGTCAGCTTTTACCAGTCTCTTTACCATTGGACCTAAAGCTCTAGCCTCGTGACCAGGGTGTACAGCCAAGGTGATGTGTGGGACAGCAGAGGAAGACATGTAATACCACTCACACTGTTCAGGAAGCAGCCGTGTATGGGCCGCCACACCCTCAGGCCCAACATAAATGTAATCTGATTCTAATGTCCACCTATCACTTTCAATTTGTTTGAATTGTTCTCTGTACATTAAGTCTTGGTCTCTGTCATAGAATAATGTCAAGTGGGCAGGGTCCAGTGGGAGGTGGTAGGAGGCCAAAGAATTTATCCAGGGTTTCCACTTGAAGAAGACGGAATGCACACCATTATTGTCCGTGCTCTGGCATCTCTTCTCTCAGAAGCCAGCAGGAGTCCATCGATACACCGGTCACACATCTGTAAATTTGTCCCCCTGGAAAAGTCACTTGTAGACCATCCGGTCCACATAGAATTGACGCATTGGTTTTAGTCAATAAGTCTCTTCCCAGCAGGTTGACAGGTGTTTTAGGAGCATTTACAAAAGAATGCCACAGTGTCTGTGTTCCAATTTGTGTCTTTAAACGTTTAGTGAGTGGCAGTACCTCAGGTGTCCCAGAAAATCCAACCAGGGTGATGTGCTCCTCAGAGAGCAGGACAGGGCGTATCTTTGTATTGATGGTAGAGTAGGTGGCGCCAGTGTCCACCAGGGCCATCAGGTTGTCGTCCTCCACCCTTATGGGGAGCATAGGCTCTGCTGGTACCTTGTCCCCTGGATTTCCTAGGCAGCCCTAGTAAGATTGTTCATGTTCATACTCGCCCCAGTAGTTCCCATGCTGGAAATATTGTCCATCTCTCGGGGCCAGGTTGTCATTCGGAGCCGTCCATGGGGAGGGAGGGCCTGCGCGCTCTGGTCTGGGTCCCATGCCTCTCTGGGGGCCCCTCCCACGCACCATCTCAGGCGCTCCATGGTAGTAGGAGGCCTCTCCTTCAAAGGGGCAGTCCCTCGCCCAGTGACCGTGCCTGTAACAGAGGTGACACACATCCCTGCCCCCTTTCCAGCTTCCACCCCTTCTTCCTCCCCGGCCCCCACGCCCACCACCTCTGGCCCCTCCCCTTGTCCAGTCCTGTCGTGGTGGAGTGGGAAGTCCAGCAGGCATATTAGTCATCTGATTACTGGTTCCTTTTTTATTTTGTGTGGCTTTATTTCTCGCTTCACTAAGCTGTAACTTCAAAAGTTGACAAGTCATATCTTCAACACTCTTTCTTTCTTTAGTTTTATTTTCAACATATCGCTTAATGTGAAAGATTAAATTCGTTTTCCACTGTGCTGAATCCGGGTTAATATTATCTGGGTTGTCTTCAATCTTTGAGCGTATTGTTTCTGGTAAACCATTCAAAATAGCTGCTCTAAAAGGCATGACTTCACTGACCTTGTGAGGGTGTCTTCCTACTGTGTCCATCCACTTGGTCACACTCCTGTCATAAAATACAATTGGGTCCTCAGACTCCAGCCAAGTTAACTCACGAGGGGCAGAAGACAGCGGGGTTGGAAAGTTCTCCCTCAGTGCTTCATACCAGGCATTTGCATACTGGCCAAATCTGGAAGAATCACAAACATCAGCAGTACCAGCTTGTCTTTCAATAGCATCTCTCTCCCATGGTTTACTGCATGCTGCCATCACTGCCCGGACGTCACCCATCGCGACATCATGACCTGTAAACCATGTGTTCAGACTGGAAATCCAGTTTCCAGCTCCCTGACACAATGGAGGCATTTTGTCTTTTATAGTCTGCATGTCACTTACAGAAAAAGGATGGTACTCCCCAGCTGCGCCTCGTCCTGGTCTCAGAGGGAACATGGATTTTGTCTGAGACCTGGTTCTGCTTGCCACCGGTCTAGTTTCTCCAGGCTCCCGGTCTCCGTCATCACTACTATCGTCAGAAGAGAATTTAGCTCCTTTTCTAGCCTGTTTAGCTTTAAGTATTGGCTGGGCCATGGCACCGTCTCCCTTTTCATTTTCACTGTCCGTCCTAGTCATGGCTCTGCGTGCGGCTTTATTAATTAATTTTGCATTCTCCTGTCTAGCGGTCTCGTAATCATGGGTCCTACTTGGGGTTTCTTCTCCCTCAACTCTGTCTGTGGTGCATTCAGAGGTCGGTTTCCTAGCTCTAATATTTCTGAGAGAGTGCAGGAGCAGCTCCTGCACCTCTTGGATGGGTGGGGGTTGGTGAGGGGTGTGTGGGAGCTGTGGCGGGCTGCTGACAGCTGGATTTTGACTCGGATCTCTATTGTCCCCCACAGACTCCTGTTCTGTCCCTTCGTCAAATTCACTGTCTACAAAGTCATTGTCCCCTCTCTTTCCTACCGCCACTTCTCCTGAAAATGTATATTGTGGCAATATTAGATTTGGCTTACCTGGTTCTAAACCCAGAGAATATTTTGGTGGAGCCGTGGGTAGGGATGGGTATATATTACTCACCGGCATTGCTCCGTTTTCTGTTTCCTTGTCTTTACTTACCATCGGTAATTTTGCCAACGCCGTGGCAGCCAAAGCAAAATTATGTACCTTGGTCCTCAGTTTCTCAGCCTTTTTTAGTTCCTTCTTAATTTTTCTACGCTCATTCCAACTCTTTCCCTGCTTTCCCTCAAGCTCTTTTAAATCCTGTTTTAGATTATTTTCCTCTTCCCGCAATATCCTAGCTAATGCGGACGCTGTCATATACTCAGGTATGACCCTTTTGTTCTGTATTTTTTCCCATGCTTTCACAGCCTTTCGTTTTGCCTTGTTCCTATATTTTTTATCCAGACCACTCAGAATCTGAGCCTCTATTTCTCTATATAGCTGCTCGATTGGAATGCCTGTCTCCATTTTTCGGGGGGGCCCAAAATTCCCCCAGGTTCCAATGGGTTAAACCTAACTTGTGTGTTGACGCGTCCGTCAACCACGCTAGTCACAGCGGGCTTTCCTGTTTCTGGCAAGGCTTCTCAAAAAATCTTTACTTTTAATATATTCTCGCAGGGTTCTAGCTACTTAGACTCCTATTTTATTTAATTTTAACGTATTTTCGCAAGGCTCTCACTACTTTTTAGGCTTTTACTATTTTTACTTTTGAATTAGCTCCTCCGTGGACAAAACTTCTCTCCCCTTAATTTGTGTAGTCCAATATGCAGATTTTTAATTAGTCAAAAGGTATCTGCTTACCTTCAAATCAGCGGCCGCTTTGAGGAGAGATGCAGAGTCCAAGGGAGAGGTTGAAAGTCATCAAAGGGATCACGTCGAGGGTCACCAATTATTATATTAAAAAATGACGTGTTCAAAATCCCTTATAAAGATGACCATGATTCAGGAAGTTAAATTCAAAAAGGTTTATTTCCCTAATACAAAAAGAATCTAAAACAGCTGTTCGGACCAAAAGTAACTATCCCTTATTCTCTATATAAAATATAAAAGTATGATTTTGGTGGGCGCTCCACGCAAATCACACTCCTGTCCCTGGTCCGGTCTAGACTAACACAAGCATGAGGTTATTATAAGTAAATGTGCATGAAGAAGGGGGCGTGTCGTATCAGGCAGATGTCTGGTCCAAGGTCCGGCCTTTTCCTCCGTCTCGCCAAACCTGAACAGAAATCATTCACGCACTACCCCTCCCTAATTCTATAAATTTATTAGTTCCTTTGAGATAAAGCAGAGGGATCTCAAGGCTTCTCCTCCAGATTCTGGACTCCATCTCCTTCTTTCACAACTTGAAAGGATTAGCAGAATCCCCCCAGATTAACTATCATTAACTCACCCATGCACTTTGGACAAAATGGGACAAGGGGAGTTGGGCAATACAAGGTCTTTCTTTTTGCTTGGAAACAGACAGAGTTCAATTTCAGGTCAATCTAATTCACATCGCCTTTTAGTCTATATTTAATACAACAGTGTGTGTCTCTCTGTGTGTCTATTGTGCGTGTGTCTCTCTCCTCATCCTGTCTGCTTTCTGGTTTCTAGTTTTCTCTGTTGTTTAATGTTACAATAAAGTTTATTGATATCTTATACCAGATGATCCTCGTTGTTTATTTCATTTCCTTTAAAAACAGGAGAGTGTGTGTGTCTCTCTCTCTGTCTGTGAGTGAGCCTCATACTCTGAAAAACTGAAGCCAGAAACACTTAAATATTTTTTTATTATTATATATTTATTCTCATAACCCAACACATCCACACTCAGTTATACACGGTGAATACATTGTTTTGTTTATACTGCCACCTGGTGGGCCATATAAACGTCCACAGCGCTGTGTTACTTGGGGAGGTTGTAAGATCGAATCCCACAAGAAACATAAAAATTGAAGTGATGATACACCTTGCTTTAAGTGATGAAGTGAGTGTAAACATGAGAGAGAATATAATGGAGAAGAAAATAATGTATGTAGTGCACATTTTCCCCTTTTCTCCCTTTTGCCCCATTTTGAATATAATGTATGTAGTAAAAGTACATACTGTAGGTAGGAAATCGTAACTTTTGACCCCCTTTTCTGCACGCGTACAGACAAATGAATGATACAAAGTCTTGATACAATCACAGATTTATTAAAATCAAAATTAAAGTGTAAAACCAACAGTTTACAAAGTCCAAAGTACGGATGTCTGAGACCAGGCCCAGATGAGGAGAATGTTAAGTACTCCGGTCACTCATTGCCTGTTGGTAATCTCTTCAGGGATTCTCAAACACACGGCAACTTAAGTACAAGCACAAAACAGAATGGCAACCAGTGGGGGCGGGTCCCGGCTTAAACGTGGTCAAAATGACGTGCGCTGACATGCTTGCAATACCATCCCGGGCCAATGGGGGTGGACCCGGAATAAGAATTAGCCAATGCTAACATATAGCATTTTCTTACCTCTCGAAAACACCTTTACAGGACGGTCCAAAAGTTGGCTCTTGGCCCAAAGCTCCGTTCCACATGTGTCAATGCTGAGGGGAGTGACTTTTTTTTTTTTTACACGTCTAGTGTACTCGCTGTGAAGTCACTCGTTTAAATGAATGGGGCTTGTGCCAGCTGACGCATGCGCAGATGCGTTTTTTCACATTTTCCAGCCCCCGTTGCCATTTTGAATCCCTCCATGAAAGACAACATTTTTGGCCCATTAGTTAGAACGACGGAGATAGGCGTGACTACGTTCGTTAATATATACAGTCTATGATGGCAACACGTGAGTACTGCAGATAATACAAGATAAAGCACAGTAGCACAGGAAGGACGTTAGCTTGAATGAATGAATGAGTCTTTATTCAGACAATACAAAATAATATAAACAAACACACAAAAAAACAAAAAATAAAAAACCTATATGCGTACAATATATGTACAATTTGTTCCCTCAAGGAATAAATAAAATATACAATCATGTCCGAATGAGAGCAGGAAGAAGTACAAATACTTATGTAACTCCGCCCCCTTTTCTACGTATCAATTTAACAAAGCAAAAAAAAAAGAAAACCCTTCCGAATTCCCTTTAACTACTTCAAGACTTCAAGATCCAACCAGATCGACTAAAACGACACAAGAAAATAATCAAAGCTGTGTATAAATATTACAATGTTTCTGTTTGATATCTGCAAAATAACTGTCTTTTAAATAATCTTTTTAAATTATAAATATTATGGCAACATTTTAAACTAGCTTACATACAATTCCATAATTTAAATCCGCATACAGATACACAAAAACTTTTCTTTGATGTTTTAGCAAAAGGCACTTGGAAATTATATGTTCCTCTTAAATCATAAACTCTTTCACTTTCACAATAAAGCCTTTGAATGTTTCCTGGTAGTTGTTTAGTTTTTGCTTTATACATGACTTGTGCAGTTTGGTAGGATATTAAATCACTTAGTTTGAGTAGTTTAGCAAGAATAAATAGCGGATCTGTGTGTTCTCGATAACTGGCATTGTGGATCACTCTTATGGCTCTTTTTTTGCAGATTGACCAAAGGCTGTACTGTAGAAGTGTAGTTGTTTCCCCATATTTCCGCACAGTATGTGAAAAATGGCAAAACAAGTGAACAGTAAAGCATGCGAAGCGAGGGATAATCCAGAACACATTTGACCTGACTGATTATTCCTATACTTTTAGATATTTTGTTGTGGATGTATTGTATATGTGCTTTCCAATTGATCTTTTCATCTATAATGACTCCTAAAAATTTGGTTTCCTTCACATGCTCTATGTTTACTCCTTGTATTTGTAAATGTACCTGTTTATCTTTATTGACATTTCCAAACAGCAATAATGTAGTTTTAAGTTTAAAGAAAGCTTATTATTATCAAACCATATTTTAAGTTTCAACATCTCATTTTCAATATCCGTGATTAATTTTGATAAATTATTTCCACAACAGAATAAATTTGTGTCGTCTGCAAATAAGACCACTTTAAACAAACTGGACACTTTACAAAAGTCATTTATAAACAGAATGAATAATTTTGGTCCTAACACAGACCCCTGTGGCAGACCACAGACCATGTCCACGTGTGTAGAGCAGTGTTCTCCTAACTTCACAAACTGTTTTCTTTGTTTTAAATAGCTGTTTAACCAATTTAAAGCCACACCCCGAATCCCATATTGTTCCAATTTTTTAAGTAATAATTCGTGATTTATTGTGTTAAATGCCTTTTTTAAATCTATGAATATGCCAGCTGCTATTCTTTTCTGGTCCATGTGGTTAGTTATTTCTTCTATTGAGTCCATCAGAGCGAGTAGTGTTGATCTGTTAGTTCTGAAACCATATTGATTGTCATATTGACTTTTAGAGTTTCTCCAATATTTTTGAAAACTGTGACAGTAAAGAAACTGGTCTGTAATTATTAGAGTTATGTTTATCACCAGATTTAAATAAAGGTATTACCTTGGCAATTTTCATTTGTTGTGGTACTGTCCCAGATTGAAATGACAAGTTGAAAATATGTGAAAGTGGTTTTGAAATGTCTTCAATAATTTGCTTTACTAGAGCCATATCCAAGTCGTTGTGATCGGATGATTTTTTATTTTTGCATTTTCCTACTATACTAATGATCTCCATCTCATCAACAGGTACAAGAAACGTGGACTGAGAATTTCTATTAATTAAGTTTTTGATTTCCTCTGTACTATGATGAGGAATTTTAGCTGCTAGCTCTGGACCAATATTAGCAAAGAACCTATTGAAGTTATTCACCACCACTTCCATATTATGCTCATCGATTCCGTTGTCTGTGAAGTATGTGGGATAGCTTTCTGTTTTAGGTTTATTATTTATTACATGGTTAATTATTTTCTAAATTTCCTTTACGTTACCTTTATTTCTATCTAACAATTTCCTATAATAGTCTTTCTTTCACCTTTGCATTATTGTGGCTAATTTGTTTTTATATCTTTTATATTTACTTTCCGCTTCTGGTGTTTTGCTTTTTATGAAAACTTTGAAAAGCCTTTTTTTCTTCTTACATACCCTTTCTAGACCCTTTGTTATCCAAGGATTGTCTTTATATTTGTTTCCTTTTTTATAGTGTATAAATGGACAGTTTTTATTCAATAGATTTGTGAAAATATTTATGAATTCATCATCTGCCATCTCTGCATTATCACAGTTTAAAGTGATAGTCTGTAACTCTAAATGAATTACAAATTTTAGGAAATGTGTTAAATTGACCTCCTGGCCTTAAATGTTGATATAAAATAAGTCATTTTATTAATTCTAATATTACAGGCAAGTCCCGCCTTCCCTGCGCTTAGCTATAGTTCAGAATCCACGGTGCCGTCGAGGTTAACCAATCGAGTCATGCCAAGGGCTGTCAATCATCGGCGCTGATGCTCGCAGCTGCGCGCATGCGCAGTTGTTTGTTTTCGCGGCGCCTCTATTAGGCTCTGGAACTACATGGAAACTGAACAAAGAATTCTGAACATCCGCGCTGAGGTACTTATGTATATACTGAACCTATTTCCATAATCAGATCCTCTGCAGATGTGTCCTATAATGTGCAATTCATGATAATAGCACTTCCTGGTTTGCCGCGATCGCTTTTTTGTGTGCATAAAAACATATTTTTTTTCATTAAAACGTTCACAAATAATTCTGAAAACCTCCGTGCATGTGTATTAATAATGTATATGTATAATATGTTCTCTGATTAACATTTCAAAGTGTCACGGAAACGTAGGTGTAGACCAATCAGAAAGGAAGGGGGAGGGAGCTTGCGTCGTTTTTTTCAAATCAAGTACGTCTCTGTCTCTCTTTCTGACAAACTCCAGACAATCACTTTAAAACAGTGTTCCAGTCTTGGCAACGTAAGTCATTTTTTAAAGATGTAATAGTTCTTTCTGATTTTATTCGTATGGTATATTTTGTTTTCTCAATAGTTTTTTCCTTTATTCCCAGATCTGTAACTAAAAATACTGATAGGTGGTCAGTAATATCATTTATCAATAAACCGCTTACAGCATGATTATCCATATGATTTGTAAGGATATTGTCTATTAGTGTTGCTGTATGTGCAGTTATTCTAGCAGGTTTGGTTATTTTAGGATGAAGACTGAGACTGCATATAGTGTCGATAAAACCTTCAATAACTTTATGTTTATGTGGGTTGAGCAAGTCAATATTGATGTCCCCACAAATAAATAACCATTTATGCATTTTTTGAGAAAAAGTCTCTTCTAACCAGTTAGTAAATACTTCAATATTTGACCCCGATGATCTATATATGCAGCTAATAATGACATTTTTGCTATTTTCTATATTCAATTCTATTGTAATACATTCAAGCACATTTCCAACCGTTGTTGTCATTTTATCAATACATTTGTAATTCAAGTTCCTATCAACATATAAAGCCACTCCTCCACCACCTTAATTTTGTCTGTGCAAGTAATTCATTTCATACCCCTCAATTTCAAAGTCTTCGCCTTTGTTTTCTGAAGTCCATGTTTCTGATATGGCTATTATGCTGAAAGCTTGAGTAAACTGTTTTACATAGTTTTTGATGTGATAAAAGTTTGCATAAAGCCTTCTGCTGTTGAAATGGACCATTGATAATTTGCCTGTAGCATCGATATGGTTGTTGAACTCCTCTTCAGTATATTATATTCAGTAAATTTTTCATTCATTTTCATTTATTTATTTATTTCAGGCAGAGGGCAACATAGAATATGCAGCAGAAAACAAAACAAAACAAAAAAACAATCCACTTCCACCTGAAAGGGAGTGGGAAGAAGAAAACTTATTTAATCCCACCCCCAGTTCCCCACTCAGAGCTCAACAGACTCAACTTCACTGTCACTTGTTTAAAAGCTTCTACAAATTATAACATGGTGGCGTTTCCACATCTGTCAACAATGTATGACAGCGCAACAAAAATTTATACCAACAATGTAATGAAAATTTAACAATACCAACAATGGTAATGAACAATATACCAGTAATGGTAAGGAACAAAATAAACCAACGATAGCAAGGAAACATTGAGCACTTGTAACACTATGAGACAGCAGTTTAAATTAAAGACCCACATCTCTATATTTTGACCAGACCAGATGTTTATATAAAAGTTTGAATCGATGGACAGTTTGGCATTGCTTGTGTTGTGAGTCCAGTTTGTTCCAGAGTTTCACTCCACATACAGACACACAGAAGCGTTTACGAGTGTTTTGAGCTCTCTGCAATGAAAAATATCCAAAACCTCTCAAGTTATAAGCTCGCACTGGGGTTATAAAAAACCGTTGTAGGTTAGGCGGTAATAATTTGTTGAATGCTTTGTATAAGACTATAGCTGTACTATATTTCACAAGGTCATCAAATTTTAACAACTTTGACTGCATAAACAGATTATGAGTATGGTCTAGGAAACCCACCTTGTGAATAATCCGCATTGCTCTTTTCTGTAAGATGATCAGAGGATTAATTGTATTCTTGTAAGTATTCCCCCACACTTCAACACAATACGTAAGGTATGGGAGTACCAAGGTGCAGTATAGAGTACGGAGTGCGTTTCCATCAAGGTATAATTTAGCTTTATTTATAATTGAGAGGCTTTTTGAGATTTTTGTTTTAATGTGTCTGACATGGGGTTTCCATGACAATTTACTATCAATAATTACGCCCAAAAATTTTGTCTCCTTTACGATTTCAACTTGGGTACCATCAATACTTATGGTCTGATCAGACATAGCATTACGATTACCAAACATCATTATCTTAGTTTTGTTTATATTCAAGGATAATTTATTTGTGTCCATCCACTTTTTTATTATATTGAGTTCCCTGTTTACCGTCTCTACAAGGTCATTATAATCATCACTACAGTAAAATATATTAGTGTCGTCTGCAAATAGTATGAGGTTCAGATCTTTGGACGTACTAAAAATATCATTTATATACACATTAAACAGTTTTGGCCCCAACACTGACCCCTGGGGGACACCACAAGCAACACCAAGAGTATCTGATAAATGCTGACCCATTTTAACAAACTGTACTCTCTCTGTTAAATAACTTTTTAACCAATCCCCAGCCAGCCCCCTAATCCCATATCTTTCCATTTTATTTAGTAGGATTGAGTGGTTTATCGTATCAAAGGCTTTTTTTAGATCAATAAAAACACCAACTGCATACTTTTTTTGCTCCAGTGCATTGGTAATTTCTTCAACAGCTTCAATTATTGCCATTGAGGTAGTTCTCTTGGATCTAAAACCATACTGGCCTTCATTAATTATATGATGCTTTTCAAGAAACTTTTCAAGTCGAGAATTGAAAAGCTTCTCTAAAATTTTTGAGAACTGAGGCAAAAGAGAGATTGGTCTGTAGTTTGTAAAAGCATGTTTGTTTTCATTTTTGAAGAGTGGAATTACTTTAGCGATTTTCATTTTACTTGGAAAACAGCCAGTAAGGAATGACAAGTTACAGATATAAGTTAGGGGTTTTTACAATATTCAGTATAACTTTTTTAACCAATGTCATGTTGATATCATGACAATCAGTAGAGAACTTACTTTTACACATCCGCACAATGTTTGTCACTTCCTGCTCGTTTGTAGGTGAGAGGAAGAAAGACAAGGGATTCCGTTCAATAGCTGATTTTACAACTCCATGGTCTGGAATATCAGCAGCCAACTCAGGGCCAACATTAACAAAAAAATGATTGAACTTATTTACTACATTGTTCATATTATAATCTTCACCATTTTCATCAATAAAATAATCGGGATATGTCAACTTTGAAGAGCCTTGTTTGATTAGGCTATTCAAAGCATCCCAAGTTCCTTTTATATTGTTTTTGTTTTCATATAATTTGTTTTGATAATATAACCGTTTGCTTGTTCTTATAATGTCAGTTAATTTATTTTTGTACTTTTTATATCTTTGTTCCACTTCTTTTGTTTTTAATTTGATAAACAGTTTGTAGAGATTGTTTTTCTTTTTACAGGCATTGATTATTCCTTTCGAAATCCAAGGGCTTTTTTTATATTTTTCTTTTACAAAATACTCTTTCACAGGGCAGTGTTTATTATTCAGGGAAGTGAAGATATCTAAAAAATTACAATAAGCACTGTCCACATTTGGTTCACTGTAAACTGAAGTCCAATCCTGGAGCGACAAACTACTATTTAGGGCACGGATTGTTTCCTCAGTTGTTATTCGTTTAGAGATTTTTACCATAGAGTCTTTCGTTTTTTTGAGATTACAGTCATACAAAGTAAAAACAGGTAAGTGGTCAGTGATATCACATATAAATAAGCCACTTGTGATTTGATTCCCCATGATGTTAGTAAAAATGTTATCAATGATTGTGGCACTGTGTGATGTTATTCTGCTCGGTTTTGTTATAGTTGGATACAGAGACAAGCTGTACATTGTGTCATTGAAGTCATCAATGGTTTTTAGCTTGGTTGGATTTAATAAATCAATGTTAAAATCACCACAGATGAATAATTTTTGTTGGTTCACAGCGGAAAAAAATTTATCCATCCACTCATTGAAAGTTTCTATACTTGAACCAGGTGCCCGGTACACACAACTCACGAGTATATTAGTCTTTTTATCATTTAGAATTTCTACCGTTAAGCATTCAAACAATCCATCCACAGCTATGGTCATATTTGTTACGACATTAAATTTAACAGATTTATGAGTGTACAGAGCAACTCCCCCTCCTATTTTATTTTTTCTGTTTGTGTAACTTAATTCATAGCCATCAAGACAAAAATCAATACCTTTATCATCACTGAACCAGGTTTCAGTTATTGCAATAATCCTAAATGGATGAGCGAAGTGTTTCAAGTAATCTTTGATGGCCTCGAAGTTAGTGTACATGCTTCGACTATTGAAATGTATTATTGACAGGTTATCTTCTGATTTTACAGTGTTTTCATATTGTTCTTGGGTAAAATAATTACAGTTTCTAACAATCAAGGAGAGAAAATTATTATCAGGGTCTATCTCAGTATCGGTCTCTGCTGTGGTGTATTCATGATACTCACTGGTTTCCAGTTCCATTTGTTGTTGTTGTAGGATATTCTGTAACATGTCCATATCAATACTTCTTGGTGTGTTCAGCATTTTGATGTCAATACTTCTCCAGATCTTCCATCTTCTTCACCACCAAGACTTTTGCTTGTTCCCGTGGACCATTTAATTTGATGAAAATCTTACAGTTATTTACCCAGGTTTGTTGAATTTTGCCTTGTTTTTTGAGTTGTCGTGCGATCCTTGCGATGTCCGCGTATTTCCTTGTCAAATGTTCATTTATGAAAACATTTGTGCCTTTCAGTTTGCGTCCTTGTTTCAGAAGTGCTATTTTCCTTTTTCGATTAGTGAACCTCATGATGGACCGCTGGTGGTCTCTCGTTCTTCGTGGGCAGTGGGTGACACGCCTCGATGTGCTCCAGGTCCAACTCTATCCCCGCGCTCCGGAGGTAGGATGCCACCTGTTGCTCCACCGACTGCTCCTCCTGGTCGCTCTGCTCCCCGCTGTCCGTGGTCACCGCACGCGCGTAGGTGCGCGGCCTGATCTTGATGCCAGTGATGACCACATCATTCATGCGGGAGTATTGCTCCAGCTCATCCACTCGCCGCTCCAGATCCAAAATGCGCTCGGTTTTTTCAGCGTTCTGGAGGCGTAGTTGTTTCACCTCCGCCAGTAGCCCCAGAAGCTGCTCCTGCTGCAGTCTGACCGCAGTCACATCGCCACATAGGGAGTGGAGAGAGAGCTTTATTTCCTCGAACTCCTCCGATGTCGGCCCTTTCCTCGGCGGGGGCATCCTGGTGTTTTGGATTCTTTTTTTTCTTTTGTTTTCTTTTTTAAGCTGCAATCGAAAAATCACTACAGTACTGCGGGCGCCGCCATGACAGTCGCGAATCAACAGGGAGTCACAAATTGTGATGTAAATATTTCTTGATTGTGATTCTGAACCAACTGCATCATATCATTGATCTCAGATGGTGGTGAGACTGTGTGTATGTCAGACATTGTAGGAGGTTTTTAACTTCCTTGTTAGGACAGATCTGCTTATTCATACTTAGCTTGCTATCGATAGCCAAATGAAGCTAAATGTAGCTTGCTCACTGTGTACAACAGACAATCAAACATTTACATGAGTAAATACATTTCAGTGAGAGCTTTGGGCCAACGGGATATGTAGCTAACCAGTTATTTCCAGGATTACCACAGACTAGTCCAGGGGTCGGCAACCCGCGGCTCCGGAGCCGCATGCGGCTCTTGAGTGCTCCTGGAGAGGCTCCTGGAGCCTTTTCAAACATGTCTGAAAATGGAGTGTGAGGGCTATATATTATTTCTAGTTTGAATGTGGTTTCTGTAGGAGGAAAAACATTCTTTACGTTTTTAAATGCTGTAAAAATGTGTATAAGTAATATTTAATTTCAACATTTCTGTCAACGTAGTGCGTCATATCCTATGACGCGCCGTCATGCGGCCCCGCCCCCTTCAGCCGCTGCTGTAAACAAACCGGCGTGTGTGCATCATAGAATGTAAGTGCACATGGATCCCAAAGCTAAAACGAGAAAGAGTTGATAATAAGACTGGACTAAGAATGAGAATGAACATTTTCTTTCAGTCAATGAGGAAGGACTGCTTCATGTTTGTAATGAGAAGTTTTGTTGCAACACGAGGAACAATGACGCGCAAAACACCGTACACGGTGATTACGTGAAGGATTCATTCATCAAAAATTCAGAGCACCTATTTTCAGACTTCAAAACCTTCGCAAAGACGGTGACAGAAAAGGCCATTAAGGATATTAATTCAGCTCCAGCAAACTTCAGCCTGTGACGTGATGGATATGAGCAGACAGTGATGCAGGTATGTGACCTCTGAGCCCAAAGCAGATTGATTTACTGTATTTCTACAACTGCATGAAGGCAAAAAAATGTAAGTTAAACTAAAGCAGAATCGTCACGTGTTGCGTCATTCACGACACGCTGCGGTGAAAATACACATTTGATAAATATGAATGATTATTATGTATTTGTAGCCTTTACTATGTCATTTAGATATTAGGCTAATACAGCTAATACATCTTGCAGCCTGTGTTACCTTCATAAGAGCCTTATGCAAGGCTGTTATTTTTTTGCGGCTCCAGACAGATGTTGTTTTTAGTTTTTTTGTCAAATATGGCTCTTTGAACCTTTTGGGTTCCCGACCCCTGGACTAGTCACAAATCCAGAGCAATCTTCCGGAAAACCTTGTGAAACCTCTGTGTGGAGTCTCAAGCTGCCTTTGAATTCTTTCTTTCGGCCTGAAGAGAATAACGCGTGGACCCTGTCCACCGACCAGGACGATGACTTTTGGGGCTTTTTGTACAATTTCATTTCTCTGGAGTGAGGAGGACGTGTTGTAGCCGTGGCAGAGCAGCCGATTTTAAATAGGTTTTTACCAAAGGGTCGGGTGTCGCTTCCAGTGACGACGCGCGTAGACCAATCAGTTATGAACAATAGAAGGCCATGGCCTATATAGTAGTACAAAAACAAGATAAAATAGAAGTACAAGACACACAATGTTCTTTGATTGTATATCTGCTACGATTGTGTATCTGTTGTTTTAGCTGACTGGCGCCTGGGTTTGGCTCTTTCATGATGACGCAAATTCCAATATATAATGTTTCCCTGATTATTGTTCTGCCTGAATCTACCACCTGTTGTGAATAAACTTCCAGGTTTGCTCTGGTGTGCCTGCCTATGCGTCCGATTTTCGACACAGTGTAAGGCAGTCGGCCAACGTCAAGTCATGGTATCGGTACGGATGGAACCACAGTTGAGGTGGTACAAAAAAGTATGCAAACTCCGATACCGAACACTAGTGCAAAATAACCGCGACGTACCGTACCGTTACTGTGGAAAAGGGCTATTAGTATATTAGTCTGCAGCTCGGGGTGGGTCGGAGGTGAAGATGGGGGTGAGTTGGGATGTCTGCCCAGCAGTAAATGGAATTTAGGCTGTTTCAGGCCTTGGGACAACGAATTAGGTGGAGGTTTTTTTTTTTTATTTAATTTTTTTTAAACAAAAGGCACATTTGTCAATACATTTCCAAATCCAAACTTAAAAGTTAATGATAATCCTAAACCAAGAAAAAAATAATGAAGACATTTTGAAAGTTTCAAAATGTTTTCCCACTTATCTGTGAGAGAGGACATTCTTAGAGCTGATTTGTCGTTCCCAACCACAGGGTCAGAATGTGAAATTGATCTGTGAATTTTTCAACAGTTTCATGCCCAATGGTAAATGGCACCGCAATTAAAATAGCTACGCTTCTTGCTGCCCTCTGCGCCCAGGCTTGTCTGTCTGGTCGAAGTGGGGGGAGGCACTGGCTGTGGCTGGGAAGGATCAGACGATCTGCCCTCGCGTGTGTCTCTCTCCGACTGGCTGTGGCTGTGTTATTCCTGTCTTGTTTAACCTCCATGCAATCACTCAGAAATAGTTTTTGCTGTTTCAACATTTGCTCCTGTACAACTAGGTTGGTTTCCCTATATCGCCATTTGAATCATACTTGATACATGAATTTCTGAGCTCCCTCCATAATCAGTGTGATTTTTTTTGCTCAAAAAACCTGTTGAATACGATTAGACACTTGTAATGCATATGTCCATCCACCAGAGGCCAGTAATTTGGGCTCTAAAGTGATGTGAGTGAGGTCAACACACACTCTCTGAAGTCTTTGACCCACATGTTTTTTTTAGCTAACATAATTTCAAATTGAAACTTTTTAAGGTGAGAAAAATATTATAATTGTTACTGATACTTCAAGGGCAATGTTTAGAGGATTTATGCAATGTAAAACTGGGTATTTACAGTAATTATTTTCTACAATGTTTTTAATTTTTTCATTGCATTTCAAGACATTGCATCAAATAAAGCAACACCCAGTTTGTTATCTTATATATAAAATAAAATAAAGATAATCCAGGTTTCTTTGGGGTAAATATTTTTTATTCATGACGATTTATGTATCAGTCGTCATAAATAATAATAAACTACAATACAGCAATATGCTTTTGGGAGGATTACTTGATAAAAGTAGAATATAGGTAGGTAGTAAAAAAAATACAGCATTGAGGATGTTGTGAAGATGATTATCAATAGGCATTCGAGTGACATGAAGGATATGACGATTAGATAGCTATGACCTACGCAGGTCTCTACAAGGACTCTGATTGTGCATTCATGTTATGACTGAATGTGACACGTATGTCTTTCGATGTGTGACGTAACAATGACTATAAAAAACTATTTGCTGACTCTATTCTGTCTGGAAAGATTGAAACAACTGAGACAACTGGAACCTGAGAGAGAAACCTAATAAACTCCAGAGCTTTGGTGCGCCACGATCCGTCTCTGTGTGATTCATTTCCCACAAGGAATACATTTTTATTAAAATAAATACTTTTTTCTGATAGAAAACACTAATATGGTATGTGGATGGTTCAGTTCATACTTGCGAACAAATACCCTATGTATCAAAAGTAAAACAAATCAATAGTCATATTTGCAGATTGAAATTTTATATTTTGATTTATATTTATGTTACAGGGCTCAGTAATCTCACCAGTCTCCAAATATGAGAATTTGAGGCTCAGAGAAGCCATGTTTCTTTCACAAAAATCAAATGTTAATCCTAACTTTGTGTTAACATTACTATACTCTGTTAGTATTAGATAGCAATATGGCCTACGTGCAGGACTCTACAAGGACTCCATGTTATGACTATGATGTGACTGTCTCTTTGTGACACGTATGTCTTTCCATGTGTGACGTGACAATGACTATATAAACTGTGTACTGCCTTTATTCTGACTGAGAGAAAGAAACAAAGTAAACCAGTGGAACTTGAGAGAAACTTAAATAAACTTCCAGAGTTTGGCGCACCACGATCCGTCTCTGTCTGCTAAATCCTCGACAGATTTGGTGGAGAATGCGCGGCTCAGTGTGTGCCATTCTCTGGATTGTTTTGAGGGAGTTTGCTTTGTTTCTTTTCCTCGGCGTGAGAGACCGGCATGCTACAGTAGGTCCCATTCCGTTTTGTCGTCTTCATTCACGCTTCTCGGGAATCACGCAGCTGCGTGAAAAATAGTACATCTTATCGCCACAAGGTGGCAGGCTAAGTCCGCTTTAGCTCTGCCAGCGACTAGACGCTCAGGTATCATACTGCGTGCAAACCTGTCTAGCCCAGAGATGCTATGTTGGCCAAATGGTTAACATTGAAGACTAGGACCTGGAGAACCCAGGTTCGATTCTTGTCTGAGGCAATTTTGGTTGCTTGTGGCAAAATTGTTTTTTCATTAAACAATTATTATATAACATCTTGTCTTTAATGTCTGAAAAAATCTAGGTGAAATTCACTAGTGTTATACGTTAAATATTGTGATATGTTTTGATAAACCGAACGTTACGTTACATCCTCCGCTCTGGCCCCGGGAGCAGCTGCTGTGACCCCCGCTCTGACATGCCGCTCAGTGAACGCACTGCCGTCTGGGCTCCGAGCGCGGACCATAGACACGCGAACAGAACCACAGACAGACATTTACATTTACATATACGCAGACAGAACCCAGACAGGCGGAGACACGCGAGACACGCGGATCATAGACACCTGGACAGAACCAGAGACACACGAAGCATAGACACTCGAGTCGGACAGGTCCATTTGTTTTATTTGTGTTTAAAGTTACCTAAGTTTCTCCTTGCATTAAAAATGCTTGGTGGTTGTGGATATTTAGACTGCGTGATTTGATAGAATAATACTGGCAATGTCTAAGACATATCTAATTTTCAGTAAATTATAAAGAGAAAGAAAAAGAAGGAGGTCAAAATTCAATCCATTGAATATTGAAAGAATCAATACATTCTTGATTTTCGACTAATTCATGAGTGTTGTGTGTTTAATTGGTGCCAAAGTAACATCTTTTTAATCTTCTACAACATAGTGACTAAAACAAGTGTGCCATAACAGAGTAATTCAAAATTTACATGTTATATGACTGTGATGATTATGTTTGGAATGTCGATCTTTAAACCTGTTTTTCTCAGAATTCTGTTTCATAAAACCATGTAAATACGCTGACTTCAGATTATGAGAACTTTTGTTACAGACATGCTATGGAGAAAAGGAAAACAGATTTGAAAAGATATTGAAAGCAGCTTTAACACTAGCACTCACATGGAGGTGTCATTTGGCACTTATACCTATCATCCCCTCCACGGTGTCAAATGACCCCAAGGATTTTAGCTAACAAACGAAATCACCTGTGAACGGCCAACTTTGTTATGTAAATAGGGCCGTTATCACAGGCTGAGCTTCACTTTGCCATCTTAGGGGGAGGGGGAGGATCTGAATAGTTACAGTTTTTCTCCAGTGGCTTTAGTGCATTTCTCACATCACATAACATTATCATGAGCTTCAGTCAGAATGAAACATACTGTTTTATAACATTATCATGTGCTTCAGTCAGAATGAAACATACTGTTTTATAACATTATCATGTGCTTCAGTCAGAATGAAACATACTGTGTTAAAAATGTTATTACAAAATATATACAGTATATTAATTCTCAGGGTTCACAGTCTGGAAGTCACTCATTCGCAGCCCTTCCTCCCCCAGACGAATAAACAAAGCCCACCCTAGCCCCCTGTTGTTTCGGTCATCACCTCATTTGACATGCAAATGTCTTCTGTTCTCTAGATGAGACAAGGCCCGCATCCTTCCACCACCTGAAGAAGATGACAAAGTCTGGGATCGCGTCTTAAATTCAGACAGAAGACATGTTTTATTGTCGATGGTAGAGACAGCACGAACAACAGATACAACAGAATGCAAGTGTATTATACAGAGCGGAGGCATGGAGACCTCCAATCAGCAGCTTCCACGTTGTGCTTGTAGCTCAATGTGCAGAAGTACAGGCTTCTGCACATTGATAGAATGATGAGTTTAACTTTAACAAAAGTTGCTTAAAAGTGTTATGAAATCTCACATTCCCCCCTCTGGTCACACATTCACGTGTGACCATCAGGATCGATAAACAGCAACATAACATCATAACTCAATACTTAAACTCGGTACTTAAAAAAACTCAGAAAACTCATAAAACATTTTCAGATCTTTCATAAAACTTGTCAACAATCTTCAGTAAAATACCAAACTTCATCAGTCGATGGTTCCAGATATTACATTTTGAAACATTAATATTTATCTTCCAACAGAACTCTGTACCATTTTTCCTTACCACTCCAGTTTTAACAACAAAAAAAGTAAAAAGATGAGTAGACATTTTTTTTAAAGATTTCTAAAAACTTTCTTGAAGGACTTTGGTTTTAATCATGTTCTAGTCGTTTACGTCTCATTCAAATTCTGAAGTTGTATTTAGAGGGAGTCTGATCAAATACATATATATATATATATATATATATATATATATATATATATATATATATAAAACAATTCCTTGTGATATACAATATTTTAAAAAGGAAACAACTACCAATAAAAAGGGCAATGTGAAATGAATATTTTCATCCAAATTTTGATTTTGTTTTCCTGCCTTTAAAAGTTTCAGAACCCCTGTCCTACACAATGTGTAAAATTACTAAATCATAGTGAGTGAACAGATAATTCCCAAATGAACAATCCACATCCCTAGGACAAAAAAAAAAAAGGCTACATCTACTGCAGAGGGAATTACAAAGGTGTCTGCTGCAACACACAAACATGCAGTTGCAGTTCACAAAACTGATACATTGTGCTTCTAAGCCTCTATAACTCACCATTTTGAATTTTCAAACACTTTTTATATTTGAACAATGTTAGAACAGGGTCAAAAGTGAGGATTCCTTAATTCAAACTTTAAGACAGCTTTTTAAGGAGTGAACTGTATCTCACAGATGCTCTTGGTTTCACAGGACTGAGACCAATCAGTAATCTCTGAAAAGTTTCAAATGTGTGCTGAAGCTTGGGTGGGTATTTCAAGTCCAATGCGTATATAACGCCAACAAGAATACAGGAGGCCTTGGCTACAGTGCCCAAACCTGTAATGCATTGAAGGCCATCAATGCTGATCTCGTACGTGTCACCAACTTTGACAATCTTCACTGGATAGGCGATATTCTGCCGAGTGTCTTCAGTTTCCTCCAGACTCTATTTGAGAGGGAAAAATACATTAGACATTGATATGTTTTGATAGTCAATGCAATAGGTTGTGTTCACGTGTTCATTTAAAACTGAGGTGGAGGGCAAGTGAAAATTCCATGGCGTTAACTATGGTAACTGGCAAACTGCATATTTTTTGTCTTAGTTTTTGGTTAATGAGTAGTAGTACTCCTAGTATTGACTGAGATCATTACTAGGAGAATCCACATGAAAAAAAACTGTCTCAAAGTTCATTGTCTCCTCTTTCAGCACATAATGATTTCAAAAATTGTCATTGGTTTATATTATAAACCAATGACAATTTTTGAAATCATGAGCGTGATGTTGGTCAGTAGAAAGGACTTTCAGCCATACAAATAATAAAGTGGGTTAGTAAATCTAATCACTGTCAAATACTGAAGAGGAAAAACATTTGTCAATTTTTGTTTGAGAGTTCGTACAAAAACTGTATTTCTCCCATAGAGTTGTATTGACAACTGCCCATCATCACATTCTAAAACGTGAACGCAACCTATTCAGAGAAACTGACGGCTGATGAGCTGTGCAGACATTTTCAAGTCGATTATATCTGTTTAATTTTGAGATTTGTCACTAAATTACATAATTTGTGTCTAAATGCATCAGTAACAGCTTAAATATATTTGATACAACACATAAATTCAGCCATTATGTATGTTATAATGTTGCAGGAATTATTTGACGGTACAAATATATATTGTTTGTTCAATTAATGTTTAGAAAAAGTGAGCACACTGTGTGGAATTTCTCACATTTCTGCCTAAATTAGTTTGACAGTAACATTAGACAATATTTGAAGAAAGAAAAGAACTTCCACAAGGAGACGGCGACATGAGGTGCCAAACACATACGCACATACTTTCCCTTTTGACGAGCTGCCATTTAGTGAGTACTAAAGAGCAAAATAAGACAGGACAATGACCCCTGCCTCTGATTGTAGTTTCACGTGCGTTTCAGATAGCACAGTTTTGTGTTAAATATCCTGTGGTATCACTTACGGAGCGCGCATGTGAAGTCATGCGGTAGTTGCAAATGTAAATAATGGTACATGGCAAATCATCTCCTTTACCTACTATTAGAAGTACCATACGCTGATATTTTATTGTCACAAACTCATGTTTTTGTCTTAAAGCATAGCGATAGCGGGTTAGCTCAAGCTTCATCATTGTTTTGTTTAGTTACACTGCAGTCTGGAAAGAGGAGAGCCGACATGCGCAGAGGGATACAGCCGAGCATTTCATCCAGAGCGGTTTTGTAGCCACGAATTACATTTAAAACTCGGTTTAGAGCGGCGCTATACTGTGGAGTTTTCACCAGATTATCTACTGTAAGAAAGTCTGAAATCTACGTTTGATCGGCCCCTCTGATCGGCGCATTTCACCAATCACAAAAATTAGGCAGTGATCGACCAATCATGATTGGTGACAGATCAGATCGGTGCACCTTTAATTCATACCATACAGGTCCAGCTGCTTTAGCCAGCTCATGTTCATTCATGTCCAACTGAAGTTTTCCAGTGACCATTCCATCCAGAGGGCTGGGGGAATGTCATATGGTCAGATGTTTGTGAAGGCTCTCATTCATCCAGGGAGTGTCCATCTTATAAAAAGGTTAAATCATCGCCAGGACTGGGTTTTGGTAAAGTTGAGTGATATTGAAAACAATTTGAATAGACATTTTTGGCAGTTTTGGTTCTCTCCTTCTGGAAGGAACCTGGGTCTTTTTAGTTTTTAGTCCAGTTTGGGTAAAAGTGTTCTTTTATGACTTTAAGAGCTCTGAAGAAGCTTGTGTCACTAAAAGCGAAACATCCTCAACTTTACCAAAACCCAGTCAGTAGATGATTTAACCTTTTCTACATGATTGTAGATTATTCTATGGTCAAATGAGACCAAAATGTTTTTTAAATAATCTGCATATGCTGACTTTTAGCATATGCAGAGGATGCAGAGGATTTGGTGATACTACTACTCTTAATGATAGACATATCAGCATAAGGTACGGTACTTTTTTTATACCCTGAAAAAGAAAAGATTGGAAATTTTACCTGTAGATCTGAAATCAAGTCTCCTGGCTTCTCCCCCATGTATTCAATTAGGCCTCGGATTACGACTTCCCTCCTCTTTTCTATAGCAGCGGTTGGATCCTACGAAACAACATAGAAATAAAAAACACCACGAATTAGGAAGTATTCAGCACTTCTTATCTTGAATATGTTTTCATATTTCTGATTGTGTTCATTTAGATATAAAAACGTATATAATGACAAATGATGGAAAATCTCCTCTCTTGTTGCCAAGGACTCACCGCAAATCTTGCAGGGCACACTCATTTATGCTCTAAATTACAGAAACAAAATCAGTGTGGCCCATACCAAACAGTATCACATGCAAGTATTGTAAATACAAGGGATGCAAGAAGACCGAAGATAATTTGTTTGAAGTGTATCAAGCAAATAAAAATATCTAAGATCGCTTGACAGCCCTTATTCATATTCAAAATATTATTTAACAATGAGCATTACAGTAAAAAAAACTCCAGACCCAAAAACGTTTACACCATTGAGTCACTTTAAAGCAGTTAAGATAAAATGTTTTACATTACAAAAAGCAGAAACAAGTCTGGAGCAGGATCCAACCAATGTATAATGCCCCCCCCCAAAAAACTATTGCATCCCTAGCGAGTACATTACATTCACTTCATTTATTAACAGTTCTTTTTGTATCACACTTACCTCCTGCTGTAGCTTTCCTCCATCAATTGGCAGCAGTGAAAGGAAAAATCTAAAATAAAATAAAATAAAATTAATAAACATGCTTAAAAATACTCTTCATTGGACAAATATCATAAGCATTTAAACAGGCGGTGCTGCTTTTTACATATAAAAAATGCATTAGATTAGTACAAACAAAGTGCTTTGTGCATTTTGCGTTACTACACGTGATTCCACAAAAAACATGCTATACCACAACATGTACCTGTCTTTAGCTGAATGTATTACCTTGTCAGGACTTGACATTAAGTGCTTTGAGGTACTTGAAGTGGCAGGTATTTTTTACTTGCCCGGAAACAAAACCTACTTGTCCAGCAAAATATCGTTTATTTCAAAATTAACATGCCAAAATGTTGTTCATATGAAATGCGAATGTAAGTCACATTAGATTTTTAGCATTTCCACTCTAATTTTGTGACTGCAATAGGCTATAGCAGTCACCCTCAGTATGTTCTTTTAAAAATGCATGTTTATAATGTATCACTTATACTTTGTTTGGGTTTTTTAAATGTGCTGCAGATTTCTGAATTTATTTGAACTTATCATAACTAACCATATAGCTGCACATTGGCTAAAACAGACAGGCCTTGATATAATACAGTGATGCCGATGCGGACGGGTCATAACATTAACAACATGCAGTAGCTGTTAACTTAACGTTAGTTTGCTGCTGAAACAAGCTACTTTCTGACCGCGAGGAAATCAGAGCGATCTCAGATAGCAATAAACATGTTTTCTGCCTCTGCACCATGCTCTGCACCTGTCTCCTCCTTGAGAGTTGCTCCGCTGAGCTAATGTAACTAGGGACTTCTGCGGGGAAATGAACTGTCCCCAAGAGTAGAAAATAATAGAAGATTAATAAATGTCACGTGGCTTCTGTTGCCAACTGTATTTTCCACTTGCACCTCCGGCAACAAGACAGAGCAGGACAGTAGCGACTTTGGTCTACTTATGTTAGCTGCGTACCGTTAGCAACAGCTAGCTAGAAGTTAGCAGCTCCAAACTGCGAAAACTACGCCTGTTATGATGGTTCAGAACATTTAAGGGGTTGTTGGTAATGTTACGAGTCTTAACACAAATCACTTTGCTAAACAACGAAATTGTAGGACCATTATACTGGCACAGTTTTATGCTAACAACATGTTTGGGGCTAGAGTAGACAGTTAGGCTAACATGAAGTAATTTTGGACACGAACTGCCAAGAAAATAAAACGACGATTTGACCACAGATTGTATATATTTGATCAAATACGCGACAAACCTTACAGAGAAAGCACCATATATTTAAAAAATCTTACTTTAAGTTGGATCTCACGGGAAACCACACGACCGTGTCCAAGGCTGGCTCAGCGCCCATCACCAACAACAAGCTCGCGGAAACGGTCCGAACCGGGAGCAAACTCCCGCCCAGTAGAAATTACTTTGTCTGAACACTTATTGATAGCGTCAGATTTAAGAAGCACTGCACTGCCAACAATATTTTTTCAAAATTTAGTTCAATACACACACAAAACGTATTTGTGGGTATATTGTTTTTGTTTTAGTAAATGGAAATTATTTTTCTAATATTAAAACCATAAGAATAAATTTTAAGTCCGAAATTGCAAATACAAGTACTTAGGTTCAAAGTTGCGCTTGCAACACTTTTCTCAGTGTGCAGTAGTTTTAATGTCTGCGGGTTATTCCAGAGACTGGCCTGCTACAAGGAGTTGCCAGTTTTAACCAGATTGTCGATGTGCGCGGGGCAGAAACTCGCCAATGTAACCCTGCTCACAAGTGCCACCTGGTGGTTGTTTTGGTCATTGCAACGTCACTGGGAGGGGGGAAAATAAAAGACGCGTGAATCACACGTGAGTCTCGTGTGATTCACGCGTGAAAGGCGACAAAACGGAATGGGACCTACTGTAAGTAAGTAAGTAAGTAAGTAAGTAAAGTTTATTTGTATAGCGCCTTTCACAGACCAGGGTCACAAAGCGCTTCACACATTAAAATACAAAATACAAGTCAGATAAACAAACACAGAAAACACAATTTACATTCACAGAGGCCTATGAACAATGGTGCGAGAACGCCTGTCCAAACAAATGTGTCTTTAGTTGGGACTTAAAATCATCAACAGTCTCTACGATACGCAGAGACTGAGGAAGCTCATTCCAAAGGCGAGGAGCAACTGCCTGGAAGGATCTGTCTCCTCTGGTTTTGAAACGAGTCCGGGGGACCATCAACAGGTTCTGAGTAGAGGACCTCAGACTCCTGTTGGAGACATAAGGGTGGATCAGGCCCTGGATGTATTCAGGCGCCTGACCATGAAGGGCCCTAAAAGTCAACACCAGAATTTTAAAATGTATTCTGTGTGAGACAGGGAGCCAGTGTAAGGCCTTTAAGACAGGGGTAATGTGGGCTCTCCTGTGGGTGCGGGACAAAAGCCTTGCAGCAGAATTTTGGACGACCTGTAAACGAGCCAGGTCTTTTTTACTAAGACATGTAAGCAGGCTGTTACAGTAGTCCAATCGCGAGGAAACAAAAGCGTGGACAATCATCTCCAGCTCCGGACCCGAGACCATTTGTCTGAGCTTAGAGATGTTGCGCAAGTGGAAATTGCAGTTTCGGGTCAGCTGTTTGGTGTGTCGTTCTAGGGACATCCCTCCATCAAAAGTGACTCCCAGGTTCCTCACACTCTTTTTTACTGAGCTACTTAGGTCACCAAGGTGTTGAGCAATAACAGAAACAATACTGTCCGGGGCTAACACTAAGGTTTCTGTTTTACTGGAGTTCAGCTGGAGGCTATTTTCACAAAGCCATATCTTTATTTTGTCCAGACAGTTAGTGAGAGCAACCAGTCTCTGGGGCTCAGAGGGCTTAAAAGAGCAGTACAGCTGGAGATCGTCAGCATACAGGTGGTAGGAGACCTCACTGAACTGCTGGATCAGCTTTCCTAGCGGGAGCAGGTACAACATAAATAAAATAGGCCCAAGAACGGAGCCTTGGGGTACACCCCACTGTAGGTCTGCGGATTCAGACACCACATTGTTTGAAGACACACAAAAGGTTCTACCTGTAAGGTATGATCTAAACCACTCTAACACAGAGCCTGACATACCAACCACATCCCGGAGTCTAGAGATCAAGATACCATGGTCCACCGTGTCGAAGGCAGACGACAGGTCTAACAGGACCAGGACGGAACATTTACCGGAGTCAGCAGCCATCATGACGTCACTAGACACCTTCAGTAAAGCTGTTTCAGTGGAGTGGAACCTCCTGAAACCAGACTGAAAGGAGTCAAAAATATTATTAGCCTCCAAGAACGCTGATAACTGGTTGTAGGCCAGCTTCTCCAGGACTTTGGCCAAGAACGGAATCTTTGATATGGGCCTAAAGTTCTGAAGATCTGTAGGGTCCAGGCTGGGTTTCTTTAATTGGGGCTCCACAACAGCATGTTTAAGAGAGCACGGGAACACACCAGTTGAGAGCGACATGTTAAACATTTTAGTGATCGACGGACCGATAGACTCTAAAACATTAACAAACAGCCGAGCTGGGACAACATCCAGGCGACAACACGACACTTTCATACTGGTTATAGTGCATAAAATATCCTCTTTCGTGACTGACTCGAAGGACGACCAGCTCTGAAGAGGAGGGTCAACCTGAGCATGACTGAAGGAAGGCGAGGAAGGAAGATTGTCTTTGATCGCTCTAACCTTGTCAATAAAGAAACTCAGAAACTCTGTGCAACCTGCTCTTCACTGCACTGCGACCGCAGCAGCAGCAGGAGAGACAATAGAGTTTATGGTGTCAAAGAGCACCTTGGGGTTTCTCTTATTGGAGACAATCAACTGCTGAAAATATTTTGATCTGGCCTCCTCTAATTGATTGTTTAGAGAGGCGACAAGGTCCCTCAGATGCAGTCTGTGAACCTCAAGTTTGGTGGAGTGCCACAAGCGTTCAATTTTACGGCAGGATCTCCGGAGATTCACAACAGTGTCATTAATTCAGGGACAAGTCTGTTGATGCTCCGTATTAATAGTTTTAAAAGGAGCTACTTGGTCCAGGATGGATGTACAGTGATTATTAAAAGAGCACATGAGCTCATCCATTTCGGTGCAGTCATATACAACAGAGGCGTTAAAACTTTCACAGAACCTTTCTGCAGTAGAATCCGTAATAATCCTCCTCTACTTTAGCAGGTAGGGGGCGAGGGTCTGAGGATCCCAGCAGATCAAAAAACACACCGTAATGGTCACTTAGGTGCACATCCTCAACACTCACATTGGCCACCTGAAGGCCCAATGTAAAGACCAGATCTAATGTGTGGCCTTTCACATGAGTGGGGCCTGAGACATGCTGCGTGAAATTAAAAGCTTCCGTCATGGATACAAAATCAGCAGCTAGACCCGCTGTGTCTGGGAGCGGAGATTCCAGCAGGCTGGAAGAGCTGTTCCTGGATGCTTCTTGTCGCTTCTGTCACTTTTTTTTTTTAAATTGAATATTCCGACGCGGAAAAGATGTTGGTCGACCTCTCGAACAGTCCGGACAAAGAAAATAAGGTAAACAGACACCTTTTTTAATATGTAAAGTCTGCATAATTGGATATTAGCTAAATTTTGGTCTGTTTTTGGGGTCTGTCAAACTCTCTAAATTGTATTGAAAGAAGCAGTCTCAGGGTTTATGTCCCTTGGAGCAGTCTCAGGGTTTAAGTCCCTTGGAGCAGTCTCAGGGTTTAAGTCCCTTGGAGCAGTCTCAGGGTTTAAGTCCCTTGGAGCAGTCTCAGGGTTTATGTCCCTTGGAGCAGTCTCAGGGTTTAAGTCCCTTGCAGCAGTCTCAGGGTTTAAGTCCCTTGGAGCAGTCTCAGGGTTTATGTCCCTTGGAGCAGTCTCAGGGTTTAAGTCCCTTGGAGACACACAGTCTCAGGGTTTGAGTCCCTTGGAGCAGGATCCTTAGTGAAACCATGGTGTAAAATTAAAAGCAATTTTTAAAAAAGGGAAACGTGTTAAGGAGGCCTTTTGTCACAAAAAGTTTTGTAATTAACCAATTCCAGGCTTGATAAATGACAAAAGTAAAGAAGCAACAATATTTCAGTGATCACGGTTTAAATTACATTAAAAAAAAGGGAGTTTTTGTTTTTTGGCGTGAACAGAGTTCACCGGAGAATGCAGAGTTTTATCTAAAGTTGAGCTATGAGAGCTTTCGTGAGTTATTTACATTTTTTGCCGAGTTATATCTACAGTTAAGCTATGAGAGGGTTGTATCCAACAGTTGTTTTTGTTTTTTAGAAAGAGATTTTGAGTTTAAACTAGTTTGCTACCTCAATAAAATAGAAGCGTAAGGGAAATTAAAGAGTAAAGAGTGCCTTTTGTTACTAGTGTGGAAATTGATCACTTCTAGACTTGGATGACAAAAGTATAAAGAACAACATCAGTTATATTTGCTTAAAAAAGTAATCTTGAAAGTTATTCTTCTTTCTGTTTTTTGCATTTTTGCTAAAACACTACTTTCTGCCTGTGTGTGTGTGCGCCGCTCTATCTTGCTGCCGTTGTCAGGGAAACGGCCCCCTCCTTCGCTGCTCTGGCTCTGAATCAGAGCAAAGCTACTGCTTTAGGATTTCTAGTTTTTCATAGTTGTTATTCCGTTAAATTTGCTAAATTTGCAATTGAACATTGTGTTATGACACAGTTAAACGTTTTTAAACACCATTAGGGAATAGAAGTTTGGAATTAGTATGTTTTTTGAAACCCAAATATTAGTGCTAAAGCTGTGCAATTCTTTTTAGACCTAACATATTTCTAGATTCCATTCTTTTAAATCTGCTGCTTATTTCTTAACTTTTTGTGAGTTGTGTTTGTTTTTATGTTTTTATTTTAGTTACAAAAACCGTTTTTCAAACATTTAAATTAGAATCTGTGTTAAAAGTGATTATTGATTATAGACTTCGTCTAAAAAGAAAGAGGGAATTAGGATTAGCTGTAAAAGTATTATATTATTAAGTTAAATCACCCAATTCACATTCAAGTGGTGACTTTTGTTTTTGTTTTGACTACACGCGTGACCTTGCTCCTGCTGCTCCTGCTGCCCAGAGTCAGGAGGAGGCAGCTCCGACGCACAATTGAGTTTTATTGAACCAAATCTTTTGTTTGATTTCAGGTTATGTTTTAATGTTTTCCAAAATAATTTCATTTTATGGCGCATTTCAAGAAACCCAAGGACGCCAAGATTAAAAACATCACACAGTACAGAAGTACAAAATAGAATACATTTTTTAAAGTTTAAAAGGTTATTTGTTTTGAGTATAATTGTTGTTTTCATAAATTCTTTAGTTTCTGGTCCTAAAAATCTCATCATTAGTAAGATAATAAGTAATCTTTATTTACATAGTGCATGTTGAAAAGCCAAGAGCGCTCCAAAATTGTTTAGACTTTAGAGAGAAAAACAATCTCATTCACAAACTGATATCTGCTGTTTTGATTTTGACTATAAGGTTGTGTTCCAGGACCAAGGGCACACACTGTACAGGGTCACTGGACTGCTGGAGTGGACACTGGACAGCAAAGCCCCCCGCAAAGGGAAATGCCACCTCCTTGCCCCTCCCCACGCCACTCCAGAGCTGAGTGGGTGTGAGAGAGACCGGGGCCATGAAAGTGGAGGTTTCTGGAGACGTGATGGGTGGAGGCCTCAGGTAGAGACCTAGAGGCAGTTGAAAGTGTGTCCACGTGGTTAAATCGACACAGTGTGACCTTTGAGACCTACAGGTGGTTCGAGGAGTCTGGAGACACAACCCCAAAATTCACACCCTACACACATACACACACACACACACACATACACTCACACATTCACATTTACATATAGATACATGAAAAAGCAGAACATGAGAAAAAGCATTTTAAAAGTTTACTCCAATGTAAACACATTTTTAATTGTCTATCACTTGAATCTTTACTTGAATCAGTATTTTTTGAGACCAGAAATGTTCATTTGAATTCTATATTGTCATGGACTTAATTGACCTCTGTCCTGACACTTTTGATTTGTTGATTTTGTACTGTGTGAAGTAATTACATTGATTAGAATTAGATCTGATAAAAACACAAATTAGAGAAGTAAACTGAATCATTGCGCTTGCTTTTGTCTGAGGGACATTAGCAACAGCATGAATAGAAATTGTGTTAAAGTAGAATCAAAGTGACTTAACCATAGAAAGTAACTACTGCATAACAAGCTGTGTACAGGAACTGTGACACTGCACCATTGACCAGAAGTGCATCGCAAATGACCTGATGTGCTTCAAGTGAAAAGACTGTATCTGGAGATCCTGATGGGCATCTGGAGAGACCAAAACCATGGCTTGGACCCTACTGATGTCCAAGATGACATCTCTCGAAATATGACCTGACCTGATGACGACTAAGACTCACCCTCAGAGGACCCTGAGGACCTGAGGATCTGAGGACTTGGAGAGAAAACTGGGGAGTGATGTATATATTATTGAAATCATGCCATTGATGAGTGCTAAATGAGAGAGATACTCATGATTCTTTCTTTTGTTTTTGTTTGTCCCTAGCTTCTGGACATCTGATGATCTATTGGACACAGAACAAGAACCAGCCAATGAAAAACGTCTATTGCCGATGCTATTGCTTCAACCAGAACCACAACTGTGACAAATGCAATATACATGTTAAGTATTCAGACATCTGACAGACAAAAACTTTGAAAATGATAAAGTATGAGTATTGTAGCGTTTTATTAGATGTTAAATAGTAGTAAAAAAGTAGAATTGTCCTTCCTTTGTTGTTCATAAACACATTTCCACGTAAGAGTTAAAATAGTATCATACAAAGTTATCCTTCTGATAGAGCAGCTAGAATATTAGAATCAGAATAATGTTACAGCCATTAAAAGTGACAGAAGTCACAAACTAGAAATATGCCTTTGCTCAAGCTGCAGCCGAGCTTTAGAGCCACAATAGAGTAAAAATAGAAATAGATAAATGCATCAACCATAGATGCTTTCAAAAATAGAGATTATTCGTAGCCAGTGCTAATATCAAATGGTAAAAGGACCATTTCACAAACCTTTACTTCAAAAATAGATAAAGTTCATTACAGTTGTATGTACAGTTTATTAGATACTGCCAAATTCACTTGTGTTCAAACATCTGTGAATGTTGACAATACAAAAAGTCCATATGAGTGTAGTCTAGATTAATGCCTAGATCAATGAGATAGATTAGAACCAACAGAGATTCAAAAGCATTTAAAAGCATTTTGATGCATTTGTGTATAGCACAAAAACAAAAAGTAGACATTTAGATATTGAGAAGTTTCCAGCACAGATTAGAGAATCAAACACCATTGTAGAATAACTGACCCCAACCCCAAACCTGCTAAAACAGATTAGCTCTTGTAAGGATAATACTAATTTGATTAATGATGTACATTCATCCCAAACTGCCTGAGAGGAGGAAGTGACAGCACTTCCTGGTTCAACAAATGTATTTGGAAAACTGACAGCCATAATAATGTTAATATTAACCATTTGTCTTACTGTGTTCACAGTTTTATTCCTGAGAATGTAGAAGAGAGATAGAGCAAAATCCCACTGATAATAAGCCACTAATAATGAGAGTATAATACCACAGAGAGATTCATTAGATTAAAATGTATGTTTAAGAATATGGCTCAAAGCAAATATGCAAACATATTTGTAAATAGATTAGAATAGTTTTAAACTATAGTGAATCATGAGAGTAAAGTACACAGTCTAAGATTGAAAAGTGAAAATAATACAGTGAAATAAGTGAAGTGTAAACAATTAGCATTAGAATAAAAGTATAGAGTAAGAAAAGTGAAATTAGCTTCTAATTTGAGACTCAGCTCGTTTTTGTCTGTGTTTTGACTGAATCTGCTGAGTTCTTGTGTGTCCAATAGTGTTTGTTTGTTTTTATATTTGATTTGTTTTTGTTTGTTTTTGTTTATTTATTTATTTTTGTTTGTTTTTTCCCAGGATAGAGGATAAAATCCACTGATATTGATTTGGATGATTATGAGTTTTAATAATTTTTAAAAAGTTTTTTTTTTAGATTTTTTTTTTTTTTTTCTCACTTTATTGATTGATCAAATTGAGTGATCACATGTGATTATGTGATCAAAGGGGAGGGTGTTAGTATTAGATAGCAATATGGCCTACGTGCAGGACTGTACAAGGACTCTACAAGGACTCCATGTTATGACTATGATGTGACTGTCTCTTTGTGACACGTATGTCTTTCGATGTGTGACGTGACAATGACTATATAAACTGTGTACTGCCTTTATTCTGTCTGAGAGAAAGAAACAAAGTAAACCAGTGGAACTTGAGAGAAACTTAAATAAACTTCCGGAGTTTGGCGCACCACGATCCGTCTGTGTCTGCTAAATCCTAACAGATTTGGTGGAGGATGTGCGGCTCAGTGTGCGCCATTCTCTGGATTGTTTTGAGGGAGTTTGCTTTGTTTCTTTTCCTCGGCGTGAGAGATCGGCATGCTGTGTCTGGGAGCGGAGATTCCAGCAGACTGGAAGAGCTGTTCCTGGATGCTTCTTGTCGCTTCTGTCACTTTTGTTTTTTAAATTGAATATTTCGACGCGGAAAAGAGTTGGCAGACCTCTCGGACAGTCCGTGCATGCACCTGTTTGACAAGAATAAGGTAAGCAGACACCTTTTTATATGTAAAGTCTGCATAATTGGATACTAGCTAAATTTTGGTCTGTTTTTGAGGTCTGTCGAACTCTCTAAATTGTGTTCAAATAAGTGAGGATCCATAAAGTGTATAGGATCCATAAGTGAAAAGGCCATAAAGTGTATAGGATCCATAAGTGTAGGGCATAAAGTGTATAGGATCCATAAGTGTAGGCCATAAAGTGTATAGGATCCATAAAGTGTTGGCCATAAAAGTGTATAGGATCCATAAAGTGTTGGCCATAAAAGTGTAGGATCCAAAAAGTGTTGGCCATAAAGTGTATAGGATCCATAAAGTGTTGGCCATAAAAGTGTAGGATCCAAAAAGTGTTGGCCATAAAGTGTATAGGATCCATAAAGTGTAAAGGCCATAAAAGTGTAGGATCCAAAAAGTGAAACCATGGTGTAAAATTAAAAGCAATTTTTAAAAAAGGGAAACGTGTTAAGGAGGCCTTTTGTCACAAAAAGTTTTGTAATTAACCAATTCCAAGCTTGATAAATGACAAAAGTAAAGAAGCAACAATATTTCAGTAATCACGGTTTAAATTACATACAGAAAAAGGAGTTTTTGTTTTTGGAGTGAACAGAGTTCACCGGAGAATGCAGAGTTTTATCTAAAGTTGAGCTATGAGAGCTTTCGTGAGTTATTTACATTTTTTGCCGAGTTATATCTACAGTTAAGCTATGAGAGGGTTGTATCCAACAGTTGTTTTTGTTTTTTAGAAAGAGATTTTGAGTTTAAACTAGTTTGCTACCTCAATAAAATAGAAGCGTAAGGGAAATTAAAGAGTAAAGAGTGCCTTTTGTTACAAGTGTGGAAAGTGATCACTTCTAGACTTGGATGACAAAAGTTTAAAGAACAACATCAGTTATATTTGCTTAAAAAAGTAATCTTGAAAGTTCTTCTTCTTTCTGTTTTTGCATTTTTGCTAAAACACTACTTTCTGCCTGTGTGTGCGTCGCACTATCTTGCTGCCGTTGTCAGGGAAACGGCCCCCTCCTTTGCTACTCTGGCTCTGAATCAGAGCAAAGCTACTGCTTTTAGGATTTCTGGCTTTTCATAGTTGTTATTCCGTTAAATTTGCGAAATTTGCAATTGAACATTGTGTTATGACACAGTTAAACGTTTTTAAACACCATTAGAGAATAGAAGTTTTGAATAGTATGTTTTTGAAACCCAAATATTAGTGCTAAAGCTGTGCAATTCTTTTTAGACCTAACATATTTCTAGATTCCATTCTTTTAAATCTGCTGCTTATTTCTTAACTTTTTGTGAGTTGTGTTTGTTTTGTTTTTTTTAATTTTAGTTACAAAAGGCGTTTTTCAAACATTTAAATTAGAATCTGTGTTAAAAGTGATTATTGATTATAGACTTCGTCTAAAAAGAAAGAGGGAATTAGGATTAGCTGTAAAAGTATTATATTATTAAGTTAAACTTCACCCAATTCAAGTGGTGACTTTTGTTTTTGTTTTGACTACACGCCTGACCTTCCTCCTGCTGCTGATGAACACAGCAGAGGAGCCTGGCTCTAAAATGTGCTCCAATTCATATTGACTTAATTTGAAAAATGCTGCAATTATTTTAAATTAGTAGAATAGATGCTGAGATAAATAAGTGTAAAAGGGAAAGTCCATAAAGTGAAACCCAAGGACGCATAGATAATTAAACACACAGTACTAAAGTACATAATACATATTTTAAAGTTTGAAGATTTTTGAGATTTGAGTCTTGTTTTTTATATTAAGAGTTTCTGGTTTTAAAATGTCATCATTAGTAAGATAATAAGTAATCTTTATTTACATAGCGCATGTTGAAAAGCCAAGAGCGCTCCAAAATGGTTTAGACTTCAGAGAGAAAAACAATCTCATTTACATATCTGTTGTTTTTAATTTGACTATAAGGTTGTGTTCCAGGACCAAGGGCACACACTGTACAGGGTCACTGGACAGCAGGAGTGGACACTGGACAGCAAAGCCCACCCAGCCACAGGTCACAGATCAAAGAGCAAAGGAAAATGCCACCTCCTTGCCCCTCCCCACGCCACTCCAGAGCTGAGTGGGTGTGAGAGAGACCGGGGTAGAGAGAGGTATCTGGAGACGTGATGGGTGGAGCATCAGGGAGAGACCTGAATGAGAGTTGAGAGTGTGTCCAGTTGGTTTACATCACCACAGTGTGACCTTTGAGACCTACAGGTGGTTCGAGAAGTCTGGAGACACAACCCCAAAATTCACACCCCAAAACACAAACACACATACATTCATACACTCACACATTCACATTTACATATAGATACATGAAAAAGCAGAACATGAGAAAAAAGCATTTTAAAAGTTTACTCCAATGTAAACAAATATTTTTAATTGTCTATCACTTGAATCTTTAGTTGAATCAGTATTTTTGAGACCAGAAATGTTCATTTGAATTCTATATTGTCATGGACATAATTGACCTCTGTCCTGACACTTTTTATGTTTTGATTTTGTACTGTGTGAAGTAATTACATTGATTAGGATTAGATCTGATAAGCCACATCAAATGAGAATAATATTGCCTATCCATAGACTAACCATAGAGAGTAAATAGAGAGTAACTACTGCATAACAAGCTGTGTACAGGAAAGCAAAGGAAGGTTTCTCACCCATCATCTGTACTTCTTAGCAAGTTTTCCCGACGTTTCGTCCTCAACCTGGGGACTTCTTCAGGGAATGAATTCTCGGACAGCGCGTTGGAGATTTATAACCTATGGGTGTGGTAAGCCACACCCTAACCCTGATACTAACTCGTAAACAATCTCAGGTCTGCTTGATGTAGAAGGGAGCAGGTCTAACGACCCTGCTGAGGCTAACGACCCTAACTCCTTAGCATGTCACAGACCTATTGTCTGCTGGGATCATCAAGTGGAGTGCAGGTTTCACCCCTCCTAACTCATTAGCATGTCACTGACCTTGTCCCAAGTTAGGGCGTTGTTTTTAGGATGTCGTCATAGATGCGAGGCAAAACAAATCTTAACCCTCCTCCTCTGTTAAGAGAAGGTTTCTGTTTCCTCACAAAAATGGCTTCTTTCACCCCTCTCTCAAACCAATTCTTCTCCCGAGCCAGAATTTTAACCTCTGTGTCATCCACCGTGTGGTTGGAGGCCTTGAGGTGGAGATGAACAGCCGACTGTGGCCCACTAGAGTTTTCTCTACGATGTTGGTAAAGTCGTTTCTGTAGAGTTTGTTTGGTTTCTCCAATATAGTGGTCAGTGCACTCCTCTTCACTACATTTAATTGAATACACCACATTGCTCTGTTTGTGTCTGGGTGTTTTGTCTTTGGGATGCACTAATTTCTGTCTTAACGTGTTGAAAGGTTTGAAATACACAGGGATTTTATGTTGCCTAAAGATTCTTTGTAGTTTCTCTGAAACTCCCGCCACATACGGTAAGGACACCCCTCTCCTCCTACTTTCTTCTGTCTGTTGGACTGTGTCTCTGGCCTTTCTCGTCCTTTGGGCTTTAGTAAAAGACCACTTGGGGTAGCCACATCTGGAAAGTGCTCTCTGAACATGTTTGGTTTCTCTGTTCTTTCCCTCCGAGCTCGTGGGGACCTGGTGGGCTCTGTGTTGAAGCGTTCTAATGACCCCGAGTTTGTGTTGTAGCGGATGATTTGAATCAAAAGCCAACGCGCTGTCCGAGAATTCATTCCCTGAAGAAGTCCCCAGGTTGAGGACGAAACGTCGGGAAAACTTGCTAAGAAGTACAGATGATGGGTGAGAAACCTTCCTTTGCTTTGACTAATCCCTGTACGACTGAGGGCTTACACAAACTGTGTACAGGAACTGTGACACTGCACCATTGACCAGAAGTGCATCGCAAATGACCTGATGTGCGCTTTGAGTGAAAAGACTGTATCTGGAGATCCTGATGTGCATCTGGAGAGACCAAAACCATGGCTTGGACCCTACTGATGTCCAAGATGACATCTCTCGAAATATGACCTGACCTGATGACGACTGAGACTCGCCCTCAGGGGACCCTGAGGACCTGAGGATCTGAGAGAGAAAACTGGGTAGTGATGTTTATATTTTTAAAATCATACCATTGATGAGTGCTAAATGAGAGAGATACTCATGATTCTTTCTTTTGTTTTTGTTTGTCCCTAGCTTCTGGACATCTGATGATCTATTGGACACAGCCATTTGCAGAACAAGAACCAGCCAATGAAAACGTCTATTGCCGATGCTCTTGCTACAACCAGAACCACAACTGTGACCAAATGCAATATACATGTTAAGTATTCAGACATCTGACAGACAAAAACTTTGACTTTTTAGTCTGGTAGACTGAGCAACTGTTAAAATGTTTTAAAATGATAAAGTATGAGTATTGTAGTGTTTTAGTAGATGTTAAATAGTAGTAAAAAAGTAGAATTTGACTTCCTTTGTTGTTCATAAACACATTTCCACGTAAGAGTTAAAATAGTACCATACAATGTTATCCTTTTGATAGAGCAGCTAGAATATTGGAATCAGAATAATGTTACAGCCATTAAAAGTGACAGAAGTCACAAATTAGGAATATGCCTTTGCTCAAGCTGCTGAGCTTTGGAGTTTAAAAAATAGAGTAAAAATAGGAATAGATAAATGCATCAACCATAGATGCTTTCAAAAATAGAGAATATTTTTAACCATTGCTAATATCAAATGGTAATGTTTAAGAATATGGCTCAAAGCAAATATGCAAACATATTTGTAAATAGATTAGAATAGTTTTAAACTATAGTGAATCATAAAAGTAAAGTACACAGTCTAAGATTGAAAAGTGAAATAAGTGTAGTGTAAACAATTAGCATTAGAATAAAAGTATAGAGTAATAAAAGTGAAATTAGCTTCTAATTTGAGACTCAGCTCGTTTTTTGTCTGTGTTTTGACTGAATCTGCTGAGTTCTTGTGTGTTCAATAGTTTTTGTTTGTTTTTATTTTTGATTTGTTTTTTGTTTATTTATTTACTTTATTTTTGTTTTGTTTTTTCCCAGGATAGAGGATAAATTCCACTGATATTGATTTGATGATTATGAGTTCAATGCATACATTTTCTTTGTTTTTAATAATTTTTTTAAAGTTTTTTTAGAATTTTTTTTTTTCTTCTTTTTCCACTTTATTGATTGATCAAATTGAGTGATCACATGTGATTATGTGATCAAAGGGGAGTTAGTATTAGATAGCAATATGGCCTACGTGCAGGACTCTACAAGGACTCTACAAGGACTCCATGTTTTGACTATGATGTGACTGTCTCTTTGTGACACGTATGTCTTTCGATGTGTGACGTGACAATGACTATATAAACTGTGTACTGCCTTTATTCTGTCTGAGAGAAGGAAACAAAGTAAACCATTGGAACTTGAGAGAAACTTAAATAAACTTCCAGAGTTTGGCGCACCACGATCCGTCTCTGTCTGTTAAATCCTAACACAGGAATGAAGCAGACAGAGACGGATCGTGGTGCGCCAAACTCTGGAAGTTTATTTAAGTTTCTCTCAAGTTCCAGTGGTTTCCATTGTTTCCTTCTCTCAGACATACCGTGGCAGTAAAACATACCGTTTTACTGCCACATTGTCTCCGTGTAAACTCAGCCATAGTTTGTTAGCTAAAATCCTTGGAGTCATTTGGTACCGTGGTGGGCTTTTTAGGTAGAAGTGCCAAATGGCACCTCCATGGGTTTTCTAGTGTTAAGAGGAATCCAGTGGCTTGACCGCCATGACAAGAAGAACTTTAAAAGAAAAGACCTGCAGCGTTTTGATCCGAGGTTTTTTACCAACATGTGAGAGCTACAATTTAGCATCCATCCATCCATCCATTCATTTTCTACCCCTTAATCCATTTCTGGGTTGGGGGGGTGGCCAGAGATGCCACCCAGTCGACATAGCACCTTACTGATCCTCCTCCAGGTGATGAGCAATAGGAGGAAAATCAGGAGGACAAAGTGAAACTCCTGACGTGAAAAACTGAGAAAGCAAAAACGCTTGGCTGGAGTTTTCCCAAACCCTTGTTTTCACTGCGAGATTCTCAAGTTACATGGGGTAATATTTGACCCCATCCATTTATATTACACACAATTCAATAGCCCCGGCCACACAGCTGTTATGGGCAGAGATTTGTCTCAAAGATTCAAGGAAGATAAATATTTTCAAAGCAGTGCATTTATTCAAAATAACAATCGAAATTGTATAGATTAATTCAGGTGAAATCCATATTGATTTAAAAATGTGTGTTCACAGCAGTTTTAATTCTTGCATTTTTCCTCTTATGAATGTGGATAGTATTGAAACACACTTTACACATTTTCACAATATGGACTCATGCAAACTCTGTGGAAGTCAAACATACTGAATATACATCCAATCATTTATATTGAAATCCACAGTTTTGCCTGTAAACGTCTGATTTTGCTTGCACATCTCTCCCAGATGTGAATTCAGCCTTTGTTCTTGTCTCAACTCTCATCAATACAAGAATCCTGGGAAGCATGGATTCCATTTTATTCTTGATTTTTGGTGCCCATTCTATTAATTAAACCTTTGAGTTTCTAAGTCATCATCATCATCATCATCATCATCATCATCATCATTTTCATCCCTTTAAGTCTTTTGGCTATAATAGAAGGAAAGAGAAGCCCTAAACTGGAGAATTACGAGGGATTTCTGCTGTTGTTGAAGGCATGATACAACCTGTGGTCATGCCTTCAGTAATATGAAGTAAAGTGGTTATTTACAAAAAAAAATCGAACAATCAAAACTTGCATAAGTGATCCGTACACACTGTAGTTTACAATATTTGAGCTTTAGTCATTACTTGTCGAGTTGTCTTTATGCAGTGCTCTTGAATGAGAGCAGGATCATGCTGGTCTGGTGGGTGAGGCGGTTGGCGCTGGCAAAGACATTAACCACTCTGAAAATGAGTGAAACAGACACAAGGACAAGTGTCAATCACACTGCAAAGTCACCTCTCACACAGCATTACAAATGGGATAGTGGGATATTCACAAACTCTGCTGATGTCTGTCTCCAGGAACTGACTTTATAACTATCATATATAAATGGATGGATGGATGTTTAAACTACAAAAGCACACACCTCTGCTAAGAGGCATATTTTATGAAGGGACAAACCATACTTTGCTCGTGTGTACTTTTGGAAAGGAGATGTCAGCTCTAAGACAGAGAGACAAACCGCACTAAACAAACTGCGTTTGGTCAGATTAAGTACTGGAATGTGCATAATGCGCAGGATCAATGAGCTTATAAGCGCTACTGTCCGTGCGGGGACCAGTAGCATTCCAAAATTACTGACAAATGTTATATCCACTCAACTACCAAACAAACAAACATGCAGTAAAGTATGCAGCTTCAGTATTAACTGCAGAAAAGTTGTGTGTCCTCACAGCCTATTCTTGGCAAGTCGCTTTAGCTCATGTGGAACCCATGTGATTCAAACAAAGACTCTAAATAGGGAATTATGTAAAATAGAACCATATCTGCTATAACAAGGATTAGGGTCCCGATATTCCCTATGTTTTTGCCAATCTGTTTTTGCTCCAGTACAAGAAAGATGACACTGGATGATAATAATAATAATAATTATTATTATTATTATTACTATTTATTTATGTTTTTTTAATACATTCATGAAGTTATATATTATTGTCCTCATAGGGAAATTTCTCCTCTGCATTAGACCCATCCTGCTATGCCACTAGGACAGGGGTCGGCAACCCGCGGCTCCGAAGCCGCACGCAGCTCTTTAGGGCTCCTGGAGTGGCTCCTGGAGCCTTTTCAAAAATTTCTGAAAATGGAGTGTAAGGGCTACATTTTATTTCTAGTTTGAATGTTGTTTCTGTAGGAGGAAAAACATTCTTTACGTTTTTAAATGCTGTAAAAATGTGCATAAGTAATACATTAATTTCAACATTTCTGTCAACGTACTACGTCATATTCTATGACGCGCGGTTACCCTGCCCGCCAGGCGCCGGGCCGCTGCTGTAAACAAACCGGCATGTGAGCATCATAGACTGTAAGTGCACAGGGATCCCAAAGCTTAAATGAGAAAGAGTCGATAATAAGACTGGACTAGAATGAACATTTGCTTTCAGTCAATGAGGAAGGACTGCTTCATGTCTTTAATGAGAAGTTTTGTTGCAACACGAGGAACAATGACGCGCAAAACACTGTTCATGGTGATTACGTGAAGGATTCATTCATCAAAAATTCAGAGCACCTATTTTCAGACTTCAAAACCTTCGCAAAGACGGTGAAAGAAAAGGCCAATAAAGATATTAATTCAGCTCCAGCAAACTTCAGCCTGTGACGTGATCGATATGAGCAGACAGTGATGCAGGTATGTGAACTCTAAGTTAAACTAAGGCAGAGTCGTCACGTGATGCGTCATTCACGACACGCGTGGTGCTACACGCTGCAGTGAAAATACACATTTGATAATCATGAATGATTATTATGTATTTGTAGCCTTTACTTTGTCATTTAGATATTAGGCTAATATAGCTAATACATCGTGCAGCCTGTGTTACCTTCATGAAAGCCTTATACAAGGCTGATATTTTTTTGCGGCTCAAGACAGATCATGTTTTTAGTTTTTTTGTCAAATATGGCTCTTTGAACCTTTTGAGTTGCCGACCCCTGCACTAGGGGCTTAGTCAGTAGCGGTGGTATCGCCGCCAGGGACCCCTCTACAGATGATTATGTCGGAAACAAACATCCTGATGTTGATATTTGTTACATATAGTACATGTTTTTAGTACTAGGAAAATCCGGAGTGGGGGAAAACTATGGGGGAAACATGCAAACTCCACACAGAAAGGCCCCAAAAGGAGGTGGAATGGAACCTAGTACTGTACCTTATTGCTGTGAAGCACAGGCACTAACCAGTGCTCCACCGTGCCGGCCACTGTTGCTATGGCTGCTGTTTAAGAGATTAGAGATAATCATCCTAAAGTTGGTTCAGTTTCTTCTCTTTTTATTTGATTTTGAGTACATATTCATGAAAAGGCGTTTTCATCCTGCTACCTGGTATTTCCTTTTCACCACAAAATAAATCTACAAATTTAAATTTGTTTGATTTATTTTAAGGTGACTTTTGAAAGACTGATAATCAACGTGAGTCATACTTTCCGTCCTTGAAGTAGACCTTGAGTGTGTCACTGAAGTTCTTGGAGCACTTTACAAACTCCTTCTTCTGCTCCATGGCCTGAACAGGGAGCAGAGACGGTTGCATTCAGACCTTTCTTCAGACTTACATGTGACTCTTACCCATCTGTTCTGATACTGCTGTGATCTGAAGATGGCATTCACGATGTCCAGAAGCTCTTTGATGGCACCAGCGATGTCTCTGCAAGAGAACTTATATGAACACTGTGCTTGAGCATTGTCTACAAGATTTCTAGTCCTTTTTTTTTTTGAAAGTGACTGAATGGAACTTTATACTTTATTACTCTTCATTGTTCTCCATTGCAAGATCAAGAAAGTTTACCTTATATTATCTTATTCAATATATTGTCGCTCATTCTGAAACTTTCATTGAAAATGTAGCAAATACTCTTGCAATGAATAGATTAGTAGTTAAAAATGCATGTATTCATCCACATTCTACGAAGATATAGTTGTAGTGAAGCCATTGGAGGACAGACTAATGGATATTTTCTCCAGACAAAAGAAAAAGTTCAGACCTGACTGCTGCCAAAAGAATGCTTGCTACCCGATGGAAGCCCCCTCACTCAATGTCTCACTGCACTTTGACTGCACCCACATGCAGTCAAAACCCAGGCATGCGTTCACAAATGGAGTATTACATATCAAAGCTCAATCGTCTAACAGGACTTAAACATGAAACTGGAGGTTATTAAAGACCAGTGTTAACTAAACAACAGGACGGACAGAAGAGCCGCTCTTTTCAAATGGATTTGACAGAAGAACAGATAGTGAGACAGAGGGCGAGGTGTTTGAATTGAATTTATAAGTTAAGGTAAGACCATAAAACAAGTTTAAATGTGCTTTTTATTTGCTCTTGTGATTTGTATGTATAGCATAACCTGATGCTGCCAAACAAATACTGAGTAAGCAACACTAAAGCACAGAGCCTCATGCTGCTACAATGTACAATAGTATCACACCCTCATACTGCAAACATGTACAGTAGTATCAACCTCATACTGCTACCATGTACAGTAGTATCACATCCTCATGCTGCTAACATGTACAGCAGTACCAGATCCTCATGCTGCTGACATACACAGTAGTATCACATGCTGCTAGCGTACAGTAGTGTCATCCTCAAGCTGCACACATCTACACTAATATCACACCCTCATGCTGGTAACATGTACAGTAGTGTTATCACAGTGAATATTTTAACCCTCAGAGCTAATGACGTGATATATATATATATTAGTGCTGTCCAAAATATCGCGTTATTAACGCATTAACGCAAATCAATATTAACGGCGTCATTTTTTTTATCGCGCGATTTTTTTTAATTTTTTTTTTTATTGCAGACAAACACATATACAGAAAAATAAAATAGAAACAAAGAAAAGGACTAGTTCAGATACATTGTAGACAGAGATTACAAACAATATGTAGTTGGAGATACAGGGGGCCAAAGAAGAAACCCAGAAGGGCACATAGGAGGGGGGGAGGGGGGGGCATGAAGTGGGAGATGGGGGGGAGGGGTTAATAAAAAAGGCAATACAAGCAAACAGTATACAGTCATAGATATACTGAAAGTAAACAGAGAAACAGCATAGAGTATTTACATGAACAAATTTACAAAATATTTAAAAAAGCAATTGCACACAGCACGCCTATTCACTTTTTAGTAGTATTAAAATGATAATTCAAGGGACATAAAGAATAGATACAAATGTGTGACTAATTTGCGATTAATCGCGAGTTAACTATGAAATTAGCAATTAAATATTTTAATCGTTGGACAGCACTAATATAAATACATATATATTTATGATATTCTTGCAATGGAGTGTTAACAGATTTATACCAAAAAGTATTTTATTTTTTTTTATTTTTTGTTGAAAGATGCGCTGGGTAACGGCTGCAAGTCCTTAGTAGCTCTGATTAACAGTTGTTGTTTTGTGCTTTACAATTTTTATTTTTATTGCTTTTTCTGCCTGAGATGTTGCTTCAGTACAGTGTGCAAAGTTTCGCACTGGTCCAGACCGGAGCAGAGAGGATTCACGGTCCAAACCAAGCGGATCAGGTGAAAATCCAATGGAGGAATGCTGACTTTTTGAAAAATGCTAATGAAGCATTTAGCATTTTACTTTGTACTAGAGCAGAGAAAATGGTCCAAACCAAGCGGCTACTCCATCTTTTGACCTGTCCTGCTCTACCCAGAGGCTACTCCACCTCTGCTGCTGTGACCCGTCATGCTCCACCCAGAGCCTACTCAATCTGTGATGCTCTGACCCATCCTGCTCCACCGAGAGGCAACTTCACCTCTGCTGCTGTGACCCGTCCTGCTCCATCTATGCTACTTTGACCCGTCCTGCTCCACCCAGAGCCTACTCAATCTGTGATGCTGTGACCTGTCCTGATTCACCCAGTGGCTGCTCCATCTCTGCTGCTCTGACCCATCCTGCTCCACCGAGAGGCAACTCCATCTCTGCTGCTGTGACCTGAAGGGCTGTGGCTGATTATTTTCTTTTTTCTTTTTGCTACAACTGGACACCTGAATTTCTCCTTTGGGGGATCAATAAAGTATCTATCTATCTATCTATCTATCTAGACTGAAAGTATTAACGGACGTAGTCATCTCCGCCGTTCAAACTAATGTGCCCCTACTTTTGCCGTCTATGGGCAGTTTCCAAATGGCCGGGGGGGCTGGAAAATGTGCATCTGCGCTTGCGTCAGACGGCACGCGCCACAGTCATTTGACGAGTGCCTTCAAAATTTCACAACGGCTAAATTAGACTGGTCCAAAAAAATTCACTCCATTCAGCATTGACACACATGCGAAACATAGCGTTGGGCCATGAGCCGACTTTTGGACCATCCTGTAAAGCCGTTTTCAAGAGGCAAGAAGATACGTACATTAGAATTGAATAATTCTTATTCCGGGTCCACCGCCATCGGCCCGGGGTGGTATTGCAAGCATGTCAGCGTATGTTGTTTTGGACATTATTGAGTCGGGGCCCCCCACTGTTTGCACCAGGGTACACAGGTCAATACTTTATGTTACGTTTCTTTATCAAGATAGGTAAATACATATATAAATACATTATAGTACAGCTCTATACTGTATATATATTTAACTATCTTGTGTGGTCCTCTCTCCTATTCCTTCTGTAACTTGTGATGCAACAGTGTGTTTGTGTGTGTGTGTGTGTGTGTGCGTGTGTGTGCGTGTGCGTGCGTGCGCGCTCTATGGAGCTTGCATGGGGAAACAGAGTGCTTACTTGATAGTCTGGAGGAAGCTCACTTTGTCGAGGATTTCATCAGGGATGGTGCTGAGGACACGTTTAAGAGTGTGGGCTTTCTTATTCAAGCTCTGGAACTCCGGCTCTTTCCGCTCAATCATCATAGCTGCAAAAGAGAAGGGAAACACACGTCAGCAGCAGAACAAACATAACAAAAGCAAAAATATAACTTTGTATTTTAACGAGAGCATAAATATAATCGAGAGGTGCACATAACTTTTTCAGTGAGGTACCAGATGAGCACCAGGAGATGGTGTTTGGTATTCACTCTCGCGTGGTTTGAGATTTTATACTTGCTTCTTTTTTATGATAAAATTAAGAACGGCTCAGATAATCTAGTCTCATCTTAAGAAGTAAAATAATGATTCACAAGTATGCAAAAAAAAAGAAACTTCCCGAAGAAACACAGGGAGACATGGACACTGCCTTAAGCCTGGTTCACACGAGAAGATTTTAAAATTGTCGGCCAATTTTCCTAACCTGAGAGACCCCACACACGGAGACAAAAGATCAAGGGTCAATACATTTTGATCGTAGTGTGTGGTGCGCAGCCACACGGCAAGATCACGCAAACCACACATGAACCGATTTCCCCCACGAGCATTCCCAAATCAGACGGAAATCTCACAAAATTTAAGCATGACTTAAGCGTAAACAATCATGGCGGGCGAAGTTTCCAGTTTGTTTTTAGCAGAGAAAAGGCGTAATCAAAAGAAAAGGCAATGATCAAATAAGTGGAGACAACGCGAACATGGACTACTTGCTACATCGTAATATGGAGGTGAGTTGTTTTTTTCCCCTCATAGGAATGTCGTAGCCTACCTCGTCTTCTGATTGGCTACACACCACAGTCACCTGGCAACGCGCGTGTCTGTCCCCGGAGGACACCACACACGAAGAGAAATTGGGCCAAAACAATCCAACATGTTGGATATCCCCGATTTGAGATCGGAGCAGTCCCCAAGTCCTTCCGAGCGACGAGCGCACTCTTAACACACAACACATGGCAGGAAAATCCATCTGATTTTTTTTCCCGATAATCGGAGTGTTCTTAAGATTGTTGTTAGGGGTAAATAGGGTCCAAAATCGGACTAATTATTCTGCCGTTTGAACCAGGCTTAAATGTCCATAAGTCCAGCTCTGTTTCTCCCAGCGGTGTATTTATTGCGTGCACAGTTTACGCAAAGACTCATTTGCAACAAGCAGAGGGGTAGGGTTAGGGTTATAACTTAAAACTAGTATTACTTTACACATTGTCTGAAATGCAAAACTTTTAATGGTTCTCTCTGACAGACAGTTAAAACAATTGTTAGCTGTGTTTTTAAGTTACACAGTAATGTAAATGCAAGACTCGATGACTCAAATGTTATGCCTTTACTGTAAAATTGCAGTATTAAAATTATATTCTGTGTATCTTGTATGCACATAACTTAAATGTATCTAAAACAAAGTAAAAGGCATAGTACACACTATGCGGTTGAACTTTCACTAAAATCTATATGCACATGCTAATTCATTGCCAGCCATCAATCACTGTACACTGGTCCAAGAAATTCAATTTACAGTAAAGCCCAGAGCCATTTGGAAACGAAGGGCACAGGTCTGCAGTGGAGAAACAGCTTCCCCTGTTGGACAGTCTTAATAGTGCACCTGTCAAAACTGATCAAAACAACTACAACCAACAGCACAGCAGGTTCCACTACTGATGAAAAGCTTATGAGAAAGGAAACATCTAAGCAGGAATTTTGAAATACACTGGCGTGCACATATAATGCAGTAAATTGTGATTGGAGATAGACATTCTAACCACATGTTGTTGAAACACTAATACTTGGCTCTGTACCTTCAAATTCCTCTGCAGCCATCCGGAGCAAACACTCATGATAGTTGACTTGAATCTGTTCCTTCTGCAGTACTTTTAATAGAATCTGTTGTGTAAGACCAGGACTGTGTTTTTCTGCCTGGGGAAGCACAATGGAAATTGTGTTCAGCAACATAACAATGAAATCAATATGAAGACAAGAGCGAGCATTGCAGAAAGTAAAATATATTTCTCAGAGAGGATGGGTGTTATTGTGAAAAAAGGGAGAAGAAACGGCACCTTGATAAAGGCTGCTTTCAAGGTCTGTGTGGCAGAAGATATGTCTTCTTTTTCCAGCTGAAAGATAAAAACAACTCTGTAAAGGATTCAAACTACTTCAAACTACTGATCTGAATAGCAAAACATCTGAGATGTTAGACACATTACCACATTATTTTTTTTGGTAGTTATCCAAAAAAGAGAAAAAGAACAAAGATTTTGTAAAGAAGAAATTGTTCTTAATTCAGAGGCTGAATAAAGACATTAACTTTTTTGGAGAAGGGGGTTATACCAGTTGTCTCCATAGTGAGATGTTGCACAGAATGGCATTATCATCTATAGCAGAAGTGTCCAAACTTTTTAGTGATAGGGCCATTTTAGTTCACCAGGCTTGTCCATGAGCCAACCACCGGGGCTGTTTTGGGCTTTATAAGTATGTAGCTACCATCTCATCAGCTACATAAACTAGATTGATTTTGACCTAATCTAAAATAAATGTAATTTTATACAAATAAAAAAACTGGCTGAATTCTAGAGGTTCCGAGCTATACTAAGCTATAATAGGTATACCAAGACTGAGCTGAAGTTGGCTGAATGACACTGTGAACTTGTGTGTATGATCTCAAAGACTTCTTTGGGTGAGCAAGAAATAGGACTATATAAAATTAAAGGGAGGCCGCAATTTGCCTGCGTCCCTTACAGTCTTAGGAATCAAAAGTCCGTTGTATTGATTATCCCCTGAAAATGATAATAACTCAAACTAATGAATAAATCAGAGTTTGACATTATATGTTGACACAAAAGACACAACTATGGCGCCAGATTCATGCCAAATGTCCACAGGCGCAAATAATACACACACGCAAACTACTCTCCACGCGCACATTTCACGCCACACACGCGCAGATCCTCTCGCACCGCGCGCATATTCAGTACCACGAGCAACAATCCACGCGTGTGTTCCCTCGTGACTTGCCTTCTCCCTTCTCGTGGTCTGTGTTCTGCGCGCGTCTAAAACTTTTGCCATCTCTTCTACGCGCGCGTGAAATGTTTTTGTCGCTTGGGGGCGGGGTCAGTGAAAGGTAAACAACCCACTGCTGGATTTCTGGGCGACGTCACAGGCAAGTTGCTTGCATGGCCGAGTGACTAAAGAAGGTAGCATTGAGCACACTTTGTATCTGGTAAGTGTTTGTGTCCTACATTATCGAATAATCAAAGTCCAATCCATAAGTAATCACTAGGTTACATGATGTCGCTAGATTTAATCATGATCAGTCAAGTTAAAGCAGCTCAAACAGCTAAAATGCTAACCGGCTGTTAGCATTTTAGCAACGTTAGCTGTTTTGCTAAGTCAGCTAAGGAGGCTCCTGCCTCCTTCTTTTTAGTCTGAGGAGAAACAGCCCTCATACAACTAAACAGTTGTTCATAGTTTAGCCTGTATAGCCTTCTAATCACAACAAAAGCACATCAATACTTTGGAGCCAAAGTATTTAGCTCTAAAACCACGAAGTTTGTGGTGTTTTACCTTAAATACAACTACTGGAGAACTAAAGTGATCAACCCGTATACCACTGAAAAGGCAATAATAACTTGAGCTAATGTTGCTTTTTTTCCTTTATCAGGAGAACCATAGTCTGCGCCTTGCATCTGTGGAGGGGACTGCTGAGCTGAATGCATGGAGAGACGTGATGTGGATTTGTTTCCTTTTATTTTGTGCATAGCTACTTGTAAAAGTCCTCCAGTGGTCCTCCTTGTGCCGTGGTCCTTCTTCAGACAGCGCAGAACATGGAACACAACACAGATTACACTAATAAAGGGGTTAACCGGTGTGCACCAGGTCAAGACTGTAATTGAACAATGAAAACATGTAACAACGGTGCCCACACCCGTTACAAGTCCATACCCTGCCATACAAGAACAGTTTGGGGTAAGGATGTACCCCAAGTCTTTGTGGACATACTCCCAGGCATCATAAGGCTTTGACTTAATGCCCACTCTCTGACTGGGGAGCACATCTGCCTCAAAACACAGAACTCGGTACCAGAGTCGAAGTATTTCACATTCTTTACATAACACATAATTGTCTGCATCTATAGATTTATATGATTTTAGTTTCTCTTTTGTATGGACACCGGGGGCCTGAATGAGGTTATTATAGATATTAGGCCAGGTATCCGATGGCCATTTACTCCTATCTACAACCCACTGTTCTGTGAGAATAGTATTATTATTATTATAATTTGACAGGCACAGAACAAAACGCATTGTTACAGGTAATCGATGCCGTGTTCATAGGCTGTATAGCGAACAGCTAATTGGCAGACCTGGTCCCTAAAGCATAAAAATACATTTACATTGATCATTATTAAAAACAAATAACACAGTACAAAATATTTACGGTAGACTATTAGAGTCTTGCATTGTGCGCAGAAGTTTGGTTCCTTTTGAGCCATTGTTTAACTTTAATTTTAAACTCATTCAGGTCTCTGAATGAGTTTAAAATCTCTGTAGAATCTCCTTTTTTCATCTCAAAAACATCTCCAAACTCTGCTCCACTCTCTCCCCCTCTGACGCTGAAACTTTAGTTCATGCCTTTGTCTCTTCCAGGCTGGATTACTGCAACGCCCTCCTCGTCCTGGCAAAAAGCCTTCAAAAGCTTCAGCATATCCAAAATACCGCTGCCAGGATCCTGACGAGGACGCCGAAGCACCAGCACATCACCCCAGTCCTCCGCGATCTTCACTGGCTTCCAATCATCCAACGCATCCAATACAAAATCTGCCTCCTCACCTACCAATGCATCCACGGACATGCCCCGGACTATCTCACAGAACTTCTCACTCCTCCGCCCATAACCAGAGCACTCCGGTCCACAGACACCAACCTCCTCTCCATCCCCAGAACTAAACTCCGGACAATGGGTGACAGGGCTTTCCAGGCGGCTCCTCCCAAACTGTGGAACGCCCTACCACCACACCTGAGGGCCCCACAGTCATTGGATAACTTCAAAAGAGGACTTAAAACTTTTCTGTTTCCTTCTTAACATTGTTTTAACACTGTTTTAACTTTAATGATGTGTGCTTTTATTGTTGTTGTGCTGTAGCACTTTGAGATTTGTATGTAAAGTGCATTACAAATTAAAGTTATTATTATTATTATTGTGTGTTAGAGAGTTCAGTTCGGCAGGCAAAATGTTCCAGAGCTGTGGCCCTTTGACTGCAAACGAAGTCTGACCAAATGATGTTTTACATCTTGCTGGTCTGCAGTGTGTATGGATCGGGAACTGGTGCCCATCGCAGAGGACCAACGAAGGGCAACATAGGCTAATGAGGTTATTAGGAGAGCATATTAAACATTTACGAACTAAACACGTCCTGGTGTTAGTATATAGGGTGTCCACAAGAGTGTACATACCACGTTAAAGACTAAAATAGCCAGCCCAGTTGAAAAAAATTGATTAACTAATCATACGCTGTACAGAGTTTGAACAAGACATAACTTAATGTTAGCCACTTAGCCACTCCTCGGATGCACGCATTCCATCTCCAAGCTGCAGTGGGTTGTTTACCTTTCACTGACCCCGCCCCCAAGTAACAAAAGTTTTTCACACGCGCGTAGAAGAGATGGCAAAAGTTTTCAACGCGCGCAGAACACAGACCACGAGAAGGGAGAAGGCAAGTCATGAGCGCACACACGCACGTATTGTTGCTCGTGGTACTGAATCTGCGCGCGGTGCGAGAGGATCTGCGCGTGTGTGGCGTGAAATGTGCGCGTGGAGAGTAGTAGTAGAGAGTAGTGGAGAGTATAAAGAGTGTGAATTAATTAAAGCTGCGCGTGTATGTATTATTTCCGCGTGTGGACTATTGCCGTGAATCTGGCGCCATACACAACATCTATAATTTGGTATCAGAAATGGTCTGTTCCACTGAGTGGAACTGAATCAATAAGATTACTCCATGAAACACAACAGCAAAGCAGAACCAAGCAGCAAAAACAAACATTATATACAGAACATTATAATAAATTCCTCTCATTGGTTCTGTCACCAGCCCCTCACTGATCCTCCTGCAGGTGGTGAGTCCACAGGAGCCCTTAGAGCCTGGTGTGGACCCACGACCTTCAGGGTCTAAGGCCAAAGCTCTACCAACTGAGCCACTGTCGCCCCGGGTTTGAAGCATTGCAGCAAAATAAAAAGATATATTAAGACATATCAGCTTCAGCTCAAAGCACTGGGGATTCATCACACTCTAAAACAAGCCGTGAAAAGTAAATAAAAAACTGAAGCTTAACAATAAAAAAAACTAGACCACAACAACCAGAGAGGATCAAGGGAGAGGACGGTTCCTGTAAGAGTTCCACCCCGCTTCTTTTACCAGGAACTCCTGCGGTGAAAATGCGGCTAAAGATCCCTGTAAGCCAGTATTTGATGCTTTTGGCTGAGAGGTGGTTGACTGAGTGAGGGCGGTCCTCTCTTTTTCATTTGTCATTTTATGGTTCATTTCATTTTTTCTGAAGGAAATTTCATTTTATGGTTCATTTTTTGTGGATAAAGTTAGGCACTAACCTTGTGCTGCAAGCTGAATTCTCAAATCAAATTTTCACAAATGTTGATTTGAGGTTTAGTCTCGACAAAGTCAAAGACCTAAACTGAGCTCTCATTCTCAACACTTCTTCTTTTTTTCTAGTTCATAATTTGCCGTTCAAATAATGCGATAATGCAAAGTCTATCACATTCTGCATGCATATAATTTGAGCTGAGATACTCCACCTGAGTAAACACGGGGTACATGACAGTGTAGAGGGCCATTGAGGCTGGGGAGGTGCTGTCTGCTGTGCCGCTCATGTTCTTCATAAGCATTCTTCAGAAATCAATCGCTGTTTGTGTACACGTCAAAGCATCCAACATTCACTCACTCATAGAAACAGACAGAATGGGGACACAAGGTAATCTGGAGGAAAAGAAAACAGGTAAAATAAAATGTCAGATTTAAATATACTGTAATCACAAGGGATGCACTGATCTGGCTTTTTTACTCCACATTTACATACAGTAAAATGTATGTATGCATATATATATGTACATTTATATATATATATATATATATATATATATATATATTAGTGTTTTTTTATTTCAAAAAAAGACCCCAGGAAAACAAGCTGACCTTTGGGTCCAGCTAACGGGGATCATTAATAAACAAAACTGAACTGTGGCTTTCATTATCTGGTGATACCTGCTATGAGCCGGTACCAGAGAAGACTCTCAGAAAATACCTCATACAGCTCCTATTTTGTTACTAAATGCAACCAACTGTTTAACTATTATAATGGGGAAAAAAAATTATACAAGAAGTAACTAAAGCGTCGAGTAAAAGTTCAAACTCGACTTTCACGGTTAATATTACCCAATATGTACACTGTAAAGAATTTTCTTGTGGTAAATAGCTGGCAAATATGGTTCCAGGAATTTACCGTTTTCTAAACCGTTGTTAATTTTAACGGTTAAAGAATGTTTCACTGAATCACTTTGTGAAAAACTGTATGTTCCTGTTAATTCACATACAACAAAAACAGCATTATAATGTTAATGTAGTATTATTACACCATATGACTGTTTCTGTTTCTAATTAGTTTCAATGAACAAAAAACTACGCAGTTTAATTTGTTTTACTCTAAAGAACACATCTTTTCATAAAAAATTTACATCTTCAGTTTATACAAGAAAGTAGTTGAAATCTTTACTTCTATAACATGCTTAATGCAAAATCATCATTCTGACTAAAGCAGTAGTTTACATGTGTAAGAGGTACCTTTTACACTCATGGTTGCTCGCTAGCAAAAATTTCCCAGCATTCCAAATATACAATAAGTTTATGTTAAATTACGGTAATAATACCATAAAATCAAATGTGATTATCACAATGTGATTTTATGGTAATATTACCATTGTAACGTTTTTTTGTAATCACATTATAATTGTGGTAATAAAACGCCACTGGAGGTTTTTTAACCAATTTATACTTAAATTTGCATGTTTTGCATGTTATTTCAAAATAACATTTGTTTAATGTTGAAATTTCATTGGAATTTTACAGAAATTTGTTACAGTGTATTTTTATTATATCAGTCAACATAATCAAACCAATTCCAGATCCAACATTATACCCAATACTGGCCCTGATTTTTGGTACCAGTGATGTATTGGTTCATCCCTAGTCATTGTAGGATGAATTCTTTTCAAGTCGGTTTGCTTTGCATGACTTAAATTACAATTTGGCCAACTGTTTGTCGATAGAAGAATGAAATTGTTGAGAGGTGTGGCGCCAAACACACCCACTGCACTCAATAGCAGAGAATAGTTTTGCCCTAAACATTTAACTGCTGGTTGGTCACACCTTCTCACAACATAGGCACAGCACATATCTTTTAACAAAAAGAGTTTCTACGCATTCAAAAACGGGAAAATAAAATATATCTAAAGGAGCAACATTAAAAAACATTATCAATAAACATGAACACATCTTATAATTCAGAATGTTACTTAATGACAGCCTTGTGTTGCACTTTGCCACGCACTTAAGAGATAGTTAATCTCATAAATGAGTCATACTGCTGTTATAGGCAGCATATTTTTTTGTTGTAATAGAAAACATAAAATGCATTTGAATTTTAAACGGGATGAGTATCTACCAAATCAAACAGAGTTAGGCAACACGTATGTTCAAACCATTATATTGAGTTATTATAACCCATTCCATACTCAGTAGACAATTTCTAGCGTATTCATATAGTATATTTAAATGTAATCGAAACAGCAACTTACCCAAAACAGAGAATATGGGGCCACTATAGAAGGCAGTCCGTAAAACTTGCAAGTCGCGTTTATGGAAAGAATCAGTTTACAACAGGTGCGTCTGCGTACTACCAGCTAATATGCTAATATCCGTACACACGACTTTACTTCCGCCACTATATTATACAAATAAAAATACGCTCATTAAATGGTTGGGAGTTCGCCTGTGCTCTTGCCTTTATAATGCTATGTCCAGGAAGCCTTTTAAGAACAGCCCTAAAGTAAAGATAGGACGGTGTCCAGCAGTGTCTCTGTAGAATATGTGTAGTTTTTCGATGACTGGAACTAACGTCTCGGTTAAGGACCGCGGTAAAGTGGCCCGCATATTTCAGCTCTATGAAAAAGCGGCCCGCATCGGGGAAGAGACGGTGCGCGTTTTATTGACATTTTACGGTAATAGGAGTTTTCTCATCTAACAGAAAGCGCGCTGGGGAGACACGTTTTTGTGATTAAAACCTTATATGCAAAGTACGTAAAAACGTATTCTCGTGTACAGCGATGTGAAGAAATGAAGAGATGTTGTGACTTCTAAACGTGACATCTCCCCCTTTGAAAACAATGGAATATCCCCAAAATACAATATCTTTTTTTTTTTTTTTTGTAAGAAATAAACATGTCTGTAAACACAAAAGATTATCTCTGCATCTTGCCTTATCTATGTAAAACAATATTACTGCATTAATTTCAGAACAAAACATTTTAACAAAACTGTTTAACTTTACAGTGTCCAGTTAATGCCTGTATCTCAGAGGAGCTCTAATAACTCGGCCTCTAGATGTGACCTGGACATCTTTCCGTGGTGTTTCATGCACTGACAGTTTTGTTGTCACAACACATTGTCCAGAATCCAACTCACTGTCCTCCTGAGTGGCATCCACAGGGCTGGTTTGTTTTGGTGAGCTTGCATGTGGCAGTTCTTGTGGTGGTAGTGGGCTGATTGAATCCGGAACTAGTTGAATGTGTCTCCTATTTCGACGTGAAATAGTCCCATTGTCCATTTTAACCAAGTATGAACGTGGCTCATCACTCTTTCCAAGAACTTTTCCTGAAGATTTCCAAGTTTTCTCTCCATCCAACTTTACTTTGACGTCTTGTCCTGGAAACAGCTCAGCCAGAGGTCTCGCTGAGTGGTGGCGGTCATGGAAGAACTTATAAGAAGACTTGGACTGCTGGTCCTTTCTCAAAATGGCTTGCTTGTCAATAGGTACACTGTTCATCTTGTTCTCCAGCATTGGCAGTGTTGTTCTGATGTGCCTGCCTGTCATAACTACGGCTGGACACACGCCTGTAGCAGTGCATGGGGTTGCTCGGTAACACATCAGAGCCAAATGCGGGTCAGGTTGTTTCAGGATGTGTTTTGCTGTTTGTACAGCACGCTCTGCGGCACCGTTTGATTGGGGAAAGTGTGGACTGGAGGTTACATGTGCAAAGCCATATTCTGCACAAAAATGCTTGAATTCCTCTGAAGTGAATTGTGTAGCATTATCGCTGACCAGCTCCAGCGGTATTCCCCATCGGACGAACATATTTTTGAGTTTGCCAATAACTTGTCTACTTGAAATATTGGACAGGTTTGCTATCTCAATGTCTCTGGAATAGTAATCTGTCACAATAAGGTAGTTTTGTTTTTCAAACTCACATAAGTCAGCTGCAATGCGCTGCCAAGGGCCCTTGTGGCAGAGGGGTGGTGAGGAGAGTCTCATGTCTTTGTGAAGGTTTGTTTTCAATACAAAACCTGCATGTGGTAATAAGCTGAGTAATCTCTTTGCTGATACCCGGCCACCACACTGACATCCTTGCACGGGCGCGACACTTAGTTAGTCCTTGGTGACCCTCATGTATGCGTTTTAACACATTTGACCTGAGCGCAGTTGGTATGACTATCCTGTCCTGAAACAATATTAGTCCATCTGCCTCAGAGAGTTGTGTGCGCGCTGAATAGTAACTATGAAGCGAAGGATGTAATGCCTCTCTTAAGGGCCAGCCATTCTGTATCAGGCTGGTAACTTTCACTAACTCTTTGTCATGTAGAGTAGCTGCTTGGATTTCCCTCAGCCTTTGTGGTGACACTGGTGCATTTGACACTACAGATTGCAAATGTACTTGTACCTCTTTGTCGGTGCTGCTATCACTTGTGCAGCTCAGTGGATTTCTGGAGAGCGCGTCTGCTACGGCCAGTTGTTTCCCTGGAACGTGCTCTGCAACCACCTGAAATCTCAGAAGGCGCATTAGAAGCCTTTGACACCTGGGCGGGGCTTTGTCTATGTCATAAGTGTTAATTAATGGAACCAAAGGTTTATGATCTGTTTGCAACCTGAAACCATCCATCCCTTGTACATAGCGTGCAAATCTCTCACATGCCCATACCCCAGCTAAGCACTCTTTTTCGATTTGTGAGTATCGTTTCTCAGAGTCCGTTAAAGTGCGGGAACAGAAAGCTACTGGCTTTAACTTGCCCCCATTCTCCTGAAGTAGAGTGGCTCCTAACCCATAGCCGCTGGCGTCTGCGCTAATGACAGTCTCTCGTTGTGGATCATAATATGCAAGTGCCGGTGCTTTTACAAGCATAGCTTTAACCTCCATGAATGCTTGTTCTTGTGCATAATCCCATGTCCACCTGCTCTCCTTTCTGAGAAGTTCCGTTATTGGATGTAGTTTTGATGATAGATCAGGCAGAAAACGACCCACATAGTTGATGAGACCCAGGACCTGGCGCAGCTCTTCCACATTTGTTGGGCTTTGAATTTGGGTGATTGCCTTTACTTTGTCTGGGTCCGGCTTCATGCCCTCAGCACTGATTATGTGGCCAAAGTACTGTATTTCTGATTTCCCGAAATGGCATTTTTGTTTGTTTAGTTTTAGTCCACTCTCTCTGATGGTCCTCAAAACTGCACTCAAGTGTCTGTCATGCTGCTCCTTTGTTGTCCCGAAGACTAAAATGTCATCCATCACCACGACAACCCCATCGTGTCCTTTTAGCAGCTCTGACATTTGTCTTTGAAATATTTCTGGGGCGGAAGTGATTCCGAAAGGTAAGCGCTTAAAGCAGAATCTGCCCATTGGCGTGATGAAAGTTGTTAACTTCCTGCAGCCCTCTTCCAGAGGTATCTGCCAGAATCCACATGATGCATCCAACTTTGAGAATACTTTCGCTCCTGTAAGCTTTGGGGCGATATCCTCCAATGTTGGCAACATGTACCTTTCGCGCTTTACTGCATTGTTTAGACGCTTTAAATCAACGCAGATTCTCACTTTTTCACTGTTTTTCTTTTCAACTGGTACCATTGGGGCACACCAGTCAGTGGGCTCCGTGACTTGTTCAATGATATCCAGCTCTAACATGCGTTTTATTTCAGCCTCCACTTTTGGTAGAAGAGGGAACGGCACTCTACGTGGTGTAGTTAGGGAATAGGGCTCGGCATTGGCTTTCAGTTCAATCTTGACTGGGTCACATTTGAGAAGACCAATGTCCCCGAACACATCCTCAACAATGTTTATGTTATCAAGTCTCTTGACCAGACCCATTTTCTTAGCTACACTCCCACCTAACAGGTTATGGACACATGGGCCACTTATAACAGTTATCCAAAACTTGTACTTTTGCCCTTTGTAGTAGCTTGTGGCCAGAAACTTGCCTATGCACTGTACTTTACCTCCAGGACTTGTTATTTGGGGTGATTTCCTCAACGTGACCAGACGGGGGCAGTGTTGTAACTTGTTAACTTCACTCTGTGCCATGACGGTGATGTCGGCCCCTGTGTCTATTTTGAACTCGACTCTGCTGCCATTCACAGGTAAGTTTACCAACCACTCCTCATCTGGACCGTTTTGCTCAATCATTTTGTCCTCTTTAATTGCTCCTAAGAAAAACGGATCATGTGTGTCTGTTTCTCTGGGAGTAACAGTGACTTCTTTCAGTGTTTTAGTGTAACACGCTACCTCAAAATGTCCCATTTTGTTGCATCTTCTGCACCTCTTGTTCTTTGCTGGGCATGGCTGAGTTCTACCGTGTTGTCTCTTGCAGCGTGAGCAGCTCTGTTGTTCGCGGTGATCCTCACGTTGGTAGTGCGCAGTTGATTTACTCTTTCTATCATACTGCCGCCTGCCTTGTCTCACTGCATCCAGAGTGCATTCCGCACGCATACTGATGTTCTGTTGCTTAATTTGTTCATTTTTTCTTGCTATTTGGATAGCTTTTTCCAGTGTGAGCTCCGTTTCTAGCTGTAGTTTTTGAGAGACATCACTGTCGGATATGCCAATAACAATCCTGTCTCTGATTTGCTCGTCTTTTATGGCTCCAAACTCACAGTACTGGAACAGTTCATACAAACTCGCAAAAACGCCTCCACTGATTCTCCGGGCTTCTGCACTCGCTTGTAAAAGCATGCACGGTCGTGAATGACGTTGCGTTTGGGCACAAAATGCTCCGTGAACTTAGCTATCACTTTTGAGTAGTCAAACCGTGACTGAGTCCTCTCTTCATCGTCACTATTTTCATCTTCGCTGTCACTATACACAAATGAATCATATATTGGCTCTGCTTCTCTTCCCAAAGCGTAGAGAAGTGTGTTGACTTGCACTTCGCCGCTGTCTCTGTTGAGCTTCGTAGCGACCCGGTACCGGTCGAAGCGGCGGCGCCATATTGGCCACTCTGCTGGTTTGGAAAAGTCAAACGTTTCTGGCGGTCCGAACTTTGCCATTGCTCTTATGCAGGCGTCCTGTCGTCGACCACTTCTGACACCATCTCGTGTACAGCGATGTGAAGAAATGAAGAGATGTTGTGACTTCTAAACGTGTACTTTATTCTCGTACAGAACCATAGTCACTCGTGACCAAACACATGTCTCCCTATGTCTCATGCCTGATGACGCACAATATAGTGGCCTATGGGCGTACATCATGACACGTATAATGTTGGCGAAGCTTGAGATTAGTCATACTTTAAAATTCAAAACATGAATTACAATCTTTTCAGACCTCATTCCCACTCTTTGAAAAAGAAACCCAATTTGGTGCTGTTGTGTGTTGTGATAATAAGAGAACTCGGAGAAAGGGTCAACTTTGAATTTAATAAAACACCGGCAGTAGGAGTAGTTTTCGGTTCCTCCTGTATGTTTGACCTTCAGACTGGATCAAGTACGATCTCGGCTCAACGCACATCTCTTTGACTATTCCGGTGCGGTCATATCCTTTTGGTGTTTGCAGTCTGACCAACTGTCCTTCCGACAAAGGCTTAAGAGCCCTGCTTGTCTTGTCATAATACACCTTTTGTGTCAGTCTTTTATTCAGAAGCTGTTCGCGCACTTCCTCAGGATTGAGCATTTTGGGAGCAAGCAGCTCTTTGGACACTGGAAGAGTGGAGCGTGTTTGCCTAGACATAATTCACCTTGGAGAGACCCATGAGGAAAATGCCGTTAGACTTATTAGATTTAAGCATGTTTATTGATTGAGCATGTTTGGCGCCCTAGGCCCGGGAGGGATGCTGTTGAGCACGGCGCTTGCTCGCGTGCATAATCCCCCCCGGGGCCTAGGCACTGGTGGCGGCAGAGGCAGTAGGCAAGCACGCTTTGGTGAGAAAAGGAGGAGGTGGGGCGGCGGAGGCTTGCAGGCTCCTTCTGATCGCAGGAGCCTGCGATCAGAAGAGTGAAGAATACAGGTATGGATGCCTTTGATTAGGAGTCCGATTGACAGCTCAGCGCAGCTACTCGGCCAGCTGCATCTGATAGAATCAGAAGATTAAGTAGATTAAGTAGAGATGAAGCATGACCGCCGAAGCGACCCTGAGAGCAAGGTGCGAGTCCAGCGCAGCGCGGCATCATCAGCCGGGCTGCATCCATTAGAAGCAGGATAAGCTACTGAGAGAGTGGGTTGCAGCAGTAGCAGTAGCAGTAGCAGCGGCAGCATGAAGCAGCAGCAGTATCCTTAGACAATAACAGTTGTAGCTGTTTAGTGTTTCAGTAAAAAGAGATGTAAAGTGAAGAGACGTCAAAGTAAATGAAGCAGCAGCAGCAGCAGTAGTTGCAGCAGCAGCAGTAGTTGCAGCAGTAGCAGTAGCAGCAGCAGCAGTTGCAGCATCCTTAGATAATAACAGCAATAATCCTGTATCAAGGCCACAGCAGTAGAATATTGTTGTAGCTGTTTAGTGTTTCAGTAAAAGAGATGTAAAGTGAAGAGAGATGTCAAAGTAAAGAAGCAGCAGCAGCGCAGCAGCAGTAGCAGTATGAAGCAGCAGAAGCAGCAGTAGCGGTAGCAGTATGAAGCAGCAGAAGCAGCACGACAATGCGATTCATACAAACAAACAGACGTGTCACGCCAGCGTGCGCCGCTTGTCTCCGTGAACCAGGTTACATACGTGTCTGAAAGAGCCGAGCCGTAGAGACAGGTGCAGCCTGGGAGCCCGCGGAGCGGCAGCGGCAGGAACGGCAGCAGCGGCACATGTAGTAGTAGGAGCAGCAGGAGCAGGCAGCAGGAACAGGCAGCAGCAGGAGCGGCAGCAGGAACAGGCGCAGCGGGAACAGGCATCAGCGGGAACAGGCATCAGCGGGAACAGGCATCAGTAGGAACGGGGAGCAGGCATCAGTAGAAGACTGGCAGCAGCGGCGGTCAGAACCGTGCCCATGGTTGTTTAAGAGCCTCAGGAAATAAATTAACCTGAATCCAAAACATTCCCATGCGAATAACAGATGTCTCCTGGAGCCATCTTGCAGCTTTGGTTATGGCAGATACGCATGAACGATGCTCCAACTCCACTTCACACTCATTGCAGATTTCTGCTGCACTTTCAAAATGCAACAACTGCAGTTTAGTTACCTAGTGACCCAGCTATTTAAATGCATGGCCCCTCCATTATCCCTCAGATAAATGAAATGTATTTAAATTAGTTTAACAGTAGTGACCTGCGAGTAATAGAATAATGCTGTAAGATGGTGCCGTGGCAAGAGCTCTGGTGTGTGCCGTCTGGAGCACTCTGGGGCAGTCTTGCAATTCTTCCAACGTGGTTTTACTGCAAGTGGCAGAACAAGAATCTGAATGAATGCACATTGCTCCTCTTATATCCCTCAGACGATAAAGAGTATTGCCATTTAATATGCATTGTCCCTCAGTTAGCTCAAACACATGTGAAAACGGAGCCTGCAGACCAAGCACGGGGTGAAAACTGGCGCCTGCAGTCCAGTGCGCAGGGAATAATCCGTCCGCAGATCAGCAACTCACCACCGCATATGCCAGAAGACGTGGGAAAGCAACGGGACAACGCGGCACCGCCAATCGGAGGCAGGGACACGCACGGCACCGCCAGACAGTCTGCACGCAGCAGCAGACCAGAGGAGACGAGCAGCATAGAGCCCGCGGAGGGGCCCCGCGGAGCAGCCCGCAGAAAGAGCCCGCAGAAAGAGCCCGCAGAGGAGGAGAGCGGCGGAGACACAGCAGGTGCAGGGACGCGGAGGAGGAGCAGATCACAAGCAGCCAGACTGAGAACAGCCGGGTCACGCGCACGAGCAACACGTGAGCAGAAGCAACCCCTCCAAAACAACGCATGCATTGCGAACAGGTGCGTTAGCGACATGCACCTTGCAGACTTCAGAAGGCCGGGAAGTGGGAGTCTCCGGCTTTTAACTTGCTGTCCTGGTGGTTATTGGTTGGCTGGATGTGGGCGTTGCTGGTCTGATGAGCCGAGGAAGAGCAGCCTGTAGATCTGGGCAAGCAGCAGCCGGGTCTACCACAGTGAACTTTCGCGAAAGCTCCATGTCTTTGTGCTGGAGATCCAAGTTTAGAGTCTCTAGGTACGTTCCTTAAGTTCAGCAGGCAGAGAAACACATCTGTTTTGTCCCTATGTGATTTCTCCATGAGGTTCTTAGCACTACGGACGGCTCTCTCTGCTAGTCCATTCGATTGAGGATACTCTGGGCTGCTAGTAACATGAGCAAAGTCCCATTGAGCTGCAAAGTCCTTAAAGCACTGACTTGTGAACTGTCGTCCATTATCTGTGATCAGAGTGTGAGGGGCTCCATGGACCGAGAAGTGCCTTTTTAGTTTGCAGATCACATTAGCCGACGTGATGTTGTTTAACAGGTCAATCTCGAACCAGCCCGAGAAGGAATCCACGAGCACCAGATACGGCTGGCCGTGCCATTCAAAGATGTCAGCAGCTACAGTCGACCAAGGGAGCTCAGGAATGGTGTGCAGGAGCAACGGCTCTTTTTGCTGATGTGGTTTAGTGCTATTACACACCGAGCATGCCTGAACCTTGTTATCAATGTCCATTGTCATTGTAGGCCAAAACACAATGCCTCTCGCCCTCCGTTTTGTAGCTTCCGAGCCAGGGTGGCCCCTATGTACAATGTCAATGTATGTCTTCTGTAATGAATGTGGAATTACAGTTTTCTGACCCTTCATAACAATACCATCCTCAACAGCAAGCTCATCTCTAAAGGGAAAGAAAGGATGCATTGCAAAAGGTAGATTGTGTAGTTTACTTGGCCAGCCATGTCTGATGACGCCGCTGAGGGTCTGGAGAGTCCGATCAATGGCTGTGTGTTCTCGCAGTTCCTGTAAACGAGCAGATGACACATAGCTGACAGTCATTACATCAAAATCATCCACCTCGTCTTCAAGTTGTGCCGTGGAGCTTGTGGGAGCCCTGGACAATACAGGGTTTTTGCCGTTATTATCTACCCGGATGCTGCAGCTGCTGCTGCCGCGGCTGTACAGGTCGTTGCCGTTATTACCTGAGGTTACTGCCGCTGGCCGCTGCTGCTACAGCTACTGCTGCAACCCACTCTCTCAGAAGCTTATCCTGCTTCTAAGGAGGCAGCCCGGCAGAGTAGCCGCGCTGCACTGGACTCGCACTGTGCTCCCAGTCGCTTCGGTCGGTCATCGCATCATCTCTCTACCTTAATCTTCCGATTCTATCAGATGCAGCTGGCCGAGTAGCTGCGCTGAGGACCTCAATCGGACTCCTAACTCAAAGGCATTCCATACCTGTGTTCTTCACTCTTCTGATACGCAGGCTTCCCCATCATGCGCCCATCCTTCAGCGGCAAATGACTCCGGCTCATCTCCAGGTACATGTCTGCCCTCCTCCGCAGCTCTTCCTGGCGCGCCTTCCATGGCTTCTCTGCAATAAGCGTTTTTACTACGCTCACAATCAAACCTTCCGTTCGCGGTCCTGAGACAACAGGAGACGGCTTTTCCCCGACCTTTCCTACTGTCCTGATTACCTACTCTCCAACCCAAGATTCTAAGCGTAAGGCGCCTCAACATCAATAGGACCCTCTCCGATGTGTCTCTGCCCCTCCAGGGTCTCCGCTTCTACACGGACGTGCCCCCTCCGTGGGTTTGGAGGGATTCTTCCAGGACCATTGGGTTGCCGGGCCGTGGCCGCGACTTTCCACCGCAGCAATCTCCTCTGCCCTAGCACGAGATAATTCCAGTGGTTCGTGGCCTGCGCGCTGTGAATCACGCGTGGCGGAGAAAAGAGGATCTCGCTCATGTGTGATAATCTCGACGTAGTGGAACTTACACACAAGGTCGCTCTCGTTCACCCAACATTATGTACCCCTGACCCTTTCAACCTTCATCTCAAAAAACAAAGAAGTGAACCAATAGATTCTGGTGGCGGCAAGCATTTCTCGTCAAACACTCTCTCCGCTGGCCGCAGGCGTCTGACGGAACCGTATGCAGCGCTCACGTGCCAGCGCGCAAAGATAACCCCTGCCGCAGCCGCCGTTGATCGTGATGCCGAGCGCCTCACTCCCGCACTCAAAGGAAACCGCATATAACGGTCACAGCACATAGTGATAAGCGTCATAAAAGCGTCAGTGATAGCGTCATCGCGTCCAGTGATAGCGGTCAAGCGTCAGTGATAAGCGGTCATAGCGTCAGTGAATCCAGCGGTCATAGCGTCATGATAGCGGTCATCAGCGTCAAGTGGTAGCGGTCAGAGCGTAGTGTTCGCGGTCACTAGCAAAGCAAAAAATGGTTAGCGCAAAATGGTTCACAGCATAGAAGAGCGGTCACAGCATAGAATAGCGGTCACAGCATAGCGATAGCGGTCCACCAAGCATAGCGATAGCGGTCACGAGCATAGCGATAGCGGTCACAGAGAGCGAATAGCGGTCACCCCATCTAGCGATAGCGTCAACACATATACAATACATACAATACAATTTATTCTTGTATAGCCCTAAGGTCACAACAGAAGTCATCTCAGAGGACTTAACAAAACCATGACATCATCCCAACACCAACACAAGTCAGAAATACAACAGTTAAAAAACACATGAAGAATACATAATAAAGCACACACAGAAAAAATGTCCATACATGCTAGGCCGTAATAAGCGGGTCACAGCATAGAGTACCCACGACGCTGTTCCCTGCAAACCAGGCTGCAAAACTCCATCAACACACACACCCGACCCAACCTTTTTGGGGATTGACGCGCTCCATCGCAGAGCCTCTCCGATCTGAGGCCGCACCGGGCCTACGGCGCCAAACCACCTCAATAAATACTCATGAACAACCATTCGTTTCTCGGTCTCTCCAAATTGAAATAATAGCTCGCGAAAATTCCAATTTGGTAGACGTCAGCCAAAAGCTCCCCCCTCCAGGCCGGTTCGCATCCCCCAGCCTATAGCTCAGCAAACGCCCCCGTTCCCAATCATCCTGGCCGGACAGGCCAGCCGCTTAAAAAGCGAGAAACTCCCACTCTCCGGCTTCTCGAAAGCCTCGCAACCAGCCGCCTCCCCTCCTCCTCCTCTTCACCCTAGCCTCCCAATCTGCCCAATCTGCCTCCATCTGCCTCCAATCTGCCTCCACTCTGCCTCCAATCTGCCTCCAATCAGCAAAATGGCCGCCACCAGTGCCTAGGGTCCGGGGATTGTACGCGCTCCACGCAGAGCCTCTCCGATCTGAAGGCCGCACCGGGTGCCTAGGGCGCAAACCAAACCACCTCAATAAAACTCATAACATTTTCGTTTCTCGTCGCTCCAAATGAAATACTGCCATTACTCTGGCAAGTAAAACAAGGCTATCAGCACGCTGTCACTATCACTCGTCTGTGTAAGAAGACCAACGGAGCTAGCCAAGCTCAATTAACAATACATATCTATCAATCAACACCATTAAACGACAATCGGACAATACAGTACACATAAAATCCTTAACACACATGCACGAATGATTTCAGAATTTGCTGTTAACGTTTTCCATGACAAAAATACTGTTTCAATGTGACAAAAAAGCGATTGCAAAAACCCCGGAGTTACCGATGAAACAACTAGCTAGCTTAGCTGTTTTACCTGCCTAGCACGCCCCGGTGAAACCTTTGGGAGCTAACGATTTTATTTGCAGTACATTAATACATTTCGAATTACAAGGTTGTCTAATATTTGTTCACATTTTTTTATTCAAATATTTTGTTCATGCATGTTTTATTTAGAATTATATCGAATTTTTGAAGTCGAAGCCCTGGTGTTAAGCAGCGCTGTAGAGGCTCGAGACGCAGACTGTTCGCTGCTCGTTCTGTGAGCGGAAGGAGAAAGAGCGGCCCGCTCAGACTCTACACATGCACTTTATCACTGCTTGTACATGTCATGGAGAGCTGTGTACAGGCGGACTATGTCTGCCTCCTCCTTGGCTGACAAAGCAGTGGTGGTGCGGTTCAGGCCACTCTCCCATCCCACAACACCTCTGGAGTCACATTGGCTGGTCTGAAAAGAGACAAAACAAGAAAATGAATGTCTCTTTCTATGTGTGCAATGGTGCTTTCACATTAATTTATGTTCTTCAAATGTAACCACATTTCACTCAGGCTAGCATTTTGTTTTTGAGAAAGTGTTATTGACCTTGGGTGTGACAGGTTCAGTGGGTTCAGTGTCCCCCTCCAACAACTGGTCCCTCGCATCACCAGCCAACAGCTCTGGCATGTGTATGGGGGCATATGCCTCCTCCTCCTCCTCCTCAAGCACCTGTGAGGGGTTTTCAGGGGCAGGTGCAGGAGCAAGCAGGTCCCCTCTGTTGGTCTGGCCCAATAAATACTCCACCGCCGTGCACTCGTCTGAAACCAGTATAAACACAAACACAAGATGACCAAAGTATATAAACACATCCATCCATTCACCTCCTACAGTTAGTACAATACTAGCGCCCAAGATGTAATACTCTGGTCTACAAATGTTGCTCTGAGATCTCTCTCACCAGTGGGTTTCCCAGGTGGGGTAAACTCTGGCACTAGAGCACAACCAAGGACACGCTGGCTCAGGCTGTTAAGGTGGGACATCAGGCGGACGTCAAAGCTCCGCAGAGCCGAGGCCCCCTCCACAGCTACTGCCTCCTTGGCCCGAGCCATGTTCCACCTGGATAGCCCCTCCAGCATGTACATCTGCATATGAGATGCATTGCACTGCCAGCCTAAGAAAAACAACACTTTGTTTAGTAAAGTGAATACATATGAATGCCAAACTGTCGTAATAACTGTGTTATTTGTAATCATTACAGCACATTGTGTGTCATATCACAAAAGAACATTAAAAACATACAATACAATATCAATGCAAATGTACCTGGGATAAAAGCGCACTGGTGTCGGTGAAAACTCTCCAGGGAGGAGGACCCCCTGGCACACCTAAGGACGTCCAGCTCTTTGCCGCCCTTATGGAGTGTCCCCACCTTGGTGTAGAGCTTTAGACCAGGAGGGTCTTGGAGGCACTCCAGGTGCTTCTGCTGCACCTCCCACACATGGTGCATGGTGTCATGGTTCACCAAACGCAGCCCTGTGGTGTCAGTGAGCTCCCACACTGACTCCAGCAGCCCTGAAATCATGCGTCGTATGTCCTCCACGCCACGCGACCTCCATCTGCAGTGTCTCCTCTGTTCCCCTGAGGTGATGGTTGCCAAGAGCTGCTCCTCCGTGGGCTCATGTCCACTGTGGCTGCTCTTCCACTCCCCTCTCTTGGCCTCCTTCAGGCCTTGCACATCCTCCTGGTCCCATTTAAAAATGCAGGAGGACAGCTTGGCACAAAAAGGTGCCATAAAGAGGGTGGTGTTCTGTGGTGAGGCCACGGTTGAAGCGCCTCATAAAGTGGAAACTGTCCAAGCGCACTGCAGACCTCCATGGATGGAACAGTTTGGTCACAGAAGACACACCTGTGAGAGACAGCCATTTTAATGACATTCACAACACAATGAACATGTTCTATCAGTGTGTGTGTGCCTGTCTGTGTATGTGTCTGAGTGTGTGTGTCTCTGCATGTATGTGTGTGTGTGCCTGTCTGTGTATGTGTCTGAGTGTGTGTGTCTCTGCATGTTTGTGTGTGTGCCTGTCTGTGTATGTGTCTGAGTGTGTGTGTCTCTGCATGTTTTGTGTGTGTGTGCCTGTCTGTATATGTGTCTGAGTGTGTGTGTCTCTGCATGTTTGTGTGTGTGTGCCTGTCCGTGTATGTGTCTGAGTGTGTGTGTCTCTGCATGTTTGTGTGTTGAATGAGGGAGAGGTGAGTGAGAGACTGAGATGCAGAGGCACAGTTTTTCCACATGTATTTGATAAAGGAGACATGTTCAGTCCCGGTCCACATAGATGACCTCAGGTTCATCTTTGCCCACGTTCTTATAACGGGTGATAATGCCCTGGCACAGCTCTTCCAACCCTGCACCTTCACCCGTCGTCAGAACAGAGTTCAGAACCTGCCCAAACTCGTTACCGATGTTTGTCATCCATGCAGCGCTGCCCCCTATTCCACCAGCCAGCTTCTTGGTGACCTGTAATCCAAACATAAGAAGTAAATACATTTATCTTTTGTAAATATATATGTTACATTTCATTTTTTAAATTATAATTATTGAAACCCTAACCTTCTTGGTCGAATCCATCTTAAGAATTCTACCATAGGTAGAAGTGATGACTCCCTTCATTTCCTCCACATGGCTGAGGATGTCGTTGGAGTGGACAGTCTCAAACCACTGAGCAAATAGAAGGGGCCTAAAGGGCAGTGGAGGAGGATAGGCAGCTGCAGAGGGGACAAAGGTAGCCATCTTCTGATGGCTCTCACAGTCCGAGAGGTATCGGATGGCCTGACGTGCCCACTCCTCGCTGTGCACTTCCTCTATTGCCGCTTGGAAGTAGGAGGAGCTGTTTCCGCTGGTCCTCGGCTTCAGGAAGGTCATACATTTCCTGTCCAGAGCCAGGTGTGTAGTGAGGACAGCGGGAAACATGCTCCTGTGGGCTACATCCAGCTGCGTGAGGATGTCCTGGCTCCATGGGCAGACCGGCAGAGAGCACTTGTTGCAACGTGGATTGTCTCCTCCCACCAGGTAGTAGCGTCTATCCACGTCAATCACCTCTCTCACCTTCCTGTAGATCCCAGAGCTGTTTATCTTTCGGGAACATTGAGGGCATTTTAGAGGAATCCCCCGCATCCTCATTGGTGCCCAGATGAACAGCCTTTGTCTACAGTACCAGCCAGGCTTAGGAGGAGATGGTTTGGGCTCTAGAGGAGGGTAATACCAGGAGGTTTGGAGCTTCTGTTTTAATTGTCCTGTAGGCCCATAGAAGCACTTAGTTATCCAGACCTGATCTGCTTCCTGGATCACTCTCCTAAATGGCTCAGGAAGAAAGCCAAGAAATGGATGGTGCTTTGAACGGAGTGTGGGGTGGCATGGCAGAACTGCATGAGGGGAGCGGAGATGGTGATGGTGTTGGAGATGGTGTTGGTGCTGGTGTCGGTGGCAACACAGTTGGTTTTTGTGGGGATGGCTGCATAATGGCTGCATTCATGCTGCATAATGAACCTGTTGGATGTGAGTCAGAAGACCAACAGCACCCTGCACCTTGGCCCCGCAGCTGTCACAGGTCTCCTCCGTGTGATGGTCAAGCAGATGCTGTGAAAAGCGCTCTCAATCCACAAGCTGCTTGCACTGGAAGCACTGCACTCCGGGTGCTGCAGCTGATGCTCCTGCCTTTGTGTCTCCTCGGACTCCCTCTTCCTCTGTGCTGACTCGGATGGACCCAGCAGCCCCACTGGACGCAGCAGCCCCACTGGACGCAGCAGCACCACTGGACCCAGCAGCAGTACTGTTCCCAGCCCGACTGGACCCAGCAGCAGTGGACGCAGCAGCACCACTTGACCCAGCAGCACCACTGGACCCAGCAGCACCACTGGACCCAGCAGCACCACTGGACCCAGCAGCACTGGTCCCAGCCCGACTGGACCCAGCAGCACTGGACGCAGCAGCACCACTGGACCCAGCAGCACCACTGGACCCAGCAGCACCACTGGACCCAGCAGCACTGGACCCAGTGCCTGATGACAGATGTGCTGGCTAGGAGAGAGCACAGAAAATCAACACCAGAGGAAACAGCAAACAATCAATCAATAAGTAAAAAATGAGTCCTACCTTGTGGAACCCGCAGGTGCACTGAAGGCTTCTCCCAAACAGATCCTTCGTGTTGCTCTGCAGGGGGCAAGCATCGATCCTCTCCAAGGCTTTCTTCCATTTTTTGGCCCCTGGCCGTTTGCCAGTGGAAAAGTGGTAGAGGCCCTGGGCATGTTTGGCACAGATGTCCCTCCAGTAACTCTCTGGCTTTCCTGTCTTCGTCATCTGCATCCATTGAATATAAAAGTGGTTAGTGTCAAACTACACGTAAATAGTTAGCCATGTGCAGCAGAGTAGATATCAAACCAAAGTCACTAAACATGAATAAATGACCATGTTAAGTAGCCATGTGTAGGTAGTGTACAGTAGCTAGTGTAGCTAGTGTAGTGAATACACTACAGTAAGTAGCTATGTATTGGAGATATTGATTCTGGGGCAGATCAACTTTTGGCTCTGCTCAGACACATGACAAAGAAATAAACACTGTGGCACACATCAAGGGCAAAATCTGAGCTCATATTTGATTGACTGCGGAACCTTCCGCAGTCAACCATTGGTTTTGTATTTCTTTATTCCGTCATTTTTTTTGACACGTTTCACAGCTTTCACATTTTCAACAATTTCCACAAGTTATACATCAAAACGTTCCACATGTTTGGGAGATTATTGCTATTACTTTTGGGACTTCAGCGATTTCCGGTTTTTCCGCAATCGGACAAAAATCTGCATTGAGAATTCTGCAATGCATTTTAATAGGCCCATGCATTTTAATAGGACTTCAGCTCTTTCAGACATTTCTACAGTTTCAATGATTCAACAGTTTCAAGGATTCAACAGTTTCAAGGATTTCAGCAGTTTCAAGATTTCAAGAGTTTCAAGGACTTCAACAGTTTCAAGGACTTCAGCAGTTTCAAGGACTTCAGCAGTTTCAAGGACTTCAGCAGTTTCAAGGACTTCAGTGTAATCATGCAACCTAATAGGGATTTTTCCATGTAAACCAGTATAATGCAACTTAATAGGGATTTTTCCATGTAAACCAGTATAATGCAACTTAATAGGGTTTTTTCATGTAAACCAGTATAATGCAACTTAATAGGGTTTTTTTTCATGTAAACCAGTATAATGCAACTTAATGGGGATTTTTCCATGTAAACCAGTATAATGCAACTTAATAGGGGTTTTTACATGTAAACCAGTATAATGCAACTTAATAGGGTTTTTTCCATGTAAACCAGTATAATGCAACTTAATAGGGATTTTTCCATGTAAACCAGTATAATGCAACTTAATAGGGGTTTTTACATGTAAACCAGTATAATGCAACTTAATGGGGATTTTTCCATGTAAACCAGTATAATGCAACTTAATAGGGGTTTTTACATGTAAACCAGTATAATGCAACTTAATAGGGTTTTTTCCATGTAAACCAGTATAATGCAACTTAATAGGGATTTTTCCATGTAAACCAGTATAATGCAACTTAATAGGGTTTTTTTCATGTAAACCAGTATAATGCCACTTAATAGGGTTTTTTTCATGTAAACCAGTATAATGCAACTTAATGGGGATTTTTCCATGTAAACCAGTATAATGCAACTTAATAGGGGTTTTTACATGTAAACCAGTATAATGCAACTTAATAGGGGTTTTTTACATGTAAACCAGTATAATGGAACTTAATAGGGGTTTTTACATGTAAACCAGTATAATGCAACTTAATAGGGATTTTTACATGTAAACCAGTATAATGCAACTTAATAGGGTTTTTTACATGTAAACCAGTATAATGCAACTTAATGGGGATTTTTCCATGTAAACCAGTATAATGCAACTTAATAGGGGTTTTTACATGTAAACCAGTATAAAGGATAACAGTTTAAAGGATATCAGGAGCTTCAAATACTTCAGGAGTTTCAAAGATGTTTAAAGTATTTTAACAGTTTTTTTCAGCAAGGATTTTTCAGCTAAATTCCACATTAGATCTGTTTCGCAGTCAATCGCAATGGCTTCAGCCATTGCAACGGTTTCTAGTGTATATTGTTCATCATTTTCCTGTTGTGCACCTTTTTGTGAAGCTCTTTTGTCAACAACAGTTGTTAGTAATGTGCTATAAAAATACATTTGTTTTGATTTGATGACCAGGCTATATTAAAGAAAAAATACTATTCCTCTGACCAGCAATAATAATAGTAATTTATAGTGTGGAATCTATATGTGTTGGACTTTGGAGCTCTGTAATTACTGTATTACTGCTAAACATAATTATCTGAAGGTATTTATTCTAACCCACATTGCTACTAGTCATTAATGTGTCAATAATATCTAAGTGATGACGTCTCTGTTCTCATCCACATTGACACACATCATATTCAAAGTTCTGTCTGCCTTTGTTCATCTGGAAGGACTCGTAAATAACCTGTAACTGGGGTTACAGTAATAAGAATAATAACTGGGGTTACAGTAATAAGAATAATAACTGGGGTTACAGTAATAAGAATAATAACTGGGGTTACAGTAATAAGAATAATAACTGGGGTTACAGTAATAAGAATAATAACTGGGGTTACAGGTGCGATCGCGGCTGTGTCTGTTCTCTACAATAGTAATAATATAGTAATAATGGTAACAGGAATAACAGTAATAAGAATAATAGCCACACAGTGCTAATACGTACACAGTCAGAAGCTAGGTTTGAAAAGCAGCTCCGAGACGCAAAAGTTGAAATATAAGTTTAATAACATGTTAATACGATATTCTAGTTTTTTTCCCACAGTTTAGCATTGGGCTAATATGTGGTGTTTACGTTCGGCTCATGTTTGGGATCGCGATGATATTCAGTTTATATGAGGCGTTTGTGAGAACTAATAAAGTGTCATCACTTAACGTTCTCTCGCTGTATATGCCGTAAGACAGATGGCGGCGACTCAAAACTTTTCCATTCGCTCTAGACACGCCCCCATTTTCGTCAGGTAACGTCACGTGACCTCCTGTATGTTCGGACTGCGTTCGGACTTTGCCGAAAAACCTTTGATCTTGTTCGGATTGTGTTCGGACCTTTTGTTATGTGTTAGGACCTTGTTCGGACCTGGAGACAGTCCATTTACTGGAGGGTACGGACTATCTCAGTGCCAATGAAGTGTCACAGTCTAGTAGTAATTTCACACTCCCTGTACACGACCTTGTCATCTTGAATATCCTTGAAAAAAGAAGGAATACCAAATTATAAACAACTTACAGCGTTGAAACGTACCCGCTTTGACGTCACCAAGGGCTGTGAAGTTTTTTTGTCTCTAAGGGCGTTGTTATGGGGTTATTCCGATTTGGGGGGATCAGACAAAAAAAACAACAACTGATTTTGAAACCTTTAGTAGTTCTCTTCTAATATAAAATGGTATTAAAACTGTATTTCTAAATAAATCAAACCCGGCATAAGGTCTTTAACCATAGTTGCTTAAAAGTGTTATGAAATCTCACAATAAGATAAGATAAGAATTCATTTATTCGTCCCACAGTGGGGAAATTTTGATGTTGCAGTGCACATATAGGACAGTAATAAGAGCACACAGGGAGCACACACAATATATACAAAATAAGTAGTAGCTATGTTTCTTAGCTAACATAACTAGCTGTAGATGCTGAAAATGCTTCAATAACAGTCAAAATATATATATGTAGTAGTAGTGCAGTTATATACTATACAGTTAAATAGTGCAGGATAATAAGTAGATAAGGTAAAGTGACATTGTTCTGTGACATTCTGAAGTTGCAGTATTGCACATTGCACATGATTTAAGAATTTACTTATTTACAGATGAATGAAATTCACAGGCTCAGCAGTTCTTATTGTACAGTCTGACAGCAGCAGGAAGGAAAGACCTACGGAACCTCTCCTTCACACAGCGAGGGTGAATTAGTCTGTCACTGAAACTGCTCTCCAGAGCAGAGAGAGTGTCCTGCAGGGGGTGACAGTCATGGTCCAGCATAGATGTTAGTTTGCTCAGGACCCTCCTGTCCCCCACCTGCTGCACTGTGTCCAGGGAACAGCCCAGGACAGAGCTGGACGTCTTGATGACCTTGTCCAGCTTCTTCCTGTCCTTCTTTGTGATGCTGCTGCTCCAACAGACCACACCGTACAAGATGGCTGATGCCACCACAGAGTCATAGAAGGTCTTTAGGAGTGGCCCCTGCACTCCAAAAGACCTGAGCCTCCTCAGCAGGTAAAGCCGGCTCTGGCCCTTCTTGAAGAGGGCGTCTGTGTTATGAGTCCAGTCCAGTTTGTGAACACCCAGGTACTTGTAAGAGTCCACTCTCTCAATTCCCTTTCCCTGGATGTTCACTGGAGCTGGAGCGACAGAGTGACCACCACCATCTCCTTGGTCTTCTCCGCGTTGATGAGGAGGTGGTTCCGCTGACACCAGTCCACAAAGTCCTGAATTACTCCTCTGTACTCCGCGTCATCATCCTCGGAGCTGAGTCCGATGATGGCAGAGTCATCGGAGAACTTCTGGAGGACACAACCGTCCGTGTTGTGTCTGAATTCTGCAATGTAGAGGGTGCCTTCAACACCATCCAGCCGCGGCTTCTCAGGGACAAGCTGGAGACAGCCGGTGTGGACTACGACCTGTCCCAGTGGATCCTTGGGGTCTGTCTGTGAGGTGAAGACTCGCTCCATCACTCCACAGAGTTCGTCTGTGCAGGAGCGAAAAAGCCTGGAGCCGATGTTATCTGGTCCTGAAGCTTTCCTGGTCTTTATCCTCCTCATCTCTGACCTCACCTGAGCAGCAGTGAATGACAGGGTGGTGCGGGGGGGCTGGGTGGAGTGGGTGCTGAGTACGGAGGACGGGGGCTCAGTGGTGGGGGGGGAGTGTCTCTGGGAGGGCTGGGGGGCCGTGGGAGGAAGACTGTGGTGCCATGACAGAGGTGTGAATGATCGTAGTTGTTGCCCTTTGTTCCGCTGCCGAAGTGAGGGAGAGCGTCTGCGCAGGAAGAGGGGAAGGCTGGTGGTCAAAGCGAGCAAAGAATGTGTTTAGCTCGTTTGCCCACAGCTGGTCTCCTGTGGACTGACTGGGGGGTGTTTTGAAGCCTGCCATGGATTTGAGGCCTCTCCACACCCCCCGCACGTCCTGCCGAGCCAGTTGCTCCTCCATCTTCCTCCTGTCCTCGGGAGACAGCGCTTGAGTGAGACAAAGCCTGTTGTCGCGGAGAAATTTGCAGCCTTTGGCACACTTCCACACAGCATCAAGGATACGGCGAAGAGCAAACAGGATGATGACTGGTCTGTTGTAGGGTTTAATCCCGGGACACGGGATTCCCGGGAAATCTGATCAAAACTATTTCCCGATTCCCGGGAAATGTTATGACGGGAAACGGGAAATTAAAGTAAAAAAAAAAATCCAGTGCGCTCCTATTATAGAGCACGTTTATTGTTGTTCAAAGTTCAAACATATTTCATTTACAATCAACATGCCTACAGCTGAGAGGATGGCTCATAAATTGTGTTTTTGACAACAAATATGGATCTTAATCGCGCTAAACCACGACTTGTAATGAGGCCAGCCTCAGGGTATGGGGCGCATGTGAGCCCAGAATTTGGCTACGTCCAATTCTATCAGAAAGCCCCTTTCTTTTTTTCTATCTGCTAAGGGCAGCAACAGGTTTGGCTAACATACATATAACACATTTTAAGATCATATAAAATGCATTTAAGGTAATGTTCTGCTTCCAATGACGATAGGAATGATAAGGAAGAGAGGAGAAGGGTAAGAAGGTTGATATTAGAAATGTAATGCGCCCGAGAGCCGGCTGCAGCCAGCGAAAAAACACAGGAGTTTATGGAGGTGGCACCCGTTTTGTTTTACGCTTTAAAACTCTTTGGGCTTATTTCCAAATGGGGGATTACATATCTACGCTCAAACTATTATCTGGACTTAAACATGAAACTGGTCTGAACCGAAGTGGTCTGTGCTGTTCATTAATAACTAAGGTAAGACCCATAACACAATTGGAAATGTGCCTTTTACAAACTTTTGCATTTTGTTTGAGCAAATAATGCGGGCCATGGAAAGCATTCTGCTGTAGCCAAACTAATTGTGAATAAGCCGCTCTGTAGGTTCTGTTGATTTATATGATATATGTTCATCTGACAGGGCTGAAGTCAGTGCCTCCAAACCACACGCACGTCACTGGTCGACAAGTGGATTGCGCAGACATTTAGAATCTCATATTAGTGAAATTCCTGAAGAAAGCCCATCAACAAAACGTCTGAAAACGCTATGGCTACTTTAGCAAAGCTAGCAAGTCGCTTAGTGAAACACTAGTGGAGACGGGAGCTTTTGTTGGATTATATATTTGAGTGATATCATTTGGGCTAAAAACAACAACTACAAACAACAGCTATTTCCCGGGATTTCCCGGGAAAGGCGTCGTCTTTTCCCGGGATTTAATACGTCTCATTTTCGGGAAAAATATTAAAGCCTAGTCTGTTGGATCCATCCGTTCTCTTTGGGCCAAGACGATGAGCAATATCCACACCATCCACAAGGTAAACCTGCAAACCGGGAGCAACTTTCCCTAGGACGATGATGACTTCTTTCCTCACATCTTCATTCACATTTTCTTTGAGGCCATGTAGTTTTAGCGACCATCTCCAACTGTACCGCTTGCACTCTCCCACCGCTGTTTTAATAAGCCGGTTCTCCTCCTTCAGCTTCACAATCTCAGACTGAACATCTTTTATATTCTTCCCGTGACGGTCAACATCCATCACAGCCCGCGCCACTGTAGCTGTCAGATTTGCCATTTGTTTGGATGTATTTTCCATTGTTGCTTCAATAGCTGAAACTTTCTGAAAAGTTTCATCTTTCTTTCTGGACAGCTCCTTCGGTGACGCTAGCACATCAGAAAGGCTAACTGCCTCGTTCTTGGCGCCATCCCTGTTACTATCACATTTTTTCCGTTTGTGGATAGGCTTCTCAGCTGCGTTAACAGTTGTATTCTCGTTGACAGTTACAGCACCCTGAGCCTTGTTCTCACTAGTTTCCATTTCTTGTGTGGATATCTCCCCCGTTGACTTCTGTACTTCACAATTTCTTTCCATTTTGCCGTCTTAGTTGAGGTTAAAAACTCGCCGGGAAATATAACAGCTAGCTTCTTGCCTTTATCCCGCGCCTCAATTAAAATGCCATTTTTCCTCACCTTAAGTGAAACTTCAGACCAAAAAGTGTTCCAACAGGGTTTCGTCACTCAAGCTTTCGGTAGTATCAGGTCACAGTCCCATTTGGTTGTCTTTTTTGCAAATTCTCAATTTAAAGACAGGGAGCAACGCTGTCATCAGGTCAAGCGGCGCCCCCCTCTCAGAGTGCGTAATACGTCCTAATGCGCAACGTGGCGTGAATACGTCATGGAAAGGAAGCGCAGTGATTGGCTAACTTATATGTAGCTATAAGGAATGGGGAGACAATATTTTTTTTTAAAGCTGGGCACAGGCACACAGGTTTTATCACCTGGGTTACATACTTTTTATTCATACAATGCTACATAACATATCGATATATGATGTCCTATGTAGTTAAATAAAATGGATAGCCGCTATATTATATTATTAACATACAGAACAATCAATTATTGATTATATGTATTGTAATAATATAAAAAATCTTACCTTTGTAAGAAATTGCCTGCCTTAAACACAATTGCAAGTGTAAGTTAATTTTATGCTACTTTTGGGGCTTCACGGTCCGTGTACTTTTGCGTTCAATGCATTTTCTCTTTTTAAAGGGAAATGGAAAATCGAAAAAAGGCTATTTTGCATTTTCAGGCACACAGCAATATACAAAAATGACCATTTTGGTTTTTTCATTGCTTATAAGAAATATATATATTATGACAACCGGATTTGGGAACTAGAAAATGCAATAATTAACCTTTTTTTTATCATGTATTGAATACATTTCGGCGTCAATCGATTACCCGGAAGTGAAACAAGTTTGTTTGCTTCAGCCCTGTTCGGTCTATTTTAGTATAATTTAATACGCGTATGAACTCCTGTATTTGTCCAAACACAGACGTCCTGTGATAATACTTATCCCGTGAGAATCTGCATGTCAGTGATTGTGATCGCTATAGCTGCTTTCTCTTTACTTTCTGCGTTGTTTTTGTCAATGAGCAGAGGACACAGCTGCAGAGTCGCGGCTGCTGCTGTCTCTGTGAGGTCTATGGAGAAGTGTAGAGCACAGTGTAATGCATTCACTGACACCAAATGATCAGACTGATGGGTTGCATTTGTATGTTTACTTTGCACTCTGTGGTAATACAGTACAGACGTGTTGTCTATGGTTGCTGCAGCCGTTACTATTTGTCGGCCCGCACGTATCTTAGCAGAGTATGTGGTTCACGAGTAGTCCATAGAAACTATTATTAAACATTACAGACATTATGGGCCAGAGAACTGTAGAGCAGTTTGTCCTCATGTTCGTCCTCTCTGTGGCTGCTGTGGTCCATAGACTGTATCAACTATGGTCAGACGCGACTCTCTGAACTGCGTGAAGCGGAGAGACCTGCACACGTGCGGTCGTTATGTGAGATGTCAGTGAAAATAGTATTTTACAGATATTGCTTATCCCGTGTGAATGCACTGCAAAATCTCAGACGCCCTCCACAATTATCACACATCATCAGGGGTCCACAGGTAATACTTATCCCGTGGAGCTAAACAAACTTGTTTCACTTCCGGGTAATCAATGGACAACAGGTTGTGCACCGCTCCACAGGAAAGTTCTCCCCATCTACAATTGATTTGTGCATCTGCGGGTGGCTCCTTTATGCTGTTACTTACGGTAACGGTCATTATAAATAATATAAATGAGTTTTGCGACTACTTTCACTGCACACTTGTTCACTGTGATGCCCTCTACTACTGTGCAAAGTAACATTCACTTGTACTGTAGAAATTACAAGAAAATTGGGGTAAAAATTTGCAATATTGATCCACAATGCAATCTCTAAAATTCATCATCACAGTAAACAAGTGTGCAGTGAAAGTAGTTGCAAAACGTTTGCATTTTGGTTGCGGCTGTGAACACAGCTGCGGAGTCACGGCTGCTGCTGTCTCTGTGAGGTCTATAGAGAAGCGTAGAGCACAATGTAATGTGTTCACTGACACAAAATGATCAGACCGATGGGTTGCATTTGTACGTTTACTTTGCGCTCTGTCCTAAACTTACAGACGTGTTGCTGCAGACGTTACTATTTGTCGGCTCGCACTTATCTTAGCAGAGTAAGTGGAACGTTCACGAGTAGTCCATACAAACTATTATTAAATATTACAGACTTCCGGGTAATCGATTGACGCCGAAATACATAATAAAAAAAGGTGAATTATTGCATTTTCCTGTTCCCAAATCCGGTTATTATAGTATATATGTCTTATAAGCAAAGAAAAAAACCAAAATGATCATTTTTGTATATTGCTTTGTGCCTGAAAATGCAAAATATCCCAGTGTGGGGAAAATATATAAATACAGACAGAAAATAATAAAGCTTTATTATTTATTTTGAACCAAAAACGTTGTATGATAATAATATGTATTTATTAAATCTAATTTTTATCTTAATACATATTTGCCAGTTGTGATATTTATTTATTTATTATTTCGACATGTTATATGCTGCTCTGTTTTACTTTATTATACACATTGTCACGTGTTTACGCATACATTATCCAACGTGTGTGTCCAAAATGCAAAAAATTAATTGATTAGTTGATTTGATTTTGACATTTCAAAACACAGCTCGGTAATATTTTCCTCCACACTGTATATATAATACAACAGGTTATAGTTGCTGGATAAGCAATTTTTTGAGAGTTCTCTTAATTTTAAGAATAAAGAGAGGTTTAAAGTATATTTGAATCCAGGGCTTTGTGAAATATACGCTCTAATAATCTTGGATGAACTGCGTTGGAGGAAAACAAACGAATCGTACGCTACGTCAGTGGGACACGTGCTCCACGTCGTCATGGATACAGGCCACAAACAGGAGAAAAATTATCAAACCCTCCGCGGTGTCAGGTGAGGGGAGACGTGTTTTAAATACATTTTTAATCCACTTTGAATCCTGCCGTGAACTGCGTGAGTCCCGTGGCTGTTAAATATAATAACCAAATTGTGCAGATAAGGTAAGCATGTGTTTGTTGTGCTTTCAAGTTGGTGCTAAAATCACGAGTGCTGCTTGCTAACGCGTATGTGTATCCTGAGTCGGACACTTCGGGCTTAAAACATGCACCGGTTACCCACTTCAACGGGCTATAAAAACACAAACTTAACTATTTTGCGAACGTTACTAGCATAAAACGGAAGCTAAAAGTCTTAGCTTTCGAACAATATATATGACTAATACGTTATTTAACTGTGGCTTTCTATATGCTGTTGAAAAGACCGCGGTGAAAGTTGGATATCCGACAGACATACAACAGTCTTTCCCTCTCGGTAAACCTCTCATTCGCTGTGGGTGCAGTGCGACTCAAAAGCCACCGCAACATTTAAGTGCACCCATACTACAGCCAGTACGGTAAACACACGGACACATGTACGCTGGTATTTTATTATTGAGTGTTTGGTTTTAAGGTGACATTTCAAATCTGTCCAGGGACAACAGATAAAAATAGCCTTGTGGCTAATTCTTTAGCTAATGTTCATGAATGTACACTGACCTTGTCAAATAAACAAATACATAATAGAAGAAGGCTGCAGTGTGTATAAACTTCCCTTTTTCCAAATAAACTTACTGTGTCTCAAGCAGCGACTGTGTTGACATGATCCAAGATTAATTTGGAGTAAATAATTCACATGACTTAGAAGCTATTGAGCTAAAATGCTAATATTTACATATTAAAATTATTAAAAAAAAACTTAAAACATTTAAATGACAAAAGAAGAGATGTACCCCCTGCAGCTAGTGGAGGACTATGATCCTAAACTGATTTGGAGTCAATAGATCACATGACCTGGAAGCTATTGAGCTAACATGCTAATATTTACATATAAAAATTAATTAAAAATACTTAAAACATTTAAATGATAAAAAGAGGTGTACCTCTTGCAGCTAGTGGAGGACTATGATCCTGACCTGATTTGGAGTCAATAGATCGCATGACTTAAAAGCTATTGAGCTAAAATGCTAATATTTACATATAAAAATTAGTTAAAAATACTTAAAAAACTTAAATGATAAAATAAGAGGTGTACCTCCTGCAGCTAGTGGAGGACTATGATCCTAAACTGATTAGGAGTCAATAGATCTCATGACCTGGAAGCTATTGAGCTAAAATGCTAATATTTACATACAAAAATGTATTAAAAATACTTCAAACATCTAAATGATAAAAAAGAGGTGTACCTCTTGCAGCTAGTGTTCCCCTTAAAAAAAAATAAAAAAAAAAAAATATAACAAAATTAAAAAAAACAAATTTCCATTAACCATTTTACCCACCTTATCCATGACGCCGAAATACATAATAAAAAAAAGGTGAATTATTGCATTTTCCTGTTCCCAAATCCGGTTATTATAGTATATATGTCTTATAAGCAAAGAAAAAAACCAAAATGATCATTTTTGTATATTGCTTTGTGCCTGAAAATGCAAAATATCCCAGTGTGGGGAAAATATATAAATACAGACAGAAAATAATAAAGCTTTATTATTTATTTTGAACCAAAAACGTTGTATGATAATAATATGTATTTATTAAATCTAATTTTTATCTTAATACATATTTGCCAGTTGTGATATTTATTTATTTATTATTTCGACATGTTATATGCTGCTCTGTTTTACTTTATTATACACATTGTCACGTGTTTACGCATACATTATCCAACGTGTGTGTCCAAAATGGCAAAAAATTAATTGATTAGTTGATTTGATTTTGACATTTCAAAACACAGCTCGGTAATATTTTCCTCCACACTGTATATATAATACAACAGGTTATAGTTGCTGGATAAGCAATTTTTTGAGAGTTCTCTTAATTTTAAGAATAAAGAGAGGTTTAAAGTATATTTGAATCCAGGGCTTTGTGAAATATACGCTCTAATAATCTTGGATGAACTGCGTTGGAGGAAAACAAACGAATCGTACGCTACGTCAGTGGGACACGTGCTCCACGTCGTCATGGATACAGGCCACAAACAGGAGAAAAATTATCAAACCCTCCGCGGTGTCAGGTGAGGGGAGACGTGTTTTAAATACATTTTTAATCCACTTTGAATCCTGCCGTGAACTGCGTGAGTCCCGTGGCTGTTAAATATAATAACCAAATTGTGCAGATAAGGTAAGCATGTGTTTGTTGTGCTTTCAAGTTGGTGCTAAAATCACGAGTGCTGCTTGCTAACGCGTATGTGTATCCTGAGTCGGACACTTCGGGCTTAAAACATGCACCGGTTACCCACTTCAACGGGCTATAAAAACACAAACTTAACTATTTTGCGAACGTTACTAGCATAAAACGGAAGCTAAAAGTCTTAGCTTTCGAACAATATATATGACTAATACGTTATTTAACTGTGGCTTTCTATATGCTGTTGAAAAGACCGCGGTGAAAGTTGGATATCCGACAGACATACAACAGTCTTTCCCTCTCGGTAAACCTCTCATTCGCTGTGGGTGCAGTGCGACTCAAAAGCCACCGCAACATTTAAGTGCACCCATACTACAGCCAGTACGGTAAACACACGGACACATGTACGCTGGTATTTTATTATTGAGTGTTTGGTTTTAAGGTGACATTTCAAATCTGTCCAGGGACAACAGATAAAAAAAGCCTTGTGGCTAATTCTTTAGCTAATGTTCATGAATGTACACTGTCCTTGTCAAATAAACAAATAAATAATAGAAGAAGGCTGCAGTGTGTATAAACTTCCCTTTTTCCAAATAAACTTACTGTGTCTCAAGCAGCGACTGTGTTGACATGATCCAAGATTAATTTGGAGTAAATAATTCACATGACTTAGAAGCTATTGAGCTAAAATGCTAATATTTACATATTAAAATTATTAAAAAAAAACTTAAAACATTTAAATGACAAAAGAAGAGATGTACCCCCTGCAGCTAGTGGAGGACTATGATCCTAAACTGATTTGGAGTCAATAGATCACATGACCTGGAAGCTATTGAGCTAAATGCTAATATTTACATATAAAAATTAATTAAAAATACTTAAAACATTTAAATGATAAAAAAGAGGTGTACCTCTTGCAGCTAGTGGAGGACTATGATCCTGACCTGATTTGGAGTCAATAGATCGCATGACTTAAAAGCTATTGAGCTAAAATGCTAATATTTACATATAAAAATTAGTTAAAAATACTTAAAAAACTTAAATGATAAAATAAGAGGTGTACCTCCTGCAGCTAGTGGAGGACTATGATCCTAAACTGATTAGGAGTCAATAGATCTCATGACCTGGAAGCTATTGAGCTAAAATGCTAATATTTACATACAAAAATGTATTAAAAATACTTCAAACATCTAAATGATAAAAAAGAGGTGTACCTCTTGCAGCTAGTGTTTTTTTTACATTTAAATTTCTACCCACCTATCCATCCATTTTCTTCCGCTTCATCCGTTGCCAGGTCACGGGGGCAGCAGTCTAAGCAGAGACGCCTAGACTTCCCTATCCACACAAACTTCCTCCAGCTCATCCGGGGGAACCCCAAGGCATTCTCATGCTAGCTGGGAGACATTGTCCCTCCAGCGTGTCCTGGGTCTTCCCCGGGTTCTCCTCCCAGTGGGATGTGCCCGAAACAGGCATCCAAGAGGCATCCTGAACAGATGCTCGAGCCACCTCAACTGGTTCCTCTCGACGTGGAGAAGCAGCGACTCTCCTTTGAGCTCCTCACCCTATCTCTAAGGGAGCGCCCAGCCACTCTACGGAGGAAACTCATTTCGACCGCTTGTATCCGTGTCATTACAGTTTTCAGTCATTACCCAAAGGTCATGACCATAGGTGAGGGAGGGAACAAAGATTGACTGATAAATCGAGAGCTACACGGTGTTGGCAAAGAACTGCTTCCCCCTCCTGAGACGCCGGACGGTTTGCCAGTATCTCTTTGAGGCCGACCAATTGTCATGCGCCATGGACTCTCCAAACTCTTCCCAGTCCCTGGTTTTTGCCTCTGAAACAGCCTGGACGCTTGGCCTGCCGGTACTGGACAGCTGCCTCAGGAGTACCACAAACCATCATGGCTCGATAGGACTCCTTCTTCAGCCTCACGGCATCCCTTACTGCCGGTGTCCACCACCGGGTTCGGGGGTTGCTGCCAGGACCAGCACCAGAGACCTTGTGACCACGAGCTACGAGTCGCCGCATCCGCGATAGAGGAAGAGAACATGGTCCACTCAGACTCGATGTCCCCCTCCTCCGCAGGGACCTTGGAGAAGCTCTCCCGGAGGTGTGAGTTGAAAGTCCGTCTGACGTTCCCAGCAGACCCTCACTACACGCTTTGGTCTGCCAGGTCTGACCGGCTTCCTCCCCTGCCAGCGGATCCAACTGACAACCAGGTGGTGATCGGTTGACAGCTCCGCCCCTCTCTTTACCGAGACACGTGGCCGAAGGTCAGATTAAAAAACAACAAAGTCGATCATCGACCTCCGGCCTAGGGTGTCCTGGTGCCACGTGCACTGGTGGACACCCTTGTGCTTGAACATGGTGTTCGTGATGGACAAACTGTGGCTAGCACAGAAGTCCAACAACTGAACAGGTCAGGATCATAGTCCTCCACTAGCTGCAGGAGGTAGACCTCTTCTTTTATCAATTAAGTTGTTTAAGTATTTTAAATTAATTTGAATATGTAAATATTAGCATTTTAGCTCAATAGCTTTTAAGTCATGTGATCTATTGACTCCAAATCAGTTTAGGATCATAGTCCTCCACTAGCTGCAGGAGGTACACCTCTTCTCTTATCATTTAAGTTGTTTAAAGACCTTATGCTGGGTTTGATTTATTTAGAAATACAGTTTTAATACCATTTTATATTAGAAGAGAACTACTAAAGGTTTCAAAATCAGTGGTTGTTTTTTTTGTCTGATCCCCCCAAATCGAAATAACCCCATAGCAACGCCCTTAGAGACGAAAAAACTTCACAGCCCTTGGTGACTTCAGAGTGGGTACGTTTCAACGCTGTAAGTTGTTTACAATTTGGTATTCGTTCTTTTTTCGCGGATATTCAAGATGACAAGGCCGTGTACAGCGAGTCTAAAGTTTCTACTAGATTGTACTTGTGCGTCGGTGCTGAGATAGTCCAGTGGTTGTGTCGATGCACTGCCAATCCAAATACTGGGGTTCAATTCCCATCTCAGACATATTTTCACTCTCAAAACGGCAATTTATGTGTAGTGAGCAATTGTCACCTGTAGAGTGCAGTATTGTGTTGGGCATCAGTGGAGAGAAGAGAGAAAAGGCAGTCCTGTGGCATAGATCCATGGTTTTCAATGTGTTACGGGTCCGGTCTAGGGGGCAGACCCGCACAAAAGAATACTCCTGAATAAACAGGACAAATGAAAGAGACGACAGCGTGAGCATCCGTTCAGTGCAGCCTCGCTTCATGTTATTTAATAACAAAAATATTCAATTACAATTTACATGTTCAATTTGTGTACTATCTATCAATTATGTCTCTAATCTAATTTATTCCAATTCTAAAATCATGTTACTTCAATATCTGGTCTCTTACAATGTGGTCACTTATCTTACGCACATTTAACTACATACCAATATTGCATATTAACTAAAATATGTTCTTCTGTATACATTTATACAATAACCAAGTCTATTATGTTACTTGAAAAACTAGCTAAACGGATCTAATATATGGTTGTAAGTCTGGTCTGCTCTAAAACATATTTTACATTTTCTTAATAAACTTTACACACAATAAACAAACTAGAAAAACGGTTCCGGAGCATAAACAAAGTCTCAAAAGTTACTACATGCTTACTACGCACGAGTCCATGTTACAAGGGTGGCGCCGCCATTACAAAACCACATGTTCCCTCCTAGTGAACTGCTAAACTCTAAAACAGTGGTCTAACGTGGTGTAAACCTCTAGTAAGTAAGTAGTAAGTAATCTTTATTTATATACCGCCTTTTCACTGCAGATCTGAGTCTCAAAGCGGTTTACAATTGTTAATTTTGGGCATTTATCTCTCACTCCACACAGAGATGGGAGCGGGGTCGCCGGTACAGGAGGCGCATGCCAGACATGCCTATTGGACATATTTTTAGTGGTAGGGGAAACCGGAGTACCCGGAGGAAACCTACGCAGACACGGGGAGAACATGCAAACTCCACTCAGAAAGGCCCTGGTCCGACCGGGATTCGAACCCAGGACCTTCTTGCTGAGAGGCGAGAGTGCTATCCACTCAGCCACCGTGCCGCTCTAAACACACACTGACAAAATGGCAATCTACTACCAAAACAATATACAGTCATCTTGTATGTACTTTTCAATGTGTTTTACATTATATTACCTGAATAAACAGGACAAATGAAAGAGACGACAGCGTGAGCATCCGTTCAGTGCAGCCTCGCTTCATGTTATAAAATGGAGCGGACCAAAGACTCTCCAAGATGGGCCCTGGTGGAAAGTCCCGCTACTACTCACGACACTGCCCCCTGGTGGCGCACCCGCAAATGTGAAAATTACTTCTAAACAAACAAAAACACATTACTACACTAATAAAGGAGCTCCTTTTGAGTTAAAATAAAGAATATATTAAACTAAAACACCATAAAATGTGACTGCACATTTTGTGTGCGTCACACGCTCCCTGACAACAGAAAATGGCTCCGGACATTTACAAAAACAAAAAATGGTGAAACCATTACTTTTATCTGTCATTGTCCTTACTTTTACTAATAAGCAGGCATCTGATGAACTGGAGCCGACAAAGGATATATTCCTGGATATGCATGCTGCTGAGGAACAAGTCTGTATGGCGTTGGTGCACAGTATACCACTGAGTTAGAGTCATATGATGTTGGTGCACAATATATCACTGAGTTAGGGTCCATTCCCCAGAAAGGCACCGCTGGTTGCAAGAAGGCTTCGACTGCATGGACAGCTGGTGGCGGCTGGAACTGGAATGTTGGCTGGCCCAGGGAATTGTAGGTGAACATCTGCGGTGGCCTGCGGGCACGAGTGGACCTCCGGACCTCGGTCCTCTTCTCCCTCATTGGCGTCTGCAGGTTGAAGTGGAGCTGCTGGTTCGTCGTTGTCCACAGGGTCTGTTTCCCTCTGTACCTCCTCCGCAGGACCTTCAATGTTCTCATTTTCAGACTGGTCTGCATCTGGCTCTGGTGGAACGGTGTTCCCAAGTGGTCTGTTTTGGATAGTCTGGTTATGCTCTGTTTGTCTTAAATCTTTTACAGCAGTTAATTGTCTGGACTGTACTTGTACTCGAGTATTTTCTCCTTGTGGCCCAACAGGTGGAGCCCTTGTGACATGTTGGGGAATCCTCAGCCAGTAGTGAGCTGGTTCATCTTCTGAGTCTGAGGATGAGTTACTTCGAATGTCACTGAGTCTCTGTTCCTGTTGTGATTGTCCCTTGTTACTTGTTTGATAGGACTGTCTATGTTTCACAGGTGAGACACTGGGAGGTAGTTCTACAGGCAAATCATTGACTAAAAGAAGGAGATTGCGATGGAGTGTTCTGACCTTATTGCTTCCATTCTCAGGCGTCACCTTGTAAACCGGACCATCTGCCATTCTGTCCTTCACTACATAGATGTTATTCTCCCAGTATGATCTCAATTTACCCGGTCCTCCTCTCTCTCCCAAGTTGCGAACTAACACTCGGTCACCTGGTTCAAGGACAGTCCCTCTGGTGTGTTTGTCATAGGATTTCTTTCCTTTTGCACTTGATTGCTGGCTATTCTCAGAAGCAATCCTGTAGGCCTCCTTCATCCTTGCTGCCCACTTCTCTGCATAACCTCTAGGAGTGGTGGGATCTTGGTCAGGGTTGAGATTGAAGATGAGGTCCACAGGCAGTCTGGGTTGCCTGCCAAACATTAAGTAGAATGGAGACATACCTGTGGCCTCGTGTCTAGTGCAGTTATAGGCATGTACTGCGTGCGCCAGATGATCTCTCCATCTCTCCTTCTCTTTCTCTCCTAGGGTCCTCAGCATCTGGAGAAGTGTACGGTTAAATCTCTCTGCTGGATTACTCTGGGGGTGATAGGGGGTTGTACGTGAATGTCCAACTTTACTCAAATGCTGTAGGGTTTTAAAGAGGTCATTTTCAAATTCTCTCCCCTGGTCATGATGCAGCTTGTGCGGATAGCCAAACTTAGGGATGAAATCTTCAAAAAGTCTCTCTGCGGCTGTCTTTCCGGATTTGTTTTTAGTAGCATAAGCCTGAGCGTACCTGGTGAAGTGGTCAACAGCTACAAGGATATACTGATAACCGCCTTTACTAGGTTCTAAATGTAAATAGTCAATGGAGACAAGCTCTAGTGGCTGACTTGTGGTGATGCTCCCCATGGGTGCTCTTATGTGTGACACTGGCTTTTTGCTCTTAATGCAGGGGCTTTTTCTTGTAACGTATGTCTCTACATCTCTTTTCATGTAGGGCCAATAAAAGCGGTCCCTGATTAAAGTCATTGTCTTTTCAGTGCCCACATGACTCATGTCGTTATGCAGAAGCTTCAACGCTGTCTCATGGTATAGTTTTGGAAGGACAAGTTGTTGCCTCAGATTTGTTTTTCTGAAGAGCAAACTGTCTTGGAGATACAATCTGTCCCACTCATAAAGCAGTTTTCTGGCCGGACCACTAACACTAGTTCTAATGTCAGTAGTCAGCATTTGAACAGTCTCTTGGAGTTTGACAACCTGGCCTATAACAGAGTCATTTTGCTGGGCTTTTACCATCTCAGCATGGCTAATGGCTGGCAACAAGTCACGTGTCTGGTCGTTCTGAGCAATGTCCATGGCTGCTATATAAGCAACGTCCTTTGACTCTGCAGCATGACAGCCCTCCCAAATGCTCTGGATAGTGTCTCTAGACAGTTCTTTGGTGCACGTGTCTACATAGCTGGCTATGTCTAATGGCAGTCTTGATAGTGTGTCTGCATCTACATTGACTCTTCCTGGCCTATATTTGATCTCAAATCGGAAATCGGCAAGCTCACCAACCCAGCGATGGCCAACGGCGTTAAGCTTTGCTGTGCTCATCACGTAGGTTAACGGATTATTGTCTGTGTAGACTGTAAAATGTGGTGCATAGTAAAGATAGTCTCGAAATTTCTCACTGACGGCCCACTTTAAAGCCAGAAATTCTAATTTACTTGAATGGAGGTGATAATTTCGTTCAGTAGGTGTTAATGTTCTTGACCCGTAGGCGATGACCCGTAGCTTACCACCTTGGCGCTGATAAAGGACGGCGCCAAGCCCCCGCTCCGAGGCGTCAGTGTGCAGCACGAAGGGCAGGTTGAAGTCGGGGTAGGCGAGTACAGGTGGACTGGAGAGGGTGGCGATGAGCTGGTGCAGCGCCCTTTGGTGTTCTTCAGTCCAGCGGATGGGTGTCTTTGACGGCATCTGCATACGCTTTGACTTTGATGTTTTCTTTGACTGGTGAGGTGTAGTGGTACAATCAGGGCCTTTAGCTACTAACAGTTCATACATTGGCCTGGCAATCTTTGAAAAATCTTGAATATATGTGCGGTAGTAGCTAAGAAAACCAAGTAGTTTACGAACCTCACCAACAGTGCTTGGACATTTGTCTCTGAGAGCTTCAATGGCCTCCAAGTCTTTCGGGTCAATACGGACGCCATCAGCAGAGACGAGACGCCCCACATAGCGGACCTCAGCCTTAAAAAGTTCACATTTGGTCGGCCTAAGTTTCACGCCATGTTCCTGGAGTGCTCTCAGGACACGTCTGAGTCCCTCTACATGTTCCTCAAATGTCTTAGCGTAGCAGAGAATATCATCCAAATATGGGATGCAACATTCATCCCTCAATGAACTCAGCATCTCCTCCATGCTCCTCTGAAAAGTGGCGGGCGCGTTGGACAGCCCAAAAGGGATGCGGACCCACTCGTACAATCCCCATGGGGTGATGAATGCTGTCATGTGCCGTGATCCCTCTGCCACATAGCCCTGATGGTAGGCTTTCCCCTGATCTAAAATCGAGAACCAGCTATATCCCCCCAGTGTGTCGATGAGATCTTGAATGCGGGGCAGGGGGTGTCTGTCAGGGACTGTCTTTTGATTCAGGAGTCTATAGTCGATGCAAAGACGGAGGGTGCCGTCTTTCTTACGCACGCACACCACTGGAGATGCATAAGGAGACTTAGACTTGACTATCCACTGTTTAGCCAGAAGATCTTGGATGTATTCTTTAACCTCCCTGAATAGTGGTTTGGGAATGGCAGAGTACGTTCTCTGTACGGAAGTGTCATCTTTCAGTGTTATGTTCATTTGAAGACTAGGAATGCACCCAATGTCATGTTCATCTCGGGCAAATGCATTTGATTCTTCATACAGCATTTGTCTCACTAGTGTCTGTTGTTCTTCGCTTAAATGACTCACATCAACTGGAGGATGCCACCGCTGGGGAGTGGCCTCACTCAGTGAATGTTCTTTTTCACTGTAATCATGTGTACTTGGGTCATTTAAAAAAGGAGTGTCTGTTTCTATGATTTTGTCTATAGATTGAATGCTCCCTAGTGATGTCAACTTACTTAACATAATGTCACTCTGTGTGTGATTACCTACTGGGATTTCAACATAGGATCGTTTGCCTTTGTGTACCTCCACCAGTCCATCACCAATATCAAGCTGTTGCAGCTTTATGTCAGGGTCGGTGACTTCAAAAAGAGCAACAGGAGCATTGAAATCAGAGGACAGATGGCACCTCACATGAGTGACTTGACCAGGGCGTATGACTGCACCTTGGCGTCCCACTCTGACTCTGGCTTGTTCAGATTTAATTTCACGGGTCTGGATGAAGTTCACAATAGTCTCAGCCTGATATGCTTGAATCTGCATAGCGTCCTTTAGTAGCTTAGTGAGAACTATTGCGGCCTCTTTTTCATCAGAGTGTCCCAAGATGAGTTCTTGAATGACGTTGAATCCCAATATTGGACGGGGAATACAGACAGTACTGACCAGGAATGGGACTCTGATAGTGAGATCTGGATTGTCATTGTCAGGCAAGTTAAACAACAGTTCGATCCATCCATCATAGGGGACGGACTCACCATTTACTGCTTTCACATGGAGCGGCTTGTCTCCTAGTAACTCGCTGAGTGGACGAATCTTTTGTTGTGGGGCAAAAGTCTTTCTCCAAACTCGATCAACAATGCTGACCTGTGCACCGGTGTCCATGAGCACAGAGAGAGCATAGCCATTTAGATTGCACTTTAGGAGACATTTTTGTCCTAAGATCTTTGCTACTCTTTGTGATGCAGACATGACATCAGCGGAGTGACAGGCCGCATCGCTAGTGGAGTGAGGGTCGCTTCCATTGAGTTCTGTTGGTGAGTGTTGCTGCGCCCTTGATTTGTAATCTCTGTTTCTTTTCAAACAACCTAGTGCACGGTGTCCTTCCTCGCCACATTTAAAACAGTGGTTGCAGTTGGTCCTGCGGTGAGCAACACAATCAGGACAACCAAACTTGCTCTTTTGTTGCCTGCGAGGTGAATTGGGGCAGCGACATGAGCCTTGTGAACCTGATGTACTCTGATTTGGTTTATATGGCTCTTTGGGTCTGGTTTGGAAAGAACCAATTGCATCTGTCAGTGTTTGGACTTGGGCACTGAGTTGTCGAATTAGTTCATCTTTGGCATTTGACTCAGGACTGGGTTTCACCTTCACACTGGGCTCAACATCACTACTGAGTGCGGAAGCGGTCTTGGGACGGGTGAGACGGCCTAAACGTCGTTTGCGTTCACTCTCCTCGTTTGTAGTTTTTGTCATTTGTTTTAAGAGCAAATCATCAGTCACTGTTGAATCAGAAAGGAAATGCTTTAGCTCTCGTCTACTGTCCTCATGTCTCTCATTTAAACCTTGATATATGGTGTGCAAGAACACATTTTGGATTGTTTGAGGTTCATATCTGATATCACAATCTGACTGTTTTGATATGAATATCAACTTCTGCTTCAGTCCCATCATACGGTAGAGAAACTGTTGTGGGGTTTCATGTTCGTTTTGTTTTGCGGTTATGAGTCCTTGGAACAGTTCAGTTGTGCTTTTCTCTCCCAGATGTGACTGTAAAAAGCTTTTGAACTCGGCGACAGACATCTCCTCTTTGCTGGTGAGCATTTCTTTGAAAATGCCTGGCTTGATGATACGGAGGACGGCTTGAACCACTTCATTTTCGGTGTGATTTTCTTTCACTCCTCTGTCCATTTGCTTGCTAATGCTGCTGTAGCTTATGTCAGAAGCATTATCACCTATCTGCCCACCCTGGATCTTAAACTCTCTCCTCTGTAGTAGTGGCAGATCTTTAAGAGCTATCAGGCTTTCGGAGCGGTGAGGGGAGAACTTGGTCTGAGACTGGCTATCTTCACCTACAGTGACTTGGACTGGAGATGTGTCATTCATGTTTAACTTTTTAGTTAGCGATTCATAACCAGAGAGAAGCTTGGCCAACTGTGATTCAATGCGGTCACTTTGAGGGGTCTGGTTGCTATAACCTTGTGCACTGTCAGTTAGTGGAGCGCCCATAACTGCTGGGGTAGGATTAGGGGATTCATCAGCCGCCTCTACAACTATGCAGTGACTCCCTTTAATCTCCTCAATCTTGTCCTTAAGGTATAATAACATAGACACCCCCTCATCTTCTAACTCCAGCAAGCTTCTGCTGTTCATGTAACTGACTACAAAGTCAATACAACTCTCCTCATCTGAGTAATCTACTTGACCTGGATCCCCGTCTCCGGTCTGAAGTATTTCGTTTATTAGTTTTGATAAGTCATCATTTGAGAGGTGAAACAGTTCCTTTTTCACGGCCCACACCAGCTTCTTGCGTTCGCCATTCTCCATTGTTGCTGATAACTTAAGGCCTTGGTCCTGCTGCTCCGGCGTTGACCCTTTTCCTTTAGTTAATTAACACATGGATGTAGGCGCTGGTCCACGTGTTCAGGACTGGATCGACGACCTCCGATGGCTGATGATGTCATCGATCCCGGACGAGCCCCCAAGTTTCTGTTACGGGTCCGGTCTAGGGGGCAGACCCGCACAGAAGAATACTCCTGAATAAACAGGACAAATGAAAGAGACGACAGCGTGAGCATCCGTTCAGTGCAGCCTCGCTTCATGTTATTTAATAACAAAAATATTCAATTACAATTTACATGTTCAATTTGTGTACTATCTATCAATTATGTCTCTAATCTAATTTATTCCAATTCTAAAATCATGTTACTTCAATATCTGGTCTCTTACAATGGTGGTCACTTATCTTACGCACATTTAACTACATACCAATATTGCATATTAACTAAAATATGTTCTTCTGTATACATTTATACAATAACCAAGTCCATTTATGTTACTTGAAAAACTAGCTAAACGGATCTAATATATGGTTGTAAGTCTGGTCTGCTCTAAAACATATTTCACATTTTCTTAATAAACTTTACACACAATAAACAAACTAGAAAAACGGTTCCTGAGCATAAACAAAGTCTCAAAAGTTACTACATGCTTACTACGCACGAGTCCATGTTACAAGGGTGGCGCCGCCATTACAAAACCACATGTTCCCTCCTAGTGAACTGCTAAACTCTAAAACAGTGGTCTAACGTGGTGTAAACCTCTAAACACACACTGACAAAATGGCAATCTACTACCAAAACAATATACAGTCATCTTGTATGTACTTTTCAATGTGTTTTACATTATATTACCTGAATAAACAGGACAAATGAAAGAGACGACAGCGTGAGCATCCGTTCAGTGCAGCCTCGCTTCATGTTATAAAATGGAGCGGACCAAAGACTCTCCAAGATGGGCCCTGGTGGAAAGTCCCGCTACTACTCACGACACTGCCCCCTGGTGGCGCACCCGCAAATGTGAAAATTACTTCTAAACAAACAAAAACACATTACTACACTAATAAAGGAGCTCCTTTTGAGTTAAAATAAAGAATATATTAAACTAAAACACCATAAAATGTGACTGCACATTTTGTGTGCGTCACAAATGCATGGGCGTTACCCGCTATGACGTCACACACAGGTTAGAGCATAGACAACTTAAATTCATGAAAAACACGTTCTTTTTATAAAATATAGGATTTTTATTGCCGGAATGTATTTGAGATCGACATTGTCATGCAATTTTGATATCCACAATTTTTTTTTTTAAACCCGATATAAGGTCTTTAAGTATTTTTAATTAATTTTAATATGTAAATATTAGCATTTTTGCTCAATAGCTTCTAAGTCATGTGATCTATTGACTCCAAATCAGTTTAGGATCAAAGTCCTCCACTAGCTGCAGGAGGTACACCTCTTCTTTTATCATTTAAGTTTTTTAAGTATTTTTAACAAGGGATGTTACGACAGCAAGTTGTAATCTAGTCAGGAGAAACAGAGACCTCCAATCAGCAGCTGCCACAGTGCCAGCAGAGATAGTCAAAACATGAAGTGGAAAAGTATAGGCTTCTGCACATTGGTAGAATGATGAGTTTAACCTTAACAAAAGTTGCTTCAAAGTGATATGAAATCTCACATTCCCCCCTCTGGTCATACATTCACGTGTGACCATCAGGATCGATAAACAGCAACATAACATCATCAACTCAATACTTAAACTCGGTACTTCAAAAAACTCAGAACTCGGAATACTTCAAAAACTCATAAACCATGTTCAGATCTTTCATAAATCTTGTCAACAATCTTCAGTAAAATACCAAACTTCAGAGTGGTTCTCAGATATTGCTTTGAAAACAGTCTCTCCCACTTCTCCGTTTTGATTTCTTCAGGCTGCATTTGTTGTGTCAAGTCATGAATTCTTCTGTGACGTGTCTTTCAATCACAGGTTCAGCTTTAGTGTCCAGATTCAGCAATCCAATTCAGTACAAATTTTGTCCAAATTCAGATATCCAATTGTTCCAAATTGTTCCAAATTGTGTAATCCAATTGTTCCAAATGATGTCCATGCAAAAGAGGACGATGGTGTTGTCCATGTCTCAGCTGCTCACAGCAGGCCTGATTGGAATCAGGGGCTGTGCAGATTGTCCAAGTGCTGATCCAGATGCATGGTTTCTCTTGAGGCTTTTCAGTTTTGTCTTAAAAAAACAAACACATTTTTGTGTCAAAAAATAAAAGTATTCTGTGCTGTAGATGTTACAGACAATGCCCGCATCCTTCCACCACCTGAAGAAGATGACAAAGTCTGGGATCGCGTCTTTCATTCAGACAGAAGACATGTTTTATTGTCAATGGTAGACAGCACGAACAACACAAACAAGGGATGTTACGACAGCAAGTTGTAATATAGTCAGGAGAAACAGAGCCCTCCAATCAGCAGCTACCACAGTGCCAGCAGAGATAGTCAAAACATGAAGTGGAAAAGTACAGGCTTCTGCACATTGGTAGAATGATGAGTTTAACTTTAACAAAAGTTGCTTCAAAGTGATATGAAATCTCACACACTCAATAATAAAATACCAGCGTACATGTCTCCGTGTGTTTATCGTACTGTCTGTAGTACTGGTGCACTTAAATGTTGCGGTGGCTTTTGAGTCGCACTGTATGTACCCAGACCGAAGGAGAGGTTTACCGAGAGGGAAAGACCGTTGAATGTCTGTCGGATATCAAACTTCAAACTAACTTTTTGAAAAGACCAAAAACATCAATGTTTTGGCTAACCGGTGTAGCAGGACAGTTTAACTCCCCGCCATAATGTACCTGGGTATAAAGTAGCCTAGCCCAGATATACCCCCGGGTATAAACTGGCCTAGGCTAGTCTAACCCCCCATAGGCCATATTAACCCCTGTATCATTTTATATAGTAACAATAAAATACCATATTTAGGGAAAGGATATGATTTATGAAATAAACTTTTATATACTTTAAAACAAAGTACTATAAGAAATACATTAAGCAATACAATATCTAAATGCTGATATACCATATTGTATTTACTTGATGAAACTATAATAATGTCCTATTACTCCTGCACTGTACCGTACAGGTCTTATCACCAAGCTTACTGCAGCTAAACATAGATTAACAGCAATTATTCCCATTTTTTTAAGTACTCCTTATATTGAATACATGTAATTTTAAATATAAAAAGGATTTACAGAAAAAAAGGACTGCACTCTATGCGTAGATCAAAAGTTGACGCATCATTTATCTGTAGCTTTACATGGAGCTATTATTGTTTCAATAATATTTGTGCGTGCGTAAAAAGATTTCTGTGTGCGTAAAAAGATTTGTGCATTTGTAACCAGATTTGTGTGTGCATAAAAAGATTTGTGCGTGCGTAACCAGATTTGTGTGTGTGTAGTTAAAATATTTGTGCGTGTGTAAATAGATTTGTATGTGTGTAACAAGATTTGTGTGTGCGTAACTAGATCTGTGTGTGTGTGTAAAAAAAAAAGTCTTTTTTTTTTACGCACAGATCTTTTGACGCAGTCCTGCCTTCACAGATTCGCAAGTGTAACTTGGACTGTGTGCGGGTGTACCCAGATTTGTGTGTGTAATTTGACATTTGTATCTGTAACAGAACAATCTGTGTGTAAATAGACACCTTGTGAGAAGAGAAGAACGGAAAAAAGCCTAAAGTGCTACACACATGCTCTCGTTTTACACACAAATCACTTTTGACACACTTCTCCAGCCAAGCGTGTGTCAAAAGAGATTTGTAAGTGTAATGTGGTTGTTCTAGCACAGGGGTCGGGAACCCAAAAGGTTCAAAGAGCCATATTTGACAAAAAAACTAAAAACAACATCTGTCTGGAGCCGCAAAAAAATAACAGCCTTGTATAAGGCTCTTATGAAGGTAACACAGGCTGCAAGATGTATTAGCTGTATTAGCCTAATATCTAAATGACATAGTAAAGGCTACAAATACATAATAATCAATCATATTTATCAAATGTGTATTTTCACCGCAGCGTGTCGTGAATGACGCAACACGTGACGATTCTGCTTTAGTTTAACTTACATTTTTTTGCCTTCATGCAGTTGTAGAAATACAGTAAATCAATCTGCTTTGGGCTCAGAGGTCACATACCTGCATCACTGTCTGCTCATATCCATCACGTCACAGGCTGAAGTTTGCTGGAGCTGAATTAATATCCTTAATGGCCTTTTCTTTCACCGTCTTTGCGAAGGTTTTGAAGTCTGAAAATAGGTGCTCTGAATTTTTGATGAATGAATCCTTCACATAATCACCGTGTACGGTGTTTTGCGCGTCATTGTTCCTCGTGTTGCAACAAAACTTCTCATTACAAACATGAAGCAGTCCTTCCTCATTGACTGAAAGAAAATGTTCATTCTCATTCTTAGTCCAGTCTTATTATCGACTCTTTCTCGTTTTAGCTTTGGGATCCATGTGCACTTACAGTCTATGATGCACACACGCCGGTTTGTTTACAGCAGCGGTTGAAGGGGGCGGGGCCGCGTGACGGCGTTGACAGAAATGTTGAAATTAAATATTACTTATACATATTTTTACAGCATTTAAAAACGTAAAGAATGTTTTTCCTCCTACAGAAACCACATTCAAACTAGAAATAATATATAGCCCTCACACTCCATTTTCAGACATGTTTGAAAAGGCTCCAGGAGCCTCTCCAGGAGCACTCAAGAGCCGCATGCGGCTCCGGAGCCGCGGGTTGCCGACCCCTGTTCTAGCACTATACCAGCAGATGGTGCTGTTGTAGCTGGTTTTTACACGCAAGCAAACCAAAACCTACCGTCCAGATACACTGTCTCAGCTGTTTATGATGTAAGGCAAACCTGCGCATGTGTCTCACGGTAGCTAATAGATTATAAATGGTCTGTCGGGTTGATAATGGAAATAATAAACAAATCTAACTAAGTTGTATGCCGCAGTTTAAGAAAGGGACTACTATCATACAATACAATCTGAATGCTAATAAAATCTACCAGTCTTCTGGAAAGCTACTACTGTGTTAAGACATTAAACAGTGTGTATTTATTGTTAGCAGGGGAGATTCGCTGCTCCAGGGCCAAATGGATACGCTCCTCCGGGACGTAACCCCCTTCTCAGTTTGACCCTCACTGTCAAAGTGTGGTTCTCTGTCAGCTGAGGTCGAGCTGTTTTAGTTTTCAGTGGGTTCTATGGGGATAATCTCTGGGTAGCCCATGTGAATTTAGCCTTGTTTAGTCTGCAGTACCGCGAGAATCCTCCGAGCACGTGGGTCCTTCAGCTCCAAGCTGGTAATACCCTATTCAGTTATTATAATAGATCCATTTATCATACAGTGGTGTGAATGACAGGATTTTGAATTAAAAAACAAACATAAACAGCTGAGGCAGTGTATCTGAACGGTAGGTTATGGTTTGCTTGCGTGTAATAACCAGCTACAACAGCACCATCTGCTGGTATAGTGCTAGAACAACCACATTACACTTACAAATCTCTTTTGACTCGTTGGTAATAAATAAACAGAAAGACAATAAACAGCTAATCATGATCGCCCAAGTTGATTACACTACGTTTTTAGCCAAAAAATCATTCTGGTTTTTATTTTTTATTTTTTTGGGCATTCTTGCGAGTTTTGGGTTGGAAATCTTGCCGGCATTTGGCAACCCATGGGAGTCATGTGCTTCGATGTGAGTGGTTGAAGGAACACGTCATTCAAGGTAACTGACAAGTGGTTTATCCAATCACATACAAGGATTTTTTTTTTTACTTGGCCCCGCCTTCTGGAATTTATCCTCTATGGCCCCGTCCCAATACTCGCACTTCCACCCTCACGGCCCTCATTTGCGCGTTCCCGATAAAGGGTGCGAGTGCGTAGGGTGTCCCATTTCTCCAAGTGTATCTGTCTGCGGCCTGCAGTACGGAGGCGTGTCGAGTAGTAGGCGTGTCGGGTAGTGACGTCACTACCCGACACGCCTACTACACGACACGCCCATTCCACGTTTCTTAAAGGGGTATGAGCATGGATCTTGTCATTTATTGGGGAAAAATGGACGAATTTTGTAAATATCAAAGTAGTAAATTTGCCTACAAAAGCTGCCATTACTTCAGACTACTTCAGACAATCAATAGGGATTTGAAGCGGCTCCGGACAAAAGTTAAGATAAGAGTCAAATAATGTCAGTGCTTATGTCTAATGTGTAGATTCATTTAAAAAAGGGGGCTATGGTTGGTGGCTCAAATCCTGGCTGCCCTAAGTGCAGTCTGGTATGTTCTTGAGCAATGCACTTCACCCACATGTGTGGACATAGTGAGAGACTGCTTGGTGGTGGCCAATAGCACAGATTAGCAGCCTGGCATCCTCCAACCCAGCAGTGACACACTGTGTGGAATAAATGAATAAAGACTACAGTGTGTGGTTTTGAGAAACTTGTCAACACAGGATTGAAAAGCACACTACAAGTTAAAGCTATTATTACACCACCACTACACACTCCAACGCCCACGGTCTCACATTACTGATCATAAAGAGAACATGCCATAACATTTTTTGTGCCCAGCTCCCTGCTTTGGCATTTTGGGACAAGCAGACATTCATAATTATTGTGTTTTGTCAAATATGTAGAAGAGAGAGATTAAACATCAAGAACATCTTATTGTTATCTGGCATTTTATGTACATGCTTTTTTATGAATTTGTGTTATGTGAATGGCTCTGAAATGTAGACACTGAATAAGTTCTACACAAAACAAATTGCAACCACATTTTTAAAATTTTAATCTTGAGAGAAAGGCTTCAGAAGAGAGCGCTAATCTCCATCTTCAAATGCTTTCAGCTTCCCTTCTGCCTCCTCCGGTAAATGTCTCACCAGGGCATCCACAATCAGTTTAAACTCACTGTCCAAAAAGAACAATCACAGATTAGATGTTGCAGTAAACATTGAAATATTTCCATCAATATTTAAAATAATCTTACCATGGTTCATACTTTGGCCCCTTTTTGAATCTTCCAATTGCCTCTTGAGAGGCAGGTGAAATGCCTCGGCCAGAGTGTGAACTGTCACCTAGATAAGAGTGAAATGTGTTACATTCAACAACAACAATTCACAAAACCAAATGCAGCCCTAAAAGGTGTTGTGTCCTGTTTAATAAATTGTCAGTGACTTGCACTTATGACTTTATGGTCTCTGTACATAAACAATGTTGCAATGCAGACTTATTTTTAGTAGTGTACATCCAGGAAACATGTACCATGAGATGTTTATGTTTGAGGGGGATCAGTGTTTGTTTTATGCACACTTTCATTACAATAGTCCCTGTGCCAACCTGGAGGCGCTCGGGCCTACTAATGTAAAACAAACATTATGTTAATCATGCTATACTTACGGTACGAGCACAATCATGACGACGTCAATCCAATCGTTCTGCTGTCTTGCTCTTGGGGTCTCCCTGATGACGGCAAACAAGAAGGAGACACCCTCATCCAGTTGCTCGTCCTCAAAGTAAAGGGTTGGCCTCTCCCTCCTGGATTCCCAAGTTGAAACAAGGCCCAGTTAAGATAGCCTGAAAAAGAATAGTTATATTAGAGGATGGAGATGGTCATTATTGATAGTAATAGCCATATTGACAGTATGACTAAAATGACAACAACAACCAAATTATTGAGAAAGTCTTTCACTTTGAAATCTTACTAAGTATATCTTCATGCTGATATGTTTACCTTCCCTAATTGAGCTGCTCCCCTTCATGCACTTGATCGTCAGCACACTCAAGTTGCTGCACCCACTGTGTTTCTTTTACCGCTTTCTAAAATTTAAAAATAAATTTCTCACAAATAATTTTGAAATAACGGTTGTTAATAATTATGGAGTGGCTTTTCACTATCCTCCAGTAACTCACAATTGTTCTAGCATTCGTTATTCCATAACATTATCATCAGTATCAACATTAAAATCATAACATGTGCACTTTATGTAATGTCTTATAATGTTTTCAGTCACTTACCAACTGTGTTTGCTGGACAATTTCTGTCATTTTTGCCTTGCACTGGTTGTTCATTGTCCAAGGGCGCTGCTGAAACAGGATGCAAGTTGCTAATGTGTTCGTTCAAGGCCACTATGAATATCACTCAGTAATGATTGTGATGTCACATTTTTACATTTGTCTCTTCAGTAGGCTGTCTCTTCCTCTTCAGTCTGAAGATGGGTGAAAGACATCCATTGACTATTTGTTTTCCCTTTTTGGTGAAATGAGCAAACTGTCCTCCATGCCTGAAGAAACAAATTATAGAATCCAGAAAAGCAACTGAAACAACTTTTTTTTTGTCAAACAATTTCACAGGCTTTGGAATAAGCAACCAATAAAACATGTAATTGTCTGGTAGCAGTGTTGTTGAAGAAGATATATACAGATATATACGCCACCATCTCCACAGTACTGGCATATGCCCTTTCATGGGTTTGCATGTGTGTGATGATCTGTACTTCTCCATGTTTAAAATGAGTTACACACATGAGCGTGTTCCTCTGCTTCTGCTCTGCAACTCCATGTCCATCACTGACAATCGTAGGATGTAACTGAAAACAGACATAAACAGACATTTGTGCACACTCAGAAACACAAATGTCTTGTAACATCATCCAATAACTACGGTCAGTGACTTCTGTAACTGCATAATTAATAACTAATTTTCCACTGTGCTTGGAAAACATGAAAAGGTTATGTTTTTCCTCTTTATTACCATTTTAACGATGTAAAATGACTTGGGCAATCATGCTAAGTGCCTAACGACTTGTTGATTGCACATAGTATGACTCTCAGAAGAAACCCATACGAATTGCTTTCTCTGCAATGTATTCGTAGATCCATGGTAGTAGTTCACCTCTTAAAAAACATTTCTAATCAGGGTGATGTGCATTTATTCATTAATACACTGTAACTTGTGTGACGGACTAAAAATAAATAAAACACGTTGTTGGTTGTCACTTACTGTTTGCGTACGGTCAGCCATGTCTTCTCTTCGAGTTTTCAACGGGTTTAAAATTCGTGTAGTAGGCGTGTCGGGTAGTGACGTCACTACCCGACACGCCTACTACTCGACACGCCTCCGTACTGCAGGCCGCAGACAGACCCTTCTCGGAGGTCTTTGGCCCCGCCCCCTTTGCGCCCCTGATCCACACTTTGCCGTAGCCTGCATCTATGCGCACTCTGGCGAAGGATATTGCCCATAATTCTTTGCGGAACACACCAAAACGTCGGGAAAATGCATTTAAATATAAATTTTGAAATATATATGCAGTATGTGTGTAAATAAGTTTTGCTATGTTACTTGGAAAGAAGAAAAAACGTCTGAAGAATTACGGACAATGGGCCTCATTCACGAATAACTTCGTAAGAAACTTCTTACATTTCTACTCAAGTCGTTCTTCAGTAGATTTCTAAGAAGACCCTACGTGGGATTCATCAACGCGCTCGTAAGCCGCTGAATTGTTCGCAGCTGTTCTCTCAGATTGATGAATGCCAACTCCTCGTAAGTAGAGCGCGCGTGCCCGGTGCCTCATTAGCATAGGTACTTAGCATAGGTAACCGCCCACTAATGCCCATATAAGGGTCAAGAGTCACCCTTTTTTCTTCTTTTGCCAGACTGAGAATAAAGTTATAAAATGTTGACTTAAAAGTCGAAACATTAAAAGAATAAAGTCGAACTAGCAAAATTATGAGATTAATCTAAAAATATGATGAGATTAATCTCAAACTGCTATGAGATAAATTTAAAAATATGTTATGTATTAATTTAAAAATGAATCGCAAAATGTTTTGAGATTAATCTAAAAATATTTTGGACCCTGGGAGGAGATCCAGCGCGGACCAGCGCTGAGACCAATGCAGACCCGAGGAGAGACTGGAGTGACCAGCACACAGAAACCAGCGCGGACAGGAGAGACCGCATAGACTGAGAGACCTGACTGAAGAAGAGAGACCGCATAAACCAGACTGGAGAGACCAGCGCGGACCTGTTTGGATCCAGGAGCGTGCAGCACGGACCCGTATGGAGAGACCAGTGCAGACCCGTCTAGAGCCATGGGAGAGACCAGCGCAGACCCGTAGAGATCCATAGGAGAGACCAGTGCAGACCCGTATAGATCCATAGGAGAGACCAGTGCAGACCCGTATAGATCCATAGGAGAGACCAGCGCAGAGACTCAGCGCGGACCCCGCAGCCTCCTGCAGCAGCAGTATATATTCCATTGTTCTGTGGCCCGTGGATAAAGAAATGCCCCCTATAAATAGGATGGGGTCACTAATACACGGCATGATTTCCAATGTATTTGATAAAGCGTTGGCACATTTCATTTCAAAATGAATTAAAAAATAGGCTAAATTACCATTAACATTTAAATAAATAAATACATACATCAATATGACGGACATATCACTGGAATGTTGTATTTTTATTAAACTTCACCAAAGAGGACAACCCCGGCGTGTGAACATGTCGGCACTGAATGCGTACGAGTGCTCCTGAGGACTCGTAGGATTTGTACTTGCCCAAGAGAAATTCTGGTTACGAGAAAAATTCGTGAATGCCACTTTCTTCGTAAAAACCTCGTAAGTAGGATTTACGTACAAATCTGTTCCTAAGAACCGTTCGTGAATGAGGCCCATTGTGTTTTAACAATTTAATAACTTTTTAAAGCAAGCGTTTATATAACATTCAATTTAAACTTTACACTTAGTACAATAATCTTAGAATGTATAAACACTGACCAGATAACAGTTACTTACCCACATTTAACTTAAAATTATACAGCTATCTCTAATTAAAAACAACTAATATACATTTTGTTCCCCAAAGGGTTAGACAAAGTTACCTTTAATTTTCATAAAGTTTAGGTCTGAAAATGTCCATCTCTTGACGAGTCGATGACGTAACCTGCACTCAGTGTGCACAGTCCCAATTCCGCCTTTTTTGCACACTTGTAACCTGCGCACTCCAACCCTGGTGTTGAACAAATGCACACTTTGTAGAGGTGTGTAGGGTGCAGTGTGGGTATTGGGACTGGGCCTATGAAGGAGTCCCAGACCCATGTGAGAAGCACAGCTATCTATAAGGGTCTGGCTAGAGTCAGGCTAGACTCTAGCTTGAATGTAATTCTACCGATCATTTTTTCTTGATAACAGAACTCTCAAATCAATAATGGCCGCTGCCCTTTGACAATGCAATCTCTGTTTGTAATTCAGGTGTGTAAAATACTAACATTACTCTGCAAGTACAACAAGCCTTCAGCGCCTGTCACTACACTGTGCAGCTTGTGCAGCTTCTCTGCAGAGAAGCTAGCGGCGCTAGCCGAGTTAGCCACGCTCAATAAACAAATACATATCAATCAATCCACGCCATTAAATGTTAATCGAACAATACAGTATACATATACAACCTTAACACACATGCAGGGACGTTTTCAGAATTTGGTGTTAACGTTTTCATGACAAAATTACTATTTTAATGTGACAAAAAGCGATCGCGAAAAACCCGGAAGTAACCATTAACATGAAACGAATATTTTAGGACACATTTGCAGAGGATCTGGTGGATTTAGGTTCGGTATATAAATGGGTCACTCTGATGTTCAGAATTCTTTGTTCAGTTTTCATGTAGTTCTAGAGTTTTTGAACTAGCTAGCTCAGTTATGGTGCGTTCAGACCAAACGCGATTTCTGCGGCCAAATCGCGTCTATCGCGCGGCTTGGGCCGCTTGTGACAAATTGTGGCAGCCGCTGTCACAGAGAAACTTGGCCGCGCGGCCAGGACACTAGAGGGCAGCCGCTGTCACAGAGAGTTGAGAGCGTTTAGGGGCGGGGCTTGTCTCTTTTGCCTGTAGCTTCCCAACATGGATGACAGCGAAGGAGTTGCTTTATCTGATAAATAAAGCCAGACACGTCGTCAAAGGGCGAATCGACGACGTGTCTGGATTCATCAGATAGTCCGTAGACGGTTGGAGTTTGGTGAGTTTCACCATTTGCTCCGGGAGCTGCGCTCGGATGAGGGTCGCTTTCAGCGGTACTTTCGTCTCTCCCTGGCTCAGTTTGACAACCTATTGACCCGCATTGGCGCTAGGGTCTCCTACCAGGACACCAACTACAGGCGCTCTATTCCAGCTGAAGAGCGCCTGTCCATCTGTCTGCGGTTAGTGTTTTTTTACCCCATTCAGAATTCCTAAATACTTACAAAGTGTGTCATTTTTCAATCACAATCCACAATGTAATAGCTCAGAAAACAGTATTATGCAACAATATGGTGTCTATGATTACTGTTTATGATGTTTACAGTCTACTAGTTTAACGTATTTTATGCTACACAAGTTTTGTCACGTGATTTTTATGAATGTAATTGTGATAAATATGTTCATATCATTTTGTAATTGCAGGTTTCTTGCCACTGGGGACTCCTACAGGACCATTGCGGGGAGCTTCAGAGTGGGCATATGCTCATCCCAGATGTGGTGGCAGCCATCTGGGACTGCCTCGTGGAGGAGTTCATGGCTGTGCCTGGAGCAGAGGAGTGGAGGTCCATAGCGCAGGACTTTGAGGTCCGATGGAACTTCCCTCTGTGCTGTGGGGCCATTGATGGGAAGCATGTGGCTGTGAAGGCACCCCCCAACTCTGGGTCCATGTTTTTTAATTACAAGGGGCACCATTCCCTTGTGCTCCTGGCTGTAGTGGATGCCCAGTACAAGTTCAGGGTCATTGATGTGGGAGGGTACGGCAGATCCAGCGATGGAGGCATCATGGCCAACTCTGCCTTTGGTGAGGCTCTGCGCGAGGGCACACTCGACCTGCCTCCTGACCAGTGCATACCTGGAGCTGACCACAGAGGACCCCAGCCCCATGTGTTCGTGGCAGATGAAGCCTTTCCACTGCGCCGCAATTTAATGCGCCCTCCCCATCTCCAGCCATGAGGATGGCTGGAGATGGGCAGGTTCCTGCACCGAGGGGAGCTGCTGCCGGTGAAGAACCACTTCCAGGCGTGCAGCGGATGGCCGCCTGGAAGCCAGCAGTGGACATAAGGAAAGTGTTCATGGCCCACTTCAGTGAGGAGGGAGCACTGCCGTGGCAGCCCACAGAGTAGTCATGTCCACCACAAGACTGACCCACAACGGCTCTTTTCAGAGCCACCCACAAAATACAAAGAGCCTAACTTCATTCCTAACATATAATGTGCTGAGCCTCTTGAATATGAAATTCTTGACATTTTTTCTGGCCATAGTCCAAACCCATATTGATTTGCACTGTTCTATTCACCTGTATACCTTCTGTTTCTAGGTAATGACTTCCAGACTCCACTGCGACTCCACTCCAACTTCAGGTTAATCATATGCACATTCAAGCTTTTCCGTAATTACAAGGTTGTTAAAACAGTAAAAGGTGAAATGAATAAAAAATACTGTCAACTACTGTATCGCTCTTTAAGTGTTCGTTATTCCATCTTCTATAAAACCCAGTCAGCTCTTATAAAAGTAAATGTACAAATATAGAATAGCATTTTCTGTCAATATTATATGAAAGGTAGTAATGGTTGGCTTGAAGTAGAACACATGAAGTTTGAAAAATATTTTCTTTATAAAAAAAGGAACAAACAATGAAAAATAAATGAAATGTACATATAAACAAATGAAAAGGAGCTTGCTTGGAGGAGGTGCGGTGGAAGAGGAAAGGGACACATGTCTGTTTCCTCCCCTGCAAAAGGTGTCACCTTAGGTCAAAAAACTCTGTTCTGGCCAATGGTTCCAAATTAAGCAGAACGGTGCTGCTTTCATATAAAAGTTGGTACATTTTGAATTTCACAAATTCTTTTGACTCTGGTGCCACCCTTTGCAGGAGAGGAACGAGAGAGAGCAGGAACTGATGGTCTTCTGTGTAGTCGGGCGGTGCGGCTGCTTTGGTCCGTAGAGTCTCCAGCAGCTCCCGCTCCCACTCTGAAGGCCCACCAAGGAAGAGGGCTCGGAAGAGGCCCACGTCCGTAGAGCCGCCAACAAAGAACACAGGGCAATCACAGTGTTAAAAAGTGGAACATGTATTTCAAAAAAGCAAAATGAAGAGAGCAAATAATATCTGTATTAAAGCCAGAGTGTGTAGACATAGTTAAACACATGTAAAACACTTTTAAGTTGTGTGTTTGTTACAATTAACTTGAACATTGCAGTTATCAATGAAATTACTCACACAAGCACAAATTTCGACAGTTACAAACTAATATCTCTGAAGTGTATTTCGCAATGAAATTTGAAATTGGCTGTAAAAAAGTAATACTCTATTGTCTGCATTAAACAGGATAGCTGCCATCTTGTGGCAACCATTGCATGTATTTGTTCAGTACTTTTATAGCATAAGGTATTTCAGTAGTATGTTTTTATCGAAGAAAGAGGGAAGATGTGTTGTATCAGACCAAAGCTTCTTTCCACCTGTAGTGCCTTGACATCTTGTCGTTTCTCTGTAAATTTTATCGTTTACACTGATGTAACAGCCCTTGGGTAATTTTGGCATATTATGCAGTAACATTTTGTTTATATGAACAGTCCTGTAATAAGAATAAAAATAAAACAAGGCAAGGCAAGGCAAGTTTATTTATATAGCACAATTCATACACAAGGCAATTCATACACAAGGCAATTCAAACAATGATTAAAAAAAGCCACACCTGTAGGTGCAGAAGCAGGGGAAGGTCCAGCCCTCACAGAAGAAGAACCGGCTGAGGAAGAAGAAGCAGCAGCAGCTCAGGCAGCAGCAGGCAGCTCAGGCCAAGATGTCTCACCTTGTGTGGTGGTGGCAGTATCTGTGCCAGAAGAAAACAAGAAATACAATTATTCCATATCATGTGTACATTGCGCTTATGACATTTATATGTACATAATAATGTACATTATTATGTACATTTAAATGATTTGTTCATATAAAAGGGAAAAGTGAAATTTAACACAACACATGATCAAGATCTATCCTGGTTTGAAAATAGCCAATGCCTATTTTCACCTGGACATGATGTTAAGAAAGCATTAAAAGAAATGCATACACAGAAAGCAATATAAATGTAAAAGTCAGCAAAATGTGGGTAATAGAAAGGAAAGAAATGTATTTTTTCCAACTGTTGGAGGTCTCTGTTTGCTGCATGACACTGACCTTCAGCACCTGACAGCCCTGCTGCTGCTGCTTCCTCTGGCTCTTCTTCTGGGTGGTTGTACCCTGTGGTCTGCTCCTCCTCGGCCCTTCGCCTTGGCATGTTCCCGGAGCTGTCACGGGGAGTGATGTAGGGCTCGAGGAAGGACATGACCACAAGGTACTTCCACGTCTGGCCTTTCCCTGCTTCTGCACCACTCTTCTTCACCTTCTCCTTCTCCTTCCTGCTCTCCTTAGCATATGTGTCCCTCAGATTCTTCCACCGCTTTTTGCAAACTTCCACTGAATAAACACATCAACTCGTAAGCAGGAAAGTAGTAGTTTTTTTCGCGGGGAAATATTTACAACATTGAAAAGTTAAAATAACTTACCCGAGACACCAACCACCTCGCTAACCCTCCTCCAAGCAAGCTCCTTTTTATTTCGGTCCCGGTAGCTGTGGTCCGCAGTGTTATATAGCTCAGAATGAGCACCGACCTGAGCTATTGACGTGTCCTCCATAGCTGTCATCTACTAGTGTTTTTCCGGTAGTGAAATGCGTCACTACGTCACTGGAGGAGAAAGCTCCTGATTGGTCGGCACACGCGAATTCTCCCAAAAAGTTCAACATTTTTGTTCAACTCTAGCGGCGGCCGCGTTGGAGGCACGAATCGCGCGAAACGCGCGTCAAAACGCTTGACATCTCAAAACACGCCGCGCGAATCGCGCGAAACGCTCGAATTCGCGCCGCTCTGTCCGCGCAAATCACGCCGCGTGATCTCTCGCCGCTCCTTGGCGCGCGTCCCCCATGTTGTGTCAATGTAGACCCGCCGCTTTGGCCGCAGAAATCGCGTTTGGTCTGAACGCACCATTAAAAAACTAAGCTAGCTAGCACGTCCCGGTGAAACTTTTGGGAGCTAACCATTTTATTTGCAGTCATTAAATACATTTCGAATTATAAGGGCTGTCTAATATTTGTTCGAATATACATATATTTTTAATTTTAGAATTATAATTGAATTTTGAGGCCGAAGCCCTAGTGTTAAGCAGCGCTGTAGAGGCTAGAGGACGCAGGCTGTTCGCTGCTCGTTCTGTGAGTGGAGGAGAATGAGCGTCCCGCTAAGACTCTACACTGCTGAATCAATGACCTCAAGTTTTCAATTAAATTATGGATTATAATACAACTTACAAAAAAAATACAGCAGTTTTATGAACTACTTAGAAAAAAAATTGGGTATAGCTTCTTTAATGTTGCCCTCTGCCATGTTTAGTTTTGCGGCAATGAAGTTGATCAACTCTGCGCAGCCTCGATTGTTAATGTCTGTGAGCAGTGACGTAATATTGACAGTTTGCTGAGTGCTGAAATTCGTATTCTCAAAGAAGAAAATGCAAACACTTAAAAAAAATCTTATATAATTACGAAATCACACATATAGTTTTATAGCTTTTTAAGAAATTCCATGTATTTTGAGTTTGTATTGTCTTAATTATGAATTAATAAAATATGTGTATGCACAAATACCGATAAATATTATGCACACATTTTTTTAGACATACACGTCTTTATTGACAGTAACCTTACCCCATAGCCAAACTTGATTCTGCTCAAAACGATTGCTTCAACCCTGCATTTATATCACTTAGCTCAGAGTATGGGGAGGCTGTTACAGGGGATAAACAGCGCTCTTTTTTTCCGGGACAACTGACGCCGTCCGTTTTGGTTGGTTTTGGTGGGATGTACAAGAGTTTGCTAGTTAGCTGTTAATCATCCTGAGATCTGGGAATGAAGTGACAAGATAACTGTGTAAAACTATTTGATCAGAGGGGAAAGAATAATATAAGATAAACTTTGTTGACATCACAATGGAAAAAATGAAAAAATAGAAAATATTTAGCCTAAAATATTAAAAAATCAAGTGTGTTTGTGGCATCTGAGTGCGACAAAAATAAAATAAAGCAACAAGACAAGGTAAAATTTATATTCTTAAAGACTACTAATCAACTCACCACCCCGAGTCATAAAAGACTGATGAAATACGCCATTGTGCCATAGGCCTTAGGTGTCCGACTAAGGATGCACATATGCTACATAGCAAGGTAAGCTTAGTTCTGAAATGTGTATTGGACTGCTCAATTTGGTAAGAGCATAGGCCTCTTGAGAATACACCTATGGTGTCCCGAAAGATTGTCGGGAGTTTGTGAAGAGAAAAGATAAAGCCACATTCTTGATCAATCTGTCACATGGCTAGCAAGGTGGGTTTGGATTAGCTGGGTCCCCTTTTCCATTCTGGCTTTTACCAGAGCCTGAAGTCTGACTGGATCTGGTGGGGATAGACAAGAGTTGAGCTAGTGTCCAAATAAATGATTTTGTGGATCTTAATAAGGATAATTTGTATCACATATTTACAGATTGGTCAAAGGATCCGGACTCAAGAAGGGCTGGATGTGGAGCTTACGTAATAAATTATGAAATCAGTAAGAGTATGCGTGTGTACGATCATGTATCTGTGTTCACTATTGAATTGCCAGCCATCTGGTGGGCTCTAGATTGCGTAGAGAGGAATAATTTTAATAATAAATAATAATAATGCATCGGTTTTATATAGCGCTTTTTTGGACACTCAAAGACGCTTCACATGTGTCATTATTCATTCACTCCATACACGGTGGTGATAAGCTACTACTGTAGCCACAGCTGCCCTGGGGCACACTGACAGAAGCGAGGCAACCAGTATGTGCCATCGGCCCCTCCGACCACCACCAAACATTCACACACACATGACTCATTCTAGGCAATGGGGATGAAGTGTCTTGCCTAAGGACACAACGGCAGTTTGGCACTTTACAACCGCAGCCGCCCCACTGTGGCTGGTGTTCCCAGAGGTTAAGTGTCTTGCCAAGGACACAACGACAGTAGTCAGTGGGAGTCGATGGTGAAAGTCTTGAGCAGGGCTTGAACCCACGACCTTCTGGCTCAAAGGCCAACGCTCTACCAACTGAGCTACTGCCGCCTCTCGTATTCTCAAAGAAGAAAATGCAAACACTTAAAAAAAATCTTATATAATTACGAAATCACACATATAGTTTTATAGCTTTTTATTCTTAATTAAGAAATTCCATGTATTTTGAGTTTGTATTGTCTTAATTATGAATTAATAAAATATGTGTATGCACAAATACCGATAAATATTATGCACACATTTTTTTAGACATACACGTCTTTAACCTGTAACCTTACCCCATAGCCAAACTTGATTCTGCTCAAAACGATTGCTTCAACCCTGCATTTATATCACTTAGCTCAGAGTATGGGGAGGCTGTTACAGGGGATAAACAGCGCTCTTTTTTTCCGGGACAACTGACGCCGTCCGTTTTGGTTGGTTTTGGTGGGATGTACAAGAGTTTGCTAGTTAGCTGTTAAGCATCCTGAGATCTGGGAATAAAGTGACAAGATAACTGTGTAAAACTATTTGATCAGAGGGGAAAGAATAATATAAGATAAACTTTGTTGACATCACAATGGAAAAAATGAAAAAATAGAAAATATTTAGCCTAAAATATTTGAATATTACTCGGATATTATGTCTGCTTTACTGGCTTTTTCTGCTGGCCTGTCTGGGACTGGCGCAGATATAGTCTTGGAGATGTTGTGTTTTTGGCTGGATTGCATCCCATTCAGGTACACTTCATCCCATGTGAGCTGTCCATTTACGAGAAATTACTGGATGTTAAGCAATCCAGTCACACTATCATCTGTTCATTCATCTTTACAGCTGTTTGGGACTTCTCCTCATTCCATGCAAACTGTGGCGGCCCAACAGATTTGCCATTCGGCATCTGCCGACTGCATACCGTTGCAGTATAGTTAAGGGTAAAGTCGGCTTGCCTGTAATAAGAAGGGAAGATGAGAGTCTGATATAATCATTATGCTAGTCAATTAAAAATATTATGTGCACAACAATTGCTATGTAGCCAATACTGTAAAACCTAATGCTGCACTGCTGCACTGTGTAACCTTCGTCCCTGGTATACTGTGCAAATGCTGACCATTCTTTTCACTATACGGCTAATAGAGCCAGCCTGTTTGCTCGCGGGATAATGTATCTTAAACTATCAAGTCAAAATGTGTGTCAGGTCCTGTGTCAAAGTGAGACAAGAACTTTGAAATAATCTAAATGTCTTAGAAGGGCTGGGAGACTTATATTGTATTAACGTACTCTCCAACAACACATATTGGACAGATTAAACTAAGAAAGCTTAAATGTGAATGAAAATTCCTCTTTGAAGATGTCATTAGTTTATTTGATATGTATGGGAAACATATTTACAAGTGTACATTAAATATACAGGAGTGCAGAAGTTAAACTATTGCAATAATATACAGTGGTAAGAAACCGAGCACATTAATTCAGGGGTGTGCCTAGGCTCAAGGAAAAAAATAAAAACCTAAAAAGGTGGATCCTTGAGGCAGATTGTAACATTACTTGTATACTAAAAATTGAAATATGTCTAGCACATTGTTAGTTAAAACCGGCCGGGGTTAGCTAGACTGCACTAACATCAGATCAAATTAGTTTATATGTGGAAAAAACAGTTGCCTCCAAAGAGCTGTACTGTTCAGTGGCCGGTTGGACTTATTTCAATTAATCTGTGTCAATCAAAGATTGTATGTATTCACCACATAAAGATCACAACAGATCAGAGAATCGAGCGGTTGTTTTTTTTGCATTTCCCACAATGTTTTGCGGTTCGTGCTTGGCCGCTATAGGTCGAGAAGCCTCTGGCTACGTCCCCCAGAATGCCGCATGCTTCTGACTCTGCTTTACTTCCTGTGTTTTCTTCCTGTTTTTTCTAACGGAGTAAAGTCCAACTATCAAAGATTCTATCAACCCCATTTCATATTGATATCGAACACGTGTCTTTTGGGATATATATCGTTATCGTTTTATCGCCAAGCCCTAGTCTGAGTTCTGTTTTGATCTTTAAAGTGTCCAAAACGACTTAGTATTCACGGGGATACAAAAATACTGCACATGTAAAAGTGACAGTTTTAGAGCCAGGAACTAGTGACATAAATTGTTAAGACCTACATCTTCAGTGGTAATTGAGTACCCCAAATTTAACCAGAATCAGCACTAGTGACCATAAAATAAGAGTATAAATAACATCCCCTTTCGATTATTAGACTCAAATGAATATGTAATAGTTGAATATGTAATAGCTGAATATTGATTTTTGGGAAAATTCCCCTTTTTTGACCCATTTGCTCAATGCCCGATTCATTTCAATTCAACAATATATATGGTCATCTTGAGATAGCCCTCGAATTTAAAAAGGTTAGGGACCCCTGTTTTCACCCTCCTTCATTGGCAACAACTTTAAAAAACCACTGGGTAAAACAGTGAGAAACCTCGGTGGCCCATTTTGAAAGAAAGCTGCTCCCACGGTCAGACAGGCTGTAGATTCAAGACACTGCAGTAGAACAGGGAGTGCTACTTCTTCTCAATTGTACAAACAAAAAGGAGAGTTCTCTAATATCGATTATTCAAGGCAAGGCAAGGCAGGTTTATTTGTATAGCACAATTCATACACAAGGAAACTCAAAGTGCTGAACAAAATAAGAAAGCATTAAAATCATAATTAATCAAAGAACATTAAAAAGTTTTTATTAAAAAGAAAAATATAAAATCCTTCAGTTGTATGCACAGCTAAACAGAACTGTTTTTAACCTGGTTTTAAACATTGTCAGAGAGGAGGCCTGTCTCACATCTTCAGGAAGATTGTTCCAGATTTTAGCAGCATGAATCTGAAAAGCAGCCTCCCCATGTTTAGTTCTGACTCTGGGCACTAATAGGAGTCCAGTCCCTGTGCTCCTCAGAGTCCGGCTCTGTTCGTATGAGACCAACATGTCACAAATATATTTTGGTGTAGTTACAAACACTACATTCCATCATTGACTATAATATGCTCTTCCTTTTGCCTTTTCTTTTACAGGGAAGGCCGGGAACGTGTAGAATGTTTAAGTACAAGGACTGAAGAGCCATGAATTTGAACTTTGTGGTTTTTCCGAACAGCGCGGCCAAATCCGTCAAGCTTAATGCCAGGTGAGAAGGGGGAAGATCAATGATGTGATTTAAAACACTTGGCTACAATTTTTCACAGTGTTTCACAAAATCTTGTATTTAAGTTCTACGAAAAGGTGCGTAGTCCCTTAGAACTTCGCTAGTGGGATATTACGTGACCCCCGGGTCACACGCCAGAGAGATCAAATATATATAAATATGCTCCAATCACTAGCGACCCTCCTCTATAAAAGCTCCTGCACAAGGCCGCGCCCCCTCTTGAACTCTGCCAAGCCGGGCTGGCCTGATGGGCTCGTAGCTAAGGGACTACGCACCTATTCGTAGAACTTAAGTTACATAAGTAACGATTAATTCTACGTCATGGTGCTACGTCCCTTAGGACTTCGCTAGTGGGACACAACGCGGAGGCCGTAGAAACATGTACTCCCAGCAGGCCAGCGAAGAGTGATTGGAGCCCCGCCTGAGCAAGACTCTCACACAGTGAGAAGACTCAGGGCAGAAGAAAACCAATTGCGTGTTACGGGGCCGCTCCTCCCAAGGACACCCCCAAGTAACACCAACCGAAAGTCACCTGTAGTCCCAGGACGCCTCTCCCAAGAGCTCCTGACGTGGACTACCTAACTGACCGAGAAAGCACACACACACCGCACCCGCAGGACGCCTCTCCCAAGAGCTCCTGAACCAGGGCAGACAAAACCAAACCGTAGACCCCCTCAGATGAGGAAACTCACGGTTTCAACTCAATTCGCTGCACCAAGCACGGAATGGGCCACCGACCGGTCCGACACATCCAAAAGGTAATACCGGACGAAAGAGGAAGACGAAGCCCAAGAAGCCGCACGGCAAACGTCCTCGACCGAAGCCCCCCTGAGGAGGGCTGTAGAGGCCGCCACCCCACGCGTGGAGTGCGACCTGAAACCCACCGGGGGGGCCAGGCCCTGAGCCTGATACGCCAACCGCACAGCCGTGGCGACCCAGTGCGCCATCCGCTGAGACGACAGCGGGGCGCCCCTGTCCCTGGGGCCCAGACACACAAACAGCTGATCAACCAACCTGAAGGAAGATGTCATAGCCAGGTAACGCCTAAGCATTCTGACAGGACACAGAAGGTGCCGCCGCTAAAGTAAAAAAAAACTTTTCAAAGTCACTTTTCTGCATTGTTTGCTTATTTTCACAAACACCTCATTTTCTCAGCTTTATGTCGGAAACTGATGATTTCTGTGAAAAGTTTACCTTACTTCAATGGTGATTACAGAAGAACTAAAGCCGATAGAAACACACTTATTTTTTCTGAGTAAACTAGAGGGTCCAATCTTTCAGAATATGGTCTCAAATTTAAGCTAGTCATAGCAGAACATATTCTATGGGTCTTTAAAAGTCGGTGAAAATCAGCAAAACGGCTGGCACTGGAGGAGTGATGTTCTGAAAATGTCTGGCACTGAAAGAGTTAAGAGACCTCCCCTCGCCCCTTTTTCTCTTTTTTAACCGACAGCTTTGACCGGTTAACGTTGTGACGGTCAACCACCGGTTAAACGGTCACCGATTTACATCCCTACTCAGAACGACAATATTATCGCTTATCGCAATAATTTCTGAGACAATTAATTGTCCAGCTTGTGTCATACTGCAGTTTTTCATTGCCAAAAGGTAATTGACTGAATTGATGTATGCTGTCGTAGTACCTTGATCCAGTGACTAATTGATTGAGGTATTGATCAGATGTAAGCAACATAAATCTGATGAATTGAAGCTTGGCCAGCCGTGGAGTCCGCGCAAGCCATTAGTATAATAGATGGCACTTGATTGTGTATTTGTGAGAATGTTCAGTGTACATGTGTGTTGCCATAGGAACCTGCAGGAGCTGAAGACTGACACAGGAAGTTTGGCCAAAAAAAGTGGAGAGATGGAAGAGAACCTCAATCGCCTGAAAGAGAGGATGAGCCAGGAGAAGGAGGAGCGGGCGTGAGTAGCATGTTCAGGGGACGGGCTGTTCAGGGATGAAGCAATATACAGTGCCTTGCGACAGTATTCGGCCCCCTTGAACCTTTCAACATTTCGCCACATTTCAGGCTTCAAACATAAAGATATAAAATTTTTATTTTTTGTCATGAATCAACAACAAGTGGGACACAATCGTGGAGTGGAACGAAATTTATTGGATAATTTAAACCAGGGGTGCCCAAACCTTTTGCCTGCAAGGGCCAAAGTAAAAATTTGCCAGTGGGCCGCGGGCCAAATACACCGATATTATGCGTCAAACACAAATAAATGTAAATTTGATCAAGTTCCTTTATTTTTTGTTGAATGATTAAATGCATTAATTATTGTCTATCAGTGCAAATCACAGCTGAATGAATGAAAACAACACACTCTTAGTGAAGTGGAGGCTCAAGGGAAAAATGCTGGTTTGAGGAGACTACAGTACGGGAAGATTCCGTTCAGAGAATTAGGGTCCAGAGGAGGGAGATATTTTGTTGTAGCTTATTTACTGGTTATAATCAAATATATATAATCATATAACAGCTATAAATTGGGTCTATAACGCAATATTAGAAAAATACAGCTCTTGGTTGCTCCTAAAGAGTTACAGACATGCCCTTTCTGCAGCGCAGATTGTCAGGTGCACAACAGACGTCACGTAACTAATAATAAACTAGCAATAGAATGAACTTTGAATTATAAATTAGCAGCAAAACCAAACATTTGACATTAGAATACTACTTGAAGTAGGTACATCACGTCAAAATTGATAAACTGAGACTCAAGAAAACACGAGTAAAGTCTGTTAAGTATAAACACAGACATATGGCTAAAGCTGCACATATATATCAAAAAATCACACATGGTATTTACTTTCTGGTCATTAACGCACACTGACACAGGCAATAAAATGAATGAATGAAGGCATGCGGCTGCGTGTTGCTCTGACAATAGCTACGTGCTCAAGTACTGAAATATATGCAAAATAGAAACCTAACACGAGGGGCGCACTTATCTGCTCGGCTTTCCCATACTTTCCTACAAGGACAAAAGGCTCATGGGAGATCCTCTCAAATTGATAAAACATGAACATAAAGGTGCCTTGCACCCAATTATTTTGATAAGTGTGTTTGATTTAAAAAACATTTTAGTGCAAGTTGATGTGAACCATGAGTGAGGCGTGCATCTTGATACAACAGTAAAGTATTGGAAAACATCAGTTTGGGTGGCGTGAGCGCGTCTGTGTGTCCAGCCAGCCTGAGGGACGCAGATAGAAACCTCCTTTTATGCATGGAAAACATTTGGTGGGCCAACTGAAATGGTCTGGCGGGCCAACTTTGGCCCGCGGGCCCTACTTTGGGCACCCCTGATTTAAACTATTATTCGGCCCCTTTACTTTCAGTGCAGCAAACTCACTCCAGAAGTTCAGTGAGGATCTTTGAATGATCCAATGTTGTCCTAAATGACTGATGATGATAAATAGAATGCACCTGTGTGTAATTAAGTCTCCGTATAAATGCACCTGATCTTTGATAGTCTCAGGGTTCTGTTTAAAGCGCACCATGAAGACAAAGGAACACACCAGGCAGGTCCGAGATACTGTTGTGGAGAAGTTTAAAGCCGGATTTGGATACAAAAAGATTTCCCAAGCTTTAAACATCTCAAGGAGCACTGTGCAAGCAATTATATTGAAATGGAAGGAGTATCAGACCACTGCAAATCTACCAAGACCCGGCCGTCCCTCCAAACTTTCATCTCAAACAAGGAGAAGACTGATCAGAGATGCATCCAAGAGGCCCATGATCACTCTGGATGAACTGCAGATAACTACAGCTGAGGTGGGAAAGTCTGTTCATAGGACAACAATCAGTCATGCACTGCACAAATCTGGCCTTTATGGAAGAGTGGCAAGAAGAAAGCCATTTCTCAAAGATATCCATAAAAAGTCTCGTTTAAAGTTTGCCACAAGCCACCTGGGAGCAGTGATGGGAATAACGGCGTTACTAGTAACGGCGTTACTAACGCCGTTACTTTTTTCAGTAACGAGTAATCTAACTAATTACTTTGACAGTAACTATAACGCCGTTATCATTTCTGACATCCCGTTACTGCGCGTTACTCAAGACGCACAATGAACGTGTTGTCATGAGAGAAGGGAGGATGAGAAAACCTCTCAGCAATTATTGGCTGATGTAAATCATATTTCCTTTACAATCTACATGTCTACAGTTGAGAGGATGGCTCATAAATTGTGTTTTTGAAACAAATATGGGTCTTAATCGCGCTCAACCACGGCTTGCATCACCGTGAGGTCAGCCACAGAGTAGCGCATGTGAGCGCAGAAGTCGGCTGCATACAATTCCATCGATAAGCTCCTTGCTCTTCCTGGTTTATCTGCTAAGGACAGCAACAGGTTTGGCTAACATACATATAACACATTTTTACATAATCTAAAATGCACATAGGGTAATTTTTCAATTACTATAGGAATGATAAGAAAGAGAGGTGAAGTGTAAGACGGTTGATTTTAGAAATTGGATGCAGCCGGCTGCAGCAAAACAGAGGAGTTTACGGAGGACACGCGCGTTTTGTTTTACTTTTTAAAACTCATTGGACTCATTTCCAAATGGAGGATTACATATCTACGCTCAAACCATTCACTGGATTTAAACAAGGAACTGGTCTGAACCGAAGTGGACTGTGCAGGTCATTTATAAGGTATAGCTATAAGGTAAGACCCATAACTCATAGTTTTGCGTTTTGTATGAACAAACAATGCGGGCATAAAACATATTTTGCTGTAGCCAAACAAATTGTCCACTTGATTTATATGATGTATATGTTCATCTGATTGGACTGAAGTCAGTGCTTCACCGGTGTTTCCACATTCACAGTGGCGGGCTTTACAGCACAGTGAGAGATGAAGAGTGAACAGGACTTCAGCAGCAAAACAGCCTTTTCTAGATGAAAATATTGGCACTGTTAAAGGTAAAAATGCGCACGTCGGGTGCACATTATGTTCCAGAACAAAACGAAAAAGTAACGCAATAGTTACTTTTACTGGTAACTAGTTACTTTTATAGTGGAGTAACTCCGTTAGTAACTCAGTTACTTTTTAGGAGAAGTAACTAGTAACTATAACTAATTACTTTTTCAAAGTAACGTGCCCAACACTGCCTGGGAGACACACCAAACATGTGGAAGAAGGTGCTCTGGTCAGATGAAACCAAAATCTAACTTTTTGGCCACAATGCAAAACGATATGTTTGGCGTAAAAGCAACACAGCTCATCACCCTGAACACACCATCCCCACTGTCAAACATGGTGGTGGCAGCATCATGTTTGGGCCTGCTTTTCATCAGCAGGGACAGGGAAGATGGCTAAAATTGATGGGAAGATGGATGGAGCCAAACACAGGACCATTATGGAAGAAAACCTGTTGGAGTCTGCAAAAGACCTGAGACTGGGACGGAGATTAATCTTCCAACAGGACAATGATCCAAAACATAAAGCCAAATCTACAATGGAATGGTTCACAAATAGACGTATCCAGGTGTTAGAATTGCCAAATCAAAGTCCAGACCTGAATCAGATCGAGAATCTGTGGAAAGAGCTGAAGACTGCTGTTCACAAACGCTTTCCATCCAACCTCACTGAGCTCGAGCTGTTTTGCAAGGAAGAATGGGCAAGAATTCCAGTCTCTCGATGTGCAAAACTGATCGAGACATACCCCAAGCGACTTGCAGCTGTAATTGCAGCAAAAGGTGGCGCTACAAAGTATTAGTGCAAGGGGGCCAAATAATATTGCACGCCCCACTTTTCAGTTTTTTATTTGTTAAAAAAGTTTAAATTATCCAATAAATTTTGTTCCACTTCACGATTGTGTCCCACTCGTTGTTGATTCATGACAAAAAAATTAAAATTTTATATCTTTATGTTTGAAGCCTGAAATGTGGTGAAATGTTGAAAGGTTCAAGGGGGCCGAATACTTTCGCAAGGCACTGTACAACCAGTTAAAAGTTAGTGTTGACATGTCTGTTTTGTGATGAACCATGATTTGAGATGAGTTTTGAACAGATTGTATGAGGCCAGCTCTCTGATGTTTGATGGGACTGTGTTCCACTCCTGAGACGCCCTCACAGAGAAGGCACTCTGACTGAAGGTGCTCTTCCGGAGTGGGATAACACAGTCCTCACGGGCCCCTGGTTACCCTGTGTGTTGTGTTCCTGACCGTGATAAATTGGTTGAGTGGAGGTGAAGATGAACCATGAATGATCTTGTAAATGAGACAGAGATTACAGTATTTGATCAAATTTGCCCAATTTAGAAGGTGGTGTTTTTGCAAAATGGAACAGTGGTAAAATCTTCGTGCTTTTTTGTCCAATATCTTAAGTGTTTGCTTGTATAATGATGCTATTGGTTTTAGTGATGTTTTGTTCGCCTGAGACCATGTGGTTAAGCAGTATGTAATGTGGGACAGAACCATAGAAAACATGAATAATCGTGCAGACTGAAGTGATAAGTTGGATCTAATGAACCGGAAATTAGCTAAGTTGAATGTGACTTTATTAGAAATGTTTTTTATGTGTGATTTGAATGTTAGCTTTGAGTCTATTGTTACTCCAAGATATTTGTATTCTGTTACGATTTGAATTTTTTGACCGGAAACTGAGATATTGATGTCGTTATATGAGGTGTTGGATTTTGAAAAGAACATTCCAACCGTTTTATTGACATTGAGCTTTAGGCAGCACTGGTTTAACCAATTTGTGAATTGAACCATAGACTGTGATAATTTGTCGGCAGCTTGTGAGGGGTTTTTGTCGTGTATGTAAATGACTGTATCATCTGCGTACATTTGAACATTTGCATGCGGGCACACTGATGGAAGGTCGTTGATGTAGAGTGAGAAGAGTAGTGGGCCTAAAACGGAACCTTGTGGGACACCGGTGGACAATGGAAGAAAGGGGGAGCAGTGATCATTGATCCTGACAGCCTGTACGCGATCTGATAGATATGATTTTGTCTATTTTATAGTGAATTTTTTTTATAGTGTATATAAAAAATTATATATTATACATATACAATTATACAATACATTATACAATACATATAAATTATATATGTATTATATAAAATATAAACTATTTTTTATAGTGAAATTTTGTCTATTTTATATAGTTTTATTTGTGAAAGATTAAATTTGCTGAGTTTTGAAATGAATATTTCATGATTTACGGTGTCAAATGCTTTTTTGAGGTCAAGAAACACTGCTCCTACAACTCCCCCTTTATCCAGTAATTTTTTTACATTTTCTATGAGGAAAACGTTTGCTGTTTCTGTGGAATGTTGCTGGAGTACCCGGAGGAAACTGGTCCGGCCGGGATTCGAACCCAGGACCTTCTTGCTGAGAGGCGAGAGTGCTATCCACTCAGCCACCGTGCCGCCGCTTTAGTTCTTGATGGTTTAAGTGACCCTATCATCTGTCCAACTTCAGCTTCTGTCACATCAACAAAGGTGAAGGATGGTCCCAAAATGTTCTTTGGATAAACAGTCATCTTGGTTGAGGGGAAAGATCCAGTGATTGCGGATACGGACTCAGAGAAAAAAACATTTGTTGCTTCAGCAACTTTAAGTGGGTTTTTTATCACTTGTCCATTCACCCAAATTTCTGAAAGTGTTTTCCTTTTTGCGTCCTGTCCTACTAATTTCTTCAGTTAGTTCCAAATAGTTTTAGAGTTCCCTTTAGCATTTTCTATTATGGTTAGGAAGAAGTTAGCTTTGGCCCTGTGTATACTATATACAACTTTATTTCGCAGCGTTGTAAACAGCTTTCTAGCAGTATTTGTCTTATTTTTCATTGCTGTTTTAAGTGCAAAATCTCTTTCCTTCATTAGTTTTAAAATATCCTGATTCATCCAAGTTAATTGATTTTTATTTTGTTTCCTATGATTTTTGCACTGTGTTAATTGCGCTCTATAGTTTTTAAGAATAATTTACTGTCTTCATCAATGTCTTTACCCTGCAGTAGTTGATTCCTATGATTTTTGCACTGTGTTAATTGCTCTATAGTTTTTAAGAATAATTTACCGTCTTCATTAATGAAGACAGTAGTAGTTGACCCTGCAGTAGTTGATCCCAGTCTATTTGTTGAATGGAGTTTCTGAACTTTTCCTGCATGTTTTTGGGAATTCCAACATATTCATTGTCACTGCTATTTGAGTGAAAGCTCTGATATGAGAGCTTTCTGGTCACAAGAATCAGATTGTTGTCAGACAGGCCAGACACAAAATTAAAAGATGTAATTATTCTTTCAGGTCAATTTGTGAATGCTAAATCAATCTGGGTACTACTTGTTGAGGTTATTCTTGTGGGTCCTTTCACCATTTGGGAGAATTCAAATTTGTCCGTTATTCTTTTAAGATTTTTCCTACATGATGTGTCTTCCCAGTTTATATTAAAATCTCCTAAAATTATGATCTCTTTGCTTAGGTCACATTCTTTAAGTAATTTTGCAAATTTGTCATAGAAGCTTGCATCTGATGATGGAGGGCGATACATAACAATGATCATAAATGTCATTTCTGGTTATAGTATTATCTTCAGACCTAGGCATTCCAGCCCATCATCCCATTGAACGACATCACATTTAAAATGTTGTTTTAAGTATATCATGACTCCACCGCCCTTGGCTCCTTCTCTGTCTTTTCTGAACAGCCTGTAACCTGGGATATTAAGTGCTGCAGAAGGTGAATTTTTATGCAGCCATGATTCCGATAAGCAAAGGTAGTCTAGGTTTGAATTGAGTAACAAATGACTAATTTGATCTGATTTTGATAAAACGCTTCTTATGTTTATATGTCCGCCTAAAATTCCTTTGGGCTTTGTCTTTGGGTCCCAGATGAGTTTAGAATGAATGACAGTTTGAAAAAACGGCCATTTCCTGTGGTTCGTGATCCCTGGATTAATTAATTTACGGCGTGAGCCACAGCGTGTCACATTTCTCAGTAGAGCTCTTGGAATAGCTGCGTAAGAAGACGTTTTCTGATCTGTACCACACGCATTGTCCAGACACGGGACAGAAGGTGCAGCGCATTGATCGCAGGAACTGCGCGAGTGGATTTTATCCGAATCTTCAGTACACAGTTGTGGACACGGTGCCATCCGATGCGAGCCACCACCAAACGGCCAACTCGCCCTCGCGACTCCAACGTCACCCTCAGGACCCTCATCTCAGACACACCGCTCGGAAGCCGTTTGCGATGGACACAGAAGAGGCGGAGGATCAGCGTGGTGTGCATTAAAACACGATGGAATACCCGGGGAGCTTACCTGTAAGGTAGGAGTAATGCGTGTACTCTCTGATGACAGCAATAGCAGGTTAGCATCTCCCGGTAGCCGTGTCTCTGTGTGATGATCATGAGTGACAGCCCCTGTCACACCCGCAGCCGCCATCTTTGGTATTTCTAGGGAGTGCATTTTTCTTTATTCCTTTTTATTTGATTTGCTAAATATTTATTGTAACAGGATTTTCTAATGTTGACAGTAATTTTACATGAACAATGTAATAAAAATAAAATAAATATACATTGGAGGTAGTGGAGTAATCAATAGGAGTACAAATGCACAAAAACAAAAACAAAAATCACATAAAAATAAATTTATCATACTTGTGACAGACCAAAAATATAAATTTTAGTCACAGCGAACACACTGGCTCCCTCAACGGGATGAAAATGGCATGTGAGCATGGCATTACACTTGAGCACATGGTAAGCTAGCTAAATAAAAAGTACAGAAAAACTAAAAATGTGCACTAGAAAATGTGCAAAAGTACGTTCATTGCATCCTAACACATTTCCTACTAAATAAATCTTAGTGAATATTGCGGAAAATAAAGCTAAATGATTGAAAATATGTATTTTTCACAGGGACAGAACTAACCCTCTGAAGCATACAACGCGGGTTTGCAAGGGAAAGTTGAGTACCAAAATAAAACACGGGAGATGCGCGCGCTTCCGGGAATTTCATAATAAAACTTCAAAATAATAAAATTCATACAAAACTACATTTTAAAACATAATACAACCAGGACTTGTAAACAAAAAATATAAAGTGCATTTCTATATTCGTTACATCTAGCAGGTTCTTGCATAAAAATTAAGATGGTCACTTATTTAAAATTTAGAGCTGGATAATGTTTATATATTTGTTATTTTTAGCATAAATGCTAAAAATTTGTGTTCACAGTAAAGTGTCAATGAAAGTATCTGGACTTCAAAAGCGTATAACTCAAAAACTAGAATAACTATCATAACTATAAAAAGATTTTAAACAAAGACACATCAAAGAGATATTTGAGGTATTTTTGGCGACATTTTAAACGACCATATCAGCCTCTGATTTGACCATTCTACTGTGACAGAATGGTCAAATCTCGAGAAGAAAATAAAATGTACTCAACAATTAAACTTGAGAAAAAAATAAAATAATCTGGTCTGGTTTCACATTTAATTGGTTGACTATATGAAAGTATCACTTTGTTTCCACTGTGTGTAAAAAAAATAGAATCTCTTAATCAAATGTGGACATCTGAAAATACGTAACAAACTTCCGCAACGCTCATTCTATCAAATCATCATGTCCGTTACATAAAATAAACAGAGCCGCTATAGGAAACTTCTCTTATGTATAAAACAGTTATGTTCTAGCAACTTCTAATGGACAGAGGAGGTATTTGGATACATGAAAAACATTAAATATCTTCTGATTATTAAAATTAAATTTTTGGGCTTTCGTCACACTTTTGTGCCCTTTAGTGTAAATTCCTTTACATTTAGTGTGTGACTTAAGGGGCGTTCACACAGGACTTAACTTTGGCGTCGAAAGCGTCAGGTTTGCATTGAAAGTGAATGGTAAAGCGCGTCAGGTGAAGCCGAGGGGCCCGGCGTCACTTGGCGCGCGTCAAAAGCTTCAAGAGTTGCAAGTAATACGCGCTCACTTGAAAGCCTTGTTGAACACATTTATTTATTAGTTAAATAAAGAATTAAACTGTCTATGTGTGCCTCATTTCCGTGTGCCTTTGAACGTGTACCTTGTCTGGGCGCTAGCTGGGCAGCTTCTACAAGTATTTTTTTCTCTGGGCTTTTTTCCCGCCATAATCTGGATATGTGTAACAACACATACTGTTTACATGTTTATTTACACTTTTTTTACATGCGCAAACTGAACTTCCGGACGAATCCAGCAGCTACACTCCTCGTGGTGGTTGCCGGTCCCAGCAGGCCAAGCGTGTTGCAATTTGTTGACATAATGACCTATCGTAATATGCCGGTACAAAAAACAAAAAAAGATGGGTTTTGAGGACTGATTTAGTTTGGTAGTGAGTCAGTGTTTCTAATGGGCAGTGGCAGTGAGTTCCAGAGGGTTGGGGTATTTGGTCACTTCAAACAAGGAAGATCTCTGGCTCTCACAGACCTGTAACTTCTTCTTTAAGAAGCTCTTCTGTCCTCCACTCATTACCTGTATTAATGGCACCTGTTTGAACTCGTTATATGTATAATAGACACATGTCCACAGCCTCAAACAGTCAGACTCCAAACTCCACTATGGCCAAGACCAAAGAGCTGTCGAAGGACATCGGGAAAAGAATTGTAGACCTGCAACAGACTGGCAAGAGCGAATCTACAATAGGCAAGCAGCTTGGTGTGAACAAATCAACTGTGGGAGCAATTATCAGAAAATGGAATACATACGAGACCACTGATGATCTCCCTTGATCTGGGGCTCCACGCAAGATCTCATCCTGTGGGGTCAAAATGATCATGAGAACGATGATCAAAAATCCCAGAACCACACGGGGGGACCTGGTGAATGACCTGCAGAGAGCTGGGACCAAAATAACAACGGTTACCATCGGTAACACACTACGACGACAGGGAATCAAATCCTGCAGTGCCAGACGTGTACCCCTGCTGAAGCCAGTGCATGTCCAGGCCCGTCTGAAGTTTGCCAGAGAGCACTTGGATGATACAGCAGAGGATTGGGAGAATGTCATGTGGTCAGATGAAACCAAAGTAGAACTGTTTGGTATAAACTAGTGCTGTCCAACAATTAAAATATTTAATCGCGATTAATCGCATGAATTTCATAGTTAACTCGCGATTAATCGCAAATTAGTCACACATTCGTATCTATTCTTTATGTCCCTTGAATTAATTAAATAAAAATAATAAAATAAAATTAATAATAATAATAAAATAAAATAAAAAATGAATGAATAAGTAGATAAATATAATAATGTAGGGTGACTACTTATATTAGCTGATTATAATTACTTATTAGTATGAATTTGGTAGTGTGGAGCGGTTAGTCTCCGGAGCGGAAGCTCGCCGTTCCACCAACAGGTCTATGTTATTTATTTTGGGCACCAGCAGAGTTAGAAATCTGCACATAGACACCGACCAAATCTTTGCCTCGATATCAATCTATAATCTAAGGGTGTAGAATACGTTTTATCCGCCAGTGATAGTCCGAGATCTTAACAACACGACTCTGATAGGATTGAGTTAAAGAAAAGGGATTTATTGATTACAAAGTGGGATGAAGCATAACGAAAAAGGATTTCTGGTCACATTTGAGTAGGAGCTGTACACATTTCATTCAAATTGAGCACTGAACAAGGAACAGTCTTACTTTGGAGGAGCGTAGAGGATGGAGAAGGGCTTTGGGTTGGGAAACAGCCCACGTGGTTTCTTTGTCCGGGCAGGCGGGAGTTATGAAGCCTGCTAGTTTGGTCCAGCTGCTGGTGCACGCGAGCCAAGGAAAGAGGCTGGTGATGAACAGTTCGTAGATTCCAACCAGAAAGGAGGCTTGCGTGGAAGCGGGAGGCCTCGGGGCGGACGGCACAGTCGTTGCTGGAGGCGCGTACTTGCGTGGCCGCAGGGCTGAGAGGGAGGTTGCGAGCGCAGGCCGTGTAGGGAACACGTACCCACGGGTGGTTGTTATAGTGGATTCGGGGAAAACAAGAGAAAGAACAATGCTTTGCGGGTGCTTATATTGACTTCTGAAGGGGCGTGTCCATGTCTTCCCTCTCTGTGGACAAACTCCTTTACACAGACAGTTTGTAAAGAAACATACAGGATTGATGCAAATGATCATAAGACATGTAAAAACACACAGTGTATTTACATCACAGACATTAAACACACGAGTAAGGTCCGTAACGTTAATATCATTGAGTAATGTCCCCTTTGAATGTTCGTCTTGGGTGCGGTAGCGTCCAGTGTCCGCTAGGGAGCGTCAGAGGGCCGCGGGTGGACCCCTTGGTCCGTGGAATGCATTGTGACAATGCTGATTTGTATCAGCTCCTCTGTTAACATGAAAAAGGCACCAGATGGGTATCCTGCTGTTTTTATGGGTCCGATTGGCGTCGGTAATCCTCATGATTGATGGCGGCTTGTGGCTGACCCCATGGCTCCTTTGAAGCTGTATCTCTCCATTTGGTCAATGGTAAACAGAGTGGACAGGCTTGGCCCTGTCCTAAGTTTTAACCTTACAATAATAACATGAATAATATGTGCATATGTGCATATAATGATAATACACAAGTCAGGGTAAGCGAAAGCTTATTTTAATGCATGACGTTTTCGAAAAACACCTGGGGAAAAAGGAACAAAATAAGAGAGGGAATGGGCCTGCTTGGGGGTCTGTGTGTGTGTCGGATTTGGTTTTGATGTTGGCTGGGTTCCGCTTAGCTTGGTGAAACTCAGGCGGGCAGACTTTATATCTTATCTTATCTGTGGGTGTATGTGTATGTGTGTGTGGAGTGTGTGTGTTTATGGGTGTGGGTGTGTGTGTGTACAGTATGTGTGGGTATAGACCATAGACTGTATAGAAACATCATGGTGTCATTATGATGATGATAAACAATCTGTAAATATTTTGTAAATTTGATCATGTAAATACTCTGACGCTGTTTCTCTGTTTACTTTCGGTATATCTATGACTGTATACTGTTTGCTTGTATTGCCTTTTTTATTAACCCCTCCCCCCCATCTCCCACTTCATGTCCCCCCCTCCTACGTGCCCTTCTGGGTTTCTTCTTTGGCCCCCTGTATCTCCAACTACATATTGTTTGTAATCTCTGTCTACAATGTATCTGAACTAGTCCTTTTCTTTGTTTCTATTTTGTGTCTGTATATGTGTTTGTCTTGTGTTTGTGTTTTTTTTTTTTTTTAATTGCGCGATAAAAAAAATGATGCCGTTAATATTGATTTGCGTTAACGCGTTAATAACGCAATATTTTGGACAGCACTAGTATAAACTCAACTCGTCGTGTTTGGAGGAAGAAGAATACTGAGTTGCATCCCAAGAACACCATACCTACTGTGAAGCATGGGGGTGGAAATGTCATGCTTTGGGGCTGTTTTTCTGCTACGGGGACAGGACGACTGATCCGTGCAAAGGAAAGAATGAATGGGGCGATGTATCGTGAGATTTTGAGCCAAAACCTCTCTCCATCAGTGAGAACTTTGAAGATAAAACGTGTCTGGGTCTTCCAGCATGACAATGATCCCAAACACACCGCCCGGGCGACGAAGGAGTGGCTCCGTAAGAAGCATTTGAAAGTCATGGAGTGGCCTAGCCAGTCTCCAGACCTCAACCCCATTGAAAATCTGTGAAGGGAGTTGAAAGTCCGTGTCGCTCGGCGACAGCCCCAAAACATTACTGCTCTCGAGAAGATCCGCATGGAGGAATGGGCCAAAATACCAGCTACTGTGTGTACAAACCTGGTAAAGACCTATAGTAATCGTTTGACCTCTGTTATTGCCAACAGAGGGTATATTATAAAGTATTGACTTGAATTTTTGTTATTGACCAAATACTTATTTTCCACCATAATTCACAAATAAATTCTTTAAAAATCCTACAATGGATATTTTCACATTCTGTCTCTCACATTTGAAGTGTACCTATGATGAAAATTACAGACCTCTGTCATTATTTTAAGTGGGAGAACTGCGGTACTGCAGACTAGACCAGACTAAATTCACGTGGGCTACCCAGAAATTTTCCCCATAGAACTCAATGTAAATTTAAACAGCGCGACCTCAGCTGACAGAGAACCTACAGCTTTCATAAAGGTCGGATTTTGTGGGGATTTTAGTGTCCCTTGTCATCCTGAACTTTTTTTCTTCTTAAATCCTTCGGTGTTCTTTAAATCCACACTTTAGTGCCACAAACTCTGCTCGTCTGAATCTCACTCTAACTCCCGCTCTGATGAACTGCTCTGATTGGTCAGAGCGCGGCCAAGCCCCTCTGTGCACGTGCGTGAGACCCACACACACGTGTTTGGCGCAACGCATTGTGGGAGATCATCCACTGCGCAGAACCGGGAGGACCAGACGATGCCCAAATACAGACAAGTTTCCCATTGATCTTTGCGAGTTTCCCATAGATCTATGCGAGTTCCAGGCGACTTCCGCTAATCTTTCAGCCCCCATGCCGTCACAAAGCGCCACTGAGCACAACCATTCATTTGAATAGGGCGCCATCTTGAATCGCCGCGGCTTGGTGCTTCCACATACTGTATAAACCAGGGGTCGGCAACCTGCGGCTCTTTAGTGCTCCTCCAGTGGCTCCTGGAGCCTTTTCAAAAATGTCTGAAGATGGAGTGAGAGGGCTATATTTTATTTCTAGTTTGAATGTGGTTTCTCAAGGAGGAAAAACATTCTTAATGTATTTAGCTGTAATAATGTGCATAAGTATTATTCAATTTCAACATTTCTGTAAACAAATAGTGCGTCATGTCCTGTGGTGCGGCGCCGCGCCAGGCGGCTGCTGTTGTAAACAAACCGGCTTGTGCGCATGGATCCTAAAGCTAAAAAGAGAAAGAGTCGATAATAAGACTGGACTAAGAACAAGAATTAAAATTTGCTTCCAGTCAATGAGGAAGGACTGCTTTATGTTTGCGATGTAAAGAGAAAAGTTTTGTTGCAACACGAGGAACAATGAAGCGCTAAACACGGAACAAGGAATCATTCATCGCTAATTCAGAGCACCTACTTTCAGACTTCAAAAACCTCCGCAAAGACGGTGAAAGAAAGGGCCATTAAGGACATTCAGCTCCAGCAAATTTTAATAACATACTCCTCACTCCAGAGAAATGGAATCGCACCAAAAGCCCCAAAGGTCAGCGTCCTGGTCAGTGGACGAGGTCCACACGTCACTCTCTTTAGGCCCAAGAAATAATTCAAAGGCAGCGCAACGGAACACGGAACGAGGTTTTCAGGGAGATTGCTCGGTTATCCTGGAAATAACTGGTTGGCTACGTATCCCGTTGGCCCAAAGCTCTCACTGAAATGTATTTACTAGTGTAAAAGTGTGATTGTCTGTTGTACATAGTGAGCTAGCGACATTTAGGTATCAATAGCAAGCAAAGCTAGAATGTTCTTCCTGCGCCAGTGTGCTGTATTTTGCTCTTTCATGTGTTGCCGTTCTTTTTTTTTGCATCATCAACCGTCATCTGGACATCATCATCATCTGGACCTGGTCTCAAGAGACATACGTACTTTGGACTTTGTAAATTGTTAGTTTTTCACTTTACTTTTGTTTTTAATAAATCTGTGATTGTATGAAGACTTTGTTTAATTAATTTGTCTGTACACATGCAGAAAAGGGGTTCAAAAGTTACAATTTCATACCACATACTTTTACTTCTATTTACATTACGTACATTATATTTGTCAGTAAATCCGTATAACCCTTTTACAAATTCATGAACGAGGATGGAGGCATATTTGCTAAATACAAAGAGGTTTTATTTTTGATCAAAACACGAGGACAAAGTAAATGTTTTTTTATTCCTTTTTTACTTCTCACTCCTTTTCCGAGTTGATACTTGATAATTGATTTACAACATACATGTATTTTAAATAACTAAGTTATGTATTGATCTCAAAATAAAAACATTTTATTTCAAATGACAAAAAGTGATGCATCAGACCAATGTTACTAGTTAGGCGTTGCCTACGTGGTTACGTGGTCTGACAACTGTTGTGGAAATTCTGCACATACCAAGTGTAAAATAATGTAAACAACCCAGAGCTATAAAACCATCAAAGCCATCCGGCTTCGCCCAGGCCATCCGGCTTCGCCCAGGCATTACTCGTTGGAAAAGCAATAGGCCCTTACCCCAGTTGGGGCTCAGGCCTAATAAACCAAGGAATTCTTTTTTTAAACTTTGAACAATAACAATATAGGTTTTCATAGAAACCTATAATACAAATGATACATCGTTTTAAAGCGAACGACAAGGCAAACGCAACTATTAGGTTCTTGGTGATTGACGAGCGCGTTACACCTTGCCATCATGAGGTCACCCACCCCACCATAGAACCCCATTCATTACACTGTGTACTACAGCTGGAGCAAAGCCATTCCGTGCCTATGGCACGGACTTATCAGTGTCTGGGCACGTGCCGTCGCGTTCAGAGATGCGTCTGCGCCCGGAGATTGTGACTTATGACAGTTACAACGAGTAATGCCTGGGCTTCCCTCAGGCATTACTCGTTGGGAAAGCAATAGGCCCTTACCCCAGTTGGGGCTCGGACCTAATAAGAGATTTTTTTCTGAAAATCTTCGAGCAAAAACCATATAGGTTTCCATAGTAACCTATAATACAAATGATACATTGTTTTAAAGCGAACGACCAGACAAACACAACTATTGGGTTCTCGGTGATTAACCTTGGCTGTGTCCAAAACGCTAGGCATCAGGCCGCGTAGGGTGGATATGTAGGCTCGTGACGTCACTTCCGCAAGCGACGGCTATTGCAGGGGTGTCCAAAACCACTTGGCGAGCTCGCCAAGCGTAGGCATCATGACTTCGTCTCTATGGAAACGGCCACTTTTGAAGCAGATATGAAGGATGCATCTGATGTATGCTTTGCTGCCTTCCCCGCGTTGAGTTCGCGGGGTTCGATTCGCGGGGCTTATTTTCACTATGGAGGCACCAGCAGCAGCTACCCCTGTCCCCACTGTAGTTAAATGTAAGTATATTTCATGTTATAATATTCTTACATGACTAATAACACTTATAAAGAAATATTATTTGAATTTTAAGCAACGAATTGCGCTATTTCATTTGTTTTAGAGTGTTTTCTTCTGTGGCTTATGATAGCTTAGTTGTAACTGTAACTAAATTAGCATTGTCACAGTTAGTTATATTTTATTCCTTTATGTAGTTTTAACGTTTTATTTTGTTCATAGGGACGAAGGAGATGACGGAGACCTTCATAAGGGTGCGGGCGGAGAACGACGTCCTCTTCACTGGGGCGAAGTTCTCCGCCAGCACGGCCTGGAGGTACGAGCTGTTTGAGAAATGTCACTGTTTAGCTTATGATTAATTTAAGTTATCTGGAATTGACTTTAGGACTGCATATTTTGTTCTTAATGTGAGTTTAATACTTAATATATACATGGGTATACAAGGGTTTAGAAAAGCTGGTGCTATTCTCAAATACAACAGTCATCATTATGAAAAATCTATAATTAAGTTGTAGAAGAGTATATCAATCATAACAAAAGAACAAAAATGAGAAACGTATAACTATTGTTTTCTGCATTAACATAATCAATAATGTCAGGAATTCTCTAACACATAAAGTAAGTTTTTCTGTTTCTTTATTTTATTGTTTCTGTCTTTTCTATAGGACTGTCCTGGAGAAGCTTGACCTGCAGGAGGTGGTCACGCCCCTGCAGGCCCGTAAGAAGTGGGACAACTTGAAAAAAAAGTATAAAGTATGACAATCAATCTTGTTTTTGTGAGTTTGTCACATGTGTGTGCGTGTGTGAGTGTGTCTGCGTGTGTGTGAGTGTGTCTGCGTGTGTGTGTGTGCACTTGTTTTCAACTCCTGGTGGGTTCCATAACCTGAGATTCCACTCACGTCATGGGGACTGGTTTTACGTGGTGGGGCCCGAACACCGGACCCCACTGGTCCAAGCTTAATAATCAATGGGTAATGCTTTTCTAACGGTCCTTATGCAGTCTCTGTAAAAATATGGAAAGGACCCCTGGAGGTTTACTTTCCTGAAAAAAGTGTGTTATGTGTCGGAACCCTGGTGGTGGGTTTGCGGGATATCAAGGAGGGGCACACTGGGGCAATTTCAGTCCAGCAGGCTGGAGCCAATCATGGAGCAGCACAACAGAGGAAATCAGGTGTCAGGCTAGAAAAAGGTGCAAGTGTGTGGTTCATTAGGCTGCAAGAAATCATGGAGGAGCACACTGAAGCGCACGCTTACAAACCACTGGTAAGTGCTGACTACAAGTCATGACTTCAAATTGTTATATAGAATGATTACAAATTATTTGTTGTTTGTGCAGCTTAGTCAAGAGTCCCTAATTGATGAAGTCGACTCAGATTCTGACGATTTAACTGTCAAGAAGAAACCTGTAAAAAAGTATGGAAAAAGAAAAATCAAAAACACTTTTCTTCAAGACTCGGAAAGTGACGAACCAAAGGCAAATAAGATTGTTATCATGCAGCTGCAAAAGAAGAAAAATGGGGGGGGAGTATACAGCAAGAGACACTTCTGCCTCTACTGTTCAATGTCCTGCCACAAAATGTCCCGTCATTTGACTAGAAAACATGGAAATGAAAGTGACGTAGCCAGAGCATTGGCTCTACCTGTGAAATCTAAAGCACGTAAAATTCAGTTTGATTTGATCAGGAATAGTGGAAACCGTGAGCACAATTTTGAGGTTTTAAAGGCCGGCATTGGAACTTTAGTCCCAGCTAAACAGCCAAATTCCCCAGTTAAATCCAGTGAGTTTTTGCACTGTATAGACTGTGGGGCATTGCTTAAGCGAAAGTCGCTGTGGAGGCATGTGGCCAGGTGCCGGCTTTCACAGAAAGATGCCCAGGCTAAACCAGGTAGAAGTAGGGTCCAGTCCCTCTGCTCCCTAGCCCAGCCTGTACCGGAGGGCATCAGCAAAAAGCTGTGGTCTTTAATTTCGGCAATGCATCAGGATGAGGTCACGGGTGTTGTCAAAGCAGAAAAGGGGATTCTGAGACTCGGAGAGCACCTGTACTTAAAACACGGGCATGATAAGACAAAGCATGATTACATTAGGCAGAAAATGAGAGAAGTCGGTAGGTTAATTAACGAAGCAAAAACCGCAGGGAAACTGAAAACAATTAAGGATTTCTTTATTCCTTCCAACTTTAACCATGTGATTGATGCAGTCAGGTCTGTGGCTGGATATGATGAGGAAACAAATCAATACAAGACTCCATCCTTGGCCCTCAAACTCGGCCATAGCCTCAGAAAGCTAGCAGATATTCTTGAATGTGACTCAAAAATGGAGCATTGTGTTGATGAACTATTTATTAAAAACCTCCAACGAAGCCGGCTGCTTTTTGAGAAGAGGTGGGACGTCTGTGTTTCTTCTGCTGCCCTACAGACCCTCCGGCAAGCCAAGTGGAACACTCCGGACCTGCTCCCTCTGACTGAGGACGTTAGAGCCATGCATGCACATATTGAGGTATGTCGACCTGAATATGTGCAAACCCTAATAAGTGAGCCAACGTCTAAGCATTGGTCTAAACTGGCAGTTTTGACTCTTTGTGAGGTCATCATTTTCAATCGAAGAAGGGAAGGTGAGGTTTCAAAGATGCCACTGACAGCCTTTACCTTAAGAAGTAAGACTGGGATCCATTCTGACATTGCTCTGGGACTGTCCCAACTTGAGAAAAAGCTGTGTCAGCATTTTCAACGCATTGAAATTAAAGGGAAAAGAAGTCGGAAAGTGCCGGTTCTTTTGACTCCTGAAATGATTGCTTCGATGGAGGTGCTGGTGGAGAACAGAAGGGCCTGTTCCATCTCTGACCATAACCCATACTTCTTTTCCCGCCCGGGCGCAGACACCCACATCAGGGGATCAGACTCCCTACGCCAGGTAGCCAAAGAATGTGGTGCGGTGCATCCAGAGATGCTATCCTCAACCAAACTTAGAAAGCACATAGCTACTATGTCTACAGTTCTCAATATGAAAGAGAATGAGATGGACATACTTGCCAACTTCCTCGGCCATGACATTCACATCCACAGGCAATATTACAGACTACCAGAGGGGACACTGGAGCTGGCCAAAATCAGCAAAGTGTTGATGGCCATGGAGCAGGGAAGAGTGACGGAATTCGAAGGAAAGAGCCTCGACCAGATACAAATTGAGCCTGAAGGTAATTCTTGATATTATTAAAATATGTATGATTTTTTTCCCCTAAAGGCCACTTGTATTTTTATTTTCTGTGCGACAGGGAGAGCAGTAGAGATCCTCTCACAAACGGACGGGCTAAAAGAAACTTCAAGCGGAGAACCTTCAACCATTCATCCAGATGCACCCCATGGTAGTGGCAGTGCCCCTTCTGGTAAGTGTACCAGGTGGGGGATTACAGCCAGGCTGCTTGGTCCTCACCCTGGGAGTGTATATTGCTAATATATTTTTATTTCTCTCCCTAGAACGTGTAAGAAAGCCATGGTCTGCATCTGAGGTGAAGGCTGTGGAGAAGACCATGACACCTTTCATACAGACTGGAAAGGTCCCTGGGAAGTCTCACTGCCTGGCCTGCATTAATGCCTCACCAGATGACCTTAGACATCGGACATGGAGTGGCATTAAATTCTATGTCAAAAATAGAATCACTGCAATTCGAAAACAAAATCTAAAATAAAATTCCTTTAAAATAGTTGTTTGGTTTCTATTGACTGTTTTGTATTACTTAAAGTCTTGGTAAAAAAAGATTATGTCTATGGGTCCCATTCTGAACGGCCCTGTCAAAGGGACCCACCAGGTAACAAAAACGTGTATGTGTGTGTCTGCGTGTGTGTGAGTGTGTCTGCATGTGTGTGAGTGTGTCTGCATGTGTGTGAGTGTGTCTGCATGTGTGTGAGTGTGTCTGCATGTGTGTGTGTGTGTCTGCATGTGTGTGAGTGTGTCTGCATGTGTGTGAGTGTGTCTGCATGTGTGTGAGTGTGTCTGCATGTGTGTGAGTGTGTCTGCATGTGTGTGAGTGTGTCTGCATGTGTGTGAGTGTGTGTGTCTGCCTGTGCCGACATGAGCCCATCATGACTCCACATATATTTCTTGTGTTAAAGGACTGTAAATGCCCTGGAACAGGCCAGGGCGTGGAGGGGAACCCCACTGCTGGGACTTGGCCCTGGTTTGGCATCATGGATGAGGTGTTGGGGCAGAAGCCGTCCATCAACCCTCCTGTCCTAATCGCCTCCATCCCTGATGCCAGACCAGGGCCAAGCCAGGCCAGAGAGCAGGAGCCGGAGCAGGAGGAGGAAGAGCCAGAGGCGGAGCAGCAGAGAGGAACGGGAAGGAAGAGGAAGAGGGGAGAGAGCGAGCTGGTGAAGCTGTACAGGGAGGATCTGAGGATGCAGAGGGAGGAGGATGAGCGGCGGGCACAGGAGAGGAGTGCCAATTTTGACAGGCTGTTTTGCCTCCTCGAAAAGATGATTGAAAATAAAAACAAATAAAAATAAACTATTTTTGTTTGATTTACATTTCGAAAAAGCCCATAAAAGTATAACATACATTTGAAATGATGGATAGATCAAGGTCTCAAGGTCTTCACATTAATAGATTAAGCCGTAAGTAAGTTAAATAAATTAATATCTATTTACTTTGGGACTTTCTCAGAGTGAATTTGGTGGGGCCATATCTAAGGCTTCCAACCTGAGAACATTTGGCAAACCACAGCTCTGATGTGTTGGTTATTTTAAAAACAAATGTGTGTTTGTCTACCCAACAGTGGCTTTACATTTCCCCTTGAAGGTGTGTATGATTGGTTAATTTCTTTATGTAATTTCTATATTTTGTATATACACAGATTTTATACACTTGTTTGATGGGACAAAAACCCCCTGGTAAATGTGTGAAGCAGTTCGAGAGCTCAAGTATTATTTTGTGGAATCAAAAATATAGCACAAGAAAATCAATGTAACCATTTATTCAACATACAATAAAATAAAACTATTAACAAGCCATACAGGATAAACCTGAGAGTGCCAGTGCTGTGTGGCTAAGCAGGGACTCGTTTGGAGTGTTGCTGAATCCCATTCTCCAGGACCAGCAACATGGAAGGGTGCAGAGATCAGGGTCCTGGTCTTCCTCTTCTGGCGAGTGAGGCATCATACCGGGGGTGTCCACTTCATCGTCCATTTGTTGGGTTTGCACGGCTGGCTGGGGCAATAGATGGCTGCCATGTCCTATAAAAAGATGGTATAAAAAGATTCACATTTGTTTAAAAAATAAAACATTTTATACACACAAGTGAATGGATGTGTGACAAAGTGACTTGTCTGTGGATTTGTTTGGACAACTTCACACATATTTACATAAGTAATTAATTGTTTAAATACCTAAAGGTACTCATGGTCCATTTGCACCTCCTCCAGGGCAGACATCTCAGCAGACAGACGGTCTCTCCACTGCGCTGCTGAGACGGTGTCCTCCTCCCCCTCATCCTCCTCTGGGCTGTCCTCTGGGCTGTCCTCTGGGGCCACAACATCTCCAACCCCAAGGCAGATGTTGTGAAGGACAGCACAAGCGGCGATGACCTGAAAAAGCTGCAGTATTAATTACATGGATAAAGACTATTATAGATATTATGATAAATACTGTATTTTGAAGTGAATTACAGGAAGTTGTTGAAAATGTTTGAAAGTTTGCAAACATGGTTATCACTTACATTTGGTGCAAAGGTGTGGTGCACCTCCAGGGTGTGAAAGAAGATGGCCCGGAACCTCGTCTTCATCATTCCAAAGGCACGCTCAATAATGGAGCGTGCCCTGGAATGATGAGCGTTGAAGCGCCGGGCCGCCACACCCTGCACCGGCCGCTTGTAGGGAGTGATGAGGGGGAGAGGACGCTGGAGGCAGGGATACCCTCCATCCGCCAAGAGGAAGTGCCCTGGAGGAGGATACAGCCCTCTGAGGTACAGAGGGCTGTAGCGGAGGACCCTGGAGTCGTGGACTGACCCAGGCCAGCCCACATAGATGTCCATGAAGCGGCCCTGATGGTGCAGGAGGTTCAGCAACACACCAAACGAGTCCCTGCTCAGCCGAAAATCTGGACGCAAATCTCCATTATTAAAAAAAATGTCCAGCACTGGCACCCTCAGGTTTACCCTGCAGTAAGGACTCCTATCCTGTTGGAAAAACAAATACAAAAAGTGAATGTGTCATTCCAGATTTTGTAACTACTCTTTATAAATAATGTATGTACATAATGTATGTATAATATAATCATTTTTTATATGCAATAGGTTAAGATCATTAGTTAAAACGTGGGCAGTGGTGACCTCTATTGGTAATGAGTATTGTTGCAATGTTTTTGATGACTATTCATTGAATTAAGTGTAATGCTAGCTCTATTAAAACAAAGGAAAACGTTTTAACTTTAGTACCATTGGTCTTTGTTATGTTTAGTACATCTGTAACAATTTCATGCTAACCATTTTTGACTGTCAAAACAGTATAATCTCGTATAAAAAACGTAACTTACATTGTGGGTGCGCAGAAGGACCACTCGTCGCCTGCGTGCGTGCCTGTCCCTCTCGAGCTCATTGAATAAATTGAAAATGATGAAATACAACATTGCTAAGTCGGGATCCATCCTTACAAAAACAAAATCATGAGCAGATGGAATCAATCCTGGCAACGATTCTGTAAATACATAATAAAAAAAGAGTAGAAACAAATTAATGACAACAAATACAATATTTTGTCTTATACTCCTGCAGTAGTTGTGGTTGTTAACTGCTATAATAATTAGACATCAGGGCAGAATGTGTATGTAATTTTTGTTTACAAAGTACACTTATCAGCAGTCCATATACTAACAATAAGTTAGCTTTTGACTTCAGACAATTGTAATATACACAAATCCAAGTTATTAATCTGTTTTCAAAAAACATGTTTCAACAAATATAATGCAACTTACTTATATACACAAAACAGATGAGCAAGGGCCATACAAATATATTGATTACATTAAAAAAGTGCTAAATCTACATAATGCATATATATAATGGAACTAGTAATTATACCATTTATTATAACAAAGAAAATCCCTCATTGCCTTCACTTAGGGTTGTCTTGTTTTCATATTTGACTATTAGCATCAGGGGAGCTTGTCAAAATGAGTCCCCGCGTTTAGGAGTCTTGTCTGGGCATCGGCGCCGCCCACCCCCGCTGTTAGCTAGTGGATAAGTCCGAAAAAAAAATCTATTTTATCACCAAACAGACCTGTGATATGACAATAGAGGGGGGTATTTCTCGCCTCAAATGTTATTACAATTAACTATTATACCCTAATCAAAGCGTATTTCAAACTTTTCACCTTCCATCATGGCGGCGCTGTCCTTTCTCTCCGCTCCGCTCTGAGTCTGGTTACCAGGCAACGAAGGCAGCTGCTGTCCAAATCCACCTCAGGTCTCGCCTCCTTCCTCGCCTGTGGCTACGCGGCCTTCCCTCGATGCCTACATATCCACCCTACGCGGCCTGATGCCTAGCGTTTTGGACACAGCCCTTGCCATCATGAGGTCACCCCCCCCCCCCTTGGGCACGTGCCGTCGCGTGCAGATCACAAGGGCTCGGGCCTAATAAAAATCACACTAGCAAATCTATCATTCAAATATGCCCTGAAAGTTAAAATCTTTTGAGATTACTGAATTACTCATGAATTAATGAAACCAATCAAAGGTCAAGGCAGTAAAACCATAATTACATTATTTTTATTTTAAAATGAATGTTAATTGTAATAAACATGGTTGCAATTTGTGTTATACAGAGGGAAAACCATCCCTGTCTCCTTGGTTCTTCTCAAATATCAGATAAGATATTTTTGTATAATTTTCTGAACCGACCAAATACATGTTATAGGTGTGAGGATACAGTCAAATGCAGCATGTTATTCTGCATCCTAGTGAGGGCTTCAGTGTAGCTTTGCCATCGCTCCATGTGGCTTACACACTCTAGCCTTCTGCTTATCAACACATCCACTTATTCTATTTCCTCTGACCGGTAAGTCCTCTCTTGTCTCACAAAAAGGAGATGAGTTTTAGGCTGAGTTTACACGGAGACAATGGGGCAGTAAAACGGTATAGTTGGATGTTGGTTTCTACCAACCGTTCATACGAAGACTGTGTTTCAGGGGGGTGAAAACGTAAGTGTTCAGATCCAGCCTGCAAAGTGGGACAACTCAGAAACGCTGCACAGCAGGGAGCTCTTTCACACCCGCGAGAGGGGAATAGGTGTGAAATCCCCCTCTGCTCTGACCCCCACCTCCGCGCTGCTCCCCGCACGTTAATTTGGACATGCGCAGTAGCGGAGAACAAACAAAAACAACAATGGCGGCGGTCGCACTGACTAGCTTCGTGGGCTTCGAGCGCGGCACAGAGGATAATTCTACTCCCTCGTTCGTCCAAATGAGACCACGCGAAGCTCTAGGATCAGTTTCCATTTTCCCAGATGCTGTTAAAATGCAGAATGATGTTGGTGCGTTCTGAGGGTCTGGCACAGGAAGTGAGTATACTGCCGAGAGGGGGGCTGGGGGTCGTGTGAGTGTTGTAAAGTTTCTCTGCCCACTACTGCCCGGGCGTTTTTCAACCTCATTTGAATGCTGAGAAATTTGCATTAGGAGCCAGGTTGTTTCTGTTAATAGCCTGGAAACGTCTGCGCAGCGTCTCAGTATAAACAGGGCCTTAGTTTCCAAGAAAAAAATTATCCCAGTAAGGAAGCTGCAAAACATATCCACACGGTTGTTTTTTTTTTTTGTAATGTCAATACAACCCCACATCATCTTTGAAATAAAGTATAAAAATAGGTTCTGGCCTAGATAATTCTACATTCTAAATTGTAGATGGTAGAGTGGATTAACAGGAGGGTTAGAACTGGGAACAGTGAATCAAGTTTTGGAGAAAGCTGTCTCATGTTCAGATTACATGGGATATGGGATTGATGTTACCCCCATCCAGTGGGGGTAACATCCGGATTGGGGATGTTGAATTGAGTTGTTTTGACGACTAATCGGTTGATGGCATTTTGGCCAACCACATTTCAAACTTAGTTGACTAATTATTTTGTTTAAATTACAAAATTCTTTACTGGAAAACAGCAAAAATTGGAATGGATGTTATGGAGAAAAAAGACTTAATTGTATTTGAGTTTTAAGGCTCACAAAATGGATTCAGTAATTGCCGTGGAACCGTTGTATTAATAGTTGAAGTGACGTCACTGTAAAACAAAATTATATGCACGACATCTACTTTAATTCACCAAGAATTTCTTTGGTTGATTTGAACAATCATTACAGATTTGAACCGAGGGCATTTAGATAGAAGTGCCTGAAGTTCCTGTTAATGGATGGATCTAAAAACAACTGCAGGTCTGTTTTTGATAAGGGAGAAATGTTGGCAACATTGTTAAAATCTCAAAAAAGGTCGACCTTATATTTGTGTCAGTGCATTGGCTCTCTCCAGTCTCACCCCACTTTTTCTATCACTCTTCACTCCCTCCCTCCAGGTGGCATGTCCGGAGGGGCCCCCCTGTCATCCGTCGCTGACAGAGGTGTGCCTCAGCTGTCTTCCGTAGCGACAGTCCAGTTTTTTTGTGTGACGTTGCCGTGGTGATTACCCGACGCCCACCCTCAGTGTCAGCTCGGAGCAGCAACAGTGTCAGGAGCGCTGGCATCGCACACGCGCACTCTGCCAGGCTCTGACAGGTTGCCAGCTCCAACCAAAATAAACTTCTTTCAAAGACAGCCAGACATCACAATAGCATAAATAGCCTAAATAATTCAAGCACATGAGCATGAATAACTCCTGTCTAAATGAGGGGGATTCTGCTCCTCTTCACTTTGTGTGATTGACAGGAGCATGCTGTGTGTGTTTCAGTGGGTATTAGTGAGATGCAATTTATTTTCTGTCAGTTATATCTCTCCATATAACACTTTGTTGTGTAGTGGCTTTTACTATGAATGGGACATGGGAGCAATTATTGTGATGGTGATGTTGGCGGTAAAAGGCAGTAAAATCCTTTCAAAAGAGCTACTAAAATGGTGATTGAGGACGCTCTAACATTCTAGAAACATTCATGGATATTGTTCAACTCCCCCTCTGAACAAAAACCTATGTGTTTTTTATTTTTTTGTGTTTGAACGGTTTGATTCTCTGAACTGTGTTGGCAATTTCAACAGTTTTGTTAAGTCCTCTGAGATAACTACTGTTGTGATTTAGGACTATACAAAAATAAATTAGAATACATTGAAAGGAATAAAAATTAAGTAAGAATAAGGTGACTAAGAATGCATGAAGGTAAAGAAAAAAAACAGTATTCCTGTATACTTTTGAAGCATGTCACTTTATGTATGCGGTAAACAAACTACAACAGAAGATTCTATAAATGTAACAATTTTCAGGCCAAAAAGTATCTTTGGTACATGCAAAGTGGACTAGGGTTTAATATTTTTCCCGAAAATGAGACGTATCATATCCCGGGAAAAGACGACGCCTTTCCCGGGAAATCCCGGGAAATAGCTGTTGTTTGTAGTTGTTGTTTTTAGCCCAAGTAATGTATGATATCACTCAAATATATAATCCAACAGAAGCTGCCATCTCCACTAGTGTTTCACCAAGTGACTTGCTAGCTTTTATAAAGTAGCCATAGCGTTTTCAGACGTTTTGTTGATGGGCTTTCTTCAGGAATTTCACTAATATGAGATTCTAAATGTCTGTAATCCACTTGTCGACCAGTGACGTGTGGTTTGGAGGCACTGACTTCAGCCCTGTCAGATGAACATATATCATATAAATCAACAGAACCTACAGAGCGGCTTATTCACAATTAGTTTGGCTACAGCAGAATGTTTTCCATGGCCCGCATTGTTTGCTCAAACAAAACGCAAACGTTCGTAAAAGGCACATTTCCAATTGTGTTATGGGTCTTACCTTAGTTATTAATGAACAGCACAGACCACTTCGGTTCAGACCAGTTTCATGTTTAAGTCCATATAATAGTTTGAGCGCAGATATGTAATCCCCCATTTGGAAATAAGCCCAAAGAGTTTTAAAGCGTAAAACAAACGGGTGCCACCTCCATAAACTCCTGTGTGTTCGCTGCAGCCGGCTCTCGGGCGCATCCAATTTCTAATATCAACCTTCTTACCCTTCTCCTCTCTTCCTTATCATTCCTATCGTCATTGTAAGCAGAACATTACCCTAAATGCATTTTATATGATTTTAAAATGTGTTATATGTATGTTAGCCAAACCTGTTGCTGCCCTTAGCAGATGGAAAAAAGAAAGGAGCTTTCTGATAGAATTGGACGTAACCAAATTCTGGGCTCACATGTGCCCCGTACCCTGAGCCTGGCCTCATTACAAGTCGTGGTTTAGCGCGATTAAGACCCATATTTGTTTCAAAAACACAATTTAGGAGCCATCCTCTCAGCTGTAGACATGTTGATTGTAAATGAAATATGTTTGAACTTTGAACAACAATAAACGTGCTTTATAATAGGAGCGCACTGTATTTTTTTTTTACTTTCATTTCCCGTTTCCCGTCATAACATTTCCCGGGAATCGGGAAGTAGTTTTCATCAGATTTCCCGGGAATCCCGTATCCCGGGATTAAACCCTAAAGTGGACAGAATTGTGAAAGTTTTGTAGCATAGGGGTTGTATGCTTATGTTTCTTTATGATACCAACAGGAACAATACTAATCTTAGGCTAGAACCAGAAGCTAGATACGTCTCACAAGAGAGAGAGGTGTTTAAAAAGACAGAGACAGTGATTGTGCAAAAGTGTGAATTAGGGGTGGGCGATATGGCCTAAAATTCATATTGGGGTATAATTTGGGACACAGACGGTAGACGGTATATATTGTGGTATAATTTGGTGTGTGAATTTCAATATAGGTCTAGCAGGTTCTTGAATGAAATAGTCAAGATTGTTACTCATTTAAATGTCTTGTGCAAAACTGCAATGATACAGAAGATTATAAAACTAACTTCCAAGCAGCATTGCTGGGTTTCAACCATGTAACCAAAAGGGAGTGGGACAAGTGTCCGTAGGACAGGAAGTATTTTTCTCCTATTAAATAGAATGGGCAATGCTGGAAAACACAGACATAGGAGCTTTTCGCGGCTTAGTATCACTCTTATTATGAGTGAAACCTATTTGAATGCAGCGTACGCAATTAGTCCATTTTTTTCAACAATGAGAAAGATTAAGGCTGTTGTAGTGACGACAGTGGAGTCACTCTGGTAACAACAGAAACACGTCTGAGATGATAGTTCTGATCAATAACACAATAAATATGGCACAAATGTTACTTTAGACAGCATTTGAAGCGAGAAATCTGACCCTTTATTGTCATTTCGGTGATTTGTTGAGCTGTAAATAACCAAAAGTATTAGCTTAACTCCGTAGCGTTAAGCTAACAGCAGTGGGTGAGCTAACAGCGGGAGCTGCAATTAGAAAATGTATTTAACAGTTCTTTCTTTCTGTTGCCTCGGCTACTACAACCGTATACCACACAAAAATACTGCATTGTATCTATGAAAGTAAGCGAAGTAAAGACTGCGGACTGTCAGCTACAGTGTCTTGCGAAAGTATTCGGCCCCCTTGAACCTTTCAACATTTCACCACATTTCAGGCTTCAAACATAAAGATATACAATTTTAATTTTTTGTCATGAATCAACAACAAGTGGGACACAATCATGAAGTGGAACGAAATTTATTGGATAATTTAAACTTTTTTAACAAATAAAAAACTGAAAAGTGGGGCGTGTAATATTATTCGGCCCCTTTACTTTCAGTCCAGCAAACTCACTCCAGAAGTTCAGTGAGGATCTTTGAATGATCCAATGTTGTCCTAAATGACTGATGATGATAAATAGAATGCACCAGTGTGTAATCAAGTCTCCGTATAAATGCACCTGCTCTTTGATAGTCTCAGGGTTCTGTTTAAAGCGCAGAGAGAACTATGAAGACAAAGGAACACACCAGGCAGGTCCGAGATACTGTTGTGGAGAAGTTTAAAGCCGGATTTGGATACAACAAGATTTCCCAAGCTTTAAACATCTCAAGGAGCACTGTGCAAGCAATTGAAATGAAATGAAATGATTGAAATGTAAGGAGTATCAGACCACTGCAAATCTACCAAGACCCGGCCGTCCCTCCAAACTTTCATCTCAAACAAGGAGAAGACTGATCAGAGATGCAGCCAAGAGGCCCATGATCACTCTGGATGAACTGCAGATAACTACAGCTGAGGTGGGAGAGTCTGTCCATAGGACAACAATCGGTCGTGCACTGCACAAATCTGGCCTTTATGGAAGAGTGGCAAGAAGAAAGCCATTTCTCAAAGATATCCATAAAAAGTCTCGTTTAAAGTTTGCCACAAGCCACCTGGGAGACACACCAAACATATGGAAGAAGGTGCTCTGGTCAGATGAAACCAAAATCGAACTTTTTGGCCACAACTTTTTGGTCTGTATGCGCAGGCGCTGGAGGAGCTGGCTGCCCGTCGCGTTGCGCTCTTCAGCTTCAACCTTCTTTCTCTCTTTATAGCTATTTTTATTTTGTAAATATCGTTTTTATAAATCACTGGGAGAATAACCGAGTCACACGGATTACATTTTACCACGCCAAGTTCTGTTGGATTATGCAAGTTTTGAGGACTTATCCTGCTGCCGCGATGTGTGTAGGACCACGTGTACCACCTTGAGAAACCCGGCACCGCTGTGAGGATTATGTTCTTCGACTTCTCCAGCGCCTTCAACACCATCCAGCCCAGGCTTCTCAGGGACAAGCTGGAGACAGCTGGAGTGGACTACGACCTGTCTGAGTGGATCCTGGACTACCTCACAGACAGACCCCAGTTTGTGAGAACCAGGGACTACGTGTCTGAGGTCCAGACCTGCAGTGTGGGTCCCCCCAGGGGACAGTCCTTGCACCGTTCCTCTTCACCCTCTACACTGCGGACTTCAGACACAACACGGACGGTTACGTTCTACAGAAGTTCTCTGACGACACTGCCATCATCGGACTCAGCTCCGAGGACGATGACGCAGAGTACAGAGGAGTTATACAGGACTTTGTGGACTGGTGTCAGCGGAACCACCTCCTCATCAACGCGGGGAAGACTAAGGAGATGGTGGTGGATTTCCGTAGACGCCACTCTGCCGCTCCAGCCCCAGTGAACATCCAGGGAAAGGGAATTGAGAGAGTGGACTCTTACAAGTACCTGGGTGTTCATTTGAATCACAAACTGGACTGGACTCATAACACAGATGCTCTCTTCAAGAAGGGCCAGAGCCGCCTCTACCTGCTGAGGAGGCTCAGGTCTTTTGGAGTGCAGGGGCCACTTCTGAAGACCTTCTATGACTCTGTGGTGGCATCAGCCATCTTGTGCGGTGTGGTCTGCTGGAACAGCAGTATCACAGAGAGGGACAGGAAGAAGCTGGACAAGGTCATCAGGAAGTCCAGCTCAGTCCTGGGCTGTTCCCTGGACACGGTGCAGCAGGTGGGGGACAGGAGGGTCCTGAGCAAACTAATATCTATGCTGGACCATGACTGTCACCCCCTGCAGGACACTCTCTCTGATCTGGAGAGCAGCTTCAGTGACAGACTAATTCACCCTCGCTGTGTGAAGGAGAGATTTCGCAGGTCTTTCCTTCATGCTGCTGTCAGACTGTACAACGAGAATGTGTAACAGGAACTGCTGAGTCTGCACAAGTGCCACTGATAATTCACTAGTAACTTTGTCACTAGTCACTTTACCTGTTATCAGTACTACTGTATTATTACATATCTGATAATTCTGCCTTTCACCAGTCACTTTACCTGTTGATATCTTACTGTATTATTACATATCCATCTGATAATTCTCCGATTCAAGTCACTTTACCTGTTGATATTATTTCTGATGTTTATTCTGCTCATATTCTCATATTCTCCGCTGCTAATGTATAATATAGACATCTGTAAATACTCCGAACCAAGTGCAATTATAGCCCAGAGTTTCTCATTTTATTTTATTTTATTTTATCTTAAATTTATAATCTATTATCTTAAATAATAGACTTTGATGTGTGCAATCTGAGTGCTCTTATTTCCTTTCTCTGCTGTAATGTGCAACGATGACACTGGAATTTCTCCACTGTGAGACTAATAAAGGTTTATCTTATCTTATCTTATCAATGCAAAACGATATGTTTGGCGTAAAAGCAACACAGCTCATCACCCTGAACACACCATCCCCACTGTCAAACATGGTGGTGGCAGCATCATGGTTTGGGCCTGCTTTTCTTCAGCAGGGACAGGGAAGATGGCTAAAATTGATGGGAAGATGGATGGAGCCAAATACAGGACCATTCTGGAAGCAAACCTGTTGGAGTCGGCAAAAGACCTGAGACTGGGACGGAGATTTATCTTCCAACAGGACAATGATCCAAAACATAAAGCCAAATCTACAATGGAATGGTTCCCAAATAGACGTATCCAGGTGTTAGAATGGCCAAGTCAAAGTCCAGACCTGAATCCAATCGAGAATCTTTGGAAAGAGCTGAAGACTGCTGTTCACAAACGCTCTCCATCCAACCTCACTGAGCTCGAGCTGTTTTGCAAGGAAGAATAGGCAAGAATTCCAGTCTCTCGATGTGCAAAACTGATCGAGACATACCCCAAGCGACTTGCAGCTGTAATTGCAGCAAAAGGTGGTGCTACAAAGTATTAGCGCAAGGGGGCCGAATAATATTGCACGCCCCACTTTTCAGTTTTTTATTTGTTAAAAAAGTTTAAATTATCCAATACATTTCGTTCCACTTCACGATTGTGTCCCACTTGTTGTTGATTCTTGACAAAAAATTAAATTTTTATATCTTTATGTTTGAAGCCTGAAATGTGGCGAAATGTTGAAAGGTTCAAGGGGGCCGAATACCTTCGCAAGGCACTGTATATTAATCAAAATAACATTCAAGTGCAAAAGTAAAAATACATTAATACGAATTAAAAATATACATATTTGTAAACACAAATAAAAATAAAATAAAATAATACACCCCGAAAAATATAAATATGTAAGCATAAAGTAGTTCTACTTAAACAAAATAAATAAATATATAAAAAGCCTAAATAAAAAAGAATGATATATATATATATATATATATATATATATATATATATATATATATATATATATATATTATACATATATAAAATAAAAATAAAAATGAGTACTAAAAAGCACACCCTACATCTTTATGAAACCAAATGTTTTCCAGTTAGATTGACGTTTTACCAATGTCAATCAGAAAGTATGAACACCAGCCTCAAAACAAGTTAGTTAGTCAGCAGCACTTACTCCCAGTGTCTTACTTATAAAGTCTGTGCGTGGCAGCTTTGGGATCGGAAAATCTACGCACAGCTCCATCCAGTAGTGTGATTCTCAACTCAGCAGGGTAGAACAGACCAAACTTGATACCAGAGCAGGAGTGCAGGAGACGTTTAGCGTTCACAAATTGAGAACGTTTCTTGGCCACTGATGACGTAAAGTCTGGAAAAATGAAAATTTTCCTGCCCTGATAAAGAAGAGATACAGCGGCTCCTGCCCGCCGCAGAATCTGTTCCTTCATGTGAAAATAGTGCACTCTGATGATTATTGGCCGAGGTGGGGCCCCTTCTTTTGGTATTTCCCTGCTAGGTCTATGAACTCGGTCCAGAAGTGGCACCTCCTCTAATCTCAGCAGGTCACGAAGAAGTTGTGAGATAAAATCTCTAGTAATAGGCAGCTCCAGTCCCTCAGCCAGCCTGATGAGACGAATGTTGTTCCTCCTTGACCTTCCCTCCAGATCCTCACATTTAGCCTGTAGTTGTTTTACTTCCTCAGCCAAACCACAAACAGAGGCCTGAGGTGACGTCAAGTCATCAGTGCAAGAAGTGGCAGAAACCTCGAGCTTTTTGATGGTGGCCCCCTAAGTTTCCACAAGAGTTTGGATGGAGTTCACATTAGCTTTAAGCTCAGCCTTCACAGATAGAATTTCTGACCTAAATGTGAGGGTAAGGGTATCGATCTTCGAGTCAAATGTATCGCAAATGTCTTGCTTCAGACCCTGCAGCGCTCTGGTAAATGTTGCCTCACTGAGCGGAGCATCTGAGCCATGCTCGCCCTCCTCCAGCGGCACCTCCTCCCGACGCGGTGCACCCGACCCAGAACTCGTGTCAATAGTAGTGCGAGGCGCCTTCTCCTTCTTATTTTCCATTTTACGGGGATATCACAACTTTAAACAACTAAAAAAGTCCAAGACAGTCCCGATAGACACAAAGTTGGAGCACACAATGACGTCACAGTTCAGCGACACGGGCGTGCACTGCTAATGTTTAGCTTTAGCACCATGTACCATCCAAGGACGGAAATCAATCTTCACTGCTCACCCGTGCACGCAGTAATATCAGTCCTGGTGTCACAATGCAAAGGGCAAAATTTCAAGCCAGAGGAGCAGAACAAAATTTGGGTCGGGCGTTAATAGCTGTAGCCAGCTGCTGCCAATGCTAACTAGCAAGGCTCCAGGTGACGGCCGCGGCCTGTTGTAAAAAGTCCTCAAAAAGTAGCTTAACGGCTGAAAAGGTGTCAAACAACCAAGAGATTAAACGTGCATTATATTAAACATATACAAGGCTGATTTATAAGTGGCGGTGTGTTTTAAAATAGAAGAAGGCGCCTCGAACGGTCGCCACGGCTCTTTGCTGCTCTCTTTTGCTTTTGTTTTTACTTCTTAACTGTGCATCTGGCTGTTCCTACACCCATGAGGAACTTATGAACATCCGACCCACCGTTCCCATGGACCTATTGCCTGTTTTCTTGGCATCTGCGGCTGATTTAGTTCATGTTCTAGCCAAAAAAGTGTGGGCCCGTAAAACGGGAAAGCACAGAGGCCTGCTCGTGCGTCTTAAGAGAAGAGGAGCGCGCACGGCTCTCCCCGGCATTTTTCTCTCCAACGTACGCTCACTGGGCAATAAGATGGACGAACTCAGCCTGCTCATGAGAACAAGGACTTCGCCACATCCTGTGTCCTCTGCTTCACTGAGACCTGGCTAAATGAGCGGATCCCGGACAGTGCTATGGAACTACAGGGTTTTGAGCTGTTCCGCGCGGATCGCCATTGGGTGAGCACGGTTCTCCTGCTCTGGAATATATTTTCATACATTGTAAACCGTTTTACTCCCCTCGCGAGTTCGTTTCATTCATTCTTGCCTCTGTAACATACTGCCATGCGCGGACGCGCGCGAGGCTCAGCGTGCACTCGCAGAGCAAGTACTGTGTATGGAGTGTTTATACCTGGACTCTCTGATTATTATCCTGGGGGATTAGAATAAGGGAAACTTGACCAGGAATTACCCAAATACAGTTTATCAAATGCCCGACCAGAGAGGAGAACACTCTGGATCACTGCTACACCACAGTGTGCGGAGATTTTCGCGCTGTTCCCAAAGCAGCCCTCGGCTTCTCAGATCCCTCCATGATACATCTGATCCCTGCGCACAGACTGAGACTAAAGCTCTCGAAACCTGTAGTGAGGAGCTCCAAAGTGTGGTCTGATGAAGCTATGGAAGAGCTGCGCGCATGCATGGAATCTACAGACTGGGACCTTTTCAGAGCTGCCACAGACAGCTTGGAGGAATACACGGACACTGTGACATCATACATTCACTTCTGCGAGGATAGCATCATTCCAACAAGGACCAGGGTCATCTATAACAACAAGACAAACCCTGGTTCACTGCTAAACTCCGGCAGCTCAGAAAAGCAAAGGAGTCTTTTTTCAGGGAGGGGGCCGCAGCGGCTACGAAGCAGCTAAATATCAGTCCAGGGACGAACTGAAAGCAGCCAAGTCCCGGCACAGAGAACGACTACAGGAGCAGTTTGGTAACAATGATACTGCTTCTGTCTGGAGGGGCCTACGGGAGATCACCAACTACAAGCCCAAAGCCCCCCCCTGTGCTGACGACAACAAGCTAGCTGACGAACTGAACTTTTTTTTCAGTCGCTTGGATGTTGCCCCTGACACCTCCCCCAACCCCCACTACTCTAACGACCCACCCATCAGCCCTGCCCCCAGCCTGACAATAGCCTCTAAAGATTTCAAACAACTCTTCTTGAGGCTGCACCCCCGCAAAGCTCCTGGCCCGGACCACGTGTCTCCGGCCACTCTGAGACACTCCGCCAGTGAGCTTACTCCTGTGTTCACTGACATTTTCAACACCTCTCTGCAGTCCTGCCATGTCCCGGCCTGCTTCAAATCCTCCATCATTGTCCGCGTCCCAAAGAAGCCCAGGATCACAGGACTCAATGACTACAGACCTGTAGCACTTACGTCTGTCTTCATGAAGTCATTTGAACGCCTGGTCTTCTCCCGTCTCAAGTCCTTCACCTCCCCCCTCCTGGACCCCCTGCAGTTTGCCTACAGAGCCAACAGATCTGTAGATCTCTAGACGCCAATAACCTGGCCCTCCACCACATCCTACAGCACCTGGACTTCCCGGGGACCTACGCCAGGGTCCTGTTCGTGGACTTCAGCTCTGCCTTCAACACGATCCTGCCATCCCTGCTTCAGGACAAGCTCTCCCAGCTCAACGTGCCCGATTCCACCTGCAGGTGGATCACTGACTTCCTGACAGACAGGAAGCAGCGAGTGCATCTGGGGAAGAATGTCTCGGACTCTCGGATTATAAATACAGGAGCCCCACAGGGCTGTGTTCTTTCTCCCCTGCTCTTCTCCCTGTACACCAACCACTGCACCTCCAGCCACAACTCCGTGAAGCTCATCAAGTTCGCGGACGACACCACCCTCATCTCCAACAACGATAAGTCCGCCTACAGGAGGGAGGTGGACCGGCTGGTGTCCTGGTGCAGTGGTAACAACCTGGAGCTGAACGCCCAGAAGACAGTGAAGATGATTGTGGACTTCAGGAAGAGCACTGTCCCCCGCCCCCACCCTCCGTGATGGACTCCCCCATCACCTCTGTGGAGTCCTATCGTTTCCTGGGCACCACCATCACCCAGGACCTCAAGTGGGAGCCGACCATCAGCTCCCTCATCAAGAAGGCCCAGCAGAGGATGTACTTCCTGCGGCAGCCCAGGAAAGCCAAGCTGCCTGCACAAATGTTGGTGCAGTTCTACACGGCCATCATCGAGTCCATCCTCACCTCCTCCACCACCGTGTGGTTCGCTGGAGTCACAGTCAGGGACAAACAGAGACTACAGCGCATTGTGCGCTCTGCAGAGGAAGTGATTGGCCGCAGCCTTCCATCGCTGCAGGACCTGTACGTCGCCCTAGATCGAGGCCGGGCTGATCGTATCACAGCCGACCCCTCTCACCCTGCACATGGACTATTCCAACCACTCCCCTCAGGCAGGAGACTGCGGTCCATCAGGACTAGAATCTCCCGCCACAAGAACAGTTTCTTCCCCTCTGCTGTTGGACTCTTGAACACTTCTTAACCTGTCCCCCCGCCCTTTATAAAGTCACTTTACTTCACTGTACTGCTGTCACCTTACATTGTGTGCACCATGTGCACTTGTATATTGTAAATAGTAACTGTAACTCTATTTTAAATTTAAATGTATTACTTAGAAGTGTTTTTTATTCTTTATTTTTTATTATCTCTCTCTGACTGTTGCACTGAGCCAAAGCAATTTCCAAGTCTGTGACTTTCTGTTACTTACGTGGCAATAAAAATTATTCTGATCTTTTGATCTGAAGATATGTCCCTGTTATTGCGGAGCCTTGAGAAGCACGTCTTCACTCCATGGTGTCCAACAGCGCCCCTATGTGACTGTTTTATAATCTGTATTTGTATGTAACTGTTTTATAATCTGTAATTGTATGTAATGTTTTGTCCAAGACTCCCTTGAAAAAGAGGTTCTTAATATCAATGGGACTTTCCTGGTTAAATTAAATGAAAAAAAATATTATAATAATATATTTTTTTTTTTTTAAATAATAATAATTTATTTCAGTTGGCGTACCACTAGAGGGAGTCCCACACTTTGAGAACCGCTGCTGTAAATGATAAATATCTTCAGTATGAACCACAATTTGGGATGGAAGTTACTTCGTCATTTAATTTACATATTACGACGTCATCGTGGTGCCGGCCATATTGAAAAATGTCAATTTTCATGTACAAATTTCCAAAAACTGTAGTTTGAGAGTGGTTTGAGATAAGAGAATACAAAAGGTCAATGTGAAATGTCTTTAGTATAAAAGGAAATTGTGGATGGAAATAGATTAAAGAGCATTGGCCTTTGAGCCAGAAGGTCGTGGGTTCGAGTCCAACTCAAGACACACACCATCGATTCCCACTGTCTGCTGTCGTTGTGTCCTTGGCAAGACACTTAACCTCTGGGAACACCTAATGCCACAGTGGGGCGGCTGCGGCTGTAAAGTGCCAAACTGCCATTGTGTCCTTAGGCAAGACACTTCACCCCCATTGCCTAGTGGTCGGAGGGGCCTCGCTTCTGTCAGTGTGCCCTAGGGCAGCTGTGGCTACAGTAGTAGTTCATCACCACCGTATATAGAGTGAATGAATAATGACATGTAAAGCGTCATTGAGTGTCCAGAAAAGCGCTATATAACACCGATGCATTATTAATATTACAATTTATACAGTATATAATGTTTTGGCACTGGTCAGCGGCCATATGGAATTGTATTATTTTCAAAGAACTCCATTAATCTCCTTATAGTTTATAGTTTTCCAGTCATGTCTGGAGTTTTGTTTCAAAATGTCCCTTTCAAAGAACTAGTGCCTATCTGTTTGTTTCAGAGGAAATGAGGCTCCATAATTCATCATTTAAAAACAGAGATTAAATGAATGGGCTCAGAGCTTCTCAGATCGTCTCCACAATAACAGACTCATCAACACTTCTGATCCACTTTTGATACTCTTCCTCTACTCTCAACAACTACAAGCCATCATCATATCTTTTTTTCCTGTGGCATTTCTCGCGCCCCCCGCGGTTGTTTCCAGCCCTGATAATTTCACCCTCAAGTTGATGTCCCCCCAGTCCACTTTTATGATTGCCAAAAGGTTTATTTATTTAAGATGTTATTTAAAGCCACTCTGTGTAATATTTACAGCTGCTCCATATGCAAAAACATGTTAACTAATAACAAATGTGACCTTTTTAAGAATATTTACCTCCATCATGTTTTTTAAATTGTATTCATAGGCTTAGAATTTAACTTATACGTGTCCATGAGAGAGGTGGACTATCAGTGTAAATGCGCCATCTTGGAAAACGGTGGTGGATAAGGGACAAAAAAATGCGAGAATCGTGTTTCATTTCACATGAGCTACTGATATCGTTGCTTTCACCTCGCCTTCACATGAAGGACCATAGTTATATAAAAGAACCATGGAGGACCACAATTATGTAAAAGAACAATCCAAACAACAATCTTTTAGAAAAATAATTATGCAGAAGTCCAGCGTAATAGCAGCAAAGTGTCAACATCGCAAACCACACGCACAAAGACAGCGTTAACACAACAGGAGGCGCATTGTGTAGTTTGTACACAACAAACTCACACGTGTACAATACGTTATACAACAATTTACAAAATACAACTTTTTCACACTGACAATAATGAGAACGAGGCAGAATCTGCAACACAGTCTCAGGATGTTCTGACCCGATCCGAGTGCAGTCCAAACTACTATGTCACAAGTTTCAACTAAACTTTTTCAGGGACAAGCCTCAAATAAAACACACACAGAATCCCCACAAAACAATCACAGAATACTTCATCAGCAGCGTGAGTGAATGTTCTGTTTTTCTTACCTGGTGATGCAGATGTAACGCTGTGGCTAACGCTAATGCTAACATGAGCTTTTAGCCATGTCTGCCGCAGCTGTGTATATCTCCTGCCTCTTTGATCACCGTTGTTTTAAGCTCTCACAGACGTTATTCCTCCATGTGTCTCTTCTCTTCACACCGCGTGCCTGAGCCATTTGGAGAGATTTGGTCATTTATCAAACTAAAGTATTCTTTCCTTGGCAGTCTGGAGAATAACTGAGAGTCGAGGAGCTCTGTCTTTGACAGTGCTCCTCAACTGTAAGGCCAATGTACATCAGTAGACTGCAATATAAGATCTCAACGCTAGATGGCACTAAATATTACACAGTGTCCCTTTAAGATAGTTCCCACACTACCGTGGCTAGGCTAGCTACATATTAAACTGGACGTTCCCGTTGAAGGAACTCTCTCGAACCACATGAAAACTGAACAAAGAATTCTGAACATCAGCGGTGAGTGACCCATACTGTATACTCGACCTCAATCCATAATCAGATCCTCTGCAAATGCGTCCTAAATATTTTTGTTAATGTTAATGGCTACTTCCAGGTTTACTGCCGTTGCATTTTGTCTCATTAATACAGTATTTTTGTCATGAAAATGTTAACAGATAATTCTGAAAACCTCTTTGTATGTGTATTAAGAATGTATATGTATAATGTATTATCTACTTAACATTTAAATGTGTCAACTGATTGTTATTTGTGTTCATTGAGCAGAGCTATCTTGGCTATCTCGGATATCTTTTCTCAGAGGTAGAAGTAGATAATGCTAGGGTATTTATGCCTGTTGAAGTGGCCGGACTACTTGCGGAGTAATCTTTACACACCTGAATCACAAGCCCAAATTGCGTTGCCATGGGCAGAGGTGATTATTGGTTTGAGCGGTCCGTTTCAAGAAATAATGACAGGTAGAAAGTTTTGAAATTACATTCAAATGAACGGAGCATTCCACTACTGTGAGGAGCTGTATAATAAATCTAAATAAATCCTTCATAGTGATAGGTTGAGCTCAGAATAAGGCAGCTTCTTGTCCATATTATGTGTGAATACTAATGCCGGGTCACCGAACTTTCAAATCACAAAAATGATTAGAGCATACCTTGCTCTCAAAACAGTTTGATTCTATCACTAGTTTTCACAAGGATACATTTTCACCTCGGTCATTAGATCAGATCTTTCAGACAGAAAAATGTAAAAGGGAGTGCTCACCCGCCAATCCGCTCTCAGCCCAAAGCGTCAAGAAGTGACTCACAAGGCTTTTTAGAAGTATACAAAAGCTCTTCAATAATATTCAGATCATAGACTGTAAAAGTTAATGGACGTAGTCACGTCTATCTCCTCCGTTCTAACTAATGGGCCAAAAATAATGCTCAACTGGAGCTATCCAAAATGGCCGAGAGTGGTCCCGCCCACAAGAAAATTGTGAAAAAACGCATGCATGCGTCAGCCGGCGCAAGCTCTATTCATTTGAACGAGAGACTTCAAAAATTCACAGCAAGTAAACTAGAGTGGTCCAAAAAAATTCATCCCCCTTAGCATTGACACACATGTGGAACGGAGCTTGTGGCCAAGAGCCAACTTTTGGACCATCCTATAAAGACGTTTTTGAGAGGTCTGCCAATGGTATACGTTAGCATTGGCTAACTCTTATTGCGGGTCCACCCCCATCGGCCCGGGGTGGTATTGCAAGCATGTCCGCGCACTTCATTTTGGCCAGTTTTGAGCCGGGACCCGCCCCCACAGATTCAGATACAACGTTGTACATCTAAACTTTCATGAATGAAAGAGTGATATCCTATTCTTTTTTTTACCATTTTGGTAATCAAGTCTTTTTGTGTTTGGCTCCTTTATTTTCATCTATTGATTTATTCCTTATATCAGTGTTTTTCAACCTTTTTTGAGCCATGGCACACTTTTTTCATAGAAAAATTCTCGCGGCACACCTCCAGGAGAAAATGTAAAAATATATACTAATGTAAATATATATACTATACATACTGTATGTGAGATCAATAAAGTATATCTTATCTTATAATATACTCTGTAGCCTATATTCACAATATACAGTTATTCTCATCAAAGTGCTTAAGTTCAGGCCTTGACATTAAGCTGACATTAAATTAAGATTTAATACCTCTCAATACAATGAGTTAACAAGAGTTTGGGAATAAAGTGGCACTAACTGTGTGGAAAAATAACAAAGAAAATCCACTCTCTGCCCAAATAGTCAAATAATAACTCAGGGGGCTACACAAATAACATGCATTGTTAGTGCAAGGGGAAAATTTAGGTATTCGAGCTTTAAATTCAGGAGTTTTGGATGAAGGACACGGGAGGTCCTGAACGCGAGTCCATGGTTCTGTCCGGTCCGCATGTCTATGGTTCTGTCTGCCTGTCTATAGTTCTGCCCATGCGACTATGGTCTGCGCTCGCTACCCAGTTCGGATGTGCGTTTGCGTGAGCTGTTGTACAAAAATTGTACATTTCATAGTTAAACCACTACAACGCGGCCACAGCTGCCCCGGGGCAGAGTGGAGGATATGAATCCTGTTCAGAAATGGCATAATTCCTTTTCAAACACGTCTCCATTACTTTCTCTTCTCACTCGCCACAAAGCTCTTGTCTCGCTACCTCACACATTTGTTGGTTGCATCCAATTTTACGTTTCTCGCCACAATGCTCCCGCTACCTGTTACATCCAGTGGTCGCATCCAATTTCTCAGTTTCAAAGAACTTATCTATCTGCTGCCATCTACTGATATGAAAAAGTATTACATGGTTACTCCACCGTTCAAAACAAGTCACCGCTTGCCAACAGTGAATGCAGTTATTTTTAGACAAAGCAGACTAATTTCTCACGGCACACCAGACAATATCATACGGCACACTAGTGTGCCTTATATCAGTATTAGAGCAGTATTAATGGTGATCATAGAGTTAGAGTTCCACATCTTCTTTGTAAGCACATATTACCTACATGAGCCTAGAAGTGGAGACTATATTCAAAAACATGCATGATGTTAGCCAGTAGAAAGGACTTTCCGACATGATAATGTTGCAGGTTTGTGAATCTGATCACGATCCAATAATGATCTGGGGAAAAACATTTTTTTTTCACTTTTTTCACACTTGTTCTTGCTGATACAGGCAAGAACAGTGATGATTTGGGACACTCATTGGCATTTATGGACATTGGTCAGCCGACCATCTATGGACCTTATGGCTCCTATGTGTTTGCTATTATTGCATTTCCTGTGTTCAAACTGTTTGATTCTCTGTTGTTGATGCATTCACAACCTCGTTAAGTCCTTCGAGACAACTGCTATAGTGATTTAGGGCTATACAAGTATTATGCTCTCTGTTTTTTTTAGGCAATCTGGGGGTTGTAGATGGCAGTCTGGACAACAGGGGCCTTTAAACAATGCTACCATGTTGAGAAATCCCAGAAGGACCAAGGAAAGCAGACTCCAAAAGGTGCTTCTCCCCAATATGACGTGTATTTTGTTTCTGTTCAAATGCAGCACAAGCCTTTGAAAGATGGCTTACAACTCATGATGCGTTTACACAGCCAGAACTATTCGGCTATTCTTGTTTTGCACAATGCCAAGTTGACGTAGCATGTCAACAATGAAAGCTCTGTTTGGGCAACAAAATCAATTCACTATGCGTTTTGTTTGCTCGAATTTTGCCTCTGCTCAACTCACAAATGCAGCTGAAAATGTATTTTTCAGACACTAAGATTGGTAAGAAATACCAATACACCAAGCCCCATTTTGTTCACGTCACATACGGCAATATTCTGTGGAATAATTTGACAACGACAAACATTACAAGGTAATACTTGAACACACAATGCTAAAATGACGGGTTACAGGTAATGCTCAATGCTTTTCGGAAGTGATAGCAATTTTCTGATTCAATTTTAGTGAAACCTTGGACATCAATTTGTAAACTTATAGTATTCTTACATTTTCAAATTATTAAAAAACATGTTGTTTTTTTCCCTAAACTAAGCTAAGCTAAGAGACAATTATTAACGTCACAACAATTAAAGCCTTGGTGTAGCTCATGTGTAATGAGTCTGCCTAGTTTAGTTTATTTTGTTTGTTTCACATTATGTTGAATGGACTTTTCAACAATATTCAAATTTTCAGAGTTTCACATATTTCATTGTGATATGCTATCTGAAAACTATCCCAAAAGTTTAGGGTTGCCAAGTTTCATGTGAATTGATTGGTACTGTATGTTTTAAACTTGACAATCTTGTATTTGTATTTCATTTGTTCCATAGTGTGCTACACAGAACACGTCAAAAGCACTTCACATGTTTTCTGGCGTAGCATGTACTCTCTGTTTCTTTTAGACTAGTAAATTTATCTCTCAAGGAGAATAAAGATCATCATAATATCTGCACAGAATTGACAGTTGCTTTTTTTCAGATTTCAGCTGGGAAAGTGAAGATCAGAGCGCTGCAGGAGAAACCTCTGCCTGGTCAGTTGATTCTGATACAGTATATGCATCTGTATGTATTGTACATTCATTTCATTGAGTTGCCAAATCCATCCAAATTCTCCGTGGCACCCCAGTCAACTTAATATTTTAATTGATAAAATGTGATATTACTATTGGTGGTAAAACCTAGTGAGAGTGATTATTAGCCCGAGTCAATGCGTAGTATTGGAGAGGGCTATTTTTATTAGTTCATTTCATATTATTATTATTTTTCTGCCGAAAGGATTACATTTTTGACCCTGAAGACATGCACAAAGGTTGGCACATGGGAAGTCTAGTGCGACCGGTTTGGCAAAAAATTACATAATATGAAAGTTTCGAGATTGTCTGACGCACGCCAACTCCCTGGAAACAAAATAAAAAAAACTGATAGATCTCCATGAGACAAGTGTAAAAACCGGTCAGAGAACCCCTCTGTGACCAATAGGAAGTCCTGATTTCGCCACCAATTTGACTTTCCAATTTTGGATTTGAGCTAGTCCTTGGTTTTTCATCATACAGACTTCTACCATGTCATTTCCCAATCTGGACGGATTGAAGTTATATAATCCCCTCAAAAGTGTCTCACTTTATTTTCAATTTTTCACCGTTTTTGTCCCATGCCATGGTGAATAAGGCCTTCGTTTTGGTTGTTTTTGCTGAGCCCTCAGGGCCACAGGTCAGCCTGAGACTCACATGACACTAAAATCATATGTCAAATATTAACTTTATAGCCCCACCTGTCTCAAAGTAATGGGGCACTAGTGCTCCGATCGGCCTAACAATCGCTGAGTGTAAGGCCCGTCCCAATTCTCACCCTTGCCCTTAAAAAGCACACTTGCCCTAGATTTTGCGCAAGCCCGCGGGGTTGTAGGGTGTCCCAATACTTAGGGAGAAGAGGCGAGGGCCTTCACACCCCTAAAAACCACCCTTGAGCACAAGTGAGGTCCGGAGCTCACTTGCGAGCGAGGGTGATCCCATGATGCATTACGATAGCTGTCGGTAAAGCAGCTGTCGGGCAAAGCTGCGCCACATTGAAAGAAAACAACATGAAACACCCGGGCGCAAGTTTGTGCGGAACGGGAGGAAGCTCTGAAGCGTGTGCAAGTCATTCAGAGTTTTTAATGCATGTGTTGGTGCCGTGTGTGGTGACGTTCGCTCCCGAAGTGGCTGCAGCGTGTGGCATTCACTGAGGCTTCAGAGACGTGGTGCATGTTATTATTATAGATCCATGATGTAGTTCAGAGCATCTCTTTGAGTTTACTTTGTGATCCGCGGGACCGCGGCTGTACCCGTCTGTCTCTGTGTGGTACGTCTCTGCGCATACGTGTATGTTTCTGAATCTGTGTGGTACGTCTCTGTGCATGTATCTGTCTCTGTGTGGTACGCGCGTGTGTCTGTCTGTGTAAAGGCGCGTTCAGACCGGACTTAACTTTGACTTAAAAGCGTCAGGTTTGCATTGAAAGTGAATGGTGAAGCGCGTCAGGTGAAGCCGAGAGCCCCGGCGTCACTTGGCGCGCGTCAAAAGTTCAATACACACACACGGGACCATCACTGCGGAGCTTCCTTGCGGCGGACCCTTAATAGGAAGCAATATGTAAAAATCTGGCCAAAGGTGGTTCTTGCAGTCAAAGTACAATATTTTGTAGTCCTCCTCACTCTCCACCCTGACTCAGGTTGCTGATCTCACACCAAATCCAGCAGCAACACAGGGAAATTATTTTATCAGTTGTGTGTCCGTCTCCATTCACATAGCCATGACAGCGGGTCGTGCTAATGCTGAATGAATGTTTTGATTATGTTTTTGTATTATTAATATTTGGACATTTGAGTAAAAACAACACAAAATAAAAAGCAATGTAACTTTACATAGTTTATGCAAAATAAATAAGCAATTGATGTTTCAAAATAGGTGTGGGAAGAATGGATGTTGGACCGTATTTCTTAAGCGTATCAACATACAGGTTGCTCAAGAGGATATCACCTTTCATTTTATTATTCCCTAAAATGTAAAAAAGTCCCCATCAACAAAGAGACTAAACATTATTTTAATTGGGTCATTGTCTTAAACTGATTATTTTTACAATTAAGTCATAATCTGGCAAAAACGTCTCTTGACCTTCATCTTTTACCGTTTTTTAGAGCAATCTGTCATAGAATGGTGATAGACATGCAATAAATACAAAAAGACTAGCCGGATCGAACGGGGTTCCCTCATCGTAAGCGCACAGTTTAGACCACCTAGAGTCTAGTGGTTCCAAAGTGGGGGTCATGACCCCCACGGGGGGTCGCGGGAACCCCTGGGGGGGTCGCAAGATGATTTCCACACAAAAAAGACTAGAATATATTTTAATAACGTTTAGTAAATTTTGTCCGAGTCATTGCGAGCGTCATCAAAATCATCACGTAACACAGCTCACATGCGCAGCGACAAAGCGGTCCTGCTGTTGTTTGCTAAAACTAAAGGTGTTTGGAGGCTACAAATAAATACATACTGCTTTAAATGAAACGTGGTTATTATAATCTACAACAGGAAAAACCCGGTGGGGGAGAAAAGTCAATTGTATTCAGGGGCTGTAGCGTGCCGAAGGAGGGAGTGGGAGCGGCGAGGAGGGAGAGAGGGCAAGGAGGAGGGAGATGTAGGGCGAGGAGGGAGGCATGAGGACTGGGAGAGAGGGCAGAGGAGGGAGGGAGGAGGGAGGGAGGGCAGAGGAGGGAGAGAGGGCAGAGGATGGGGGGAGGACAGAGGAAGGAGGGAGGGAGAGGAGGGCAGCGGAGGGCGTGGTGCAGCGGAGGGAGGAGGGCAGAGGAGGGAGAGAGGGAGCGGAGGGAGAGAGGGCAGCGGAGGGAGAGAGGGCTGAGGAGGGGGGGCGAGGACGAGGGGGAGAAGAGGGCAGATGGAGGGAGAGAGGGCAGCGGTTTGTTAGAACAGCGCGTTTAAAAGAGGCCGCTTTTCGGAGTCAAAGTAAAAGAGAGGTCCGCAACATTAAAAGCCGGGTGGCCGGTTTATGCCTTTACTGACAGTAACTTTGGAAAGAGAAGCCGCGGGGATGAAACCGCATAATGTAACAGCAGAAAGCGGCCACCCGCTTTAATGTGCGGGACCTCTTTACCGCCTGGAATCCGGAAAGCCGGGGCCTCTTTAACGCCGCTGTTCTACCGCTGCCCTCTCTCCCTCCGCTGCCCTCTCTCCCTCCTCTGTCCTCCTCTCCCTCCTCTGCCCTCTCTCCCTCCGCTCTGCCCCTCTCCCTCCCGCTGCCCTCTCTCCCGCCCCTCTGCTCCCTCCCTTCCCACCGCTTGCCCTCCTCCGCTGGCCTCTCTACTCCCCTCCCTCCTTGCCTGCTGTCCGCCCTCCCTCCTCTGCCTCTCTCCCTCCTTGCCCTCCCTCCCGTCCCTCCCTCCTCTGCCCTCTCGTCCCTCCTTCTGCCTCCCTCCTCTGCCCTCTCGCCCTCCTCTGCCCTTCTCCTCCTCTGCCCTCTCTCCTCTCTTCGCAACCATCAGCCCTGATACATGTGACTTTTCACCCCATCCGGGTTTTTCTGTTGTAGATATTAACCACGTTTCATTTTAAAGGCAGGTAAATATTTATTTGTAGCCTCAAACACCTTTAGGTTTTAGCAAACAACTAGGCAGGACACGCTTTGTCGCTGGATCGTGAGCTGTGTTACGTGTGATTTTGATTGACGCTGCAATGACTGGACAAAATACTAACGTTGATTTAAAATATATTATAGACTGTTTTGTGTGGAAATCATCTTTGCCGACCCCCCAGGGGTTCCGCGACCCCCCGGGGGGTCAGGACCCCCACTTTGTGGAACCACTAGACTCTAGTGGTCTAATGGTGCGCTTAGAGTGCAGGAACCCGGGTTCGTTCCGGGCTATGTCTTTTTGTATTTTATTGATGTTATCACATTTCTATGACTGATGCTCTAAAAACGGTAAAAGATGAAGGGTCAAGACGTGTTTTTTTTTTGCAGATTATAGGTAATTGTAAAAATAATCATTTAAGACCCATGTACCCCAATAAACTAATGGTTAGTCTCTTTTTGATTGGGACTTTTACATGTTAGGGAATTAAAATAAAATGTAAAGGTGATATCACTCTTGAGCAAACCCTGATGTTTGATACGTCTGAAGAAATACGTTCCAACATCCATTTCTTCCCACCTCTATCTTGGAACATCAATTGCTAATTTATTTTGCATAAAATGTATAATTTACATTGCTTTTATTTTGTTTTGGTATTTATCTCAAATGTCCAAATAATAATAATAAAAAAAACATTAATCAAAAACAGTCATTCCAGCATTAGACGGCTTGTCATGGCAATGTGAATGGAGACGGACAAACAACTGATAAAATAATTCCCTGTGTTTGCTGCTGGATTGGTGTGAATTTCAGGCAACTGAGTCAGGGAGAGTGAGAGAGGACTACAAAATATCTGACTGTGTCTTGCAGTACCACTTTGGCCAGATTTTTACATATTGCTCCTTAAGGGTACGCCGCAAGGAAGCACCGCTGTGATTGGTCCGTGTGTGTGTATTCGGAAGGAAGCACGGAGCGGCACTGCTGAGGAGCTATGGACGAGGGCCTATGGAAGCAGAGAGCTTTGTGCTTCGGAAGGAAAAGCAGTTTGGGCTCAGAGCTGAATACAGGAGGACTGTGGGACTAGTCTAAACATATATATAACATATAATCTAACATATATATAACTTATATCTAACATATATACACTCGTATTGTTATTACACTTATTATTGTTTTGCTGTTTGTGCCTGAAAACTGTTAATAATAACTATGATTTCCAACAAGAACTGTGTCTTTATTCACCGCATCACAGTTTGAAATGTACTTATAAAAAAAAGAATCCCATAAAACTATTGTCAGGATTTAGCAGGACAGAGTAATACTAACACTATCTCATAAAACCTACAGTAGAAACTCTAAGGTTAAAGGCCTGCCACACTTAAACTTCCGGCTTCCCATCACTGTAATACTACAGACTTAAAACATGGATTCAAAGGCTCTGACTTGTACATTTGGATTTGTAACAACATAAAATAACATTTTAATTTGGATATTCAAAGTTTTCTAATTATTAAATAACCGAAATCATGTTGAGTGTAAAAAAAACGTGACCCACCTCCTCAGGACGCTAGCAAAGATCTGAGCGAGGCGCAAGCGCAGACTGATGGAGGCTGCTTGTGTTTCTTTAATGGGGGCTAAGAATCAATCTAAGCCGTATTATGCCAACTACCTGAATCGGAGTGTTATACTCCATGCCTTTGACCAATGTACAGTTATTTATCATTTTTGTTGAAGTTACGAAATAAATAATGCCCTCTCTTGTTATAACCCCTTCCCAAAATCAGGCCCGTCCTAAGGGCTTGTGCGACCTGTGCCGTCGCACAGGCCTCGCACCACACAGGGGCCTCGCCAAATCTCCGTTCCTTTTATTTTTATTTTTATAAAAACACTAGTTCAAGGGTAACCCAAAGGGCAGACTGCACTCCAAAATTTGGGAACCCTAAACCCTTTCTCTGGACTCTTTGATTTCGTTTTGATCAAAGAACATTTTTAAGTAAAGCAAATTTTCACCAAATGCGACTTTGTAAACAGGCAGGCCGCCGCGCGGGGGCAGCTATGTGATGCAAACGGTGTCCTTCCGAAAAAAACTGTCAGATAATTTTAGCAGGGTCTGAGTTTTGAGATACAAGAAGTAAACGGGACCAGGATCGCCAGTGTAGGGAGAGACTGGATACTCGCGGAGGAGGAGCAGTTGAGACAGGTGTGAGAGAGAGCAGACCCCTTTGTGTGAGCTGGGGAGGAGGAGGAGGGAGGAGGGGAGGAGCAGTGATACAGTGTTGTGAGCAGAGGAGCAGACCCTTTGTGGTGAGCAGAGGAGGAGGAGGAGGAGGAGGAGGAGGAGCGTGATAACAGGTGTGAGCAGAGGAGCAGTCCTTTGGGTGAGCAGAGGAGGGAGGAGGAGGATCAGCGGAGGGGTGGTTGTCGCGGTTTTATCTTTTTTTTTGTTCTGTGACAGGTGTGTGAGCGTGCTATTTGCCTATGTTTTAGTCGAATATCCACATCCAAAAACATATTTTTAAAAGCATTAGCAAACACAGTGTCATGTCTAGCTTTAGCTAGCTGAGTGTTTTTGTTGTGGTCAGAGTGTGTGGAGGAGGAGGTGAAGAGCTATTTTGTTGTTTGTCGTGTGGGAGGCGGACGGAGTGTATGTTGTCAGGTGTGTGGAGGCATGGCAAAAACGTATTTGATGAGAAAAATAGATAATATTGACTAACGCATCTTAGCCATTTTCGGCCGCATTTTGCCCAAATCTAACTATTAGAAGAAAGACTCCTTTTGGTTCAACTCTTTTGAGTTTGCTCTCTACATTTTGCCACGGACGAAGAGTCAGGTCAGCTCCAAAAAGACCGCGACCAATATTGCAAACGTAGAGTGTGTGTGCGTTGTCGGTGTGTACGTGCAGCGCGCCAAACGCTGCTAGGAGCGAAGACACTCGGTTACCGCGCGTGCTGAATCTCGTCAAGCACCGCGCGGGTGGTTGCTGGATTCTGTCAAAGATTATAACAGGGAAAAACTTTCCTCAGATTGGAAAAAGGTGGTCAGGGCGAGGGGCCTCGCGTTTCGAGGTTCGCACAGGGCCTCGCCACCCCCTTGGGACGGGCCTGCCCAAAATACCCTCCATGCTCACTACTGTGGAAGGCTCTGGGCGCAGCGAAGAAACTCGAGAAGGGTCTGTCTGCGGCTTGCCAGTACGGGGCGTGTCGAGTAGTAGGCGTGTCGGGTAGTGGACGTCACTACCGACACGCTATACATGAATTTTTGAATCCACTTGAACTTAGCAAGTATATCCGTTGAAGATAAGACCTGGCCAGACGTACGCAAACAAGTAAGTGTTCCAACCAACAAGTGTTTTATTTTATTTTTAGGCCGTCCCTCCAGTTACAGTGTATTAATGAATTAAATGCACATCCTACCCTGATAGAAATGTTTTTTAAGAAGTGCACTAATACATTGCAGTGAAAGCAATTTGTATGGGTTTTTCTAAGAGTCCATGTATGCCATGACATGTCAGGTACATAGTATAATAGGTACATAGTCTAAGTATATACAATATTAATATTGCCATGTATTTTGCCATCGTTTTTAAAATGGTAATAGGATGAAAAAATACTCCCTTAAGGTTTTTCCAAGACAGTTGGGAATTAGTTAGGCATTTTGTGATGTAGCTCACGATGTTTCCTATAACTAGTTACATGAAGTTCACTGACCATAGTTATGGATGACATGTTCCAAAAGATATTTGTGTTTCTGAGTGTGCATCAAATGGATGTTTACGTCTGCTTTTCAGTTGCATCGACTCATTGTCAGTGATGGGAATAATGCTCCAGTGCTGAAGCAGGGGAACACGCTCACGTGTGTACCTGTTTTAAAACATTGGCGGAGAGCACAAATGCTCACACTGTGCAAAACCCTTGAAAGGGCATCCTGTTTGTCACGGAGCTTATGTTTTAACTTCCGAATCCAGGGAGTTGTGCAATATTGTACATTTGTTCTTTAAAGTGATTGTCTAGAGTTTGTCAGGAAAGATGAGACAGAGAGGTACTTGATTTGAAAAAAAAAAACAAACCCAAGCTCCCTCCCCTTCCCTTTCTGGTATTGGTCTACACGCTTCTTACCGGAAGTATAGCCATGAAACATTTTTTTTTAAAGTTTGATTTTTTTTTAAATTGTTTGTTTTACATTAGTTAGGCCCGAGCGCCACCAGGCTGGCCACTGGGACTATTGTAATGGAAAGTGTGCATAAAACACTGAAACCCCTCAAACATAATCATGTCATGGTACATGATTCCTGGACGTACACTGTACTAAAACTCTGCATTGAAACATTGTTGATGTACAGAGGACCATAAAGTCATCAAGCTGCAAGTCACTGACATTATATTAAACGGACACAAACACCTTTTAGGGCTGCATTTGGTTTTGTGAACTGTTGTTGTGAATGTAAACACATTTTACTCTTATCTAGGTGACAGTTCACACTCTGGCCGAGGCATTTCACCTGCCCTCTGCAAGAGGGCCAATTAAAATTCATAAAGGGGCCAAAGTCGAGTGAACCATGGTAAGATTATTTAAATATTGATAGGCAGTATTTCACTGTGCCACTGCACAATCTAATCTGTGCTTGTTCATTTCATGGACAGTGAGTTTCAAATGATTGCAAATGATATGGTGAGGCATTTTACAGAGGAGGCAGCCAGGAGGCTGAAAGCTTTCAAGAGAATGGAGATTGGCGCTTCTCTTCCTCTGAGCTTTTCTCTCATGATTATAATAAAAGAGATTTTGTTTTGTGTTGAATATCCTATTCAGTGGTTACATTTCAGAGCCATTCAGATAACACAAATCGATAAAAATAAGCCATTGTACATAAAATGCCAGAAACACATTTTGTGCTTTTTGTTTAATCTCCCTCTTCTACATACAAATTTGGACACAAACACAATTGTAATGACTGTCTGCTTGTCCCAAAGGCCAAAGTTGGGCACAAAAATGTTATGATGTATCTTCTTTATGCATCAGTAATGTGGCGACTCCATGGGATTGTAGGAGTGTGTGGTGGTGGGTGGTGGTGTAATAATATCTTTTAACTTGTATTGTACTTTTCAATCCTGGTGGGTTGTGCCTCATGTGTGACAAGTTCTCAAAACGCCACACTACTTTCTTCATTTATTTCCACACGTGTGTCACAGTGGGTTGGAGGATGCCAGGCTACTAATCTGTGCTATTGGCCACCACCATGCAGTCTCTCACTATGTCACACATGTGGGTGAAGTGCAGATTGCTCAAGAACATACCTAGACTGCACTTGGGGCAGCCAGGATTTTGAGCCACCAACCATAGGCCCCTTTTATAAATGAATGTACCACATTAGACATACAGCACTGGCATTATTTGACTCTATTAAACGTTTGTCCTGAGCTGCTTCAAATCCCTATTGATTTTGATGTCTGAAGTAATGGCAGGCTTTTGTAGGCAAAATTATACTTGATATTTACAAAATCGTCCATTTCCCCATTAGAATAATATTGACAGATGACATGCGCCATAAAAATTCATTTATTGCGCATAATTCATTGGGCATAGATTGTACTCACTACTACTCATACCCGTATTATAATAGATCCCATGCTCATTACACGAGAGTGGGCGTGGCGAGTAGTTGACGTCACTACGACAGACCACTACTCGAACACGCCTCCGTTATCGCAGGCGCCGACAGATACACTTGAAAAGTCTTAAAACTTTAAATCGATCTAATCCCAAATTATTAAGACAATGTTTTGCCTAATTTCAGCAGTTTTAGACGATTTTCTCATCAACTTTTCACTCTATGGTCGGCTTTATGGCCCTCACAGAACGTCCGTTGGTCGGAATCTTCCGATCTGTGACATCATAGCTAGACCCCGCCCCCTTGTCAATCAGCTACAAACCACAAAAACAACCACTAGTTTATTTAAAAAATGCTTTATGCCAAGTGAGAATACGGACTTGTGGAACGTTGTAACAGCGCTGCCGTACAGAGAGAACGTCAATAATGATCTTTGAAAGAAACACAATCTAGAGAAGAAACACAACCAAGGATCCTGTCGCACAACCCAACATGAGAACAAGGCTTTCCTGGATAGTCAGCCAGAAATGGAGTAAAAATTATATCAAAAGAATCACAGACATTTCTTTAATCCTGCATCGTAGAGTGGAGGAGGAGACTTTGTTTAAAATGTACGTTATTCAAAGTGGTAACCATGGAAACGTTTGAATCCTTCATTCAGTCGTCAAAAAACAGCATATTAAAATTACAGCAAGCAGAGGTTTGAAAACCGGGCCACGCGGGGAAAAGGTGCGATTATGAGCCTTTGAAAGTGAAAGAAAGCTATACACGCTCTGGCTTTTTTGTACCTGTGCTAAAAGTTTATTTCATACAATTTATACAAATAAAAACTGAATGTTAAATGAGATTCGAATGAACTCATTTGAAATCGATATTGATATTTGATGTTTTTTATGTTAAGATGTTGTCTTAGGTGAGAACTTACTATTTTCACTGTTTTAGGACAGAGACGAGCCAGAGAGACCAGAGAGAGACCAGAGAGAGAGACACGGAGAGAGACCAGAGAGAGACCAGAGAGGAGACCAGAGAAGGAGGCCAGAGCGAGGCCAGAGACGAGGCCAGAGAGAGAGGCAGAGAGAGACCAGAGAGAGACCAGAGAGAGACCAGAGAGTGAGACCAGAGAGAGAGGAACACAGAGAGAGACCAGAGAGAGCGTACAGAGAGAGGCCAGAGAGAGCGGCCAGAGAGAGACAGAAGAGAGACCAGAGAGAGACAGAGAGAGACCAGAGGGAGAGGCCACGAGAGACCAGAGAGAGGAACCAGAGAGAGGCCAGAGAGAGAGACCAGAGAGCCACCAGAGAGCGCATTCAGAGAGAGAGCCCAGGAGAGGACCGAGACGAGACCAGAGAGAGGACCAGAGGATGACCAGAGAGAGAGACCAGAGAGACACCAGAGAGACACAGATGAGAGAGACCAGAGAGCGAGACCAGGAGAGAGACCAGAGTGAGTCCAGAGGAGAGACCAGAGAGAGACCAGAGAGAGAGACAGAGAGAGAGACCCGAGAGAGCACCAGGAGAGAGACCATGAGAGAGACCAGAGAGAGGACCAGAGAGAGACCAGAAACGAGCCAGAGGAGAGACCAGAGAGGAGACCAGAGAGAGACCACTCGTGTCTGTTTTGATTTTTGTCCGGTGCTCTGGTCGACGAATCGACAACTTGGTAATGCCGTATGACGAGGCTTAAAAAAAAAATAAAAAAAAAAAGAAAAAAAAAAAAATAAAAAAAAAAAAAAAAAAAAAAAAAAAAAAACAAAAAAAAAAAAAAAAAAAAAAAAAAAAAAAATCATAGTGAATAGAATTGTTGTGATGAAAAAAGTTAAACATTATTTATTTGAAACTTAATAGCGGGAACTAAGTTTTGTTTCGAGATGAAATGTTGTTGTCGCGATTAGAAAAAGTGTCGAGAATGTGGTTTATTGTGGATAAATCGACGTCATCTCCCGCAGGTCATTGTGTGACGGGATCCAACAGTCCTGTGAGTCATATTTGACCTTTGGGCTCAGACAGAAATAAGTCTTAGATTTTTACATGAGCTTTGAAAATAGACGACCACAGCTTTAAGTCTCGCACCAAATGTTAATGCATAAGAACCCAGTGGAACTCTGAAGGAGCACCAGGGACTGGCCTCCTGCTGTGGACTCTGAGGAGACAGAGGACGGGCCTCTGCTGGGACTCTGAGGGCACCAGGGATGGCTCCTGTGGGGACTATGAGCCGAGCCACCAGGGACTGGCCTCCTGCTAAGGACTGAGGAGCACAGGGGGACTGGCCTCCTGTGGGACTGAGGAGCACAGGGACTGGCCTCCTGCAAAGACTCTGAGGAGCACAGGGACTGGCTCCTGCTAAGATCTCTGAGGAGCACAGGGATGGTCTCTCCTGCTGGGACTCTGAGGCGCACAGGATGGCCTCCTGCTATAGACTGAGGAGCACAGGACTGGCCTCCTGCTGGGGACTTGATGGCACAGGGATGGCCTCCTGCTTGGGACTGAGGAGCCACAGGGGATCTGGTCTCCTGCTGGGACTGAGGTCAGCACAGGGACTGGGTGTCTCTGCTGGACTTGAGGAGCACAGGGACTGGCCTCCTGCTAAGACTCCTGAGGACACAGGGATGGCCTCTGCCTGGACTCTGAGGAGGCACAGGGATGGCCTTCCTGCTGGACTGAGGGAGCCACAGGGACTGGCCTCCTGCTGGGACTTCGGAGGAGCACAGGGACCTGGCCTCCTGCTGATGGGACCTGTGTGAGCACAGGGGACTGGTTCTCCTGCTGGACTGAGGAGAACAGGGAAGGTCTCCTGCTGGGACTCTGAGGGAGCACAGGGACTGTGCTCTGATGGGGCTGAGGGCCAGGGACTGGACTCCTGCTGGGACTCTGAGGAGCACAGGGACTGGCCTCCTGCTGGGACCCTTGAGGAGCACAGGACTGGCCTCCTGCTGGGGACTCTGTAGGTAGTTAGAAGCACAGGACCTGGTCTCCTGTGGTCCAGGTCAGGACTAAACATGGGGAGGCAGTGTTTCAGTTTATGCAGCTAAAACAAACAGTTCTTCCAGAAAACGTTGAGCAGGGGGCAATATGCAATTCCAGGTTAAAAATCAGATTTAATCTGAATTTCTGAGTTAAAGCCTGTCTTGTGAGTTGCCGTGTGTGGACTGTGCTATACCAATAACCTTGGCCTAATGCTAAGGGTTATGAACCATATGACCTCAGTGGACTTTTTCCGCGTGGCTCGCACAGCATCTTTAGTGTTACAATTTGAGGTAAACTTCTGAACATCAAACGACCAGAATAAAGAATAAATATGTACATGTAGATGACGGTATACAGGTGAGTAAAAAATAAACAAGAATACCGGAATACATACAGGTGATACAGAACCATGAACAGAACCATGAACAGAACGATGAACAGAACCATTGAACTCGCTCAGGCAGAGGAAGTATTCTGTGTCCGTCCTAAAAACATACAAAGTTCACAATCTGGTCCCAAAGAGTTCCAGTCCACATGGACGGCAGCTGCTCCGGTGTCTGGCCGTGACTGCCCTTCACTCTGATTGGCTGCGTCCCGTCCTGAGAAAAGGTTACTTGGTTGAAGAAGAAAGCCAGTTTGTTGCTGGGGGACGTGGAATGCTTCTCGTGGCACAAGACGCCATTTACTGTCGTCCCACAGGAAATCACGTTGCATCTTTTGTTTTCCCCCCCGTTTGGATTGATATGGTATAGACCAGGGGAGAGACCAGGGGAGAGACCAGGGTGAGAGAACCAGGTGGAGGAGACCAGGGGAGAGACCAGGGAGGAGATCAGGGCTGAGAGACCAGGGGAGAGACCAGGTTAGTGAACTTTGTTGTTTTTAGACGGACAACAGAATGACTCCTCTGCTTGAGCGTGTTCATGGTTCTGTTCATGGGTTCTGTTCAGGTTCTGTTCATGGTTCTTTTCACCTGTATGTTATTCTGTATCTTTTATTTTTTACACCTGTATCCGTATCTACAGGTACATATGTTATTTATATTCTGTCGGTATGTTGGTTCAGAGAGTTTACTCAAATTGTAACACAAAAATGCTGGTGCGAGGCCACGCGGAAAGTCCACTTATGTCATAGGTTCATAACCCTTTAGCACTTAGGCAAGGTTATTGGTATACGCACAGTCCACACACGGCAAAACTCACAAGACAAGGCTTTAATCAGAAAGTCAAGCGATTAAATCTGTTTTAACATGGATTGTTGAATATTGCCGTCTCCGTTTTCTGGAAGACTGTTTTTAGCTGCATAATCTGAAACACTGCCTCCATGTTTTTAGTCCTGACTCTGGGACCTGCAGGAGGACCAGTCCCTGTGCTCCTCAGAGTCCCAGCAGGAGGCCAGTCCCTGTGCTCCCAGCGTCCAGCAGGAGGCCAGTCCCTGTGCTCCTCAGTGTCCCAGCAGGAGGCCAGTCCTGTGCTCCTCAGTCACAGCAGGAGGCCAGTCCCTGTGTCCTTCAGAGTCCGCGCGGAGGACCAGTCCCTGTATGCTCCTCAGTCCTGCAGGAGACCAGATCCCTGTGCTCTCAGTCCCAGCAGGAGGCCTAGTCCCTTGTGCTCTCAGAGTGCCCAGCAGGAGGCCAGTACATGTTGCTCCTCAGTCCCTGCAGGGAGGCCAGTCCCGGTGCTCCACAGGGAGTCCCAGCAGGAGGCCCATCCTGTGCTCCTCAGAGTCTTAGCAGGAGGCCAGTCCCTGTGCTCCTCAAGTCCCAGAGGAGACCAGTCCCTGTGCTCACTCAGTCCCAGCAGGAGACCAGTCCCTGTGCCTCCTCAGTCCCAGAGGCAGGCCGTCCCTGTGCCTCATCAGAGGTCCCAGCAGGTACCGGAGGCAGTCCTGTTGCTCCTCAGTCTTAGCAGGAGGCCAGTCCCTTGCTCATCAGCAGTCCAGCAGGAGGCCAGTCCCTGTGCTCCTCAGAGTCTTAGCCAGGAGGCAAGTCCCTGTGCTCTCAGAGTCATTAGCAAGGGAGGCCAGGTCCCTGTGCTCCTCAGTCCAGCAGGAGGCCAGATCCCTGTGCTCCTCGTCTTAGCAGGAGGCCAGTCCCTGTGCTCCTCAGAGTCCCAGCAGGAGGCCAGTAACCTGGGCTCCTCAGAGTCCCAGCACGGACGGCCAGCTCCCTGTGCTCCTCAGATGTCCACAGCAAGGAGGCCAGTCCCTGTGCTCCTCAGAGTTCCACGTGGTTCTTATAGCTATTGAACATTTGGTGCGAGACTTAAAGCTGTGGTCTCTATTTCAAAAGCTCATGTAAAATCTAATGACTTATTCTGTCTGAGCCCATAAGGGTCAAATAGTGACCTCACAGGGACTTTGGATCACGTCAGCACAATGACTGGGGAGATGACGTGGATTTATCCACAATAAACACATTTCTCACACTTTTTCTATCGCGACAAAAAACATTTCAGTCTCGAAACAAAACTTTAGGTTCAGCAGCTTTAAGTTTCTAATAAATTATGTTTAACTGTTTTTATCACAACACTTCTATTCTATGTTTTTAGGCCTCGTCAAAGGAACATTACATAGTTGTCGATTCGTCGAACGGATCAGACAATCAAACAGCACAGTGGTTCTTCTTGGTCTCTCTCTGTCTCTCTCTGGTCTCTTTCTGGTCTCTCTCTGGTCTCCTACTCTGTCTCTCTCTGGTATCTCTCTCTGGTCTCTCTCTGGTCTCTCTCTCTGGTCTCCTCTCTGGTCTCTCTCTGGTTTCCCCCCTCCCCCCCTCGGTTCGCCCCCTCCTCTGGTCTCTCTCTGGTCTCTCTCCTGGTCATCGCTCTGGTCTCTCTCTCCTTGGTGTCTCTCTGAGTGTCTCTCTGGTCTCTCTCTCTGGTTCCTCTCTGGTCTCTTCTGGTCTCTCTCTGGTCATCTCTGGGCTCCTCTCTCTGATGTCTTCGTGGTGTCCTCTCTGGTCTCCTCCTCCCCCCCCCCCCCCTGCTCTCTGGCCTCTCTCTGGTCCTCTCTCTGGTCTCTCTGGCCTCTCTCTCTGGTCTCTCTCTGCGTCTCTCTCTGGTCTCTCTTGGTCTCTCTCTGGCCTCTCTCTCTGGCCTCTATCTGGTCTCTCTCTGGTCTCTCTCTGGCCTCTCTCAGCTGGTCTCACTCTCTGGTCTCTTCTGTCTCTCTCTGGTCTCTCTTGGCTCTCTCTCTGGCCTCTCTCTGGCCTCTCTCTGCGCTCTCTCTGGTCTCTCTCTGGTCTCTCTCTGGTCTCTCTCTGGTCTCTCTCTCTGGTCTCCTCTTGCGTCTTCTGGTCTCTCTTGGTCTAAACAGATGAAATAGTAATTCTCATCCTAAACAACATCCTACATAAAAAATCAAATACAGATTAGTTTCAAATTGAGTTCAGTTCGAATCTCATTTATCATTTCCAGTTTTTATTTTGTCTAAATTGTATGAATAAATTTTAGACAGGTTACATAAGCACTGAGCCGTGTTATACTTTTACTTTCCTTTCAAAGGCTCATAATCTCACCTTTTCCGCGCTGGCCCGGTTCAAACCTCTGCATTGCTGTATATTGTTATATGCTGTTTTTGACGGACTGAATGGCAGGATCTTCACGGTTCCATGGTTACCACTTTGAATATACGTCATTTTAACAAAAGTCTCCTCCTCCCTTCTACGATGCAGATTAAAGGGTAAATGTCTGGGAGTTTTTGATAATATATTTGACTCATTTTTTGTGATAACCAGGAAAGCCTTGCTCTCATGTGGGGGTTTGGGCGCAGGAATCTGGTTGTGTTCTTCTTCTTGGATTGTGTTTCTTTCTAAAGATCATTATTGCCGGTTCTCTGTACGGCTGCGCTGTTACGAATGTGTCACAATGTCCGTATTCTCACTTGGCATAAAGTCATTTTTTTAAACATAATATTGGGTTGTTTTTGTGGTTTGTGTGATTGACAAGGGGAGGGGTCTAGCTATGATGTCACAGATCGGAGAGTTCCGACCCGGGAGCGTTCTGTGAGGGCAGTGCAGAAACATAGAGTGAAAAGTGATGAGAAAATAGTCTAAAAATGCTGTAATGTAGGCAAAACATGTGTCTCCCCCCTAATTTGGGATTAGATCGATTTACGAGGTTTTAAGACTTTTTCAAGTGTATCTGTCTGCGGCTGCAGTACGGAGGCGTGTCGAGTAGTGGGGTGTCGGGATAGTGACGTCACTACTCGACACGCGCCACTCCGCGTGTATGCGCATGGATCTATTTATAATAGGGTATGAGTAGTAGTGAGTACTATCTATGCCCAATGAATTATGCGCAAATAATGAAGTTTATGGCGCATTGTTAATTGTCAATATTATTTATTTGGGGGAAAAATGGACGATATTTGTAAATATCAAAGTAGATCAAATTTGCCTTACAAGCTGCCATTACTTAGAACTATCAATCAATAGGGATTTGAAGCAGCTCAGGACAAAAGTTATGGTCAAATATGCCAGTGTTATGTCATAATGTGTTTTATACATTCAATTTATAGAAGGGCCATGGTTGGTGGCCTCAAATCCTTGGTCTGCCCCAGTGCCCCAGTCTGGTATGTTCTTGAGCAATGCACTTCACCCACAGTGTGGACATAGTGAGAGACTGCTTGGTGGTGGCCAATAGCACAGATTAGTAGCCTGCATCCGCCACCCAGCTGTGACACACTGTGTGGAATCAATGAATAAAGTAGTGTGGCCCGTTTTGAGAAACTTGTCAACACAGGTTTGAAAAGTACATTACAAGTTAAAGATATTATTACACCACCACACCACCACACACTCCTACACCATAGGTCTCCACATTCTGATCATAAAGAGAACATGCCATAACATTTTTGTGCCCAACATTGGCCTTTTGGCGGACACAGCAGACATTCATTACTATTGTGTTTTGTCAATTTGTATGTAGGAAGAGGGGAGATTAAAAAAAAGAACAAATGTTTTTCTGGCATTTTTTGTACATGCTTTTTATGAATTTGTGTTATCTGAAGGTCTCTGAAATGTAGACACTGATAATTCAACACAAAACAATTTCTCTTTTATTATAATCTGAGAGGCAAAGGCTTCAGAGGTGAGCGCCAATCTCCACATCTCTCTGGAAAGCTTTCAGCTCCCTGATGCCTCCTTGTAAATGCCTCACCAGATCTCATTTGCAATCATTTTTATAAAAACTCACTGTCCTTAAAGAACAATCAAGATTGATTGTGCCGTGCACAGTGAAATATGTCCATCAATATTTCAAATTAATCTTACCATGGTCATACTTTGGCCCTCTTTATGAATTTTTTCAATTGCTCTTTGCTGGGCGGTGAAATGCTCGGCCAGAGTGTGAACTGTCACCTAGATAAGAGTAAATGTGTTTACATTCAACAACAACAGCTTCACAAAACCACAGGCAGCCCTAAAAGGGATTGTGTCCGGGTTTAAGTATCTTGTTCAGTGACTGCACTTATGGACTTCATGGTCTCTGTACATCAAACAATGTTGCAAGCAGAGTTTTTAGTACAGTGTACGTCCAGGAAACATGTACCATGAAATGTTTATGTTTTGAGGGGGGATTCAGTGTTTTATGCACACTTTCAATACAATAGTCCGTGCCAGCCTGGTGGCGCTTCGGGCCTAACTAATGTAAAACAAAAATTATATAAATCATGCTATACTTCGGTAAGGAGCGTTGTTGACAATCCGAAAGGAAGGGGGAGGCGCTTGGGTTGTTTTTTTTTTAATTCAAGTTACCTCTCTGTCTCTCTTTCTGACAAACTCTAGACAATACTTTTAAGAACAAATGTACAATATTGCACAACACCTGGATTCGTAAGTTTTAAAAACATAGCTCCATGACAAACAGATGCCCTTTCAAGGGTTTGAGTGTGTGAGCATTTGTGCTTCTCCGCCATGTTTTAAACAGGTTACACTCGTGAGCGTGTTCCCCTGCTACAGCACTTGGGGCATGATTCCCGATCATGACAATAGTCGGATGCACTGAAAGCAGGACATAAACCATCCATATGTGCACATCAGGAAACACAAATTCTTGGAACATCATCCAATAACTATGGTCAGTGACTTCTGTAACTGGTGAATAGGAAACATCGTGAGCTACATCACATAATTGCATAACTAATTTCTCCACTGTTCTTGGAAAACCATGTAAAGAGTTATGTTTTTCTCTTATTACCATTTTAACGATGCAAATGACTTGGGCAATATTATATTGTTATATTATACTATGTACCCTTTTTATATGTACTGACATGTCGATGCACATGGACTCTTAGAAGAAAAACCCATACAAATTGCTTTCTCTGCTATGATTAGACTTCACTTCTAAAAAACATTTCTAGTCAGGTTGATGTGCATTTATCATTCATACACTGGTAACTGGAGGGGAACGGCCTAAAATAAATAAAACGTTGTTGGTTGACATTACTGTTTGCGTACGGTCTGCCATGTCTTCTCATCAACGATTTACTTGCAGAAGTTCAAGTGGATTCAAAATTCATGTAGGAGGCGGGTTCGGGTAGTGAGTCACTACCCGACCGCTACCTACTCGACACGCCTCCGTACTGCAAGCCGCAGACAGGGGACCCTTCTCGTTCCTTCGCTGCGCCCCTGAGCCTTCCTCTAGTGTGCATGGAGGGTATTATTGGGCAGGCCGTTTCCAAGGGGGGGTGCGAGGCCTGATGCGAACTCGATACGCGAGGCCCTGCCCTGACACTTTTTTCCCAGATTCTGAGAAAGTTTTTCCTGTTATAATCTTTGACATGAATTCAGCACACTCGCGCCGGTGCTTGACGAGATCAGCACGCGCGTAACCGAGTGTCTTCGTCTATGCAGCGTTTGGCGCGCGCACGTACACACGCACTACACTCTAGTGCCAATATTGGCGCGGTCTTTTTAGCTGAATGTCTCTTTCGTCCCTGTGGCAAATGGTAGAGCAACTCCAAAAAGATTGAACCAAGGAGTCTTTTTCTTCTAATATGTTAGGATTTGGGCCAAATAGAGCCAAAATGGCTATGTGGCGGAAGTCAATTTATTATTTTCTCATCAAATAACGTTTTTGGCCATGCCTCCACACCTCTGACAACTTACACTCCTCCTCCTCACACTGACAACAACAAATACTCTTACCTCCTCCGCCACACACTCTGCACCACAACAAGAAACACTCCAGCTAGCTAAAGCTAGGACATACAGTGTGTTTTCTAATGCTTTTAAAAATATGTTGTTTGATTGCGGATATTCGGATAAACATTGCGCAATAGCAGCGCTCACACACCTGTCACCACCGCTGATCCTCCTCCTCCTCCTCTGCTCCACACAAAGGGTCTGCTCCTCAGCTCACACCTGTATCATGTCTCCTCATCCTCCTCCTCCTCCTCCTCTGTCACACAAAGGGGTCGGCTCCTCTGCTAACACCTGTAGCACTTGCTCTCCTTCCTCTCCTCCTCCTCCTCCTCTGGCTCACACAAAGGGGGTCTGCTCCTCTGCTACACCTGTCTCACTGGCTCCTCTCCGCGAGTTGATCCCTCCTCTCCTACACTGCGATCATTCCCGTTACTTTCTTCTGTATCTCACTCAGACACTGCTCAAGTTATTGACAGTTTTTTCGGAGGACGTTGCATACATAGCTGCGCCGCGCGCCTGCCTGTTTACAAATCGCGTTTGGTGAAAATTTGACTTTACTTGTAAAATGTTCTTTTGATCAAAACGAAATATAGAGGTCCAGAGAAAGGGGTTTTGGGTTCCAAATTTTGAGTGCAGTCCTTGCCCGTTTGGGGACCCTTGAACAGTGTATTTATAAATAAATAAAGAAGGTAGAATTGCGCGGCCCTGAGGGGTGCGAGGCCCTGTGCGCGGCACAGGGTCGCACAGCCCCTTAGGACGGCCCCTGATTTTGGGAGAGGTGTTTAATCAAGAGAGGGCATTATTTTTTTTCTAACTTCAACAAAAATGATAAATAGAATGTAACATTGGGCCAAGGCATGGAGTATAACACTCCGATTAGTAGGTGGCAGTATACGGCAATATTGATTTCTTAGCCCGCCATTAAAGAAACAGAAGGCAGCTCCACATCAGTCTGCGCATGTGCCTCGCTCAGTCTTTGTCGAGCGTTGAGGGTGGGTCACGTTTTTACACTCTACTTGATTTCGGTTTTTATAATAGAAAACCTTTGATATCCACATTAAAATGTTATTTATGTTGTTACAAATGCAAATGTACAAGTCAGAGCCTTTTGAATCATGTTTTAAGTCTGTAGTTTACAGTGATGGGAAGACGAATGTTTAAGTGTGCAGGCCTTAAGCCTAGTGGTTTCTACTGTAGGTTTAAGGTGATAGTGTTTGTATTACTCAGTCTGCTAAATCCTGGACAATAGTTTTTATGGATTCTTATTTTTATAAAAGTCATTTCAACTGTGATTGCGGTGAATAAAGACACAGTTTTGTTGGTACATAGTTATTATTAAAACCAGTTTTCAGCACAGACAGCAATACAATAATAGTGGTAATACAATAGAGTGGATATATGTTTGATATTAAGTTTTATATATGTTAGATATAAGTATTTATATATATGTTGTGATAGTCCACAGTCTCCTGTATATCAGGCTCTGAGCCCAAATGCTTTTCCTTCGAAGCACCCAAAGCTCTCTGCCTCCATAGTGCCTCGTCCTTTGCTCCTGCTGCAGGCCGTCGTGCTCCTTCCAATAACAACACACGGACCAATCACAGCGGATTCTTGCGGCGACCTAAAAGGTGCAAATATGTAAAATCTGGCAAGGTGTACTGCAGTCACAGTCAATATTTTGTAGTCCTCTCTCACTCTCCCTGACTCAGGTTGCCAGATTCACACCTCAAATCCAGCAGCAAAAACACAGGAATGATTTTATCAGTTGTTTGTCGTCTCCATTCACATTGTCCATGACAAGCCGTGCTAATTGCTGAATGAATGTTTTGATTAATGTTTTTTTATTATTATCTATTTTGGAATTTGAGAATAAAAAACTCAAAAAACAAATAAAAGAATGTAATTATACATAGTTTATGCCAAATAAATAAGCAATTGATGTTCAAAAATAGGAGTGGAAGAATGGATGTTGGAACGTATTTTCTTCAGCGTTTCAACATCAGGGTTGGCTAAAGAGGATCTCACTTTACATTTTATTTATTCCCTAACATGTAAAAAGTCCCAATCAAAAGAGGACTACACATTATTTTAATTGGGGTTACATGTGGTCTTAAATGATTATTTTACAATTAAGCTATAATCTGCAAAAAAACGTCTAGACCCTTCATCTTTTAGTTTTTAGAGCAATCTGTCATAGAATGGGTATAACATGCAATAAATACAAAAGACTTAGCCCGGATCGAAACCCGGGCTTCCTGCATCGTAACGCGCACAGTTTAGACACTAGAGTCTAGTGGTTCCAAAAGTGGGGGTTCTTGGACCCACCCGGGGGGTCGCGGGAACCCCTGGGGGTCGCAGATATTTCCACACAAAAAAGACTATAAAATATTGTTAGAACGTTAGTAATTATTCTCCCGAGTCATTGGCAGCGTCAATCAAAAATTTCATCACGTAAACCACGCTACTTGCGCAGCGACAAAGCGTTATCAGTCCCTGCTGTTGTTTGCTAAAACTAAGAGGTGTTTGGAGGCGTACAATAAATAATACCTGCTTTAAAATGAAACGTGGTTAATATCTACAACAAAAAACCGGACGAGGGGGGAGGGAAAAGTCACTTGTATCAGGTGGGGGCTGATGGTGCGAAGTGAGGAGAGAGGGCAGAGGACGGAGAGAGGGCACGAGCGAGGGAGAGAGGCGAGGAGGGTGGCAGAGGAGGGATGAGAGGGCAGAGAGGAGGGAGGAGGAGGGGAGGGCAGAGGAGGGAGAGATGGGCAGAGGAGGGAGGGAGGAAAGAGGAAGGATGGGAGGGAGAGAGGGCAGCGGAGGGAGGGCAGCGGAGGGAGGAGGGCAGAGGAGGGAGAGAGGGCAGCCGGAGGGAGAGAGGGCAGCGGAGGGAGAGAGGGCAGAGGAGGGATTGAGGGAGGACAGTGGAGGGAGAGAGGGCAGAGAGGGAGAGAGGGCAGCCCGGAGAACAGCGCGGTTAAAGAGGTCCGGCTTTTCGGAGTCAAAGGTAAAGAGGTGACGCAAGTAAAAGCGGTCACTCGCTGGCCCAGTTTATGCCCTTTACAGACAGTAACTTTGGAAAGGAGAAGCCGCGGGTTGAACCGCATAAAGTAACGCAGAAAGCGGCCACCCGCTTTAATGTGCGGGGACCTTTTACCGCTGACTCCGGAAAGCCGGGCCTCTTTAACGCGCTGTTCTACGCTGCCCTCTCTCCCTCCTCTTCGCCCTCTCTCCTCCTCTGTCCTCCCTCTCCTCCTCTGCCCTCTCCTCCCTCCGCTGCCCTCTCTCCTCCGCTTCCCTCTCTGCCCTCCTGCCCTGGCCCTCCCTCCCTCCGCTCGCCCTCCCCGCGGCCCTCTCTCCCTCCCTCCCTTCCTCTGTCTCCCTCCCTCCTCTGCCCTCTTCCTTCCTCTGGCCCTCCACTCCTCCCTTCCCTCTCTGCCTCTTCTTCCTCTGCCCTCCCTCCTCTGCCCTCTCTCCTCCTCTGCCCTCTTCTCCCTCCTCTGCACCTCTCTCCCTCTCTTCGCACTATCAGCCCCGATACAAGTGCTTATTCTCCCCCTCCGGGTTTTTCTGTTGTAGATATTAAACCACGTGTCATTTTTCATGCAGGTATTATTTATTTTGTAGCCTCCAAACACCTTTAGTTTTAGCGAACAACAGCAGGACACGCTTTGTCGCTGCGCATGTGGAGTGTTGTTACTGTGATGATTTGATTGACGCTGCAATGACTGGGACCAAAAATTACTAACGTTATTAAAATTAATATTATAGTCTTTTTTGTGTGGAAATCATCTTGCGACCCCCCCCAGGGGTCTCCCGCGGACCCCCCGGAGGGGTCAGGACCCCCACTTTGGGAACCACTAGACCTCTAGTGGTCTCAACCTGGCGCTTACGATGCAGGAACCCGGGTTCGATCCCGGGCTCTGTCTTTTTGTTATTTTTGCATGTTATCACATCTGATGACAGATTGCTCTATTAAAAGTTAAAAGATGACAGGTCAAGACGTTTTTTGCGATTATAGCTTAATTGTAAAAATAATATTTAAGACCACATGTACCCCATTAAAATAATGTTAGTCTCTTTTTGATGTGGGCTTTTACATGTTAGGGAAAATAAATAAAATGTAAATGTGATATCCTCTTGAGCAAACCCTGATGTTGATTACGCTTGAAGAAATCGTTCCAACATCCATTCTTCCCCAATCCTACTTTTGAACATCAATTGCTTAGTTATTTTGCATAAAACTATGTATAATTACATTGCTTTTATTTTGTTTTTTTTGTTTTTTATCTCAAATGCCACACTTCCCCCAACTATAATAATATAACATTAATCAAAACATTCATGTCAGCATTAGCACGGCTGTCTGGCAATGTGAATGGAGAGGACAAACCACAATGATAAATTAATTCCTGTGTTTGCTGCGGGTAATTTGGTGTGAATCTGGCACCTGAGTCAGGGAGAGTGAGAGAGGACTACAAAATATTGACTGTGACTGCGTACACCGATGGCCAGATTTTTACATATTGCTCCTTTAAGGGTCGCCGCAAGGAAGTCACGCTGTGATTGGTCCGTGTGTGTGTATTGGAAGGGAAGCACGCGAGCGGCTGCAGCAGGAGTATGGACGAGGCACTATGGGAGCAGAGAGCTTTGTGCTTCGAAGGACAAAAGGCAGTTTGGGCTCAGAGCCTGATTTACAGGAGACTGTGGACTATCTAACTTATGATAACTTATATCTAACATATATATAACTTATATCTAACATATATAACTCTTATTGTATTACCCATATTTTTGTTTTGCTGTTTGTGCTGAAAAATTGTGTGTTAAAATAAACTATGTTTCCAAAAGAAACTGTGTACTTTTAATTCACCGCCATCACAGTTGAAATGACTTATAAAATGAATCCATATAAACTCTTGTCAGGTTTTAGCAGAAGAGTATATACTAAACACCTATCACATAAACCCTACAGTAGAAGAAACACTAGGCTTAAGGCCTGCACACTTAACCATTCCGTCTTCCCTCACTGTAAACTACAGACTTAAAACATGGATTCCAAAAGGCTACTGACTTGTTACATTTGCATTGTAAACAACATATATAACATTTTAATTTGGTTATTCACAGTTTTCTAATTATTAAAACGAATTCATGTAGAGTGTAAAAACGTGACCACCTCCTCAGGACGTAGGACAAAGACTGAGCGAGGCGCATGCGCAGATGATGGAGGCTGCTTCTGTTTCTTTAATGGCGGGCTAAGAATCAATATTGCCGTATACCTGCCACCTACCTGAATCGGGGAGTGTTATACTCCATGCCTCTTGGACATTAGTTCAGTCTATTTATCATTTTTGTTTGAAGTTAGAAAATAATATACTGCCCTCTCTTGATTAAACCCCTCTCCCAAAAATCAGGCCTCGTCCTAAAAGGGCTGTTGCGACTGTGCACGTCGCACAGGGCTCGCACCACTCAGGGGCCCTAGCAATCTTCCTTCCTTTTAATTTTATTTTATAAATACACTAGTCAGGCGTCCCCACAGGGCCAGACTGCACTCCAAAATTTGGAACCTAAAACCCCTTCTCTGGACCTCTTTGATTTCGTTTGATTCAAAAGAACATTTTTACAAGTAAAGTCAAATTTTCACCAAAAGCGATTTGTAAAACAGGCAGCGCGCGGGCAGCGTGGTATGCGACGGGTTTCCTCCGAAAAAACTGTCAGATAACTTTAGCAGTGTCTGATGTGAGATACAAAGAAGTAGGGAATGATCCGCAGTGTAGGAGAGATAGATACTCGCGAGGAGTTGAGGAGCAGTGAGACAGAGTAGTGGCAGAGGAGCAGACCCCTTTGTGGTGTCGGGATTGTTTTGTTTTATGATGTGTCCCCGCCGCTGAGCGATGGAGGAGGCGGCGGAGGAGGAGGAGGAGCAGTGATACAGGTGTGAGCAGCGGAGCAGACCCCTTTGTGTGAGCAGAGGAGAGGAGAGGAGGAAGGAAGGAGGAAGCAGTGATTCAGTGTTTGTGAGCAGAGGAGCAGACCCACTTTGTGTTTGTGAGCAGAGGAGGTGGGAGGGGATCAGCGGTTCTGCGTTGTGACAGGTGTGTAATGTGAGCGCGCTATTGCCAATGTTTACGTCCGAATATCCACATCAAAAACATATTTTTATAAAGCATTAGCAAACACACTGTATGTCTAGTTTAGCTAGCTGGAGTGTTTTTTTGTTATTGTGGTTTCAGAGGTGTGGAGGAGGAGGTTGAGAGTATTTTGTTGTTGTCAGTGTGGAGGAGGAGGCGTGTATGTGTGTCAGAGTGGTGGAGGCATGGCAAAAAACGTTTTATTTGATGAGAAAATAATAATATTGGACTTCCGCCTCATATGCCATTTTGGCGCATTTTGCCCAAATCTAAGACTATTGAAGATAAAGACTCCTTTGGTAATCTTTTGTGTTGCTCCTACATTTTGCAACAGGACGAAAGAGACAAGTCAGCTACCAAAAATACGCGACCAATATTGCACGTAGAGTGTGTGTGCGTGTGTACGTGCGCGCGCCAAACGCTGCATAGGAGCGAAGACACTCGGTTACCGCGCGTGCTGATCTCGTCAAGCACCGGCGCGAGGTGGTGCTGATTAATGTCAAGATTATAAACAGGAAAAAACTTTCTCAGATCTGGGAAAAAGTTTGCTTGTGTTTGGTGAAAAAATGTGTCAGGGCGGGCGCCTCGCGTTTCGAGTTCGACAGGGGCCCTCGCACCCCCCTTGGGACGGGCCTGCAAATTACCTCCATGTCCATACTGAGGAAAGGCTCTGGGGCGCAGCGAAGGGAACCGAGAAGGGTATGTCTGCGGCTTGCAGTACGAGGCCTTGTGTCGTGTCCGGTAGTAGGCGTGTCAGGGTAGTGACGTCTCTACCCGGTCACGCCTCACTACATGAATTTGGAATCCACTTGAATTCTGCAAAGTATATCCGTTGTAAGAAGAAGAGCCATGGCAGACCGTGACGCAAAAGTAAGTGTCAACCAACAACGTGTATTTATTTATTTTAGGCTCGTCCCTCCAGTTACAGTGTATTAATGAATAAATGCACATCACCCTGACTAGAATGTTTTTTTAGAAGGTGAACTAATACTTTCGCATGAGAAAGCAATTTGTTGGGTTTCTTCTAAGAGTCCAGTTGCCATCGACATGTCAGCGTACATAGTATAATACGGCTACATGTTTAATATATACAATATAATATTGCCCAAGTCATTTTGCATCGGTAAAATGGTAATAAGGAGAAAACATAACCTCTTTACATGTTTTCAAGAACAGTGGAGAATTAGTTAGGCAATTATGTGATGTAGCTCACGATGTTTCCTATCACAGTTACAGAAGTCCACTGACCATAGTTATTTGGATGATGTTCAAAGATATTTGTGTTTCTGAGTGTTGCACATATGGTGTTTCTATGTTGCTTCAGTTGGCATCCGACTTATTGTCAGTGATGGGGAATCATGCTCCAGTGCTGAAGCAGGGGAACTCGCTCACGTGTGGTAAACCTGTTTTAAAACATGGCGGAGATGCACAAATGTCACACACGCTTGCCAAACCCTTGATAGGCATCTGTTTGTCATGGAGCTGATGTTTTACTTCCGAAATTCCTGGTGTTGTGCACTATTGTAACATTTGTTCTTTAAAGTGATTGTCTAGAGTTTGTCAGGAAAGAGAGGACAGCGACGGTACTGATTTGAAAAAAAAAAACAACCCAAGCTCCCTCCCCTTCCTTTCTGATTGGTTCTACACGCTCTTACCGGAAAAGTATAGCATCGCTTTATATAAATGTCTTGTTTTACATTAGTCGGCCCGAGGCCACCAGGCGGCACAGGGGGACGTATTGTAATGAAAGTGATGGCATAAAACACTGAACCCCCCCTCAAACATAAACATGTCATGGTCATGTTTCTCTGGACGTACCCTGTACTAAAAAACTCCTGCATTGCAACATTGTTGATGTCAGAGACATAAAGTCATAAGTGACAAGTCACTGACAATTATGTTACCCGGACACAAACCTTTTGGGCAGTTGCTTTGGTTTTGTGAACTGTTGTTGTTGAATGTAACACATTGTTTACTCTTATCTAGGTTGACAGTTCACACTCTGGCGAGGCCATTTCACCTGCTCCTCAGAGAGGACAATTGGAAAAATTCATAAAGGGGCCAAAGTATGCTATGAACCATGGTATGATTAAATTTATATATTGATGGAATATTTCACTGTGGCACTGCACCAATCTAATCTGTGATTGTTCTTTATGGACTGTGAGTTTAAATGATTGCAAATGATCTGGTGAGCATTTACAGAGGAGGCAGCAGGAGGAGGCTGAAAGCTTTCCTAGAGAGATGGAGCTTGGCGCCTGCTCCTCTGAAGCCTTTCTCCTCATGATTATAATAAAGAGAATTTGTTTTGGGTTGAACTTATTCAGTGTCTACATTTCTGAGCATTCAGAATAACACAAATTCATAAAAAAGCATGTACATAAATGCCCAGAAACAATTTGTTCTTTTTGTTTAATCTCCCTCTTTTACATACAAATTTGACAAAACACAATAGTAATGAATGTCGGCTTGTGCCCAAAAGGGGCCACAGTTGGGCACCAAAAAATGTTTATGGCCATGTTCTCTTTATGATCAGTAATTTTTTTGGGTTGGGAGACCATGGGTTGTAGGAGTGGTGTGGTGGTTAGGTGGTGGGGTAATAATATACTTTAACATTGTAATGTACTTTTCACTCTGTGTGACAAGTTTCTCAAATCGCCACCTCTTCTTTACTTCGTTTATTCACACAGTGTGTCACAAGCAGGGTTGGAGGATGCCAGGCTACTAATCTGTGCTATTGGCCACCCCCAAGGCAGTCTCTCACTATGTCCACTGTGGGGTGAAGGGCATTGCTCAAGAAGCAGACCCAGACTGCAATTGGGGCAGCCAGGATTTGAGCCACCAACCCATTGGCCCATTTTATAAATGAATGTACTAATGATAGACATAAGCACTGGCAGTATTTGATCTCATTAACTTTTGTCCTGAGCTGCTTCAAATCCCTATTGATTGAAGTCTGAAGTAATGGCAGCTTTTGTAGGCAAATTTACTACTTGATATTTACAAAATTCGTCCATTTTCCCCCAATAAATAATATAGACAATGCATGCGCCATTAAAATTCATTATTGCGCATAAATTCATTGGCATAGATAGTATCTCATCTACTATACTCATACCCGTATTATAATTGATCCATGTCATACACGCGGAGATCGTTGGCGGTGTCGAGTAGTGACGTCACTAACCCGACACGCCCACTCCTCGACAGCATTAGTACTGCAGGCGCAGACAGATACACTTGAAAAAGTCTTAAAACTCTTACAATCGATCTAATCCCAAAGTAAGACACATGTTTTGCTAATTCAGCATTTTTAGACTATTTCTCATCCTTTTCACTCTATGTTCTGCTCTGGCCATCACAGAACGCTCGGTCGAATCTCTTCCGATCTGTGACATCATAGCTAGACCCGCCCCTTGACACGTCAGCACAGAAACCACAAAAACAACCATCTTATTTAAAAAATGACTTTATGCAAGTGAGATACGGACTTTGTGGACACTTCGAATAACACGCGCCAGCCGCCGTTCAGAGAAACCGTCACTAATGATCTCTTAGAAAGAAAACACAATCTTAGGAGAAGACACAACCCAAGGATCCTGTCGCACAAAAAACCCAACATGAGAACAAGGCTTTCTGGTTATCAGCAGAAAATGGTAGTAAAAATGATATATCAAAAACTCCCAGACATTTCCCTTTAATCTGCATCGGAGAGAGGGAGGAGGAGACTTTGTTTTAAATGACGTTTATTCAAGTCGGTAACCATGGAGAAACGGTGAGATTCCTTCCATTCAGTCGTCAAAAAACAGCATATAAAAATAATACTAGCAAAGCAGAAGGTTTGAAAACCGGGCCACGCGGGAAAAGGTGAGATTATGAGCCTTTGAAAGTGAAAGTAAAAGGTATAACACGGCTCAGAGTTTTTGTTACCTGTGACTAAAAGTTTATTTCATACAATTCTATACAAATAAAAACTGAAATGTTAAAGAGATTCGAACTGAACTTCATTTGAAACTATATCTGATATTTGATGTTTTTCATGTTAAGATGGTTGTTGAGGTGAGAATTACATTTTGCATGTTTAGACCAGAGGAGACCAGAGAGGACCAGAGAGAGGACCAGAGACGAGAGTCCAGAGATGGAGACCGAGAGAGGGTGGGGGGGGGGAACCACGAGAGAAGACAGAGAGAGGCCAGAGAGAGGCAGAGGATGAGGCCCGAGAGAGAGAGCCAGAGAGAGACCAGAGAGAGACCAGAGAGAGACCAGAGAGTGAGACCAGAGAGAGAGACAGTGAGGAGACCCGAGAAGAGACAGAGAGAGGCAGAGAGAGGAGGCCTCAAGAGGAGGACCAGTTGAGAGAGACCAGAGAGAGGACCAGAGAGGACCAGAGCGAGAGGCCAGAGAGACAAGGAGAGAGACCTGAGAGAGGCCAGAGAGAGTGACCAGAGGAGACACCAGGAGAGACATCAGAGAGAGAGCCCAGAGAGACCAGAGAGAGACCAGAGAGAGACAGAGAGACCATGAGGGAGAGACCAGAGAGGACACGCAGAGAGACACAGAGAGAGAGACCAGAGAGAGAGACCAGGGAGAGAGACCAGAGAGAGACCAGAGAGAGTACCAGAGAGAGACCACGAGAGAGAAGAGACAGAAGAGAGAGACCAGAGAGAGACCGACGAGGAGGACCAGAGAGAGACCAGCGACGAGACCAGAGAGAGACCAGAATAGAGACCAGCGAGAGAACCAGACGAGAGACCAGAGAGAGACCACTGTGTCAGTTTGATTTTCTGATCCGTGTCGACGTATCGACAACTTGGTAAAGTCCTTTGAGAGGCTAAATAACCATAGAATTAGGACGTGTTGGTGATGCAAAAACAGTTTTAAACATTATTTCTTAGAACTTAAAGCTGCTGAACCTAAAAGTTTTGTTTCGAGACTGAAATGTTTTTTGTCGCCGATAGAAAAAGTGTGAGAAATGTGTTTATTGGGATAAATCCCGACGTCATCTCCCAGGTCATTGTGTGACGTGATTCCACCAGTCCCTGTGAGTCACTATTTGACCTTTGGGCTCAGACAGAAAAAGTATTAGATTTTTACATGAGCTTTGAAAAAAGAGACCACAGACTTGAAGGGTCCTCGCACCAAATGTTAATGCTTATAAGAACCACTTGGGAATCTGAGGAGCACAGGGACTGGCCTCCTGCTGTGACTCTGAGGAGCACAGGGGACTGGCATCCTGCTGGGACTCTGAGGAGCACAGGGACTGGCTCCCTGCTGGGACTCTGAGGAGCACAGGGGATGGCCTCCTGCTAAGGACTGAGGAGCACAGGCGAACTGGCTCCTGCTGGGACCTGAGGAGCCACAGGGACTGGCCTCCAGCTAAGACTCTGAGGAGCACAGGGACTGGCCCCCTCCTGCTAAGACTCTGAGGAGCACGGGGACTGGCGTCCTGATGGCTCTGAGGAGCACGGGACTGGCCTCTGCTAAGACTGAGGTAGCACAGGGACGGGCCTCCTGCTGGGACTCTTGATGAGCACAGGGACGGGCGCCTCCTGCTGGGACTGAGGTGCAACAGGGACTGGTCTCTGACTGGGATGAGGAGCACAGGGAGCTGGTCTCCTTGATGGGACTCTGAGGACGGCACAGGGGACTGGCCTCTGCTAAGACTCTGAGGAAGCAAGGGATGGCTGCCTGCTGGGACTCTGAGGAGCACAGGGACCTGGCCTCCCTGTGGGACTGAGGAGCACAGGGGACTGGGCACTCATGCTGGGACTCTGAGGAGCACAGGGACTGGCCTTCTGCTGGGATGAGGAGAACAGGGGACTGGTCTCCTGCTGCGGACTGGGAGCACAGGGACTGGTTACTGCTGGGACTCTGGGAGCACAGAGGATGGCTCTGCAGGGACTTGAGGAGCACGGGAACTGGGCCTCCTTGCTGGGGGACGCTGAGAGCACAGGGACCTGGCTACTGTGGGACTCTGAGGCGCACAGGGACGGGCCTTCTGCTGGGACCTTGCGGAGCACAGCCCCCCCCCCCCCCCCCCCACCCCCCCCCCCCGGGCTGGTCTCCCTGCTGGTCCCAGTGTCATGACTAAACATGGGGAGGCAAGTGTTTAGATTTATGCAGCTAAAAACAGTTTCCGAAAACGTGAGCACGGCAATATCAAATCCTGGTTAAAAACAGATTTAATCTGAACTCTTCTGATTTAAAGCCTTGTCTTGTGAGTTGCGTGTTGTGGACTGTGCTATACAATAAACCTTGACTAATGCTAATGGGTTATGAATTATGACATCAGTGATCTTTTCCGCGTGGCCTTCGCACAGCATTTTTGGTCATGTTACAATTTGAGTTAACTTGAACCATCAAACGACAGGAATAAAAATAACATAGGTGTACATGTCGATACGGATACAGGTTGTACAAATAAAAGGAATACAGAATACATACAGTTAGTGAACAGACCGTTGAAACAGAACCATGAACAGAACATGAACAGAACCATGAACGACGCTCAGAGCAGAGGAGTATTCTGTGACCGTCCTAAAAACATACAAGTCACAATCTGGTCCCAACGAGTTCATCCCACTATGGACGGCGTCTCCGGTGTTCTGGCCGTGTGATGCCTTCCTCTTGATTGGCTGCGTCGTCCTGAGAAAAGGTACTTGTAGAAAGACAAGAAAGCAGTTTGTTGTGCGCGGGGACGGTGATGCTTCTCGGGCACAAGAACGCCATTTGTGTCCACGGAATCACAGTTGCATCCTTTTGTTTTCCCCCGTTTGGATTGATATGGTATAGACAGGGAGGACCAGGGTGAGACCAGGTGGAGACCAGGTGAGAGACCAGGGAGAGAGACCAGGGGATGAGATCAGGGGCAGAGACCAGGGGAGAGACAGGTTGTGAACTTTGTTGTTTTTAGGACGGATCACAGAAATGTGACTCCTTGCTCTGTGCGTGTTCATTGTTCTGTTTCATGGTTTGTTCATGGTTCTGTTCATGGTTCTGTTCACCTGTATGTATTTTCTGTATCTTTTATTTTTTTACTCTGTATCCGTATCTACATGTACATATGTTATTTTTGATTCGGTCGTTTGATGGTTCGAAGTTATACTCAAATTGTAACACAAAATATGCTGGTGCGAGGCCACGCGGAAACGTCACTGATTTCATATGTTCATAACCCTTTAGCATTAGGCAAGGTTATTGGTATGCACAGTCCACACTCGGCAACTCACTAAGGAACAAAGGCTTTACATCAGAAAAGTCAGGATTAAATCTGTTTTTAACATTGGATTTGATATTGCCGGTCTCCGTTTTCTGGAAGACTGTTTTTAGCTTGCATAAATATGAAAACACTGGCCTCCCATGTTTAGTCCTGACTCTGGGACCTAGCAGGAGACCAGTACCTGTGCTCCTCAGTGTCCCCTAGCAGGAGGCAGTCCTGTGCTCACTCAGCGAGTCCAGCGGAGGCCAGTCCCTGTGCTTCCCTCCGAGTCCCAGCAGGAGGCCAGTCCCTGTGCTCCTCAGTCAGCAGGAGGCCAGTCCTGTGCTCCTCAGAGTCCCAGAGGAGACAGTCCCTGCTGCTCCTCAGTTCCCGCAGGAGACCAGTCCCTGTGCTCCTCAGTCCCCAGCAGGAGGCCGAGTCCCTGTGCTCCTCAGAGTCCCAGCAGGAGGCCAGTCCTGTGCTCCTCCCAGTCCAAGCAGGAGGGCCAGTCCCTGTGCTCCTCAGAGTCCTCCAGCGGAGGCCATCCCTGTGCTCCTCCAGAGTCTTGCAGGAGGCCAGTCCCTGTGTTCCTCGATCCAGCAGGTTGACCAGTCCCTGTGCTCCTCTAGTCCCAGCAGGGTGACAGTCCCGTGCTCCTCAGTCCCAGCAGGAGGCCAGTCCCGGTGACCTCATCTCAGAGTCCCGCAGGAGGCCTAGTTCCCTGTGCTCCTCAGTCTTAGCAGGAGCCAGTCCCTGTGCCCTCAGCAAGTCCCAGCAGGAGGGGCCAGTCCCTGTGCTCTCAGAGAGTCTTAGCAGGAGGCCAGGCCCTGTGCTCCTCAGAGTCTTAGCAGGAGGCCCTAGGTCCTGTGCTCCTCAGTCCAGCAGGAGGCAGTCCCTGTGCTCCTCAGTCTTTGCAGGAGGCCAGTCCCTGTGCTCCTCAGTGTCCCCAGCAGGAGGCCAGTCCCCTGTGTCCTCAGAGTCCCGGCAGGAGGGCCAGTCCCTGGAGATTCCTCAGAGGCACAGCAGGATGGCCAGTCCTGTGCTTCAGTGTTCCAGTGGTTCTTATAGCATTAACATGTGGGGCGAGACTTAAAGCTGTGGTCTCTATTTTCAAAGCTCATGTAAACATCATAATACTTATTTCTGTCTGAGACCCAAGGGTAAATTGTGACTCACAGGGACTGTTGGATCACGTCAGCACAAATGACCTGGGGCTGATGACGTCGGATTTATCCACAATAAAAACACATTTCTCACACTTTTTCTATCGCGAAAAACGACATTTCAGTCTCGAAACAAACTTTCGGTTCATGCAGCTTGAAGTTTCTAATAAATAAATGTTGAACTGTTTTTCCTCACAACATTCTATTCTATGTTTTTTGAGCCTCGTTCATAGGACTTTACCAAGTTTCGATTCTCGACACGGATCAGAAAAATAAACAGACACAGTGGTCTTCTCTCTGTCTCATCTCTGGTCTCTCTCTGGTCTACTTTATGGTCTCTTTGGGGGGCTCTCTCTTGGTCTCTCTCTGGTCTCCTCTTGGTCTCTCTCTGGTCTCTCTCTCTGGTCCTCTCTCTCTGGTCTCTCTCTGGTCTCTCTCTGGTCTCTCTTGGTCTCTTTCTCCTGGCTTACTCTCTCTGGTCTCTCTCTCTGGTGTCTCTTGGTGTCTCTCCTGGTCTCTCTCTCTGGTCTCTCTGGTCTCTCTCTGGTTCTCACTCTGGTCTCTCTGGGCTCTCTCTCTGAGTCTCTCTGGTGTCTCTATGGTCTCTCTCTCTGGCCTCTTTGGTCTCTCTCTGGTCGCTCTGGCCTCTCTCTTGTCTCTCTATGGTCTCTCTCTGGGTCTCTCTTAGTCTCTCTCTGGCCCTCTCTCTCTGGACTCTCTCTGTCTCTCTCTGGTCTCTCGCTGGTCTCTCTCTCTGGTCATCACTCTTCTGTCTCTCTCTGGTCTCTCTCTTGGTCTCTCCTTGCCTCTCTCTCTGGCCTCTCTCTGGCCTCTCTTCTGCTCTCTATGGTTCTCTCTGGTCCTCTCTCTGGTCTCGCTCTGGTCTCTCTCTGGGTCTCTCTCTGTCTCTCTGGTTCTCTCTGGTCCTAAACAGTGAAAATAGTTATTCTCACCTAAAACAACATCTTAACATAAAAAACATCAAATATCAGATTAGTTTCAATGAGTTCAGTTCGAATTCTCATTTAACATTTCGCGTTTTTATTTTGTATAAAATTGTATGAATAAAACTTTTGCACAGGTACAAAAGCACTGAGCCGTGTTATACTTTTACTTCACTTTCAAAGGCTCATAATCTCACCTTTTCCGGCATGGCCCGGTTCAAACCTCTGCATTGCTGTATATTTTTATATGCTGTTTTTGTCGATGAATGGAAGGTATACCGTTTCCATGGTTACCACTTTGACTATTACGTCATTTTAAAACACAGTCTCCTCCTCCCTCTCTACGATGCAGATTAAAAGGGAAATGTCTGAGGAGTTTTGATATATATTTTTACTCCATTTTCTGGCAGATATCCAGGAAAGGCCTTGTTCTCTTGTTGGTTTGTGCGGACAGGATCCTTGGTTTGTGTTCTTCTTTAGGATTGTGTTTTCGTTTCTCAAGATCATTACTTGACGGTTCTATGTACGGCTGCGCTGTTAACGTATGTGTCCACAAAGTCCGTATTTCACGTGGCATAAGTCATTTTTTAAAATAATATGGGTTGTTTTTGTGGTTTGTGCTGAATTGACAAGGGGGCGGGGTCTAGCTATCATGTCACAGATCGGAGAGATCGACCCGGAGCGTTCTGTGAGGGCCAGAGCAGAACATAGAGTGAAAAGTGAAGAGAAAATAGTCTAAAAATGCTGAAATTAGGCAAAAATGGTGTCTTAATTTGGGATTAGATCGATTTAAGAGTTTTAAGATCTTTTCAAGGGTATTGTCTGCGCCTGCAGTACGGAGGCGTGTCGAGTAGTGGGCGTGACGGTAGTGACGTCATACTCGACACGCCCACTCCGCGTGTATGGAGCATGATTCTATTATATTAATCTTATTTTAAAACACAAAAACACAAAACATACAGGGTATGAGTAGTAGTGAGTACTATCTATGCCCAATGAATTTTTGCGCAATAATGAATTTTTTATGGCGAGGTCATGGTCAATATTATTTATTGGGGGAAATGGACGACATTTTGTAAATATCAAAGTAGTAAATTTGCCTACAAAAGCTGCCATTACTTAGACTATCAATCAAAGGATTTGAAGCAGCTCAGGACAAAAGTTAATGAGTCAAATAAGTGCCAGTGCTTATGTTTATGTGTACAGTCATTTATAAAAGGGGGCCTATGGTTGGTGGCTTCACAATCACTGGCTGCCCCAAGTGCAGTATGGTTATGTTCTGGGAGCAATGCACTTCACCCACAGGTGTGGGACATAGTGAGGAGGACTGCTTGGTGGCTGGGGTGCCGAATAGCACAGATTAGTAGCTGGCATCTCCAACCCGCTGTGACACACCAATGTGTGGAATACATGATAAAGTAGTGTGCGTTTTGAGAAACTTGTTCAACACAGGATTGGACAAAGTACATTACAAGTTAAAAGATATTATTAACCACCCCCCCACCACACACTCCTACACCATGGGCTCCCACTTTACTGATCATAAGAGAACATGCCATAACATTTTTGTGCCCAATCTTTGGCCTTTTGGGACAAGCAGACATTCCGATTACTATTGTGTTTTGTCAAATTTGTATGTAGAAGAGGGAGATTAAACAAAAAGAACACAATTGTTTTCTGGCATTTTATTGTACATGCTTTTTTATGAATTTGTGTTATCTGAAGGCTCTGTAAGGTGACACTGAATTAAGTTCAACACAAAACAAATTCTCTTTATTAATAATCATGAGAGAAAGGCTTCAGAGCGAGAGCGCCAATCTCATCTCTCTTGGAAAGACTTTCGCCTCCCTGCTGCCTCCTCTGTAAATGCCTCACCAGATCTTTTGCAATCATTAAACTCACTTGTCCATAAAGAACAATCACAGAATTGATTGTGCAGTGCACAGTGAAATATGTCCATCAATATTTAAATAATCTTTACCAGGTTCATACTTTGGCCCTTTATGAATTTTTTCATTGCCTCTTGTGGGCAGGTGAAATGCCTGGGCCAGAGTGTGATACTGTCACCTAGATAGAGTAAAAATGTGTTACTTCAACAACACGTTCACAAAACCAATGCAGCCCTAAAACGGGGTTGTGTCGCGTTTAATATATTGTCAGTGACGTGCACTTATCGGGACTTTATGGTCTCTGTACATCAACCATGTTGAATGCATAGTTTTTAGTAAGTGTACGTCAGGAACATGTTACCATGAATGTTTATGTTTGAGGGGGTTCAGTGTTTTATGCACACTTTCATTCAATAGTCCCTGTGCCAGCCTGGTGGCGCATCGGGCCTACTAATGTCAAACAAACATTATATAAATCATGCTTATACTTCGGTAAGTGCGTGTAGACCAATCAGAAAGGAAGGGGGAGGGAGCTTGGGTTGTTTTTGTTTTCAAAATCAAGTACCCTCTCTGTCTCTCTTTCTGACGAACTCTAGAGACAATCACTTTAAAGAACAAATGTTACAATATTGCAAAACACCTGGATTCGAAGTTAAAAATAGCTCCATGACAAACAGATGCCTTTCATGGTTTGGCACGGTGTGTGAGCATTTGTGCTTCTCCGCCATGTTTTTAAAACAGGTTACACTCACGGTGGAGAGTGTTCCCCTGCTTCAGCACTGAGCATGATTTCCCATCACTGGACAATAGTCGGATGCAATGAAAGCAGTATAAACATCCATTTTGTGCCACACTCCAGATTACCACAAATATCTTGGAACATCATCCATATAACTCTGTCAGTGCTTTCTGTAACTGTGATAGGAAACATCGTGAGCTACATCACATAAGTGCCTAACTAATTCTCCACTGTTCTTGGAAACAGTTAAAGAGTTATGTTTTTCTCCTGTATTTCCTTTTTAACGATGCAAAAGACTTGGGCAATTTTTATTGTATATATTCTTCTTATGTACCTATTTATACTAAGTACCGACATGTCGATGGCACATGGACTCTTAGAAGAAACCCATACAAATTGCTTTTCCTCTGCAATGTATTAGTTCACATTCTTAAAAAACATTTTCTGTCAGGGTGATGTGCATTTATTCATTAATACACTGTAACTGGAGGGACGGCCTAAATATCCCCCAATAAAACACGTTGGTAGGTTGCACTTACTGTTTGCGTACGGTCTGCCATGTTCTCTTCAACGGATATATTGCTAGAAGTTCATAGTGGATTCAAAATTCATGTAGTAGGCGTGTAGGTAGTGACGTCACCTACCCGACACGGCCTACTACTCGAACGCCTCGTATGCAAGCCGAGACTAGACCCTTCTCGTTTCTTCGCTGCGCCCCAGAGCCTTCCTCAGTAGTGGAGCTATGGAGAGGTATTTTGGGCAGGCCCGTCCCAGGGGTGCGAGGCCCTGTGCGAACTCGAAACGCGAGGCCCTGCCTGACACTTTTTCCCAGATCTGGAGAAAGTTTTTCTGTTATAATCTTTGAAATGAAGTCTGCATCCTACCTAGCGCGGTGCTTGACGTGATCAGCACGCGCGTAACCGAGTGTCCCTCGCTCCTATGCAGCGTTTGGCGCGCGCACTGTACTCACGGCACACACACTCTACGTGCAATATTGGTCGCGGTTTTTTACGCTGACCATTGTCTCTTTCGTCCTGTGGCCAAATGGTTAGAGCAACTCAAAGGATTGGAACCAAAAGGAGTCTTTTTTTCTAGTAGGTTAGAGTTTGGGCATAATGCGCCAAAATGGGCTATGAGGCGGAAGTTCAATATTATTATTTTCTCATCAAAATCTAACGTTTTTGCCAATGGCCTCCACACACTCTGACAACATACACTCCTCCTCCTCCACACTGACAACAACAAACAATACTCTCACCTCCTCCCACACACTCGGACCACAACAAAAACACTCCAGCTAGCTATATGCTAGACATACAGTGTGTTTGCTAATGGCTTTTAAAAATATGTTTTTGATGTGGATATTCGCGACTAATACCCATTGGCAATCAAGCAGCGCCTCACACACCTGCACACGCTGATCCTCCTCCTCCTCTTGTCACACATAGGGGTCTGCTTCCTCGCCACACACCTGTATCAACTGCTCCTCTCCTCCTCCTCTCCTCCTCCTCTGCTCACACAACACTCTCAACTCCCCTCCAGGTCTCTCCCTGACGCTCCACCCATCACGGCTCCAGACACCTCTCTCTACCCCGGTCTCTCTCACACCCACTCAGCTCTGGAGTGGCGTGGGGAGGGGCAAGGAGGTGGCATTTTCCTTTGCTCTATGATCTGTGGCTGGGTGGGGCTTTGCTGGGCTCCTGTGGTCTGAGCCCTCAGTGTCCACTCCTGCTGTCCAGTGACCCTGTACAGTGTGTGCCCTTGGTCCTGGAACACAACCTTATAGTCAAATTAAAAGCAACAGATATCAGTATGTGAATGAGATTAGACTTTAGAGAGAAAAACAAACAATTTTGGAGCGCTCTGGATTTTTCAACATGCGCTATATAAATAAACTTATTACTTATCTTACTAATGATGACATTTTAAGACCAGAAACTCAATAAAAAACAAGACTCATATCTCAAAAAACCTTTTAAACTTTAAAATATGTATTATGTACTTTTGTACTGTGTGTTTAATTATCTATGCGTCCTTGGGTTTCACTTTATGGAATTTCCCTTTTACACTTGAACATTTATCTCAGCATATATTCTACTAATTTAAAATAATTGCAGCATTTTTCAAATGAAGTCAATATGAATTAGAGCACATTTCAGATCAGTCTCCTCTGCTGTGGCATCAGCAGCAGGAGCAAGGTCACGCGTGTAGTCAAAACAAAAAAGTCACCGCTTGCAATGTGAATTGGGTGAATTGGGTACAGTTCAAGTCAATAATATAATACTTTTACAGCTAATCCTAATTCCCTCTTTCTTTTTAGACAAAGTCTATAATCAATCACTTTTAACACAGATTCTAATTTAAATGTTTGAAAAATGGCTTTTGTAACTAAATATAAAAATACATGAAAAAATTCTCACAAACAGCTATGAAATATATCAGAGATACAATAATGGACTCTAAAAATAAGCAGCAGATTTAAAAAGAAAAGCAAAGCTTTTTTGTACTAATCTTTGGGTTTCAAAAACATACTAATTCAAAACTTCTATTCCCTAAATGTGTTTAAAAACGTTTAACTGTGTCATAACACAATGTTCAATTGCAAATTTAGCAAATGTAAAAACTTAATAAAAGCCAAAATCCTAAAAGCAGGTTTGTTTTGATTCAGAGCCAGAGCAGCAAAGGAGGGGGCCGTTTCCCCTGACAACGGCAGCAAGATACGGCGCACACACACATAGCCAGAAAGTAGTGTTTTAGCAAAAATGCAAAAACAGAAAGAAGAACTTTCAAGATTACTTTGTTAAGCGAATATAACTGATGTTGTTCTTTATACTTTTGTCATCCAAGTCTAGAAATGGCCAATTTCCACACTTGTAACAAAAGGCACTCTTAGTGTTTAAAGGAGCAATATGTAAAAATCTGGCCAAAAGTGGTACTGCAGTCACAGTCAATATTTTGTAGTCCTCTCCCACTCTCCCTGACTCAGGTTGCCAGATTCACACCAAATCCAGCAGCAAACACAGGGAATTATTTTATCAGTTGTTTGTCCGTCTCCATTCACATTGCCATGACAGCCGTGCTAATGCTGAATGAATGTTTTGATTCATGTTTTTTTATTATTATAATTTGGGCATTTGAGATAAAAAACAAAAACAAAATAAAAGCAATGTAATTATACATAGTTTATGCAAAATAAATAAGAAATTGATGTCCAAAATAGGAGTGGGAAGAATGGATGTTGGAACGTATTTCTTCAGCGTATCAACATCAGGGTTTGCTCAAGAGGATATCACCTTTCAATTTTATTTATTCCCTATTTTTTAGACAAACATGTAAAAGTCCCACATCAAAAAGAGACTAACATTATTTTAATTGGGGTACATGTGGTCTTAAATGATTATTTTTACAATTAAGCTATAATCTGCAAAAAAACGTCTTGACCTTCATCTTTTACCGTTTTTAGAGCAATCTGTCATAGAATGTGATCACATGCAATAAATACAAAAAAACATAGCCCGGGATCGAACCCGGGTTTCTGCATCGTAAGCGCGCAGCTTAGACCGCTAGACCACCGGTTCACACGATCCTAGACACCGTGAAGAACGGACTCAAACTAGAAAATTCTGCATCACACGTAAACTTTTATCAGCTGTCTCAATTGTTCAAAGGCATCCCGATATAAATCCTCGTTTTAGTCTTTGTTTTGTCATTAATTATTTGAGAGTCATAACAAGACCTTTTTTAGTTCTGAGCCACATGTTATTTTACCACTGAGATTAATGAGCCGCGCGGAGTTCTGGCAACTCGATCACGGACTTACATGACACTTCCTGATTGGCGAAACGGCGGAGGGTAGGACATCAAAATCAAAACAATAACAACTTTTACGGGTCGTAAAACTAATTTTGATGATCAAATATCTCGGCTGAACTACTGTTATCAGTTAAAGATGAATTCGAAAAGAGTATGATTTAATAACGCCTTTTGAAATATTCGGGTCATTTAATGATGACTTGACATGCAAATATTACATATTGCTCCTTTAACGTTTCCCTTTTTATTATAACTTTTAATTTTTACACCATGGTTTCACTAAGGATCCTGCTCCAAGGGACTCAAACCCTGAGACTGTGTGTCTCCAAGGGACATAAACCCTGAGACTGCTTCTTTCAATACAATTTAGAGAGTTTGACAGACCCCAAAAACAGACCAAAATTTAGCTAATATCCAATTATGCAGACTTTACATATTAAAAAAGGTGTCTGCTTACCTTAATTCTTTGTCCAGACTGTTCAAGAGGTCAGCCAACTTCTTTTCTGCGTCGGAATATTCAATTTAAAAAACAAAAGTGACAGAAGCGACAAGAAGCATCCAGGAACAGCTCTTCCAGCCTGCTGGAATCTCCGCTCCCAGACACAGCATGCCGGTCTCTCACGCAGAGGAAAAGAAACAAAGCAAACTCCCTCAAAACAATCCAGAGAATGGCGCACACTGAGCCGCGCATTGTCCACCAAATCTGTCAGGGATGAAGCAGACAGAGACGGATCGTGGTGCGCCAAACTCTGGAAGTTTATTTAAGTTTCTCTCAAGTTCCAGTGGTTTCCTTTGTTTCTTTCTCTCAGACAGAATGGAGTCAGTACACAGTTTATATAGTCATTGTCACGTCACACATGGAAAGACGTACGTTTCACACAGAGACAGTCACATCATAGTCAAAATAATCAGAGTCCTTGTACAGTCCTGCACGTAGGCCATATTGCTATCTAATACTAACAATGGTTATTAATTACATACTTACATTTCAAAAGGCATCGTGACTCACAATTCAATAAAGAAATGACAACAACAGTGCAAGTGTACATTTTGGAGTATAAAGGTTCTCAGTGTATCAGAGATCACAGTCCTAAGAGTCCACTGTCTATGTGATGTTCGTCAACCCCCTCCCCCCCTCGTGGGGAGACTGGCATGGAATGTCTTTGATGCTCTGACGGGATACACAAAACGTCTTTGATCCTTGTCTCAGTGGGGGAAGACAATGCTCACTGTCCTCTGTCTTAATTTAATTAAGGGGTTTTCTTTTGGCGTCTGTTGAAGCAGTAGCATTGGCTGCTGAAAGTGGTTTTTGTCACCCTACACTTCTCAGAAACCCTATAAAATTATTTCTTTATAGGCATAGCCTCTCCGATGTCTGTCATGTTCAATTAAATGAGTCTGAGTCGGCGTGTCAGAAAATAAAACTGGATACTTCTTAATTAACTCAACTAACTGTTCGCTTTTCAACGTCCAAGTGATCAACTAAAGTACCAAGATTTTGCCAAGTCTGAGAATTCTTTAATCTTCCTCTTCTACCCCCCTTCAAGAGCAAGACCACCAGGAGTAGCAACCGGTACAGCAGCCAATTCTGACCTCTCCACCTGACTAGTGTCCCTCTGGTCAGAATCCCGAGAATGATAAGCTTTCAAGAGATTGACATGATACAATTTTGAAGTTTTCCTATGTCCAGGAGTTTCAATGAGATAGTTTAGATCAGACACTTTCTGCAGGACTGTGTAAGGACCAGAATACTTTGCCTGAAAAGGAGAAGTAACTAAAGGCAAAAGAGCCAGTACTCTGTCCCCAGGAGAAAACAATTTCCTATCATACGTCTGCTTCATTTTCTTTTGAGAACACTACAATTTCCGTTTGGCAAGCTCACCTGCACGATACAACGTAAATCTAAACCCATTTACAAAATTAATAAGGTTCTGCGGTGGCTCCTCAGGTAAACATCCCTCCTGCAGAATAGCTATAGTACCCCTGACTTTATGCCCAAACACTAACTCGTTAGGACTAAACCTGTACTTTTTTGCACTACCTCACGCGCTGCAAGTAAAAGCCATGGTAAACCCTCTTCCCAATCTGTGGACAGTTCGGTACAATATGCACGGAGCAAGGATTTCAAAGTTTGGTGAAACCGTTCTAACGCGCCTTGACTCTTAGCATGATACGCCGTTGACTTGTTAGGCTTGACTTTCAACTGTTTAAGAATCTGAGCAAACATTCTGGAAGTAAAATTTGAACCTTGGAACCTGGATGATCTTCGAAATACCAAACGTAGAAATAAACTGAGCTAAAGCTTTAACAACTGACTTTGTGGTAATGGTGTGCAAAGGAAAAGCTGCAGGATATCTGGTTGTTTGACACATTACTGTCAACAAATAACAATGACCAGACTTTGAACGTGGCAAAGGCCCAACACAATCAATGATAATATGCTCAAACGGTTTACCTATTGCCAGTATCGGATATAAGGGTGCTGGTTTAACAACTTGATTAGGCTTGCTGGTAAGTTGACAAGTATGGCACGTTTTAATAAACTTTGATACATCCTTCTTTAAGCGCGGCCAGAAAAAATGATGCAAAATCCTATCATAAGTTTTATGCACACCAAGATGACCTGCCACATTACCATGTGCCGTTCAAAGGACTTTACTGCGCAATGAGGTTGGTACAACTACATGGAAAACTGCTTCTCCCAATCCTATACCATTGCGTGGAACATATTTTCTAACCAACAGTCCATCAAGAAGAAAACAACATTGAGCACAATCCCTAACTGCTGCTTCAGGAACAACCTTTTCAAAATAATCAACCAAAGACTTGTCATTCTTTTGCTCTGCTATTAGTTCATCTCTAGAATCTGTCAAACTTCCAATTTCTAAATCAGTTAGTAACTCAAGATTATTGGGCTGGCACTCCGCCTCCTTAAGCCGAGAAACAGCACGAGTAGTGACACAACTTGGGAAAACATCTGAACTGTCCTCTTGGACCACACCAGGAGAGGCCGCTGTCGACTCTCTGAAAATGTTAGGCTTTCTATCTGCCCACACTTTCCTACCAGCCAACCCGTTCCCATTAATCATGTGGACACCATCAACTGGCAACTGGGGTCTAATGGTGCTTTCAGACCGTCACAACGCACGGACCTCTCGGCACGCACAAACGGACTGTTCAATAATGACGCACGGACTTGGCGGGAAAGTGAAAAGGGAGGAGCAGGAGCGAAAAATCAACGCCCACAGGAGATGGATTCTGCTCATCCTTTCCTTGGGACGTTCGTGCGACAACCAATCAGAGAGCAGCAAAGTGGTCACAGGGACATTAGCGGACTGAGCGAGCAGACTGAACATACTCATAAACAGCCAAAACAGGACCCACACCAGACTTCACCAGAACTCAAACCAGGGTTGACAATGGGGGACTCTGTGCTTGTGAAAATATGCGTTGTCATGCTCCCGTGACCTTATGCAACTGCTTTGAGTGTGTTGGCCGATGCGGAAATTCCGTTTAATAATATGAAAAAACATATGGCGCACCTCCGTGAACACATACTGCTGTTATATAAAGCCCGTGGAATGTCTCTGAGCAAAGACACGCTACAAAACTGCATATTGGAGAAGATCTGTACACAAGAAGCCGCTAGCATAGCTCTGTTAGCATTAGAGCCGGCCGGCTACTTCCGGTACTCCCGGCTCGCGTCAGGACGTTCTGGTGTGGTGTCCTCTGCGTCTGAAAACTAGAGAATGCGCGTCTGGTGAGCGGGGCTTCCGCGTTTCAGCGTTGGCAGTCTGAAAGCCCCGTAACACCAACGACCACATCGCCCTCTACCAAACCACATGTCAATGTCACTTTATGTAAAGGGGATGAGAAAGGAACTCACCCCATTCCACGGATTAGAATACAACTTCCTGTATCTGAGAGTCTGGAAAATGGCAACACAGATTCTAAAATAAAAGAATCTGAAGCTCCTGTGTCCCTCAACATTTTAATCGGAATTTGCTGATTTCCATCTAAAAGAGACCATCCCATCTGAAATGAATGCTGAACTCACCCAGGGTAGATTCAGAACCAGCTTTGACCTGTTGGTAGAGCTTACCCTGGTGGACAGATGTCGCAACAGCAGGAGGTGAAACTGAAGCTGCCATCACAGCCGGCTTGACTTGTCCTGACCTTTTGGACTTAAAGTAGTACTAGAATTTAATATGCTGCTATCCAGAATATATAACTACAATATGTGTTTATAATATTTCGGGTGTTCATTTTGACATGTTCAGATGAATTATGTTAAAAAAACTGCTTTGAAGTGGCACCTTTTCACTTCCGCATAGAAACGCTAGGGGGGGCCAAAATGGCGGCGATGACGTAGGAGAAGGGCATCTCACAGCAGCAGCAGCAGTCTTAGCTGGAAACTCAGCAGCTAAGACTGCTGCTGCTGCGAGATACCCTTCTCCTACGTCATCGCCGCCATTTTGGCTCCCCCTAGCGTTTGTGAAAAGGTCCGACTTCAAAGCTGTTTTTTTTAACATAATTCATCTGAACATATTAGTGCTGTCCAAAATATCGCGTTATTAACGCGTTAACGCAAATCAATATTAACGGCGTCATTTTGTATTTTCGCGAGATTAAAAAAACAAAAAAAATATTTTTTTACTTTTTATTGCAGACAAACACATATACAGAAAAAAAAATAGAAACAAAGAAAAGGACTAGTTCAGATACATTGTAGACAGAGATTACAAACAATATGTAGTTGGAGATACATGGGGGCCAAAGAAGAAACCCAGAAGGGCACATAGGAGGGCAGGGGGGGGGGTTAATAAAAAGGCAATACAAGCAAACAGTATACAGTCATAGATATACCGAAAGTAAACAGAGAAACAGCATAGAGTATTTACATGAACAAATTTACAAAATATTTACAGATTGTTTATCATCATCATAATGACACCATGATGTTTCTATACAGTCTATGGTCTATACCCACACATACACACACACACACACACCCATAAACACACACCCATAAACACACACACACACACACACATACACCCCACAGATAAGATAAGATATAAAGTCTGCCCCCCTGAGTTTCACCAAGCTAAGCGGAACCCAGCCAACATCAAAACCAAATCCGACACACACACAGACCCCCAAGCAGGCCCCCACCCCAAAAAGGGGGGGAGGGAGCCCACGCCCGGCCCATTCCCTCTCTTATTTTGTTCCTTTTTCCCAAGTGTTTTTCTTAACTAAACGTGTCATGCATTAAAATAAGCTTTCGCTTACCCTGACTTGTGTATTATCATTATATGCACATATGCACATATTATTCATGTTATTATTATATTTATCTACTTTTCATTCATATTTTATTTTGTTTTATTATTATTATTAATTTTATTTTATTATTTTTATTTTATTTTAATTAATTCAAGGGACATAAAGAATTGATACAAGTGTGTGACTAATTTGCGATTAATCGCGAGTTAACTATGAAATTCATGCGATTAATCACGATTAAATATTTTAATCGTTGGACAGCACTCGAACATATCAAAATGAACACCCGAAATATTATAAACACATATGGTAGTTATATATTCTGGATAGCAGCATATTAAATTCTAGTACTACTTTAAGCACAGGGCAATCTTTTTTCCAATGACCTTCGCCTAGACAGTATCTACAGGTATTAGCATTAACTGGTCCTTTAGCTCCAACACAACCAACCTTTTGCTGAGGTTTTTGGGAGGAAACCCCAGGAACTGGTAACTTGGGTTTTAGCCTAGACTCACTTTCATTATACCTATCCCTGTGAGATTCAAAATTATGTTTATTGGTCAACACGGATTCGTCTGCCAGGATAGCTGCTTCACTGGGAGACTTTACCTCATGTTCATTAATGCATGTAGCAACATAATCGGGTATAGAATCTTTAAACTGCTCCATCACAATTAAATTAGACAAATCCTGTAAAGTAACCACCTCAGAAGCTGTAGACCATCGATTAAAGGCATTTGACAAATCTCTTACAAACTCTGAATAAGTCTGAATCCTGTTTCTTCCTGTAACGAAAACGTTGACGATAAGCTTCCGGATCAAGCTCATAGGCTTTGAGGACTGCTGCTTTAACAGTAGCACGCACTTTGCTATCTGTTCCCCTCAGTGCTGAAAAAACTTCCAATACTTTCCCTGTAAATACACACTGTAACAAGGTAGTCCTGTCCACATTTGACCAGGCCCTAGCATCCGCAATGCGCTCAAATAAAGTAAAGTATGTATCTGGATCCGACTCATTCAATTTAGGTAGTAACCAAAGATTTTGTGAAACATCAAACTGAGGTTCCCTTTCAACCACTGGTCTATTGCCACTTCTCCACCTTTCAAGCTCTAGCTGCATTTGTAACAGCTCCCTCTGCTGTTCCAAAGTTAACATGACTTGACTAGGCTGTAAAGCTACTCCTTGACTGGCAACAGACTGAAAAAGAACACCAGCTTCCAAAAGACCTTGTTTTAATGAATTCCTATCCGTTTCCTTTAACTTCCTATCAACAATACAAATTTTTTAATGCTCTGCAATCTCCAATAACTGTTCTTTTGTGCACAATTCCAAAGTCAACTCCGAAAGGGACTGAACAAAACTAGCCAACTGGGTTAATGGTAGAGAGATCCATCCCACTAAACTAGTCTTCGTGCAGTCTGGCGGGAGGTTTTTAATCACCAGTGACTCTAAAAGCCACTGTACCAATGGGGCTGCATATGCAGCCACCCACAGGATCCCACGGATGTGAACCCGAGCCGACAAAAGGGAGAGGGAAGCTCTACCCACCTCGCTGCCGCCTACAAAAAAATACCAGGAGCCACCTATTGTCACTTGCTGATAAACCTATCAGGGGAGGACTCTCACCAGGCAGAACCCAGCATAGGCCCAATGTGAGCTGCAAACCAAAGTAGCACAAAAGACAAACTACTCTCAACCCCACTGTTTGGCCCAACAAATTTCCCCACACAACAGTCTGACAAATCAAAGTAACCTACTTACTTTAACCAAAGCTACGACAAAAAAATGCCAAACTAGAAATGCACAAATAGTCAACAAATCAACATTTAACTTGACTACAGAAGCTAAAACAACTTAAGTGCCAATGTAACTCAAATACTTAAACACAACTATCTCTAAATTAGACGAAGCCCCCCACGTGTAACAAACCTGGCTCTAGGGCCTGCCACTACACAAACTAAGGTGCGGGGAGAGTACAACAAACAGGTCGGGCCATTTAAGATGATTTATTTGACAAACAATAATAACAAACAAATGTACAAAATACAAAAGAGGTGCATCAGTGTGAGAGTCAGTGGTGTGTGCAGTGTATGAATGCGAGTGACTGTATGAGTGCGAAAGCTAGTGATGTGCTGAGCGTGCCAGGTCTTCGAAGCGTGTACCGAGTAAAAAAGGGGCGTATTTTTTGAAGCGTGGTTCGAGGCGTGTGTTGGTGACGTTCGAAGCCTCGCGTGACGGTTCATATAGTGCTTCATATAGTTCGGAGAGTGCATTGCTTTGACAGGTGCTTTGTGATCCGCGGCTGTACCATAGACTGTAATGGCTGTCCCTGTCTGCCTCTGTGTGCGTACGTGTGTGTGCGTGATGTGGAGCAGTCCTGTACTAAGTATAGAGAAACTACTTCATATGAAATACAATTAAAAACGTTTCACTTTAGTAAAACCTCATATATCAAGGCTTCAAGTTAGTACTAATAATACGCTGGATAATACATTTCACAACAGCTGTGTGGCACAGTCGGTATATGACGGACTCTGAAGTAGAAGATATAGCGTTCGAATCCTGGTCTACCCATAATAGATTTTGTGTTGCAAAGTAAATGTATTTATTTATTGGGAATAAATGGTTTGTTGTGTTTAATTAATCCACCTCTTGGTAGTTTTTCCTCCATTAATAACTTTCTGTAGAACTGTATTACTTTGGATGTGTTTGTTGTATCAACACAATTGACTGAAAGACTCAAATAGTTCATAGTTCATGAAGCATCATTTCAAACACAACACGTTAGACCATCCATCCATCCATCCATTTTCTTCCCCTTAATCCATTTCTGGGTCGGGGGGGTGGCAGTCAGAGCTGCACCCAGTCCACTTAGCACCAGCCCCTCACTGATCCTCCTGCAGGTGGTGAGTCCACAGGAGCTGAGATCTTTCAGTGGGAGCTTCAGGCAAAGTGGGGTTAAGTGTTTTGCCCAAGGACACAACGACAGCAGTCATCAGTGGGAGTCGTGAAGTAGGTCTTATGGTGGGCTTGAACCCACGACCTTCAGGCCCAAAGGCCAATGCTCTACCAACTGAGCTACTGTCGCCCCGTTAGACGTTAGACCATAGATTGTAAATATACATTTTAACATTAGATCTCACCATTCATTGTAAGCACTTAAGAGTGTTATGTATTTCTTTGTCCACATGATGGCGTAGTGGAGCATAATTCACCTCGAGCCTTCGACTCATGGGCCGAGTAATAGGCTGCGATCCCTCAAGGCTTCATGGGGCTTCATATTGCCATCACTAGCGAAAGCGTTGTGTGTACAAAACAAATGTAATTAGAACCAAAGGGGAACAAAACCAAAGGGATTACCTGGCGAGGAGAGCAGAGAGAGACATTAGTTTGAGCAGACCATAAAATCTCCTACTACTCAGGTGCCTCCAATCAGACGGCCCCACCCCTGCCTGCCATGAGGAGCCTCCCACAACAGGCAGGGGAGGGCCGTGACAATGCCTCACAGGGCTCTTAAAGGACAACTCACCCTCAAATCCACTTTTTTTTGCTGATAAACGATTTAAATGAGTGTCCAATAGTGTTGTCTACATATCCTGGTCATAGTTTTTTCACTTTGGTGCAAATTAGTTGAAAGTTAAACTTTCTGCCTAAAACCGTCTGTGAGGCGCCATCTGCTGGCGACCTGTATTACTACATTTGAATTTTGAATCTGGCGCCAACACTGGCACAGAAGTTGGACCTGACGTCTGCAAGTTGGACCTGACGTCAGCAGCCCCCCGCCCAGAGCAATATAAACGGCCCAGTCTCGTTCACGCCCCCTTCAGTCCTCCAGGCTACGCCCATTTAGAGGAAGATTTGAACAGGAAATGTGAGTGACGTAAGCTCCGAGGAGCGGGGGTGAGAACCACTTTAAGTACGCCTGGTATTGACCAGATGCATCAACCTCATCCAGTCACGTGATTGTGAATGAGCTTACGGCGGAAGTATTGGAAACTAGCATTGCTGCGAGAGCAAAACGGACTACAACTCTTAAAAACTGAGCTTCCTCTCCTAAATCGAGAATTGGCTGCCTCAAGCAATGTTCGATTACGTTATAGGTGGAAGTAGGACATCAGGTCAGGGCTCACAAAGAGTGGTATTTGGAGAAGTTAAGGATTGCCTAACTGGATGTTGACCCGTACCTTCTCCCCCCAGTCAATTTTATCGATTAAATAAAATGTCTATTTTTGCCCGAATTCACCCTACATGATCTTTATCATTATCGTTAACAATGCATCCCCTTACACTGGAGCAGACTTATATGTACATTTTGCTGGTAGCATTAGCAATAGTCCACTTTTCTGTGACTTTTCTGTCTACAGCCAAACATGATACGTACTGACGGAGAGGAAAATAGTGAAACACGCAATTGACTTAAAAGATAAAAATGTCAATGTTGCAGCGCACATACAGGACAGTAGTAAGAGACACGTTTAACGTGTGTCATTGTCCTCCAAATTAATGGAAATAAAATAAATACAAACTTGTGATTGCTTTATCTTGTAAAAAGTGTTCACTGCATATTAGGAAGTACTTGGATGGGTCCCAGTCTTTTTGGTTGATTGCCGCTGGCCATCGTCGTCTTCTGTCTTCATGACGAGCAGGTATCAGATAAAAAAGCTTATGTCCTTGCCTGTTAGTACAATCAACCGCACAGCAAGATGTCACAGTTTTGGCTGTAATGCGCTGACACAGGTTGTTTTGGTCAGGTGTCCGTAGGCTCGCTGTTAGAATTCTGCCGTCTGTCATGGAGAGTGGGCGTGGCCGGGACGTCACATGCAAGGGGTCAATACAGCGGAATGTGGGTCCATATAAATCCCGGGGCAGGAGCGCAAAGGAAGAGAGAGCCATCGCGCGTTTGAGAATAGGTCACACAAGTCTGAACAGTTCGTTGTTTAGGATAGGAAAACACTCTACTGGACTTTGCGACTACTGTCAAGAGCCAGAGAATGTTGAACATGTGCTAATCCATTGTGCGTATTATGAGCAAGAAAGAGCTGAGTTAATTCAAGAAAATGAACAAACAATGCAGGAATGCGTTCCCGGCCACTCCACACAGTGATGAAAGCGGGGTCACCTGGACACATGTTGGACCTGTTTGTAGTTGTAGGGGACACACAGGCACAGGAGGAACATGCTAACTCCCTACAGAAATGTGGAATCCCAGGACCCAGATGCTCCTTGCCGTGAAGCATGAGTACTAAACACTGTGCCACCGTTCCGCCCGTGAGTGGTGCAGCTGTTGCCATTGGGCAAGACTCCTGTGCTTCTCACGAGTGGGACACTCATATTTAACAAAGCCTGTTTTAAATAAATGGTTAGTTACACCATATAACATAATGTATGCTTAATAAAGGATTTGACCACTAGAAAAGCGCAATTAGAATGCAGACCTCTCTTAAGTGACACAGTTCCAATCCTTAAATATAAAATCCAGACTGTGATCTGGGTCACTTCCGAATACAAATTGTTTGCATATCTGCCTATAACTTTGTGAGTTATCGATTCTATAAACTAATAAACAGGCAGGCAAACACACCTGAGCGTCAACAAATATGTATATGTATTCGGCAACTTCTTGATGATCCTATTTGATGCTTTACCCCTACCTTCTAACACATGTTAATAAATATTTGTGTGCTATAGCTTTAGTCTTTATTAACACATTTTACATTGCTCTTTGTTACAAAGTGGCACTTTAGAGTTTCTATTCTTTATGATCATATGCAAAAGCTGATGATGAATTAATATGAAACTATGTAAAAGCATCCTCAGATTGTCACATAAAGTATGAGTTAGTGGTGGATTTACGGCAGGAGCGAGACAAAATATGAACCCTCATTTACATTTTTCTTTGTACAAGTGTGCAGAATGCTCCGAGGACTACTGCATTGGCTGCTTCTCCAAATTCCACCAGAAGGGGGCACTGAATCTCCACCCCATCATCCCCATTCAGGTGCGCATGATCCCTTTTAACTTTAGCTACTCTCTCATTGTCGTCTCTTCTTCTTTTACATTCCTTGCATCTAATCGGCCGCTCTCATCTCCCCTCCTCATATTTTGCCTCTGAGACCCTACATATTTGCACGCAAAGAAATAATGGCAGAGAGATTTTAGTTTATTGTGTTGGTGGTGCTCATTAGTGAATGCCTTGATCATAGAAACTGCTAGTGTATTACAACAACACCAAAAGGAGACGTATCGCGGGTCACAATAATTACTATATTGACCCATTGGTCAATAACTTATGGATAAAACAATATTTGTATGGGCCAGAATATTTATTTTCTGGTCTTTTTCTTTGCAAAAGGGGAAAGATTTGTTCTTTTTTAATGCAGAGTTAAGTAACAAAATATTTATTTTAATTTTCATCCTTTTTTATCAAACGGACAACTGGAAAAAATGCCTTAAAGGTGATGCTAACAATTTAGGGACTGTATGTAATTTTCACAATAGGTGGTATAATTATTTAAATCATTACAGTTGTATGGGCCAGAATATTTATTTTCTGGTATTTTTCATTGCAAAAGGGGAAAGATTTGTTCTTTTTTAATGCAGAGTTAAGTAACATAATATTTATTTTGATTTTCATCCTTTTTTATCAAACGGACATCTGGAAAAAATGCATTAAAGGTGATGCTAACAACTTAGGGACTGTATGTAATATTCACAATAGGTGGTATATATGCTCTCCTACTGTTTATTGAGTGGCTGCATAGACTATGCAGCCACTATATGCTCTCCTACTGTTTATTGAGTGGCTGCATAGACTATGCAGCCACTATATGCTATCCTACTGTTTATTGAGTGGCTGCATAGACTATGCAGCCACTATATGCTCTCCTACTGTTTATTGAGTGGCTGCATAGACTATGCAGCCACTATATGCTCTCCTACTGTTTATTGAGTGGCTGCATAGACTATGCAGCCACTATATGCTCTCCTACTGTTTATTGAGTGGCTGCATAGACTATGCAGCCACTATATGCTCTCCTACTGTTTATTGAGTGGCTGCATAGACTATGCAGCCACTATATGCTCTCCTACTGTTTATTGAGTGGCTGCATAGACTATGCAGCCACTATATGCTCTCCTACTGTTTATTGAGTGGCTGCATAGACTATGCAGCCACTATATGCTCTCCTACTGTTTATTCTTCTTCTTCCACTTCCGCCAGATTTTGGCACTTTTCAACTCTTCAACGCTTTCACCAAATTCAACAAATTATACATCGTTACGACCGGCTTCACCGTCTCATTATTGCTATTACTTTTCACACTTCCACCTTTTGCACTTTTTCAGATATTAACAAAAGTTCAAGCACTTTTTCCCATTGACTTACATTGGACCAGTACAACAGATTACTCCCCATACAACACATTACCACACTAACAATTCATTACCACAGATACAATACATTACAACATCTTACAACACTTACAGCACCTTACAACACTTACAGCACTTTACCACACTTACAGCACTTTACAACACATTTAGCACTTTACAACAAATTCAACACCTTACAACACATTTAGCACTTTACAACACCTTAGAACACATTCAGCACTTTACAACACATTCTTCTTACTTCATCTTCTTCACTTCTTCCTCTTCTTCCCCTTCTTCCCCTTCTTCCTCTTCTTCCTCTTCTTCCCCTTCTTCCTCCTCTTCCTCTTCTTCCCCTTCTTCCTCTTCTTTCCCTTCTTCCTCTTCTTCCCCTTCTTCTTATTCTTCCCCTTCTTCTTCTTCCTCCTCCTCTTCCTTCTTTCCTCTTCTTCCCTTTTCTTTCTTCTTCCTTCTTCTTCCCCTTCCTCTTCCTTCTTCATCCCTAACCCTTCCAACATCTATGCAGCCACTCACAATGGCTTCAGCCATTGTACCATTTCTAGTTCTTCTTCCACTTCCGCCAGATTTTGGCACTTTTCAACTCTTCAACGCTTTCACCAAATTCAACAAATTATACATCGTTACGACCGGCTTCACCGTCTCATTATTGCTATTACTTTTCACACTTCCACCTTTAGCACTTTTTCAGATATTTACACAAGTTCAAGCACTTTTTCCCATAGACTTAAATTGGACCAGTACAACAGATTACTCCCCATACAACACATTACCACACTAACAATTCATTACCACACATACAATACATTACAACATCTTACAACACTTACAGCACCTTACAACACTTACAGCACCTTACAACACTTACAGCACCTTACAACACTTACAGCACCTTACAACACTTACAGCACTTTACAACACTTACAGCACCTTACAACACATTTAGCACTTTACAACACATTCAACACCTTACAAAACATTTAGCACTTTACAACACATTTAGCACTTTACAACAAATTCAACACTTTACAAAAAATTCAACACCTTACAACACATTCAGCACCTTACAACACATTCAACACCTTACAACACATTTAGCACTTTACAACAAATTCAACACCTTACAACACATTTAGCACTTTAACACAAATTCAACACCTTACAACACATTTAGCACTTTACAACAAATTCAACACCTTACAACACATTTAGCACTTTAACACAAATTCAACACATTTAGCACTTTACAACAAATTCAACACATTTAAGACTTTAACACAAATTCAACACCTTACAACACATTTAGCACTTTACAACAAATTCAACACCTTACAACACATTTAGCACTTTACAACACATTCAACACCTTACAACACATTTAGCACTTTACAACACCTTACAACACATTCAGCACTTTACAACACTTTCAGCCCCTTACAACACATTCTTCTTACTTTCTTCTTCTTCCTCTTCTTCCCCTTCTTCCTCTTCTTCCTCTTCTTCCTCTTCTTCCTCTTCTTCCCCTTCTTCCTCTTCTTTCCCTTCTTCCTCTTCTTTCCTTCTTCCTCTTCTTCCCCTTCTTCCTCTTCTTCCCCTTCTTCCTCTTCTTCCCCTTCTTCCTCTTCTTCCTCTTCTTCCCCTTCTTCTTCTTCCTCCTCCTCTTCCTTCTTCTTCTTTCCTCTTCTTCCCTTTTCTTTCTTCTTCCTTCTTCTTCCCCTTCCTCTTCCTTCTTCATCCCTAACCCTTCCAACATCTATGCAGCCACTCACAATGGCTTCAGCCATTGTACCATTTCTAGTTATGCTGCATAGACTATGCAGCCACTATATGCTCTCCTACTGTTTATTGAGTGGCTGCATAGACTATGCAGCCACTATATGCTCTCCTACTGTTTATTCTTCTTCTTCCACTTCCGCCAGATTTTGGCACTTTTCAACTCTTCAACGCTTTCACCAAATTCAACAAATTATACATCGTTACGACCGGCTTCACCGTCTCATTATTGCTATTACTTTTCACACTTCCACCTCTAGCACTTTTTCAGATATTAACAAAAGTTCAAGCACTTTTTCCCATTGACTTACATTGGACCAGTACAACAGATTACTCCCCATACAACACATTACCACACTAACAATTCATTACCACAGATACAATACATTACAACATCTTACAACACTTACAGCACCTTACAACACTTACAGCACTTTACAACACATTCAGCACTTTACAACACATTCAGCACTTTACAACACATTCAGCACTTTACAACACATTTAGCACTTTACAACACATTCAGCACTTTACAACACATTAAGCACTTTACAACACATTCAGCACTTTACAACACATTTAGCACTTTACAACACTTTCAGCCCCTTACAACACATTCTTCTTACTGCATCTTATTCACTTCTTCCTCTTCTTCCCCTTCTTTCTCTTCTTCCTCTTCTTCCCCCCCTTCTTCCTCTTCTTCTTCTTCCTCTTCTTCCTCTTCTTCCCCTTCTTCCCCTTCTTCCCCTTCTTCCTCTTCTTCCCCCCTTCTTCCCCTTCTTCTTCCCCTTCTTTCCCTTCTTCTTCCTCCTCCTCTTCCTCCTTCTTCTTTCCTCTTCTTCCCTTTTCTTTCTTCTTCTTCCTTCTTCTTCCCCTTCTTCTTCCTTCTTCATCCCTAACCCTTCCAACATCTATGCAGCCACTCACAATGGCTTCAGCCATTGTACCATTTCTAGTTCTTCTTCCACTTCCGCCAGATTTTGGCACTTTTCAACTCTTCAACGCTTTCACCAAATTCAACAAATTATACATCGTTACGAACGGCTTCACCGTCTCATTATTGCTATTACTTTTCACACTTCCACCTTTAGCACTTTTTCAGATATTAACAAAAGTTCAAGCACTTTTTCCCATAGACTTACATTGGACCAGTACAACAGATTACTCCCCATACAACACATTACCACACTAACAATTCATTACCACAGATACAATACATTACAGCATCTTACAACACTTACAGCACCTTACAACACATTTAGCACTTTACAACACATTCAACACCTTACAACACTTACAGCACCTTACAACACATTTAGCACTTTACAACAAATTCAACACCTTACAACACATTTAGCACTTTACAACAAATTCAACACCTTACAACACATTTAGCACTTTACAACACATTTAGCACTTTACAACAAATTCAACACCTTACAACACATTTAGCACTTTACAACACATTCAACACCTTACAACACATTTAGCACTTTACAACACATTCAACACCTTACAACACAGTCATCACTTTACAACACTTACAGCACCTTACAACACATTAAGCACTTTACAACGTATTTAGCACTTTACAACATATTTAGCACTTTACAACACATTTAGCACTTTACAACACATTCAACACCTTACAACACATTCAGCCCTTTACAACACTTTCAGTCCCTTATGACACATTCTTCTTACTTCTTCTTCCTCTTCTTCCCCTTCTTCCCCTTCTTCCTCTTCTTCCCCTTCTTCCTCTTCTTCCTGTTCTTCCCCTTCTTCCTCTTCTTCCCCTTCTTCCTCTTCTTCCTCTTCTTCCCCTTTTTCCTCTTCGTCCCCTTCTTCCTCTTCTTCCCCTTCTTCCTGTTCTTCCTGTTCTTCACCTTCTTCCTCTTCTTCCCCTTCTTCCTCTTCTTCCTCTTCTTCCCCTTCTTCCTCTTCTTCCTCTTCTTCCCCTTTTTTCCTCTTCTTCCCCTTCTTCCCCTTCTTCCTCTTCTTCTTTTTCTTCCCCTTCTTCTTCTTCCTTCTCCTCTTCCTTCTTCTTCTTTCCTCTTCTTCCCTTTTCTTTCTTCTTCTTCCTTCTTCTTCCCCTTCCTCTTCCTTCTTCATCCCTAACCCTTCCAACATCTATGCAGCCACTCACAATGGCTTCAGCCATTGTACCATTTCTAGTTCTTCTTCTTCTTCTTCTTCTTCCACTTCCGCCAGATTTTGGCACTTTTCAACTCTTCAACGCTTTCACCAAATTCAACAAATTATACATCGTTACGACCGGCTTCACCGTCTCATTATTGCTATGGAAAGAAGAGAAGAAGAAGAAGAAGAAGAAGAAGAAGAAGAACTTAGAAAATGGTTACAATGGCTGAAGCCATTGTGAGTGGCTGCAAGATGTTGGAAGGGTTAGTGATGAAGAAGGAAGAGGAAAAGGGGAAGAAGAAGGAAAGAGAAAGAAAAGGGAAAGAAGAGGAAAGAGAAGAAGGAGAGGAGGAGGAAGAAGAAGAAGGGGCAAGAAGAAGGGGAAGAAGGAGGAAGAAGGGGAAGAAGAGGAAGAGTAGAAGAAGAGGATAGAGAGAGGAAGAAGGGAAAGAAGAGGAAGAAGGGGAAGAAGAGGAAGAAGTGACGAAGATGAAGTAAGAGAATGTGTTGTAAGAAAAAGGGCTGAAAGTGTTGTAAAGTGCTGAATGTGTTGTAAGGTGTTGTAAGAAATTGCTAATTGTGTAGTAAAGTGCTGAATGTGTATTGAAGTGCTAAAAATGTGTTGTTGTAAAGTGATAAATGTGTTGTAAGGTGAATTTGTATATTGTTTGTAAAGTGCTAAATGTGTTGTAAGGTATTGAATGTTTTGTAAAGTGCCAAATGTGTTGTAAGGTGTTGAATGTGTTGTAAAGTGCTAAATGTGTTGTAATTGTGTTGTAGGTGTTGAATTTGTTGTAAAGTGTTTTAAATGTGTTGTAAGGTGTTGAATTTGTTGTAAAGTGCTAAATGTGTTGTAAGGTGTTGAATTTGTGTTAAAGTGCTAAATGTGTTGTAAGGTGTTGAATTTGTTGTAAAGTGCTAAATGTGTTGTAAGGTGTTGAATTTGTTGTAAAGTGCTAAATGTGTTGTAAGGTATTGAATGTTTTGTAAAGTGCCAAATGTGTTGTAAGGTGTTGAATGTGTTGTAAAGTGCTAAATGTGTTTGTAAGGTGTTGAATTTGTTGTAAAGTGTTAAATGTGTTGTAAGGTGTTGAATTTTTGTTGTGTTTAAAGTGCTAAATGTGTTGTAAGGTGTTGAATTTGTTTTAAAGTGCTAAATGTGTTGTAAGGTGTTGAATTTGTGTTAAAGTGCTAAATGTGTTGTAAGGTGTTGAATTTGTTGTAAGGTGTTGAATTTGTTGTAAAGTGCTAAATGTGTTGTAAGGTGTTGAATGTGTTGTAAAGTGCTAAATGTGTTGTAAGGTGTTGAATGTGTTGTAAAGTGCTAAAATGTGTTGTAAGGTGTTGAATGTGTTGTAAAGTGCTAAATGTGTTGTAAGGTGTTGAATGTGTTGTAAAGTGCTAAATGTGTTGTAAGGTGTTGAATTTGTTGTAAGGTGCTGAATGTGTTGTAAGGTGTTGAATTTGTTGTAAGGTGCTAAATGTGTTGTAAAGTGCTGAATGTGTTGTAAAGTGCTACATGTGTTGTAAGGTGCTCTAAATGTGTTGAAAGGTGTTGAATTTGTTGTAAAGTGCTAAATGTGTTGTAAGGTGTTGAATTTGTGTTAAAGTGCTAAATGTGTTGTAAGGTATTGAATTTGTTGTAAGGTGCTGAATGTTTAGTAAGGTGTTGAATTTGTTGTAAAGTGCTAAATTTGTTGATTTTTTGTTAAAGTGCTAAATGTGTTGTAAGGTGTTGAATGTGTTGTAAAGTGCTAAATGTGTTGTAAGATGTTGAATTTGTTGTAAGGTGCTAAATCTGTTGTAAAGTGCTAAATGTGTTGTAAGGTGTTGAATGTGTTGTAAAGTGCTGAATGTGTTGTAAAGTGCTAAATGTGTTGTAAAGTGCTGAATGTGTATTAAAGTGCTAAATGTGTTGTAAAGTGCTAAATGTGGTTGTAAGGTGTTGAATTTGTTGTAAAGTGCTAAATGTGTTGTAAGGTATTGAATGTTTTGTAAAGTGCCAAATGTGTTGTAAGGTGGTGAATGTGTTGTAAAGTGCTAAATGTGTTGTAAGGTGTTGAATTTGTTGTAAGTGTTAAATGTGTTGTAAGGTGTTGAATTTGTTGTAAGGTGTTGAATGTGTTGTAAAGTGCTAAATGTGTTGTAAGGTGTTGAATGTGTTGTAAAGTGCTAAATGTGTTGTAAGGTGTTGAATGTGTTGTAAAGTGCTAAATGTGTTGTAAGGTGTTGAATGTGTTGTAAAGTGCTAAATGTGTTGTAAGGTGTTGAATTTGTTGTAAGGTGCTGAATGTGTTGTAAGGTGTTGAATTTGTTGTAAAGTGCTAAATGTGTTGTAAGGTGTTGAATGTGTTGTACAGTGCTAAATGTGTTGTAAGGTGTTGAATTTGTTGTAGGTGCTAAATGTGTTGTACGGTGTTTAATTTGTTGTAAAGTGCTAAATGTGTTGTAAGGTGTTGAATGTGTTGTAAAGTGCTGAATGTGTATTAAAGTGCTAAATGTGTTGTAAAGTGCTAAATGTGTTGTAAGGTGTTGAATTTGTTGTAAAGTGCTAAATGTGTTTTAAGGTATTGAATGTTTTGTAAAGTGCCAAATGTGTTGTAAGGTGTTGAATGTGTTGTAAAGTGCTAAATGTGTTGTAAGGTGTTGAATTTGTTGTAAAGTGTTAAATGTGTTGTAAGGTGTTGAATTTGTTGTAAGGTGTTGAATGTGTTGTAAAGTGCTAAATGTGTTGTAAGGTGTTGAATGTGTTGTAAAGTGCTAAATGTGTTGTAAGGTGTTGAATGTGTTGTAAAGTGCTAAATGTGTTGTAAGGTGTTGAATGTGTTGTAAAGTGCTAAATGTGTTGTAAGGTGTTGAATTTGTTGTAAGGTGCTGAATGTGTTGTAAGGTGTTGAATTTGTTGTAAGGTGCTGAATGTGTTGTAAAGTGCTGAATGTGTTGTAAAGTGCTACATGTGTTGTAAGGTGCTAAATGTGTTGAAAGGTGTTGAATTTGTTGTAAAGTGCTAAATGTGTTGTAAGGTGTTGAATTTGTGTTAAAGTGCTAAATGTGTTGTAAGGTATTGAATTTGTTGTAAGGTGCTGAATGTTTAGTAAGGTGTTGAATTTGTTGTAAAGTGCTAAATTTGTTGATTTTTTGTTAAAGTGCTAAATGTGTTGTAAGGTGTTGAATGTGTTGTAAAGTGCTAAATGTGTTGTAAGATTTTGAATTTGTTGTAAGGTGCTAAATCTGTTGTAAAGTGCTAAATGTGTTGTAAGGTGTTGAATGTGTTGTAAAGTGCTGAATGTGTTGTAAAGTGCTAAATGTGTTGTAAAGTGCTGAATGTGTATTAAAGTGCTAAATGTGTTGTAAAGTGCTAAATGTGTTGTAAGGTGTTGAATTTGTTGTAAAGTGCTAAATGTGTTGTAAGGTATTGAATGTTTTGTAAAGTGCCAAATGTGTTGTAAGGTGTTGAATGTGTTGTAAAGTGCTAAATGTGTTGTAAGGTGTTGAATTTGTTGTAAAGTGTTAAATGTGTTGTAAGGTGTTGAATTTGTTGTAAAGTGCTAAATGTGTTGTAAGGTGTTGAATTTGTGTTAAAGTGCTAAATGTGTTGTAAGGTGTTGAATTTGTGTTAAAGTGCTAAATGTGTCGTAAGGTGTTGAATTTGTTGTAAGGTGTTGAATTTGTTGTAAAGTGCTAAAATGTGTTGTAAGGTGTTGAATGTGTTGTAAAGTGCTAAATGTGTTGTAAGGTGTTGAATGTGTTGTAAAGTGCTAAATGTGTTGTAAGGTGTTGAATGTGTTTTAAAGTGCTAAATGTGTTGTAAGGTGTTGAATGTGTTGTAAAGTGCTAAATGTGTTGTAAGGTGTTGAATTTGTTGTAAGGTGCTGAATGTGTTGTAAGGTGTTGAATTTCTTGTAAGGTGCTAAATGTGTTGTAAAGTGCTGAATGTGTTGTAAAGTGCTACATGTGTTGTAAAGTGCTAAATGTGTTGAAAGGTGTTGAATTTGTTGTAAAGTGCTAAATGTGTTGTAAGGTGTTGAATTTGTGTTAAAGTGCTAAATGTGTTGTAAGGTATTGAATTTGTTGTAAGGTGCTGAATGTGTAGTAAGGTGTTGAATTTGTTGTAAAGTGCTAAATTTGTTGAATTTTTGTTAAAGTGCTAAATGTGTTGTAAGGTGTTGAATGTGTTGTAAAGTGCTAAATGTGTTGTAAGATGTTGAATTTGTTGTAAGGTGCTAAATGTGTTGTAAGGTGTTGAATTTGTTGTAAGGTGTTGAATGTGTTGTAAGGTGTTGAATTTGTTTAAGGTGTTGAATGTGTCGTAAAGTGCTAAATGTGTTGTAAGATGTTGAATGTGTTGTAAGGTGCTAAATGTGTTGTAAGGTGTTGAATTTGTTGTAAGGTGTTGAATGTGTTGTAAAGTGCTGAATGTGTTGTAAAGTGCTACATGTGTTGTAAGGTGCTAAATGTGTTGAAAGGTGTTGAATTTGTTGTAAAGTGCTAAATGTGTTGTAAGGTGTTGAATTTGTGTTAAAGTGCTAAATGTGTTGTAAGGTATTGAATTTTGTTGTAAGGTGCTGAATGTTTAGTAAGGTGTTGAATTTGTTGTAAAGTGCTAAATTTGTTGATTTTTTGTTAAAGTGCTAAAATGTGTTGTAAGGTGTTGAATGTGTTGTAAAGTGCTAAATGTGTTGTAAGATGTTGAATTTGTTGTAAGGTGCTAAATCTGTTGTAAAGTGCTAAATGTGTTGTAAGGTGTTGAATGTGTTGTAAAGTGCTGAATGTGTTGTAAAGTGCTAAATGTGTTGTAAAGTGCTGAATGTGTATTAAAGTGCTAAATGTGTTGTAAAGTGCTAAATGTGTTGTAAGGTGTTGAATTTGTTGTAAAGTGCTAAATGTGTTGTAAGGTATTGAATGTTTTGTAAAGTGCCAAATGTGTTGTAAGGTGTTGAATGTGTTGTAAAGTGCTAAATGTGTTGTAAGGTGTTGAATTTGTTGTAAAGTGTTAAATGTGTTGTAAGGTGTTGAATTTGTTGTAAAGTGCTAAATGTGTTGTAAGGTGTTGAATTTGTGTTAAAGTGCTAAATGTGTTGTAAGGTGTTGAATTTGTGTTAAAGTGCTAAATGTGTCGTAAGGTGTTGAATTTGTTGTAAGGTGTTGAATTTGTTGTAAAGTGCTAAATGTGTTGTAAGGTGTTGAATGTGTTGTAAAGTGCTAAATGTGTTGTAAGGTGTTGAATGTGTTGTAAAGTGCTAAATGTGTTGTAAGGTGTTGAATGTGTTTTAAAGTGCTAAATGTGTTGTAAGGTGTTGAATGTGTTGTAAAGTGCTAAATGTGTTGTAAGGTGTTGAATTTGTTGTAAGGTGCTGAATGTGTTGTAAGGTGTTGAATTTCTTGTAAGGTGCTAAATGTGTTGTAAAGTGCTGAATGTGTTGTAAAGTGCTACATGTGTTGTAAAGTGCTAAATGTGTTGAAAGGTGTTGAATTTGTTGTAAAGTGCTAAATGTGTTGTAAGGTGTTGAATTTGTGTTAAAGTGCTAAATGTGCTGTAAGGTATTGAATTTGTTGTAAGGTGCTGAATGTGTAGTAAGGTGTTGAATTTGTTGTAAAGTGCTAAATTTGTTGAATTTTTGTTAAAGTGCTAAATGTGTTGTAAGGTGTTGAATGTGTTGTAAAGTGCTAAATGTGTTGTAAGATGTTGAATTTGTTGTAAGGTGCTAAATGTGTTGTAAGGTGTTGAATTTGTTGTAAGGTGTTGAATGTGTTGTAAGGTGTTGAATTTGTTTTAAGGTGTTGAATGTGTCGTAAAGTGCTAAATGTGTTGTAAGATGTTGAATGTGTTGTAAGGTGCTAAATGTGTTGTAAGGTGTTGAATTTGTTGTAAGGTGTTGAATGTGTTGTAAAGTGCTAAATGTGTTTGTAAGGTGTTGAATTTGTTGTAAGGTGTTGAATGTGTTGTAAAGTGCTAAATGTGTTGTAAGGTGTTGAATGTGTTGTAAAGTGCTAAATGTGTTGTAAGGTGTTGAATTTGTTGTAAGGTGCTGAATGTGTTGTAAGGTGTTGAATTTGTTGTAAAGTGCTAAATTTGTTTTAAGGTGTTGAATTTGTTGTAAAGTGCTAAATGTGTTGTAAGGTGTTGAATGTGTTGTACAGTGCTAAATGTGTTGTAAGGTGTTGAATTTGTTTGTAAGGTGCTAAATGTGTTGTACGGTGTTTAATTTGTTGTAAAGTGCTAAATGTGTTGTAAGGTGTTGAATGTGTTGTAAAGTGCTAAATGTGTTGTAAGGTGTTGAATGTGTTGTAAAGTGCTAAATGTGTTGTAAGGTGTTGAATGTGTTGTAAAGTGCTAAATGTGTTGTAAGGTGTTGAATGTGTTGTAAAGTGCTAAATGTGTTGTAAGGTGTTGAATTTGTTGTAAGGTGCTGAATGTGTTGTAAAGTGCTGAATGTGTTGTAAAGTGCTACATGTGTTGTAAAGTGCTAAATGTGTTGAAAGGTGTTGAATTTGTTGTAAAGTGCTAAATGTGTTGTAAGGTGTTGAATTTGTGTTAAAGTGCTAAATGTGTTGTAAGGTATTGAATTTGTTGTAAGGTGCTGAATGTGTAGTAAGGTGTTGAATTTGTTGTAAAGTAATAAATTTGTTGAATTTTTGTTAAAGTGCTAAATGTGTTGTAAGGTGTTGAATGTGTTGTAAAGTGCTAAATGTGTTGTAAGATGTTGAATTTGTTGTAAGGTGCTAAATGTGTTGTAAGGTGTTGAATTTGTTGTAAGGTCTTGAATGTGTTGTAAGGTGTTGAATTTGTTTTAAGGTGTTGAATGTGTCGTAAAGTGCTAAATGTGTTGTAAGATGTTGAATGTGTTGTAAGATGCTAAATGTGTTGTAAGGTGTTGAATTTGTTGTAAGGTGTTGAATGTGTTGTAAAGTGCTAAATGTGTTGTAAGGTGTTGAATTTGTTGTAAGGTGTTGAATGTGTTGTAAAGTGCTAAATGTGTTGTAAGGTGTTGAATGTGTTGTAAAGTGCTAAATGTGTTGTAAGGTGTTGAATTTGTTGTAAGGTGCTGAATGTGTTGTAAGGTGTTGAATTTGTTGTAAAGTGCTAAATTTGTTTTAAGGTGTTGAATTTGTTGTAAAGTGCTAAATGTGTTGTAAGGTGTTGAATGTGTTGTAAAGTGCTAAATGTGTTGTAAGGTGTTGAATTTGTTGTAAGGTGCTGAATGTGTAGTAAGGTGTTGAATTTGTTGTAAAGTGCTAAATGTGTTGAAGTTTTGTTAAAGTGCTAAATGTGTTGTAAGGTGTTGAATGTGTTGTAAAGTGCTAAATGTGTTGTACGGTGTTGAATTTGTTGTAAAGTGCTAAATGTGTTGTAAGGTGTTGAATTTGTTGTACGGTGTTGAATTTGTTGTAAAGTGCTAAATGTGTTGTAAGGTGTTGAATGTGTTGTAAAGTGCTAAATGTGTTGTAAGGTGTTGAATTTTTTGTAAGGTGCTGAATGTGTTGTAAGGTGTTGAATTTGTTGTAAAGTGCTAAATGTGTTGTAAGGTGTTGAATTTGTTGTAAGGTGTTGAATGTGTTGTAAAGTGCTAAATGTGTTGTAAGGTGTTGAATGTGTTGTAAAGTGCTAAATGTGTTGTAAGGTGTTGAATTTGTTGTAAGGTGCTGAATGTGTTGTAAGGTGTTGAATTTGTTGTAAAGTGCTAAATTTGTTTTAAGGTGTTGAATTTGTTGTAAAGTGCTAAATGTGTTGTAAGGTGTTGAATGTGTTGTAAAGTGCTAAATGTGTTGTAAGGTGTTGAATTTGTTGTAAGGTGCTGAATGTGTAGTAAGGTGTTGAATTTGTTGTAAAGTGCTAAATGTGTTGAAGTTTTGTTAAAGTGCTAAATGTGTTGTAAGGTGTTGAATGTGTTGTAAAGTGCTAAATGTGTTGTACGGTGTTGAATTTGTTGTAAAGTGCTAAATGTGTTGTAAGGTGTTGAATTTGTTGTACGGTGTTGAATTTGTTGTAAAGTGCTAAATGTGTTGTAAGGTGTTGAATGTGTTGTAAAGTGCTAAATGTGTTGTAAGGTGTTGAATTTTTTGTAAGGTGCTGAATGTGTTGTAAGGTGTTGAATTTGTTGTAAAGTGCTAAATGTGTTCTAAGGTGTTGAATTTGTTGTAAAGTGCTAAATGTGTTAAGGTGTTGAATGTGTTGTAAAGTGCTAAATGTGTTGTAAGGTGTTGAATTTGTTGTAAGGTGCTGAATGTGTTGTAAGGTGTTGAATTTGTTGTAAAGTGCTAAATGTGTTGTAAGGTGTTGAATTTGTTGTAAAGTGCTAAATGTGTTGTAAGGTGTTGAATTTGTTGTAAAGTGCTACATGTGTTGTAAGGTGCTGTGAGTGTTGTAAGATGTTGTGATGTATTGTATCTGTGGTTATGAATTGTTAGTGTGGTAATGTGTTGTATGGGGAGTAATCTGTTGTACTGGTCCAATGTAAGTCTATGGGAAAAAGTGCTTGAACTTTTGTTAATATCTGAAAAAGTGCTAAAGGTGGAAGTGTGAAAAGTAATAGCAATAATGAGACGGTGAAGCCGGTCGTAACGATGTATAATTTGTTGAATTTGGTGAAAGCGTTGAAGAGTTGAAAAGTGCCAAAATCTGGCGGAAGTGGAAGAAGAAGAAGAAGAAGAAGAAGAAGAAGAAGAACTAGAAATGGTACAATGGCTGAAGCCATTGTGAGTGGCTGCATAGATGTTGGAAGGGTTAGGGATGAAGAAGGAAGAGGAAGGGGAAGAAGAAGGAAGAAGAAAGAAAAGGGAAGAAGAGGAAAGAAGAAGAAGGAAGAGGAGGAGGAAGAAGAAGAAGGGGAAGAAGGGGAAGAAGAAGAAGGGGAAGAAGGGGAAGAAGAGGAAGAAGGGGAAGATGAGGAATAAGAGGAAGAAGGGGAAGAAGAGGAAGAAGAGGAAGAAGGGGAAGAAGAGGAAGAAGGGGAAGAAGAGGAAGAAGTGAAGAAGATGAAGTAAGAAGAATGTGTTGTAAGGGGCTGAAAGTGTTGTAAAGTGCTGAATGTGTTTGTAAGGTGTTGTAAAGTGCTAAATGTGTTGTAAAGTGCTGAATGTGTTGTAAAGTGCTGAATTTGTTGTAAAGTGCTGAATGTGTTGTAAAGTGCTAAATGTGTTGTAAAGTGCTGAATGTGTATTCAAGTGCTAAATGTGTTGTAAAGTGCTAAATGTGTTGTAAGGTGTTGAATTTGTTGTAAAGTGCTAAATGTGTTGTAAGGTATTGAATGTTTTGTAAAGTGCTAAATGTGTTGTAAGGTGTTGAATGTGTTGTAAAGTGCTAAATGTGTTGTAAGGTGTTGAATTTGTTGTAAAGTGCTAAATGTGTTGTAAGGTTTTGAATTTGTTGTAAAGTGCTAAATTTGTTGTAAGGTGTTGAATTTGTGTTAAAGTGCTAAATGTGTTGTAAGGTGTTGAATTTGTGTTAAAGTGCTGAATGTGTTGTAAAGTGCTAAATGTGTTGTAAAGTGCTGAATGTGTATTCAAGTGCTAAATGTGTTGTAAAGTGCTAAATGTGTTGTAAGGTGTTGAATTTGTTGTAAAGTGCTAAATGTGTTGTAAGGTATTGAATGTTTTGTAAAGTGCTAAATGTGTTGTAAGGTGTTGAATGTGTTGTAAAGTGCTAAATGTGTTGTAAGGTGTTGAATTTGTTGTAAAGTGCTAAATGTGTTGTAAGGTTTTGAATTTGTTGTAAAGTGCTAAATTTGTTGTAAGGTGTTGAATTTGTGTTAAAGTGCTAAATGTGTTGTAAGGTGTTGAATTTGTTGTAAAGTGCTAAATGTGTTGTAAAGTGCTGAATGTGTTGTAAAGTGCTAAATGTGTTGTAAAGTGCTGAATGTGTTGTAAAGTGCTTAATGTGTTGTAAAGTGCTAAATGTGTTGTAAAGTGCTGAATGTGTTGTAAAGTGCTGAATGTGTTGTAAAGTGCTAAATGTGTTGTAAAGTGCTAAATTTGTTGTAAGGTAGTGAATTTGTTATAAAGTGCTAAATGTGTTGTAAGGTATTGCATTTTTTGTAAAGTGCTAAATGTGTTGTAAGGTGTTAAATGTGTTGTAAAGTGCAAAATGTGTTGTAAAGTGATGAATGTGTTGTAAGGTGTTGAATGTGTTGTAAAGTGCTAAATGTGTTGTAAGGTGTTGAATTTGTTGTAAAGTGCTAAATGTTTTATAAGGTGTTGAATGTGTTGTAAAGTGCTAAATGTGTTGTAAGGTGTTGAATTTGTTGTAAGGTGCTGAATGTGTGGTAAGGTGTTGATTTTGTTGTAAAGTGCTAAATGTGTTGTAAGGTGTTGAATGTGTTGTAAAGTGCTAAATGTGTTGTAAGGTGTTGAATTTGTTGTAAGGTGCTGAATGTGAAGTAAGGTGTGTTGAATTTGTTGTAAAGTGCTAAATATGTTGAAATTTTTGTTAAAGTGCTAAATGTGTTGTAAGGTGTTGAATGTGTTGTAAAGTGCTGAATGTGTTGTAAAGTGCTAAATGTGTTGTAAAGTGCTGAATGTGTTGTAAAGTGCTTAATGTGTTGTAAAGTGCTAAATGTGTTGTAAAGTGCTGAATGTGTTGTAAAGTGCTGAATGTGTTGTAAAGTGCTAAATGTGTTGTAAAGTGCTAAATGTGTTGTAAGGTGTTGAATTTGTTGTAAAGTGCTAAATGTTTTATAAGGTGTTGAATGTGTTGTAAAGTGCTAAATGTGTTTGTAAGGTGTTGAATTTGTTGTAAGGTGCTGAATGTGTAGTAAGGTGTTGAATTTGTTGTAAAGTGCTAAATGTGTTGAATTTTTGTTAAAGTGCTAAATGTTGTTTGTAAAGGTATTGAATGTGTTGTAAAGTGCTAAATGTGTTGTAAGGTGTTGAATGTGTTGTAAAGTGCTAAATGTGTTGTAAGGTGTTGAATGTGTTGTTGTAAAGTGCTAAAATGTGTTGTAAGGTGTTGAATTTTGTTGTAAGGTGCTGAATGTGTTGTAAGGTGTTGAATTTGTTGTAAGGTGCTGAATGTGTTGTAAAGTGCTGAATGTGTTGTAAAGTGCTACATGTGTTTGTAAGGTGCTAAATGTGTTGAAAGGTGTTGAATTTGTTGTAAAGTGCTAAATGTGTTGTAAGGTGTTGAATTTGTGTTAAAGTGCTAAATGTGTTGTAAGGTATTGAATTTGTTGTAAGGTGCTGAATGTTTAGTAAGGTGTTGAATTTGTTGTAAAGTGCTAAAAATTTGTTGATTTTTTGTTAAAGTGCTAAATGTGTTGTAAGGTGTTGAATGTGTTGTAAAGTGCTAAATGTGTTGTAAGATGTTGAATTTGTTGTAAGGTGCTAAATCTGTTGTAAAGTGCTAAATGTGTTGTAAGGTGTTGAATGTGTTGTAAAGTGCTGAATGTGTTGTAAAGTGCTAAATGTGTTGTAAAGTGCTGAATGTGTATTAAAGTGCTAAATGTGTTGTAAAGTGCTAAATGTGTTGTAAGGTGTTGAATTTGTTGTAAAGTGCTAAATGTGTTGGTAAGGTATTGAATGTTTTGTAAAGTGCCAAATGTGTTGTAAGGTGTTGAATGTGTTGTAAAGTGCTAAATGTGTTGTAAGGTGTTGAATTTGTTGTAAAGTGTTAAATGTGTTGTAAGGTGTTGAATTTGTTGTAAAGTGCTAAATGTGTTGTAAGGTGTTGAATTTGTGTTAAAGTGCTAAATGTGTTGTAAGGTGTTGAATTTGTTGTTAAAGTGCTAAATGTGTCGTAAGGTGTTGAATTTGTTGTAAGGTGTTGAATTTGTTGTAAAGTGCTAAATGTGTTGTAAGGTGTTGAATGTGTTGTAAAGTGCTAAATGTGTTGTAAGGTGTTGAATGTGTTGTAAAGTGCTAAAATGTGTTGTAAGGTGTTGAATGTGTTTTAAAGTGCTAAATGTGTTGTAAGGTGTTGAATGTGTTGTAAAGTGCTAAATGTGTTGTAAGGTGTTGAATTTGTTGTAAGGTGCTGAATGTGTTGTAAGGTGTTGAATTTCTTGTAAGGTGCTAAATGTGTTGTAAAGTGCTGAATGTGTTGTAATGTGCTACATGTGTTGTAAAGTGCTAAATGTGTTGTAAGGTGTTGAATTTGTTGTAAAGTGCTAAATGTGTTGTAAGGTGTTGAATTTGTGTTAAAGTGCTAAATGTGTTTGTAAGGTATTGAATTTGTTGTAAGGTGCTGAATGTGTAGTAAGGTGTTGAATTTGTTGTAAAGTGCTAAATTTGTTGATTTTTTGTTAAAGTGCTAAATGTGTTGTAAGGTGTTGAATGTGTTGTAAAGTGCTAAATGTGTTGTAAGATGTTGAACTTTGTTGTAAGGTGCTAAATGTGTTGTAAGGTGTTGAATTTGTTGTAAGGTGTTGAATGTGTTGTAAGGTGTTGAATTTGTTTTAAGGTGTTGAATGTGTCGTAAAGTGCTAAATGTGTTGTAAGATGTTTGAATGTGTTGTAAGGTGCTAAATGTGTTGTAAGGTGTTGAATTTGTTGTAAGGTGTTGAATGTGTTGTAAAGTGAGAAAGACCTCCGTGCACTCAGGAAAAACCCCAAGGACACAGGATAATCAGACATGAGTCATAAAGATAAAATGCTGTTTAAACAGGGCGAATTATTAACTTTAAATAATAAACATTTTGACGAGGACAAGAGTTCAGAACCTGAATGCCTTGAGGCAGACTGGGAGATTCACCAACTGCATTCTGACGCCTCCCAGTGGACAAGGGACGTCAGCACACCCGGAAACTCCACCCCTTGGACGCATAAGGATGACGTCATCGGAAGTCTCCCTCATGAGCCCCTGTGTGTTTTTTTTGAGGTCAGACAGGACAGGGCACGGACAGGGGAAGAGCAGGCCTAGAATAGGAGCACTTTTGTTGAACATTCTGTATCTGATTGTAAAGATAATTAAATGCAGATGTTAAACGTGAAGATCTCTTGTCTCGCTCTTGCATCGATTTTGGATACGTCAGTCAAAGGAAATTATTGACTTCATTTTGGTGAATCCCGACGTGATCGGGGCAGGAGCGGGACAGAGATGAGCTCAGATATAGAGACTGGATTTGTGGGTTTGGAAAAATCTCTCTGCTCTTCAAAAAGGTCGCTTCTAAGGTAAGCGGATCACAGTTTTGGAAATCTGCACATTGTTTTAAATAGAAGAGAGAGAGATTTTGGCTCGACAGATTGCAGCGTGGCCAGACGAGACCGCCGTGACGGGGCGTTCTATCGGACGCGATAGAACAATAGTCAGGTTTAGACGTTTTAACCTTGGGGGAAGCATGGGTCCCTCCAAAGAAAACAGAACAGATGATGAAAAGAGCCACAGGATTTAGAAGTGCAAAAGAGGCACACCGTTTTAAGGTGCAAAAGAGGCACAAGAGTTTAGATAAATAGGATTAGAGAGATAGGGGCAGTTAGGGTCAGAAGTGATAGGATAATAAAAACTCCATATCCCCCGGGGGGCGGAAAAAAGGGTACATTTAAACAGAAAAAAGCCAAGTATTTAAAATGTGGATTCTGATAATAATGATCTGATTAATGAGAAAAAAGGGAGCCACTTGGCTGTAACTATGAGTTTTCATGTGAAGAAATGACAAAAGATCAGTCTGGGAGTTTTTCTCTTGTATTGGGATGTAATGTTTCGACAGTTACAGAGAATCAGGGAAAAAAAAAAAAAAAAAAAAAAAAAAGATTCTGCTGGAACTCTCGATACATTAATCATGTAGCAAATGGTAATGTTTTCCATTACTGACGTATTTAAGGATAAAATGTAAAGTGTCGTTTGACGTGAGAAAAACTTTTACCACTGATTAAGACCATATCACGATAAAAAACGAGGAAAATGTAGCAAAGAAGGGGTGTATTTCAATCATCCATGTGTTCCTTTGTTCGAGTAGCCCCTCCCCTCCCTCGTTCTGTCTTCTCTCTCTCTCTCTCTCTCTCTCTCTCTCTCTCTCTCTCTCTCTGTCTTTCTCTCTCTCTCGTGAAGAAAGAATTTTTTGTAGAAAATTACATTTATACACACGATAATGTTACTAACATGGAGTCATAGGATCACAGAACTTTGAGTTAGATTATAAAGAGGCATTTTTTTTATTTTTTATCTCCAAGGCGTCTAGACAAGTTTTTTTCCCCTACATTTTGGTGATATAAAAGTTAGAATGATCTTAGAGAGCATTATACTTTTGGAAAAAGTAGGGCTTAGGATACCAGTTGAATGCAGAATTGGTTTTCAGAATTTAATGTTTAAAATGTTAATATTAATTATTTCATAGGTTTATTTTGAATTGTAATTAATCATTGGTTTCGTATGGTAATTAACACACTTGTTTGTGCTTCTTGTTTGTCTGTTTTTTCCGAGAAAACTTCTGTCTGTCTCATTTGGCCAAAATCGTCTGCCACAAGTCCTCAATCGAGCGCCATCAGCACGGACCATCTGCGTCTCCCCCGTTTCACCCACAGGGGGCAGCAAAGACTGCAGCATCGGCTGCAGCAGCTAACAGGAACTCTCGAAGAAGACCTCTCCGGCCTCCATTTCATGGAGAAGAACCAGACTTTTGCACAAACCGAGTGGAGTTATGTGCACGGAGAAGAACGTTGTGTAAACCTAACAAGAAGAAGAAGGACACACACTGAGACAAAGAAAGACATGAGAAAGTGATTGAAAGAAGAAAGAAGGTGATTATTGAAAGAAGAAGAAAGAAAGTGATTGTTTAAAGAAGAAGGAAAAAGACATGGAGACAAAGACATTGGACACTTTGAGACAAAAGACATTGAAAGACGCCATGAGTAAAAGAAAGACATTAACGGACATTTGAGACGTGGCTGGCCTAAATGAGACACACAGAAGGTAAATATACAGACAGGCAACAAACGCACAGAGACATATTAAGTCATATTTACACATTTTTAGGTCATTCGTTCATAACACCACATTTAGCTGCATGAAAGAATACAGGACAATCGTTAAAATTAATTCGACTCTTTAGCATGAGACACAAGGAGATTAGAACAGCAGTATATTTAAGGTAGAGGAGCCCTATTATTGAAACTAGTATTATTATTTAAAGTTATAGACGCGGAGAAGTTTAGAATTATTGATTTTAACTGCATGATCTTGGTAATACGGATATTTAAAGCAGTGTTTTCAACCTCTGAACCGTGGCTCGTTAATCATTTAAAAACAATCACATGCACAGTTGAAACTGGTGCTGGAAAGAGAACTGCAGCTTTTAATGGACGCTGCATTTAGTACAAAATGGTTTGTTCAGACAATTAGAGTTTGAAAAATGATTTAAAGCATTTCTGAATTTTGGCTAAAGGTGATATTGGATCATTTCTGATAACACATAGACGCAACACTGTTCATTGGTTGAAAACAAAGATGTAGGGACATTTTTTGAAATCTTTTATGACATGTTTCTCTTCCAAATAGCTAAATTAGAAACAATTAGGACAATTATGTCTTTGATAACTGTTGGCCGTTTATCTGAGACATGATTGGCGCAAGTACACACACATAAAACAATGGTCTTTTCTCCACATGAACGTGAAACAAGGGTGAAGTATTAAAGTTTGAAACTAATTTACATTTTTAAGGAATCCGAACTGGCTTTAAAAAAAAAAAGGGAAAAACATTTATTGCACGTGCATGAGTTTTTTTTAAGTGACAAGAGCTCATTAAAAATATAGGGGACACAGTTTGTGACAAGCCCGAGTAAAGACCACGTGGTTTAAACACTAAAGTTTGAAATGGATCCTTTTAGGAAAAATCTCTCAAAGCTCTGCATGTTCTGCAGGCTCTGAAAGTTGCAACAATAAAATAACTCATGAGACAATTGTAATTGGACATGGAAAAATATAACAAAGTTAAAATTACAGGCCTCTTGTGTATGTTATATGTTTGTGTATGTTATATGTTTGTGTATGTTATATGTTTGTGTGTGTTATATGTTTGTGTATGTTATATGTTTGTGTATGTTATATGTTTGTGTATGTTATATGTCTGTGCGTCATGTCCAATACACTACGTTGACCTTAACAAACTGGACCAATACTAACGTGGGGTGTTGTGAGTGTGTTGTGAGTGTGTTGGGGAGTGAACGAGGAGTGCTGAACGGAATCATGGAATAACAAAAGTTTTCTGTAATGTTTTAATGTGATCATGGAATAATTATTTTTTGTCAACAGCATACGGTGTAAGTACTAGAGATTCAAAGATGACAAGCTTTATTGAACAGGTGTAAAAGTGAGAGTACTCTGGGATGAGTACTCTGAGAAAAGTACTCTGAGAAAGTACTCTGAGATGAAATACCTCGCTGAAGGTATTGGGAGTCCCCCCCTCTGCTGTATGCCCGGACAGGGATTCGGTCCAACCGCAGTGAGCTGTCGTTGGGCGGAGGACACCTTTGGTTTGTAATTCACATTTAGGGGAGTATAAAATTAGAAACATACATATTGTTAAGTCTGTATTTGGCTACAGCCTCTGCCCTGATGCCACACACCGTCTGTCAATGTAGTTATGTTTTGCCCAATTGGATTGATTGACAGGCTGCACAATGCGAAGAGAGGAAAGTGGGCGTTTCTTGTGTTCTAATGTTTGTTTTTCAGATGAAAGATAAACTGCACCTGCTTCAGGGATACCACGGTAGTATGGATCATGAGGAAAATGAGCCTCTACTTTGGCACCAAAGCCCACAATATGAATTGAGGACGATCCGGGAGGAACAACTGGAGAGGATTGGAACAGTAATCTACACACACATACAGATGCATGTTTTATACTTTGGACCACGACCAACAGAGGGAGTATAGTAATGTTATTGTCATAGGTGGTCATGGTCCTTAACCTTCTAAATCATTAGAAAGAAGTGTAAAACATATATTTACAAGAATAAATAAATAATAGAAAGGGCAGCCTAAAAAAGCAAAATGGGAAAATTATTAAGTAATTTTCGGAGTTGCCAAAATGAAATAAAATTCTATATTTGTCCCATAGGGGGTCATTCTAAATTTAGTGTTGTGCAAATTCAAAAGGAGAAATAATAGCGCTTATAACATCAAACAGATCTACTCTTTAAGATAATAGATCATACAATAATAAGATAATAATAGAATAGAATGAAATAGTCTGGAGCTATAATGTCATTGGATTCGAGGAGCTATAGGTTGAAAGGTCGCTAGGAAGAGGTGTCAGAATAAACAATAGTAATAATAGTTAGACTAGTGAATAATCAAAATAGTTCTATTGTGGAAATAAGTATCAATAAGGTCAAATTGTTCTAATAACTAAAGTAAAAAGGAATCAAATGGAGTCAGATTTTAGATGTTTCTGTTTTCCACATCTGTAGGAACTAGTGCAGATGTGTTTATAGAGAGTAGTATTAAAATGCAGACATAGAACGACAGGCGTTAACACAATTTTAAATCTAAAATAGCTCAAATATAACATTGCTCTTGACGCAGCCTCTGAGCTGCTCCATTGGAGAACAGGTTAAATGTTATTGTTTATTACAAACAGCTGATGTATTTACACACATTAAGTTTGGGACAACTCTTTAAACAGTTATAAGCAGCGGACAGAAGCCATGAATGTGCTTTTGTTTATTAAATAATTAATTTCATAGCCTTATAATCGTGGAAAACGTTTTAAAATAGTTAAAATCCCTTTCAGGCAACTTGATTTAGATGTATGTCTTTAATATTGGAGAACGACTGTGTTGTTTTTGGAATTGTCTGAAATACAATACATAGAATAGTGATTTGCAGAACAAGAACCAGCCAATAAAAAATCGTCTATTGCCAATGCTATTGTTACAATCAGAACTCACAAATTGGGAATAGGCTTTGGCTCAAACTACTACCAAGATTTGGAGTCACAATAGAGTGTAAAATAGATAGATGCTTTCAAAAATAGAGATTATTTTTAGACAGGGCTAATATCAAGCGGTAAAAGGACCATTTCCTTCATATTATGTCCAAAAGTATTTACTTTAAAGGTAGATGAAGTTCATTACAGTTTATGCACAGGTTTATTAGATACTGTCAAATTCGCTTGTTTCAAACATAGGTGAATGTTAACAATGCCAAAAGTTAATGAGATAGATTAGAAACAACAGAGATTCAAAAACATTTAAAAGCATTTTAATGTATTTGGGTATAGCACAAAAGTAGATATTTAGGTATTTTTTGAGAATTTTAAGAGCTGTCGACTTGTCAATATGGATTAGAAAATCGAATACCATGGTAGAGTAACTGACCCCAAAAACCTGCTAAAATAGATTAGCTCCTGTACGGATAATACCAATTTGATTAACGATGTACATTTATCCCAAACGGTCTGAGAGAAGGAAGTGACAGCACTTCCTGGTTCAACAAAATGTGTTTGGAAAAATGAGCAAAGCCCCACAAAATGGCACAGAGCCACTGAGAATGACAGCAGTGGTCATCAAAGAGTTTTGTAAGGAATGTTTCGAATGTTGTTGTGTGTGTATTCTTTCTGTATTAACTCTTCACAGATAACGAGCCAGAACCAAGAACCAAGGCGATGATGGACGAGCTCCCCAGTCTCGGCACCCAGAAGGAATATTGAAAGATTGTGACCTAAATTGGTTTAATATAGGTCAACAGAGGGGAACTGTTGTATATTTTAATATTTGACCATTTGAACATCATAGCCAGAAAGACCTCCGTGCACTCAGGAAAAACCCCAAGGACACAGGATAATCAGACATGAGTCATAAAGATAAAATGCTGTTTAAACAGGGCGAATTATTAACTTTAAATAATAAACATTTTGACGAGGACAAGAGTTCAGAACCTGAATCTTGAGGCAGACTGGGAGATTCACCAACTGCATTCTGACGCCTCCCAGTGGACAAGGGACGTCAGCACACCCGGAAACTCCACCCCTTGGACGCATAAGGATGACGTCATCGGAAGTCTCCCTCATGAGCCCCTGTGTGTTTTTTTTGAGGTCAGACAGGACAGGGCACGGACAGGGGAAGAGCAGGCCTAGAATAGGAGCACTTTTGTTGAACATTCTGTATCTGATTGTAAAGATAATTAAATGCAGATGTTAAACGTGAAGATCTCTTGTCTCGCTCTTGCATCGATTTTGGATACGTCAGTCAAAGGAAATTATTGACTTCAGTCGACATGTCTGATTGTAACAAAAGGCTGATTTTAATCCCAGAAGAACAGATTAATTAATGATTTTTTTCTGTGAATTTCTTTTCCAGAGGCAGCTGTCTTTCAGAGGCCATCATTTCTTCATCCATTTCCATCACCTTCAGCTCCTGTGGATTACAATATAAACTACAACGACCAATATGTTCATTTGTTTTATTAATTACAAGTCATGGATATAGAACACATCTCTCATTTTCTGAAGACATATGCAGCAGCAGTAACAGCAGGTGCCTGGACGTCTGCCTCTGACACAGCTGTCTTTTTTACAGTGGACTCATCACAATCTGGAATAAAATAAAATAATTATGATTTAGTTCTTTGTGTGCAATGAAAAGTGATGTATGCGTTTGTTTTATCCAACCACACAATCCGTGAGAAACATTTCATAGCTTTTATTTAAGTACTTCTAATCTTATATACATTTAAGCCATTAACTCTGACATATCAGGTCTGTTGGATTTCAAGAGGCAAGGAGCTTGTGCACAAAAAGTAAGTATTCATGACCTTAAATCTGATCTGTAAGTTCAAGTCCACGCGTCTTCTGTGTCCAGCTTCATGTTCACAGATGTCCCCCTGTCATCAGTAAATGCACATTTTTACTTAATACAAATTACTTTACAACTGTGATGCACAAACGAGGGCCATAGCAAATCCATCAATCGCACTAAACACATGCATTATTTACATGAAATATCACATTTTTAAGACTAATGATTACTCTTAAAACAATTGTTATAACAGAGAAAGTATGATACAAAAGCCGCCTTTTGGGATTTTCATAATTACTTCCACAATTAAGACCGTTAGCATAAAGGAGCTCTCAAAATTACTCCCAGCGCATGACGCTCCATTCTGGTCATCAGCGCAGCTCTAGGCCTGTGGTTAGCGCGTTAGCATTGGAGCTCAAGACTGGAGAAAAAGTCCAAAGAAAATCTGTTTAATCACCAAACAGACCTCTGATATAACAATAGAAGGGGCTATTTGTTAATGTTAATATAATTAAATGTTATGTCCTAATTAAAACGTAAATTCAACTTTTACCTTTACCTTGTCATGGCCACTCCTCTCTCCGCTCCGTGATCCATGCTACAGCGGGACACTCACGTACAACAGCACGGCCTGATAATGGTGTGCAGCGTCCGAATCACCATCAGAATGAGTCCACTCACTCACTCACAATAGTCCCGCACGGTATAGTATACGGTATACATTTGGATAAAGCCGGTATACATTTGGATAAAGCCAAAGTCGTGTTCTGGCCCTGGCTACATCTATTGAGGATTGGCTGATCGATTGCTTCTGTCTTGATTTACCCAGAAATAAAGCATGACATTTCAAGCAACAAAAATAAATGCTACGAATTTTTGGACACTGAATTTTTTTAAACATTGAATTTTTTGACACTGAATTTGAAAACATTGAATATTTTGACACTGAATTTTAAAACATCGAATTTTTCGACACTGAATTTTAAAACATTGAATATTTTGACACTGAATTTTAAAATGTTGAATTTATTTACATTGAATACTTTTTTGTTACAGTTTATAGAATTCAAAAGCAAAAAAAGTGTTGATAATAAAAACACAAAATAACCTTCATACTCCTCCCCATCATCTAGGCCAGCTCCTTCATCCTTCTCTTTGCTACCACCACCAGGGTCTAGGCCCCGGGGCATTTAATCTCATAATCTCTTTCCCCTTCTGCAATCATGCAGTACTCTGCTGGGGTCTAAGCGCCAAATCCCAAATCCCAACTACATTCTGTTCAGCACAATAAATGTAATCTTGAAAATATTGTCTTCAGTGTCTTCTGTGTAATTCATGCAGTGTTAGATTACTTGCCAATCAACATACAATTCTAATACTATGTTTTGCCTGTTCGAGTCTCTCCAGATTGAAATAAAGAGCTCACAACTTTGAGAAACTGAACATTGTGTCATTAGTATAAAACATAACTTGAAAGAAAGACACAGTTAAAGAAGCTATGCCCATTTTTTTTTTTTTATGAGTTCATAAGAATGCTTATTACTACATAGTTGTATTATAATCCATAATTTAATTGAAAACTTGTGCTCATTGATTCAGCTTGTGTATGAATTTAGGCTGTAAAAAGTGCTGAGCAGAGACTTAACGTGACGCCAGCTCTCCTCCACTCACAGAACGAGGAGCGGTGCTGCTTCGAACACGCTTGTCCTCTAGCTTCTACGTCATGGTGCTATGTCCCGTAGCGGACTTCGCTAGTGGGATATTACGTGACCCCCAGGTCACAGACGCCAGAGAGATCAAACAAAAAGTGCTCCAATCACTAGCGACCCTCCTCTATAAAAGCCCCTGCTCCATAGCCGCGCCCCCTCTCTCTGCCGATTGAGATCTACCACAGTACTTACTTCGTTCTGAGATGTCTTCCATTGTTCGTCCGAGTTCCCCTTCGCCCTCCGGCGTCGGACGTCGTTGCTGCTCAACTTGTCGGGTCAGGCTTCAGCGCACGGACCAGCATGCCAGCTGCTTCATGTGCCTGGGTTCGGGCCATGCAGCGTTGAGTGCTAGCTGCGCCTCGTGTCTCGCTCTCCCCAGGAAGGAGAGTGAACGCAGGCGCGCGTTCTTCGCCGCTACAGCGCCCCGTCCGGACTCCTCTCAGGACGAGGAGTCTGAGATTGACTGGGCCCCACTCGACCTTCCGCCCGTGCCCGCGGAATGGGGTGACTGCGAGGTTGGAAAGGCTTCGGAGGACGGCTCTCTCCTCACACTGGACGAGGTGGTGTCCAACCCGCTGGACCACATGCCCGGTCTTTACTCCTCCGCGGCGGCCATCATGGATGCTCCTCTACCACCGCAGCCGGTCCAGACGGTGGAGGACTTCACCTCGGTGGGCGCCACCATTCGAGGGAGGAGGAGGAAACAACCCACGTTGTGCCCGCGGATGGACCCGATCCTCCATTACGCGACACGTGAGTGGCCAAAGCCCCTAGCAGCCAAGAGGCCTGCTCTGGGGTACGGCATGTACTGCAGCGTGCAGGACTGGTCCTGGACCGGTGGTGTCCCGGACATAGAGGACTCAGTCCGCATGGCCCTGCAGCCCTCCGCATCCGTGTGGCCCGGCGCCAGACCTCTCCTTCCCTCCGAGCGGGACAGGATGTCTTTGGCGATGCTGGACAGGTGTTATGCCAATGCGGCTCAGGTCGTCGCATTGGCTAACAACATGGCTTTCATCACGGGGGCCCTGGATAGGTCGCTCTCCTCTGGCCAGGCGCTCAGTGGAGACCTCCTGTCAGAGGTGATCCTGCGCATGAGCCAGGCGTTGGCCGTGGATGGTGGCCGCTCCATGGCTGCAGCCCAAGTCGGGGCCAGGCACCTTTGGCTTGGGCTGGCTAACATCAGGGAGGCGGAGAAGAGACAGCTGCTGGACCTGCCCATCTCCCAGACGTCCCTCTTCGGCCCTGACATGCAGGCCCTGGTGGAGAGACTGGAGTCTGCAGCCAAGGACTCGGCTAGGCAAGCCTCGCACCTAGCTCCGAGGCGCGAGGCCCACCAGCCGTCACGGAGCCGGGACAGAGGCAGAGAGCGTTCGCCCAGGAGGCGCCCTGACCCGTATCCTCGCTCCGCCATCCATCGTCCCCCCTCGACAAGGCCCCCGGGTCCGGACAGACCCACGGGAGGCGCGGGAAAAGTTCACCCACCACCGGCCTCCCTATGGTAGAGGAGGCCGGGGTGGTAAGAATTCTTTCGATAAAGGCTGACCGGCATTTCATCAGTACTCGTTGTCTGAGTCTCATTTGGGAGTACGTAACATGTCTAATGTGTCTGATTGTGTTACTTCCCGGGCCCATAACGTTGCTCCGCTAGGCCTGCAGCCCCCAGAGCAGGGTGTGCAGTGCGCTACGCGCGCTACGAGCTCCGGTCCTCTGATCCATGCTATGCCCTCCCAGAGAGAGGTCAGGCGGAGGGATCTGGTGAGTAGTGGTGTGTGTGCTTCGGCCGAACACGTGTTAGCCCCTCTAAGCTACGAGGCTAAGCACGGGGTTTCCCACTCCAGGAGCTCGCCCCCCCTCCATGAGGCAAGAGCCAGGGGGGGCGGAGCAGTCGAGTCACATGGCATGAGCAGGCCCGTACTTATGACGTCGGGCCTGCAGGACACGTATGACGCAGGGGGCCCCCCTGCCCTTTCGTCCGCCCCCCCCTCCCTGCTAGGAACACCAGGAGAGGGCGGGGTTGTGACGTCTCGTGTTCCAGCTCCCGTTCCGCCCCTCACAGACTTTTACAGCATCTGGAGGGAGCAGGGCTTACTGTCAGATCCGTGGCTAGAGAAGACCTTGCGCAGCGGCTACGCACTGCAATTCTCCCGAAAGCCACCGCCGTTCCGGGGCGTGCGGGCAGCACGCTCTCAGGTACGGGGATCGTTAGTGGCACTACAAGCGGAGATATCCTCTCTGCTAAGTCGAGGCGCAGCAGTAGAGGTAGACCCACAGGACGCCACCAGGGGGCTCTACTCCCCTTACTTCTTAGTGCCAAAGAAGTCAGGAGGGGTAAGTCCCATTCTGGATCTGCGCACTTTGAACGAGTGCATTTCCAAGCGTCAGTTTCGGATACTGTCCACGAAACAGCTCCTCGAGTGTGTCAGGCAGGGAGATTGGATGTCCTCCATAGACCTGACAGACGCTTACTTTCACGTGCCGATAGTTCCGGAACACAGGAAGTTCCTGCGCTTTGGAGTGGGAGAGAGGAGTTACGAGTACTGGAGCCGCTCAGACGCGCGAGGGTAAGGGTATTAACCTATATAGACGATTGGTTAATACTGGCCTCGTCCAGGGAAGTGGCCGTGAGTCACACGCACTGGGTCCTTTCCCACATACAGCGTCTGGGCTTTGTGGTGAACAGGGAGAAGAGCAGGCTGCAACCGGCTATCTCGGCCTGCAGCTAGACTCTGACGGTCCGTGCTGCATTGTCCGAGGACAGACGGAGGAAAATTACCCGTCTAGCCAGGGAGGTACTGGCGGGCCCCAGGGTCCCCGCTCGGCGCCTCAGGTCCCTGCTGGGGATGATGGCGGCGGTTCATGCTGTGGTGCGGCTAGGCCTTCTCCACATGAGGAACTTTCAGAGATGGCTCTCACGCCTCAGGCTTCACCCTTCCCGGGACGGGGGGAGGCTGATCTGGGCTCCCCAAATTGCAGCGTCGGACATCAGGTTCTGGCTCACTCCGGGTCTATTGCGGGACGGAGTGACTCTGGCCTGCGCCGTGTCTCACGTGGAGGTGTTCACGGACGCGTCACTCGAGGGTTGGGGCGGGGTCCTCGGTCAAAGCTCTGTAGGAGGCTGCTGGTCGGACTCAGCCAGCCACATCAACCTTCTGGAGATGGAGGCAGTACACAGGGTACTGTCTGCACTTTGCTCCTCAGCTGCAGGGGAGACACGTGATGGTTCGCTCAGACAACACCACGGTGGTGTCTTATCTGAACAGGCAGGGGGGCACCAGATCCCCCGCTCTCCATCGCATGGCAACGGTGACGCAGCTGTGGGCGGCGCTTCACCTCCTGTCCCTGAGGGCGCGCCACGTCCCGGGTGCCCGGAATGTGGGGGCCGACAGGATGTCCAGGGGGGGCCCACTCCAGGACGAGTGGGACCTGGCCCCACGAATAGCTGCGGAGGTCTGGCGGAGATTCGGTCGTCCAGTGGTCGACCTTTTCGCCACTGGACGACCGCCAGTATGCGTTTCCGCCAGTTAGTCTCCTGCCGGTCCTGCTGCGGAGGATCGAACAGGAGGGGAGGTCGGTGATCCTGGTGGCTCCGGACAGTCCACATGCCCGGTGGTTCCCCTTCCTGAGGGGCATGGCGGTGATGGAGCCCTGGGCCCTCCCGGACGAGCCGGGGGGTCTAGTCCAGGGGGGGGGGGCCCTGTTTTCACGCCCGATAATCGGCCGCAGGCTTTGGGTTTGGAGGCTGAGAGGCGGAATCTCGTAGACCTGGGTCTTCCCCCGGCGGTGGTGGAGACTATTCAGGGGCAGAGGGCGCCGTCCACTGTGAGGGCCTACGCTACAAGATGGAGGCTCTTCAGCGATTGGTGCGGTTCTCGCTCCTGGGATCCCAGGCGTTGCCCGTTTGAAGGAGTCCTGGGATTCCTGCAGGAACTATTTAACAAAGGGAGGGCTGTCGCCATCCTGGCGGTGTTCGCGGCAGCCATTACCTCGGGTCACGACGGTTTCGGGGGGTTCACAGCCCGCTCTCATCCGTTGGTCAAACGTTTTCTGCGGGGGGCCCGCAGGAGGAGGCCCCCGCTTCAGAGAACGCCCCCGGTTTGGGACCTCAGGGTGGTCCTTAGGGGTCTGTCGGGCCCGCCTTTTGAACCGGTGGCGGAGGCGAGTCCCGAGTGTGTTGCTTTTAAGACTGCCCTCTTGCTGGCGTTGGCGTCTGCTAAGAGGGCGGGCGACTTGTGTGCGCATGCGTCTTGCCTGTCCTTTGGAGAGGGTGACGGTCTGGTGGAGTTATGGCCCAATCCGGCTTTTCTCCCTAAGGTCATTACTTCGGCCTTCAGGTCGAGAGTGATCAGGATTAGGGCTTTTCATCCGCCGCCGCATGCCTCCCTCGAGGAGGAGCGACGGCACCTTCTGTGTCCTGTCAGAATGCTTAGGCGTTACCTGGCCATGACATCTTCATTCAGGTTGGTTGATCAGCTGTTTGTGTGTCTGGGCCCCAAGAACAGGGGCGCCCCGCTGTCGTCTCAGCGGCTGGCGCACTGGGTCGCCACGGCTGTGCGGCGGGCGTATCAGGCTCAGGGCCTGGCCCCCCCGGTGGGTTTCAGGTCGCACTCCACGCGTGGGGTGGCGGCCTCTACGGCCCTCCTCAGGGGGGCTTCGGTCGAGGACGTGTGCCGTGCGGCTTCTTGGGCGTCTTCCTCTTCTTTCGTCCGGTCTTAGCTTTTGGATGTGTCGGACCGGTCGGTGGCCCATTCCGTGCTTAGTGCAGCGGATTGAGTTGAAACCGTGAGGTTCCTCCTCTTAGGGGGCCTACGGTTGACTTTCCGCCCTGGTTCAGGAGCTCTTGGGAGAGGCGTCCTGCAGGTGCGGTGTGTGTGTGCTTTTGGTCGGTCAGGTAGTCCACGTCAGGAGCTCTTGGGCGTCCTGGGACTACGGGTGGCCTTCGGTCTGTGTTACTTGGGGGTGTCCTTGGGAGGAGCGGCCCTGTAACACGCAATTGCTTCTTCTGCCCTGAGTCCTCTCACTGTGTGAGGGTCTTGCTCGGGCGGAGCTCCAATCACTCTTCGCTGGCCTGCTGGAAGTACATGTTCCTACGGCCTCCGCTAAAGGACGTAGCACCATGACGTAGAAATAATAGTTACCTATGTAACTTAAGTTCTACGAATAGGTGCGTAGTCCCTTAGCTACAAGCCCATCAGGCCAGCCCGGCTTGGCAGAGTTCAAGAGGGGGCGCGGCTATGGAGCAGGGGCTTTTATAGAGGAGGGTCGCTAGTGATTGGAGCATTTTTTGTTTGATCTCTCTGGCGTCTGTGACCTGGGGGTCACGTGATATCCCACTAGCAAAGTCCGCTAAGGGACTACGCACCTATTCGTAGAACTTAAGTTACATAGGTAACTATTAATTCTACAGCGCTGGTAAACACAGCAGAATTGGCTATAACTCCTCTTGCTGTGACTGCATACACAGCAAAATAGTCCAAACGACGCAACAGTGTGGAAGAGAAGAGGGAACTAAAGCAAAAAAAATTATCAAGGAAGAAATCAAGCCCGGGTGAACATAGCTAGCATACATTGTATCCTCCGGAGAGACTTACGGTCTATGGGAGAGACTGACAGTCTATGGGAGAGACCTGCGGGTGCGGGACCGCTTCAGACTTCATTCGGACGCAAAACTAGCGGTAATCTTTCAGTTATATATTTTGTTGGCAGTGCGTTGCTTTTGTGCCATTTCATCAGTGATTGTTGTACAGCATACGAGAAGTTGCGCTAATGCTATTGTTTGCATATGCATCAGATCGCTAATAAAACAAGATGGCTCTGTGACAGGAGAGCGTAGGGGAAATGAGAAGCCTGTGAGCGAGTTGAGGGGCGGTACTAAACATTCAAACCTTGCAGAAACAGGTATAGCTCCTTAAACCCTGTTGAAAAAAAACCCAAAGCTTTCAGAACAAATAATAAAACGGGTGTCTTAGGTAACTAAAGAAATGTTCTGCTGGCCCGCATGAAATCAATATCCATTTTACCCACATTTTGTCACTCATATTCATTCCAAGGCAAATTAAACAGTATTAATAGAGATATAGAGATGCCTGCGTCAACTGTGAATAATCCTCAGTCTTAATGTCCTGCCAGGATACACAGTTTGGTGAGGGGCTTGGGAGTGTGTGAGTACTGCTGCACTGAGGCAAGATAAAGACACACCAGTCGTAAAATGAGAGCCGCACTCTTGTGGATGAGTGACAGGTGGAGTTTTAGTGTAAGCACTCTTTCCATTTAAAGAGGACATTTTTGGGAGAAACTCAAATGCACACTGAAAATTACTGTTTTGTCATAAAAAAATACGATTTCTGCACCTGAAGTGCCTGTTGCACATCAGAACTCACTGTTGTACAGGTCCTTCTCAAAAAGTTAACATATTGTGATAAAGTTCATTATTTTCTGTAATGTACTGATACATATTAGACTTTCATATATTTTAGATTAATTACACACAACTGAAGTAGTTCAAGAATTTATTGTTTTAATATTGATGAATTTGGCAAAAAAAGGAAAGAAGAACCGAAAATCCGTATCTCAGAAAATTAGCATATTATGAAAAGGTACTCTAAACGAGCCATTAACCTAATCATCTGAACCAACGAATTAACTCTTAACACTTGCAGAAGATTCCTGAGGCTTTTAAAAAAACCCGGCCTGGTTCTCAAAACTGCAGTCATGGGTAAGACTACCTGACTGCTATCCAGAAGGCAATCATTGACACCCTCAAGCAGAGGGTAAGACACAGAAAGACATTTCTGAGAGAATAGGCTGTTCCCGGAGTGCTGTATCAAGGCACCTCAGTGGGAAGTCTGTGGGAAGGAAAAAGTGTGGCAGAAAACGCTGCACAACCCCAAGAGGTGACCGAACCTTGAGGAGGATGGTGGAGAAGGGCCGATTCCAGACCTTGGGGGACTTGCGGAAGCAGTGGACTGAGTCTGGAGCAGAAACATCCACAGCCATCGTGCACAGCCGTGTGCAGGAAATGGGCTACAGAAACCACAACCAGAAACAGCGGCAGAAGCGCGTGACCTGGGCTACAGAGAAGCAGCACTGGACTGTTGCTCAATGGTCCAAAGTACTTTTTTTGGATGAAATCAAGGTGCCAGAGTGTGGAGGAAGACTGGGGAGAAGGAAATGCCAAAATGCCTGAAGTCCAGTGTCAAGTACCCACAGTCAGTGATGGTCTGGGGTGTCATCTCAGCTGCTGGTGGTGGTCCACTGTGTTTTATCAAGGGCAGGGTCAATGCAGCTGGCTATCAGGAGATTTTGGAGCACTTCATGCTTCCATCTGCTGAAAAGCTTTATGGAGATGAAGAATTCCTTTTTCAGCACGACCTGGCACCTGCTCACAGTGCCAAAACCACTGGTAAATGGTTTACTGACCGTGGGATTACTGTACTCAATTGGCCTGCCAACTCTACTGACCTGAACCCCATATAGAATCTGTGAGAGATTGTGAAGAGCAGTGACGTGCGGTGAGGATTGTGATAGGGGAGGCACTGACTTTAAAAGTCAGATTTACCATAATTTTAAAAATAAAATAGCATTTAATCACCAATGCAATAACATCAGCAAACTTCCTATACTGTAAAGATGAGAGAACTAGCTTATTTTAATAATCTCACAACAAATCTTGCTGCTGACTCTCTGCTCCGCATCAAACAACATCTTTAAGCACAGGTGGGAGAGACACGGGGAGAGAGAGAGAAAGATGCGAGGAGAGAGAGACAGACAGGAGGAGAGAGAGAGACAGAGAGAACGGCAGAGACGGGAGGAGAGAGAGACAGAGACGGGAGGAGAGAGAGAGACAGACGGGAGGAGAGAGAGAAAGAGTTGCACTGTTGAGCAGTGGTTGAATCAGTGTTTTTTGGAGAAGCACTATTATGCAGCTATCTAGTCAATTTTCACCATTAAACACAGAGACTGAAACTCCTCCCCCGCGGCTGGACTAACCTTGTAAGTCCAGCGGTGGTCTCTCAGTCTATATTTTTTCTTGCTTTGATTGAAAGTCCATTTGAGAAAAGCATCTTCAATCAAATCATCCATTTTCCAGCAAAAGAAATAGCATATTGGGCTGATTGTTTGTTAGCAACTCGGATATGAACTTTATGCTCACTATCACCCCTAGTGGTGAGGCACAGACACGGCCTGCCTCACGCCAAGCTTTTCCCTTGTGTATTCTTCTCCGATCAAAAGACTTAAACTAAATAATATGTCAACAGCGCCTTTTCTTCCTCCGCAAACTCTGTAAACTGCAGGTTCACAAATCCATGCTCTCTGTTTTCTACAAATGCTTCATTGAATCAATTCTAACTTTCAACATTACAGCTTGGTTTGGTTCACTCAGTCTCATACATCGGAATTCACTCAATAAGATCATTAAAATCAGCAGCAAAATCATTGGACAGCAGCAAGACTCACTCACAGACATTTACAATTACAAAGTTTTAAGGAAAGGCTCCCAGATCTCCACAGACAGCTCCCACACTCTGCACTCTCACTACAGTCTGCTCCCATCAGGGCGTAGGTTCAGGTCCCTCCCATTCAAAACAAAAAGGGCCACATCCAGCTTCCTCCCCACCTCAATTCGCCTTTTAAACAGCTGAATTGGTGACCTCTTTTATGTATTTTATATTGCATTTCTGCTCTTTTACTGTATTTATTCTTAGATTGCGTGTCTCTGTGTTTTTGTGTACCCCCACCGGTGCTCTGTCTGTAAATGAAGTTCCTCACGGATTAATAAAGTTATTGAATTGAATTGAATTGAATAAAAATAATACACACATACTGTACGTGCAATACATTACTAAACACCATGAGAAGTTAGACAAATGTTATCAAATCAGGATATTATAAACAAACAGCGATATATCAACAGCATGAGCTGAGTGCACTCCCACAGTCCACTGTGTGGGAGCGAGCGGTCTGGGGGGAGGCACGAATGAGCGCTGCCTCACCTTCGGTCTTTGAATAGGAAAAATAGGATTTCAGCGATCTTGACTACAGAAATGATCAAAACTGGTCGGAACAGTGCCAAATATACATTAAAATCATAGGACAGTGGAAAACAATTACATATTAGAACTCAAATAATCAGAATCAGAATCATTTTTTATTGCCACGTAAGTAACAAAGTTACCACTTGGAAATTGTTTTGGCAGATTTGTTTACTATGATGGCAGGTGAGGCTCTGCCTCCCCTGACTGCACGTCACTGGTGAAGAGGAAGTTGAGAGTCACCAGACCCAACACTGTGGATGAACTTAAGGCCACTATCGAAGCATCCTGGGCTCCATAACACCTCAGCAGTGCCACAGGCTAATTGCCTCCATGCCACGCCGCATTGAAGCATTCATTTCTACAAAAGGATTCCTGATCAAGTATTGAGTGCATAACTGAACATCATTATTTGAAGGTTGACATTTTTTTTTATTAAAAACACTTTTCTTTTATTGGTCGGATGAAATATGCTAATTTTCTGAGAGGATTTTTGGTTTTTCTTCACTTTTTTGCCAAAATCATCTATATTATAACAATAAAAGGCTTGAAGTACATCAGTTGTGTGTAATGAATATAAAATATATGAAAGTCTATTGTTTATCAGTACATTACAGAAAATAATGAAGTTCATCTCAATATGCTAAGTTTTTTAGAAGGACCTGTATGTTTCGATAGATAGTGGATAGATAAATACTTTATTGATCCCCTTTAGGAGAAATTCAGGTGTCCAGTATAGCAGCAGAAGCATAGATCATTCTAAAAATAGAAGTGGTATAGCCACTGGGTGGAGCAGGACAGGTCAAAGCCGCAGAGGTGGAGTAGCCACTGGGTGAACTATGACAGTTTTTAACGAGTAAACGAGACTGACAAGAGTAAAGCGAACTTTACGTTGTGTAAGGAAGAACTGCCACGAGAGTCCAAAACAAACACGTGCAACACAAGCAACTTGATCAAACATCTTAAAACTCACCACCACGCGGAGTATAACACCTTTGCTAGCACCGGAGCACAAACACGTCCAACTCAACAACAAACTTTGGAGTAGCAAGAAAAAATGTCAAGTGACAATCTACGAGCATGAGTATATCGCTCTTGATGACCAGCCACTCTTGTGTGTGAAAAATGTTGGCTTTAGATGTCTTTCGAATTCACTTGAGCCACAGTATGAAATACCAAGCTGCCAGCTATTTCTTTGCACCATTTGTACATTTGTACGAGTGGATTATGGCTGTGGCTCTTATTATTGACTGTCTACAGTGGGGCAAAAAAGTATTTAGTCAGCCAACGATTGTGCACGTTCTCCCACTTAAAATGATGACAGAGGTCTGTAATGTTCATCATAGGTACACTTCAACTGTGAGAGACAGGAATTCACATTGTAGGATTTTTTAAGAATTCATTTATTAATTAAGGTGGAAAATAAGTATTTGGTCACTTCAAACAAGGAAGATCTCTGGCTCTCACAGACCTGTAACTTCTTCCTTAAGAAGCTCGTCTGTCCTCCACTTGTTACCTGTATTAATGGCACTTGTTTGAACTCGTTATCTGTATAAAAGACACCTGTCCACAGCCTCAAACAGTCAGACTCCAAACTCCACTATGGCCAAGACCAAAGAGCTGTCGAGGGACACCAGGAAAAGAAGTGTAGACCTGCACCAGACTGGGAAGAGTGAATCTACAATAGGCAAGCAGCTTGATGTGAATAAATCAACTGTGGGAGCACTTATCAGAAAATGGAAGACATACAAGACCACTGATAATCTCCCTTGATCTGGGGCTCCACGCAAGATCTCATCCCGTGGGGTCAAAATGATCATGAGAACGGTGATCAAAAATCTCAGAACTACACGGGGGGACCTGGTGAATGACCTGCAGAGAGCTGGGACTAAAGTAACAAAGGTTACCATCAATAACACACTACGACGACAGGGAATCAAATCCTGCAGTGCCAGACGTGTGCCCCTGCTGAAGCCAGTGCATGTCCAGGCCCGTCTGAAGTTTGCCAGAGAGCACATGGATGATACAGCAGAGGATAGGGAGAATGTCATGTGGTCAGATTAAACCAAAGTAGAACTGTTTGGTATAAACTCGACTCGTCGTGTTTGGAGGAAGAAGAATACTGAGTTGCATCCCAAGAACACCATACCTACTGTGAAGCATGGGGGTGGAAATGTCATGCTTTGGGGCTGTTTTTCTGCTAAGGAGCCAAAACCTCCTTCCATCGGTGAGAGCTTTGAAGATGAAACGTGGCTGGGTTGAAAATCTGTGTTCACTGCTCTGAATGGAGCAGTGAATTCCTCCATTCAGAAGATCTGAATGGAGGAATGGGCCAAAATACCAGCTACTGTGTGTGAAAACCTGTTAAAGACCTATAGTAATCGTTTGACCTCTGTTATTGCCAACAAAGATTATATTACAAAGTATTGAGTTGAATTTTTATTATTGACGAAATACTTATTTTCCACCATTATTGACAAATAAATTATTTAAAAATCCTACAATGTGAATTCCTGGATTTTTTTTCACATTCTGTCTCTCACAGTTGAAGTGTACCTATGATGACAATTACAGACCTCTGTCATTATTTTAAATGGGAGAACTAGCACAATTGGTGGCTGACTATATGTGGAAGTTTCACCACTTATAAAACTTTACAAAATTCCTCCACATACATTTTCCAGCAATGAGCCCTGGCCTTTTTTCCGCAATTGTCTCTATATGCCTGTTGACTTGTCTCTATATGCTTGAAATTTGATTTCCCCCGTAATTTCCAGGGCCAGCTGATGCGTGGTGACGTCATGCGCGTTCACGCTTAGCTGTAGCAGCGCTAGCTGTACCCGTCAATAGTGAAGCTCGGTGAGGCTGCAGAGCGAGAGTTGGCTTTCGAAGGATGGATGCAGTGGAGAATAACAAGAGACCGGCTTCAGGCAGCGCTGAAACTCCAGCCCAGAACCCCAACTAAAGTAATGAAATGTATTTGTATTTGTAAAATGTGTTCTCTCATTAACATTAAAGTGGTTCTCACCCCCTTTCAAATGTGTTACAGAAACGTAGGTGTAGACCAATCAGAAAGGAAGGGGGAGGGAGCTTGCATCGTTTTTTTCAGATCAAGTACCTCTCTCTCTCTCTCTTTCTGACAAACTGCAGACAATCACTTTAAGTATGCAAAATAATAATTAAAAAATGCCTGTTGTGTGTTCTGTTTGATTTCTTCACAGCATTTTACTTTTGTGCACAAATAACATGCATTGTTAATGCATGGTGAAAATGTAGGTTTCCAAGCTTTAATTTCGGGAGTTTTGGTTGCGCTTCGGGATGAGACTAATATTTACAGTCTATGGAGGAGACACGGGAGAGACACAGGGGAGACACAGGAGAGACCCGGTGGTTCTGTCTGTGAAACAATGGTTCTGTCCACGAGTCCATGTTCTGTCTGCATGTTTAAGGTTCTGTCTATGGTCGGCGCTCGGTACCACGATACAGATGTGCGTTCGCTGAGCTGTTGTCAAAGCGGCTGTCCCGGGGTCAGAGCGGAGGATGTGAATCCTGTTCAGAAATGGCATAATTCCTTTTCAAAGACGTCTCAATCACTTTCACTTCTCACGAGCCTCGCTACCTATTACATTTGTTAGTCGCGTCCAATTCTTACATTTCTCGCCACAATGCTCCCCACTACCTGTTACATCCGGTGGTCACAGCCAATTCTTTTGTTTCAAAGTACTTAGCTATCTGCTGCCCCTTACTGATATGAAAAAGTATTGCGTGATTACTCCACAGTTCAAAACAAGTTAGCACTTGCCAACGGTGGATGCGGTTATTTTTAGACAAAGTATTTCTCACGGCACACGGGACAATATCATACACAGTGGTTGAAAAACACTGGTTTAGATCAGTGTTTTGACAAGAAATTCTAATTTTGTTTTAGTCTTTTGACTAAAATTCATTATAGTTTTAGTCACAATTTTAGTCATCTGATTTAATTTAGTCTTAGTCCAATTTTAGTTTATACATTTATGAAGCAATTTTAGTCGACAAAAATATGAAGCAATTTTAGTCGACTAAAAAATACTTTTGTCCTAAACATGTTGCTGACATTTGTACAATAGGGACATTTTTGTACAAATATGTAGAGTACTTGTACAAATAGACTCCCACTGATGACTGCTGTTGTTGTGTCCTAGGGCAAGACACTTAACCCCACTTTGCCTGAAGCCCTCGCTGAAAGATCAAGGCAATGCCATAGAGCGGCCATCCTCCTGTGGACTCACCAACTGCAGGAGGATCAGTGAGGGGCTGGTGCTATGTGTACTGGGTGGCATCTCTGGCCACTCCCCTGACCCAGAAATGGATTAAGGGGTATAAAATGGATGGATGTTTTTAGCATACGATGACAGACGTAACACGGGTACTTATTACTTTACTTTACAGCAATCTTGCTTTTATATAATATCATTGTAGAACAACTAGTAAATAAGTAATGTTTATTTATATACGGCCTTTCACAGCCCAGAGTCACAAAGCGGTTTACAATTGTTATTTTTTGGGCATTTGTCTCTCATTCCACACAGATGGGAGCGGGGTCGCCAGTACAGGAGGCGCATGCCAGACCTATTGTACATATTTTTAGTGGTAGGGGAAACCGGAGTACCCGGAGGAAACCTACGCAGACACGGGGAGAACATGTAAACTCCACTCAGAAAGGCCCTGGTCCGACCAGGATTCGAACCCAGAACCTTCTTGCTGAGAGGCCAGAGTGCTATCCACTCAGCCACCGTGCCGATGTCTCAGAGACACCATTTATTGTAGGCACTTAAGACTGTTTTACATTTTATTGTCCTCATGATGGCGGTATAGCAAATTAATCACCATGAAGTTTTCAACCATGTTAATGCTGCGATGCCTTTTCACGGGGCTTCATATTGCCATCTCTTATTTTCTTCTTTGTTTGTCAAACGTAAAAAGGGCCCACAGATATCCTCTTCTTTTCCTCCCAATCGTTGACATGTTCTTGTTCCTTTCATCAATGATGGACACTTTACAGGCTTATGTGAGTACTAAGCATGGATCTATTATAACCGGTGGTGTCAGCAAGCCCTCATTGGTCCTCCTGGTATATACTCTGGCCATTCGATTGGTTGTTTTCTCATTTGCTCTTATCTATCCGTTCATCTGATTTGATTTCGTCCTGGTTCATTTTTTGTCTCGTCTTCTATTCATGGACAAAAATGTCAATCAATTTAGTCATCTACATCGTAATGAATGACTTTGATTTTAGTTTTCGTTTCGTTTTTGTTCCCAAAAATATATTTGTGACGAAAAATATGATAATAATATATCGTCAACTAAATTAACACTGGCTTAGATGATGTGAAGCGATTTTGAGCCAAATCGGTGAAATAGCCAAGGCGAAGTTGATTTCCAACCGACGCAATGTAAACTGACTTTTGTAGAAGGCGTTGTTCGGGCATCTTTTTTGTCCCATGAAAATAAACACCAAAAAACAGTTTTTCGTCGGTTCTGAATTTTCATGAAAGTTCATGCATGTTCAGGGGGTCAAATTAAGGTTAAAAGTCCAGTTTATCATTGTTTGGGCATGTGCCACTGCGGTGCAGGTCACAATTATGACAGTTTCTGCAAAAACTGAACAAAAACAATAGGCAAGGCAAGTTTATTTGTATAGCAGAATTCATACACAAGGCAACTTAAAGTGCTGAACAAGATAGCATTAAAATCATAAATAATCACAGAACATTAAAAAGAAAGAAAATATAAAATCCCTCAGTTGTATGCATAGCTAAACAGCATTGTTTTTAACCTGGTTTTAAAAATTGTCAGAGAGGAGGCCTGTCTCACATCTTCAGGAAGATTGTTCCAGATTTTAGCAGCATGAATCTGAAAAGCAGCCTCCCCATGTTTAGTTCTGACTCTGGGCACTAACAGGAGTCCAGTCCCTGTGCTCCTCAGAGTCCGGGCTGGTTCATATGGGACTAACATGTCACTAATATAAATTGGTGCGAGGCCATGGAGAGACTTGTACACAAGCAGAGCTGTTTTAAAGTCTATTCTCTGAGCCACAGGAAGCCAATGCAGAGACCTGAGGACCGGACTAATATGGTCGTACTTCCTGGTTCTAGTCAGTACTCGAGCAGCTGCATTTTGAATGTACTGCAGCTGTTTTACAGCCTGTTTGGACAGACCTGTGAGCAGGCCATTGCAGTAGTCTAACCTACTGGAGACAAATGCATGGATAAGAATCTCCAAGTAGTAGTAAGTAAGTAAGTTTTTATTTATATAACGCCTTTTTCACTGCAGATCTGAGTCTCAAAGCGGTTTACAATAGTTAATTATGGGCATTTGTCTCTCACTCCACACAGAGATGGGAGCGGGGTCGCCAGTACAGGAGGCACATGCCAGAACTATTGGACATATTTTTAGTGGTAGGGGAAACCGGAGTACCCGGAGGAAACCTACGCAGACACGGGGAGAACATGCAAACTCCACTCAGAAATGCCCTGGTTCAACCGGGAATCGAACCCAGGACCTTCTTGCTGAGAGGCGAGAGTGCTATCCACTCAGCCACCGTGCCGCCCAGGTCTGCTTTAGACACTATGTTTTTGATCCTGGCAATGTTTTTTAGATGGTAAAAAGCTGCTGATGTTACTGATTTGATGTGGCTATTAAAATTTAAGTCCAGTATTACCCCTAGATTTCTGACCTGGTTTGAAGGTTTTAGGGAGAGAGACTGTAGATGACAGATGACGCTCTCTCTTTGTTTCTGGGGACCAAAAACAATCATTTCAGTTTTGTTTGCGTTTAGCTGAAGGAAGTTATTTTGCATCCACTCACTGATCTGTTGGATACAGTGAAGGAGTGGGTCCACTGGTCCATGTTCTCCTGCAGTCAGTGAGACATAGATCTGGGTGTCGTCTGCATAGTTGTGATAGGACACTTCGTTTCTGCGTATTAACTGACCTAACGGCAGCATGTAGAGATTAAACAAAAGAGGTCCCAGGATCGACCCCTGTGGTACTCCACAGGTCAGGGCCATATGATCTGAGACACAGTTTCCAATCTCCACAAAGTACTTCCTAAGTAAGACCTAAACCAACTTAGAGCGATGCCAGCGACGCCAACCCAGTCCTTTAGTCTATTTAAGAGGATCTAATGGTCGACAGTGTCAAAGGCAGCACTCAGATCTAACAGGATTAGGATTGAGACTTTGCCTGCGTCAGTGTTCAGCCGGATATCGTTTCCATGGTAACGTGCAAAACAAATGATACGCTGTTTTAAAACAAACAAGCGGACTATGCAACTATTGCATTGACGAGCTCGTCAATCACCTCGACTTCATGAGGTCACCCACCCCCTCCATAAGACCCCATTAATTTCACAGGGCACTTCAGCAGGCGTAAGGCCATTCAGTGACTCCAGCACTGATTTATCAGTGTCCGGAGTACGCGCAGGTTGGGCGTGTGGGACGAATGTCCCTAAGACCAGCACTAGTTAGACCCACCCATGCTCACCCCCGCAGCCTCCTGGTTGGTCAAAGTGGTTGTCACTGTTTGCTGGTTGTCCAGCATACCTTATGGGTATAGTTATGCCAAGGGAGGAACTGTTTTCATTCTATTATTGTTGGAACGTGATACTTGATATATTAGTGTACCATGGTCAAAAATATAGAATCTCTTAAAAATGAAATATAAATAAAAAAGAAACCGAAAGTAATATTTTTGTTTTCTTTTATATGTGTCCCCAGATGTTGGATCAACATGTACAACATTTGTACAGGAAAGGCCATAGAGCTAGTTATAACAGAGTTATTCTCAGCCCTCATTTGGGTTGCCAATTTAGTCGATGAAATGGTTTTGGCTCTTTTTATTTCAAAAACTGAATTCACAAATAAACTAATAGCACCACACATGTTAAATGAAAGCTTAATGCAGAGTTGGCAGAGATTCAAGCTAAACCCAAACGGGTGGATTGCATCAGCATGTGTCACAGGCAACATAAGTGGGATTGCAACTGTAATGATTTAAATAACTAGAAATGGTACAATGGCTGAAGCCATTGTGAGTGGCTGCATAGATGTTGGAAGGGTTAGGGATGAAGAAGGAAGAGGAAGGGGAAGAAGGAGGAAGAAGGAAGAAGTTGAAAGAAATAAAAGAAGAAAGAAGAAGTAGAAGAAGAAAGAAAAGGAAAGAAGAAGAAGAAGAAGGAAGAGGAGGAAGAAGCCGGAGGGAGGAAGAGGAAGCGGAAGAAGGAGGAAGAAGAGGAAGAAGGGGGAGATGGGGAAGAAGAGGTAGAAGGGGAAGAAGAGGAAGAAGGGGAATAAGGGGAAGAGGAAGAAGGGGAAGAAGAGGAAAGAAGAATAAGACAAAGGAAGAGGAGGAGGAAGGTGAAGAAGATGAAGGTGAGGAAGATGAAGAAGAAGATGAAGTAAGAATGTGTTGTAAAGTGCTGACTGTGTTGTAAGGTGCTAAATGTGTTGTAAGGTGTTGAATTTGTTGTAAAGTGCTAAATGTGTTGTAAGGTGTTGAATGTGTTGTAAGGTGTTGAATTTGTTGTAAAGTGCTAAATGTGTTGTAAGGTGTTAATTTGTTGTAAAGTGCTAAATGTGTTTTAAGGTGTCGAATGTATTGTAAAGTGCTAAATGTGTTGTAAAGTGCTAAATATGTTTTAAGGTGTTGAATTTGTTGTAAAGTGCTAAATGTGTTGTAAGGTGTTGAATGTGTTGTAAAGTGCTAAATGTGTTTTAAAGTGCTAAATGTGTTGTAAGGTGTTGAATTTGTTGTAAAGTGCTAAATGTGTTGTAAGGTGTTGAATTTGTTGTAAAGTGCTAAATGTGTTGTAAAGTGCTAAATGTGTTGTAAGGCGTTGAATGTTTTGTAAAGTGCTAAATGTGTTGTAAGGTGTTGAATTTGTTGTAAAATGCTAAATGTGTTGTAAGGTGTTGAATTTGTGTTAAAGTGCTAAATGTGTTGTAAGGTGTTGAATTTGTGTTAAAGTGCTAAATGTGTTGTAAGGTGTTGAATTTGTTGTAAAATGCTAAATGTGTTGTAAGGTGTTGAATTTGTTGTAAGGGGCTAAATGTGTTGTAAAGTGTTGAATGTGTTGTAAAGTGCTAAATGTGTTGTAAGGTGTTGAATGTGTTGTAAAGTGCTAAATGTGTTGTAAGGTGTTGAATTTGTTGTAAAGTGCTAAATGTGTTGTAAGGTGCTGTAAGTGTTGTAAGATGTTGTAATGTATTGTATCTGTGGTAATGAATTGTTAGTGTGGTAATGTGTTGTATGGGGAGTAATCTGTTGTACTGGTCCAATGTAAGTCAATGGGAAAAAGTGCTTGAACTTTTGTTAATATCTGAAAAAGTGCTAAAGGTGGAAGTGTGAAAAGTAATAGCAATAATGAGACGGTGAAGCCGGTCGTAACGATGTATAATTTGTTGAATTTGGTGAAAGCGTTGAAGAGTTGAAAAGTGCCAAAATCTGGCGGAAGTGGAAGAAGAAGAAGAAGAAGAAGAAGAACTAGAAATGGTACAATGGCTGAAGCCATTGTGAGTGGCTGCATAGATGTTGGAAGGGTTAGGGATGAAGAAGGAAGAGGAAGGGGAAGAAGAAGGAAGAAGAAAGAAAAGGGAAGAAGAGGAAAGAAGAAGAAGGAAGAGGAGGAGGAAGAAGAAGAAAGGGAAGAAGGGGAAGAAGAAGAGGAAGAAGAGGAAGAAGGGGAAGAAGAGGAAGAAGAGGAAGAAGAGAAAGAAGAGAAAGAAGGGGAAGAAGAGGAAGAAGGGGAAGAAGAGGAAGTAAGAAGAATGTGTTGTAAGGGGCTGAAAGTGTTGTAAAGTGCTAAATGTGTTGTAAAGTGCTAAATGTGTTGTAAAGTGCTAAATGTGTTGTAAAGTGCTAAATGTGTTGTAAAGTGCTGAATGTGTTGTAAAGTGCTAAATGTGTTGTAAAGTGCTAAATGTGTTGTAAAGTGCTAAATGTGTTGTAAAGTGCTGAATGTGTTGTAAATTGCTTAATGTGTTGTAAAGTGCTAAATGTGTTGTAAGGTGTTGAATTTGTTGTAAAGTGCTAAATGTGTTGTAAGGTGCTGAATGTGTTGTAAGGTGTTGAATTTGTTGTAAAGTGCTAAATGTGTTGTAAGGTGTTGAATTTGTTGTAAGGTGCTAAATGTGTTGTAAAGTGCTAAATGTGTTGTAAGGTGTTGAATTTGTTGTAAAGTGCTAAATGTGTTGTAAGGTGTTGAATTTGTTGTAAAGTGCTAAATGTGTTGTAAGGTGTTGAATTTGTTGTAAAGTGCTAAATGTGTTGTAAGGTGTTGAATGTGTTGTAAAGTGCTAAATGTGTTGTAAGGTGTTGAATTTGTTGTAAGGTGCTAAATGTGTTGTAAGGTGTTGAATGTGTTGTAAAGTGCTAAATGTGTTGTAAGGTGTTGAATTTGTTGTAAAGTGCTAAATGTGTTGTAAGGTGTTGAATTTGTTGTAAGGTGCTAAATGTGTTGTAAGGTGTTGAATGTGTTGTAAAGTGCTAAATGTGTTGTAAGGTGTTGAATTTGTTGTAAGGTGCTAAATGTGTTGTAAGGTGTTGAATGTGTTGTAAAGTGCTAAATGTGTTGTAAGGTGTTGAATTTGTTGTAAAGTGCTAAATGTGTTGTAAGGTGTTGAATTTGTTGTAAAGTGCTAAATGTGTTGTAAGGTGTTGAATTTGTTGTAAGGTGCTGAATGTGTTGTAAGGTGTTGAATTTGTTGTAAAGTGCTAAATGTGTTGTAAGGTGTTGAATTTGTTGTAAGGTGCTAAATGTGTTGTAAGGTGTTGAATTTGTTGTAAGGTGCTAAATGTGTTGTAAGGTGTTGAATTTGTTGTAAAGTGCTAAATGTGTTGTAAGGTGTTGAATTTGTTGTAAGGTGCTGAATGTGTTGTAAGGTGTTGAATTTGTTGTAAAGTGCTAAATGTGTTGTAAGGTGTTGAATTTGTTGTAAGGTGCTGAATGTGTTGTAAGGTGTTGAATTTGTTGTAAGGTGCTGAATGTGTTGTAAGGTGCTGAATGTGTTGTAAGGTGCTGAATGTGTTGTAAGGTGTTGAATTTGTTGTAAAGTGCTAAATGTGTTGTAAGGTGTTGAATTTGTTGTAAAGTGCTAAATGTGTTGTAAGGTGCTGTAAGTGTTGTAAGATGTTGCAATGTATTGTATCTGTGGTAATGAATTGTTAGTGTGGTAATGTGTTGTATGGGGAGTAATCTGTTGTACTGGTCCAATGTAAGTCAATGGGAAAAAGTGCTTGAACTTTTGTTAATAGCTGAAAAAGTGCTAAAGGTGGAAGTGTGAAAAGTAATAGCAATAATGAGACGGTGAAGCCGGTCGTAACGATGTATAATTTGTTGAATTTGGTGAAAGCGTTGAAGAGTTGAAAAGTGCCAAAATCTGGCGGAAGTGGAAGAAGAAGAAGAAGAAGAAGAAGAAGAACTAGAAATGGTACAATGGCTGAAGCCATTGTGAGTGGCTGCATAGATGTTGGAAGGGTTAGGGATGAAGAAGGAAGAGGAAGGGGAAGAAGAAGGAAGAAGAAAGAAAAGGGAAGAAGAGGAAAGAAGAAGAAGGAAGAGGAGGAGGAAGAAGAAGAAGGGGAAGAAGGGGAAGAAGAAGAAGGGGAAGAAGGGGAAGAAGAGGAAGAAGGGGAAGATGAGGAATAAGAGGAAGAAGGGGAAGAAGAGGAAGAAGGGGAAGAAGAGGAAGAAGAGGAAGAAGGGGAAGAAGAGGAAGAAGGGGAAGAAGAGGAAGAAGTGAAGAAGATGAAGTAAGAAGAATGTGTTGTAAGGGGCTGAAAGTGTTGTAAAGTGCTGAATGTGTTGTAAGGTGTTGTAAAGTGCTAAATGTGTTGTAAAGTGCTGAATGTGTTGTAAAGTGCTGAATTTGTTGTAAAGTGCTGAATGTGTTGTAAAGTGCTAAATGTGTTGTAAAGTGCTGAATGTGTATTCAAGTGCTAAATGTGTTGTAAAGTGCTAAATGTGTTGTAAGGTGTTGAATTTGTTGTAAAGTGCTAAATGTGTTGTAAGGTGTTGAATGTGTTGTAAAGTGCTAAATGTGTTGTAAAGTGCTTAATGTGTTGTAAAGTGCTAAATGTGTTGTAAAGTGCTGAATGTGTTGTAAAGTGCTGAATGTGTTGTAAAGTGCTAAATGTGTTGTAAAGTGCTAAATTTGTTGTAAGGTAGTGAATTTGTTATAAAGTGCTAAATGTGTTGTAAGGTATTGAATTTTTTGTAAGGTATTGAATGTTTTGTAAAGTGCTAAATGTGTTGTAAAGTGCTAAATGTGTTGTAAAGTGATGAATGTGTTGTAAGGTGTTGAATGTGTTGTAAAGTGCTAAATGTGTTGTAAGGTGTTGAATTTGTTGTAAAGTGCTAAATGTTTTATAAGGTGTTGAATGTGTTGTAAAGTGCTAAATGTGTTGTAAGGTGTTGAATTTGTTGTAAGGTGCTGAATGTGTAGTAAGGTGTTGAATTTGTTGTAAAGTGCTAAATGTGTTGAATTTTTGTTAAAGTGCTAAATGTGTTGTAAGGTATTGAATGTGTTGTAAAGTGCTAAATGTGTTGTAAGATGTTGAATGTGTTGTAAGGTGCTAAATGTGTTGTAAGGTGTTGAATTTGTTGTAAGGTGTTGAATTTGTTGTAAGGTGCTGAATGTGTTGTAAGGTGTTGAATTTGTTGTAAAGTGCTAAATGTGTTGTAAGGTGTTGAATTTGTTGTAAAGTGCTAAATGTGTTGTAAGGTGTTGAATTTGTTGTAAAGTGCTAAATGTGTTGTAAGATGTTGTAATGTATTGTATCTGTGGTAATGAATTGTTAGTGTGGTAATGTGTTGTATGGGGAGTAATCTGTTGTACTGGTCCAATGTAAGTCTATGGGAAAAAGTGCTTGAACTTTTGTTAATATCTGAAAAAGTGCTAAATGTGGAAGTGTGAAAAGTAATAGCAATAATGAGACGGTGAAGCCGGTCGTAACGATGTATAATTTGTTGAATTTGGTGAAAGCGTTGAAGAGTTGAAAAGTGCCAAAATCTGGCGGTGGAAGAAGAAGAAGAAGAAGAATAAACAGTAGGAGAGCATATAGTGGCTGCATAGTCTATGCAGCCACTCAATAAACAGTAGGAGAGCATATAGTGGCTGCATAGTCCACAGCAGGTCTCGATTTAGTTTAGATCCTGGGCTGGTCTTAGCTCGCCATCAGATCAAGATCGGCCCGAATGGGGCACACCTGGCCTGTATTAAATAAACAGTACCAAATCAGAATATATATAAACTCTAGCTAGCTTGTACACAATAATCAATATACACTATTTATATAAGTGCACAATAAATCATTACATTTCAATCAAAGGTTCTCTTATCAAAACAATGAGTTACTTAAAACACAACAGTAGTACAAATGTTACACAATTAATCAACAGTACAAGCAGTCATTATGAGCACCAGCAATGATGCTAGTGCATTTTTGTTGCTAATGCTAACAACAACAAACAGATTCACCAATTCTCTTTATAACTGAGCCTAACCAGCACCCAGCGTCTGCAGCGGTAGCAAGGCCCTCTGTGCAGCCGCCCAGTGTCGCCTCTGCCCACGGGAGACACAGCTGGCTCCCAATTGCCGGTGACTCTGCTCTGATTGGCTGAGCGCACTGCGTGTGTTTGTGTGGCGCATGTGAAAGGTGAGAGCAGATTCAACATAGAAAATATTAACATATTGTCTCTTTTAATAAAAAGGAAAATTTTAATGTGGGTTACATCTCCTTCACACATCAAGAATGAATAAGTCTCTCACTGAAGCTGCTCTCCAGAGCAGGCAGTGTATCGTGCAGGGGGTGACAGTCATGGTCCAGCATAGATGTTAGTTTATCCAGGACCCTCCTGTCCCCCACCTGCTGCACTGTGTCCAGGGAAAAGCCCAGGACTGAGCTGGACTTCCTGATGACCTTGTCCAGCTTCTTCCGGCCCCTTTCTGTGATGCTGCTGCTCCAGCAGACCACACCGTACAAGATGCCACCACAGAGTCATAGAAGGTCTTTAGGAGTGTCCCCTGCACTCCAAAAGACCTGAGCCTCCTCAGCAGGTGGAGTTGGCTCTGGCCCTTTTTGAAGAGGGCGTTTTTGTTGTGAGTCCAGTCCAGTTTGTGGTTCGGATGAACACCCAGATACTTGTAAGAGTCCACTCTCTCAATGTCCTTTCCCTGGATGTTCACTGGGGTTGGCGCCGTAGAGTGACGTCTGCGGAAATCCACCACCATCTCCTTGGTCTTCCCCGTGTTGATGGAGGTGGTTCCGCTGACACCAGTCCACAAAGTCTTGCATAACTGCTCTGCACATCATCCTCGGAGCTGAGTCCGATGATGGCAGAGTCGTCAGAGAACTTCTGTAGGACACAACCGTCCGTGTTGTGTCTGAAGTCCGCTGTGCAGAGGGTGAAGAGGAACAGCGCGAGGACTGTCACCCGGAGGTCAGGACCTCAGACACAAAGTCCCTGGTTCTCACAAACTGAGGTAGTCCAGGATCCACTCAGACAAGTCGTAGTCCACTCCAGCTGTCTCCAGAAGGAGAAGAAAGAGGCAAAAGGAAACTAAAGAGAGGCTACGTTGTTCGTGGCTGCTTTTTGAACAACTCGTCTCTGGAGCGTGGCTTGCGGGTCTCCACTACCGCACACGCACTTCCGCTTAGCTAAGTAAGCTACTTTGGGCCATTTATACATAGTACATACAATTGGGGATCGTGACACCCAATTCAACAACAGATGAATCACAACAGTCATGTTTTAAGGTTTAACACATACATGCATACACATTTTTACTACGTTCATCTGTTACATTGCCGAGTTGGGCGTGTTTCAGAGTTCTGTCTTGAAGTCCCTCTCATGGGGCTTCTCACCTCGACTCCCTCTCGCCAGGGAGCCGGCGTGGTACAGTCCTTTGAAGGACAAAACAATGCACAGTCTTTTGATAAGAGTTCCGTCTCGGTAAGAGGTAACACATTATCTTTGAACCATCCGGCCAAATGCCAGGAGGTTCCTTTGTTCTTTTAATCCAATTTTAAGTGTCTGCCGGGCCGTTGTCTGCGGGGTTTCTGGTGGGGGGTGGTAGAGCAGCCTGGGGGGGGGCTGAGATGTTGTTGCAGTGACCTGAAGGCCTGCGGCTAATTAATACTATTACTAGCTTTATAAAATGATTAATTTTAATTTTGCTGCTACTGGACACCTGAAATTCTCCTACGGGATCAATAAAGTATCTATCCATCTATATCTATCCATCCATCCATCCATCCATCTATCTGCCTCGGTTTCAATTAATGTTTTCATCTGATACACTTCACTAAGACTGTTCCAGAACTACAGGGACAATGGAACTGGATTTACTCAAAAACTGATCTGGAAACCAGTGTTATTTCCACAATAAAAGACGCTAACACGGAGCCCCGATCTGTAAGTACAGTGACGTTAACTCTGCGTATACTTCTGTAAACTAAATAATCAAGGTCGATGTGACGGATTGTCATTGTTGGAAAAAGTTTATTCACAAGTCTGAAATGACTATTTACTGGAGGATAAACAACTCGTAGCTTGAGGCTACGTCACTGCGAGGGCGGTGGGAGGTGGGCTCACGGACAGAGGAGCAGACTCCTCTCTGGATCAGCCTGTTTGAGTCGAGGTGGCGTCACCTCTATACAAGAGATGGCTATAATCTCACAAGTTTTGAGTGTTGTGTGGTGTATCACTCAAATTACTATCACACATGTGCATAGGATGGACTGTGAAACATGAAGAAAAGAGTAATATGGATCCTTAAAGGAATAGTTCACCGTTTTTACATACTGACATATGTTCTTACCTTACCTTACCTTAGCGGATAAAACGGGTACTATATTGTGAGGCGTAGTAATCTGAGGAGCGCTACGTTTTATCCGCTGAGAAAATCGACTGTTACATTTCTGTGTTACTATACTTTGCAGTGTAACACGTCACGTAACTATATACATTTAATAGGGAACACTTGGAAGAGTTTGGTAGCTTCTAGCGGGAGCTACCTTTTGGTCCTACACAGTATACAGAGGAGGCTGCGTTTGTGCTCCCGTTTTTGCTCCGTTTGCATGATAGAGCGCACGGACTAAGACCAGACAGGTACGTATTAACTAGTCTAAGGTAAGGTAAGAACATATGTCAGTATGTAAAAACGGTGAACTATTCCTTTAAAACAAAAAATGCGGGTACACGCGAGTATGAGGTGATTAGTGTGGTGCTGAGAAATTGTGCCACAATGTACGCTCTTCTCATAATATATATATGTAATGGCCTCGGATTAGTCCTGTGCTGCAGCCGTAAGCACTTTTTGAAAGGCCTTACAAAAAACGATCAGAAAGCAGACAGGCTGAGAGGGAGTATGCCGGCAAAGCGGGGGAACCAGGCCGCACAGAAAAGTATAAAAGGACAGGATAATGAGCTAATCTAACAATTTTCGGCTAAGGTAAAGACATGTAAATAAATCAGTGCGGTCATCATGTAGTTAAAGCAAGTTTGGTCTGATTTTTCTCACAATTTACTTTTACATGACTCTTTTTTTTGTTGGGATAAAGAAAAGGTCTTTCTTAAGAAAAAAAGTGTATAAGATTCATATCACAATAAAAACATTGCAAAGTGTAAACCAAAAATATATTTGGCTCAAATTATTCCATATCATCTTAATAACACCAATCTGTGAGATGGAGCTTTTTTTGTGTACTTGCATGATTTAAACACATACTGTAACACACAGTGTAGCAGCTGAGCCACAACATACCTATCTATCCATTTCTGTATGTTTTACAGTGTCTTTAAGTCTACATTTCCATTACAGACATTCTTGTGGCATGTTACCTGAGGAAGGAATCCACATTTGTTCCCGTGTTGTGGTTGGACTTGCGTTTTGCCAGTCCCTCAAAGCCTCCTGGAAAGATTTGGCCGACTCTTCTTCGTCATACAGTCCATTCCAGAGAGAGGGCTTGGTTACAGATTTCACACTGTTTTTTTTGTCAGGGTAAGTTATAAAAAACTACAAAAAGAAAAAAAGATGCATATTACCATATAGTAATAATAATGCATTGGTTTTATAGCACTTTTTGGACACTCAAAGACGCTTCACAAGCTATTATTCTTTCACTTCATACACAGCAGTGATGAACTATATTGTAGCCACAGCTGCTGTGGGGCACACTGACAAAAGTGTCTTGCCAAGAGACACAACAGCAGTTTGGCACTTTACAGCCGCAGGCGCCCCACTGTGGCAACTGGTGTTCCCAGAGGTTAAGTATCTTGCCAAGGACACAACGACAGCAGACATCAGTGGGAGTCAGTAGAGAAAGTCTTGTGGTGGGCTCAAAGGCCAATGCTATACCAACTGAGCCACGGTCGCTCCAGCTACTTTACCAATAAAAGACAACTGGTAAGAGAACATCACTCCCACTGTTCCTTTCTATTGGGACACAGTTCATGTACATGACATATTACTCACTCAGGCAAGAAAATTAGATTTTTTTTATTTTTTACCCTATATTCAAAGAACGTCACTATTTTCGTTCATTGGAACTGGTTGTGTGAAGCTATCTATTGTCAAATAAAGGTGTTTTATATTTTCAAGTAATAACGACAGAAACTCCTCTTCTGTCACCCAGTTCTCTTATGTAAATTTCTCCTGTGTGAGATCAATAAAGTCTATCTTATCTTATCATATCTTAGTCTGTATTTCCCAATTAACAGCAATGACATAATTGAAGTCTTGTAGTTGTGGATGAGGTTATTTATCATCTGATGTTAAAGCTGCCCATTCTTCTTGGCAAAAATCCTCTAAATTCTTGATCCGTCTTGTATTGTGTTTGAGATTTCCCCAGAGTGGCACGCTGATCTTATAATTGTAAAATAGAAAATATGTCATAGTGGTACAATGACATCCTACTGTTGGCTCTAGAATAATATGCTCGATCTATCTTAGAATAAGCCAAACAAAGGAAAATACACCTGGGCATTCAAATATGATGGCAGACAACATTTTATGACATTCAGCAACAAATCCAGTTCATGCACACCTTGCATTAATATATTTATACCTGATGTGAATGAGATGACAATGTATTTAATCTTCCAGGCAAAAAAAAAATTGATTATATTTTTAAAAATAAATGAAAATATTTTGGTTTTGTGCAAGTGTAATTTATTTGGAGAAAAGAACATACCCTTAACACTATCGCAGTTTCAGAAAAAATATCTATTTGCCGATATGTGGCTTCACACAACCCACTAACAATGAGTGGAAAGAATTTTTTTTGCATTATCTTTCATAATCCCCAATATATGGCCGAAACAATGAAATCTCTGGCTGCGCAGTTGAGGTCCACTTTCAACAGTAGGGAACACATGTAGCAGTTTGAATGGCTGCTGTGAGAACAATGCTAACTTGGCCTGGTTCCATGAGGAGAAAGCAATGTTAATTGAACATTTTTTGCCTGACCTGTTGGGGTCCATTTTATATTGTAAAGGCATGAGCAGTTTACTAGCCTGCCAGTGATATTGCCTGTGGATAGAACGTCAATTAGGTTTGGCCTGGGTGCTTTTCTTTTGACTCTCGGGGAGCAGAGGTAGCATTCACACCATGCTCAACCTTGTCTGACATGTTTTTGCTCAGTGGTCACAGCACGTAAACGATAAATGGAGCCAGCCCTAGAGCTTTGAACGTCAATATCGCTTTTGAAATTATCCTTTGAGAGTTTGAATGGCATACAAAAAAAAGGGTGGATGATGATACTTACTTTGAAATTGAAATGTTAGTTTGTTTACTGCTGGAATGTAAATGTGTCGAAGGCAGAAATGGAATATGCCAATACATTTTTTTTGAACATAAATAAATATTGTGCTTTGATCTGTTATAATCTATTAAATTCAATTTCAGATAACTTTATTTATCCCTGAGGAACTTCGTTTGACTCAAGACGCTCCTCGGCTACCCCAATGATGTTATAATCCTACTAGATATTACACATGTGGATCATTATCATTATTGTAAACCTATTTTAAGTCCAAAAAAAAAAAAAAACATAATAATCCTGACCTCTGTATCGAAATCTCAATAGGCCCAATAATTCAGCACGGACTATAATCAATCAACTAAGTAGTAAAAGCTGGGGTACGCAATTGTTTTTCTTTAAAAAATTGAAGGTGTTTGTCCGAACATAAACTCTGCCCTCCAGAGTGAAGGTGGAGAGGACAGAGCTTGGGCCTGTATCTTGTCTGTATGAGTGCTTATGTGTGCATTTTACGTTGTGTTATATGAGTAAGAGGAGTTGGAACCAAGTAAGCGTCTGTTTGGTCCAACCACTTTTCAAATTGTGGATTGCTGTTACAATTGCTACATAATGAATCCACTAAACGGTTTAATATTGGCATGTACTGGTTGAACACTCCCACCTGACTGGAGTTGTGGAATTTTCCCATTGCGTTGGCAGAACTCCGATCTGCAAATGTGTCAGACGAGGTGCTGCGATCGTTTGTCGAGTTGGGCCGTGGATTAGGACTTGAAAAGGTAGCGGGAAGACTGCTGCTGCTGAGGCTGCTGCTGACAACATCTCGGACGTTCACAAGGGTATGTAACTCAGTCTGTAAAAGAGAGACAGTATTGGGGTAATGGATCTAAATGTTCTCCTTGGTTATGAGCACACCTAATCCATCATCATAAAAAGGTGCACTGTGGTACTTTATAGATAATGGTTTGATAAGACCTGTTTGCTCGTCCTCTAGGATGGAATTAAAGTAATCTCTCTCATAGTTTTTCTGTTATAGGTAAACAAACTTAAAAGGGACCTTTTCTTATTTTGTTGGTATATTGTAGCCTGGCCATAGCCATCCGTACACTCCGCTCAATCATCATTTCACTGCATGTAACGTCTGGGTCTGGTCCCTGTGTTAGCGAATACAATCGTTCGTATTTCGACCGGCTACTCAGAGAGCGCGGAAGGCGGGTGTTGTAGGTCAGTGCCGGTGACGTCAAGAGTTTGTGCCTAACGGGCAGGTTGTAGTTTGGCAATGGCGAAGAATGCGATAGTAAAGTAATCCGGTCTGGTTCAATCAAGAAATTGAAGCAGGAGCAAGAGGAATGTTTAGCAAATGTAATCGCTGGTCAAGATTGTGGCTCTACTCCCCACGGGTTTCGTTAGCGGCAAAGGAGATGGGTAAGCTAGGCTAAATGCTAACAACAGACTCGGGCGCATTACATACGTCACGGTAAACTCAGATTCAATGGTTTCAATCTGCAAAAGGAGTTAACCCCTCCCACCTGTTCACGGAGCTCAATGGAGTAAATCCAGACTTTAGTATGAAATGTAATTTGTAAGGTGTGGTACGACCAGGCTAGGTATATTGTGGTCTTTTTTGTGTCTAATAAACTCATTTTGACAGATAGTTTCACCCTTATTGGTTTCTATCAATTATTATCATGCAAAAAGAAATTTGCGGAAGAATTGCCTAGACCGGAAGTGACTTACACATAGGGGTCATTGGGCTTTGTTGATATGCCTTTGTAAGCCATAACGTTGTATACGGACGTTTTAAACAGATATTTGTTATTCAGTGATGGACAATACAATTCACAGGTTTTTATTTATGAGCCCTTGCGTACTTGTTATGACAGTAATTCTGATTTTGAGGACTCTGACCCGGTTCAGACGAGGAGCAATCTTCAATCTATGGTCTATGGTCGGACCGGGTCCGACCCGTCTCGACCCGGTTTGCGGATGCGGTCAGTTTGAGCTCGATGGTGCCACCCGAAAAGTCTGTAGGTGGTTTGATAACATGGATTATTTTTACGGACATCAGCTAACACGCTAACACCAGCTAACACGTTAATACCGGCAACACCGAGAGAGACACCTCAACTCTATGTCCCAGCTCCAGATGTTGTGTTTGAGAGAAATGGTGAGTGTCTGTCTTCAATCAAATTAGGGCTGTGCGATATGGCAAAAAAGTATAATCTCGATTCTATTTCCTGCTTTGGACGATTTCGATTTTGAATTGATTTTCATTAAAGTCACCAAAGACAGACTTTGCTCTCAAAAATATTGTTTGATCTTTCCACTCAATATTCAAGTTATGAAACTATTTCTAATTTGTTTCCCCCAATATGTATTATTGTGCTGATATTTTTTATTATTTTTTTTTTTTTTCCTTTTTTCTTCTTTTTATTTACAAGATAAAATAACGAGACAAACTTCAAAACCCCCCACCCAAACCCAGCCACCCCCCTTGCATTCATACCACAATCACAACCACAATCATCCACACATTCTCAGTATTTGAACACAGACTATAGACAAAAAAGAAGCACAAAGCAAAAGAAAATAATAACATAGAAAATGAGAAATAAAATAAAATCACTAATACCAATCAAAATCCATAAACAAAATACAATATAATTAGCAAAACATTTACGACATAACAAATGGCATAGCAAGTACACCTAATATTTATATCTCTAACTCAGGTAAGCAGACATTCCATTTCTTTTCATGCTCAATTATTCTGTTGTTATTTGTTGCTATAATTGTTTCTAACATATACTGATAATTAACTCTATTCTTAAAATGTTTTATACATACATTTGATACATTTTTAGCTTTAAAAATAAACATTTTACCCATCAGAATAATCATATTCAAAAGGTATGTGCATTTACCCTCAAAAATACATAACACAATATTCTGAGGTGTCATTTGCAAAGCAATACCCATAGACCTTAACCATAACTGTACACTGACCCAAAACTTAGCCACATGTGGACAAAAATAAAACAAATGCATCAGGTCCTCCTCCTCATCCCCACAGAACCTGCAACAGGGATCCTTTTCTATCTGCCATTTGACCAGAGATTTTTTTGTTGCAATAATTTTATAAAAGATTTTAAGTTGAAATATCCTGGAATATGAATCTATTGTAGTTCTATAAATTGTTCTAAAGTAATCTTTCCACAAAATTGGATCATTGAATTCATCTTCCCAAAACAGGCAGATTCTGTGTGGGAAAAGTGCGGTGCCTGTGATATTTACATTCCACATATATATTATTTTATTTATTTTGGCACCAGACAGCCATTTTGGGCATCTTATTATTGGGAGACAAACCATCAACTTATTCTTCCTACAATTTTGCAATTTTCTTTTCCAAGTTTTAGGAATTGCAGAAATCAGCTGGTTGTATTGTAACAATGCAAAAACAATGTTTGGCGTAAAAGCAACACAGCTCATCACCCTGAACACACCATCCCCACTGTCAAACATGGTGGTGGCAGCATCATGGTTTGGGCCTGCTTTTCTTCAGCAGGGACAGGGAAGATGGCTAAAATTTATGGGAAGATGGATGGAGCCAAATACAGGACCATTCTGGAAGAAAACCTGTTGGAGTCTGCAAAAGACCTGAGACTGGGACGGAGATTTATCTTCCAACAGGACAATGATCCAAAACATAAAGCCAAATCTACAATGGGATGGTTCACAAATAGACGTATCCATGTGTTGGAATGGCCAAGTCAAAGTCAAAACCTGAATCCAATCGAGAATCTGTGGAAAGAGCTGAAGACTGCTGTTCACAAATGCTCTCCATTCAACCTCACTGAGCTCGAGCTGTTTTGCAAGGAAGAATGGGCAAGAATTCCAGTCTCTCGATGTGCAAAACTGATAGAGACAAACCCCAAGCGACTTGCAGCTGTAATTGCAGCAAAAGGTGGCGCTACAAAGTATTAGCGCAAGGGGGCCGAATAATATTGCATGTCCCACTTTTCAGTTTTTTATTTGTTAAAAAAGTTTAAATTATCCAATACGTGGTCTGGGCTTTGATTGACAGCTCACTAGTCACACGAAAAAAAACAGACAGCTGTCATTGCTGCTTAAAGCAATAGTTTACAGACCAAAAAGTCTCATTCCACCCTTGTTTACACCCTACAATAATTGTAAAGCTACATACCTGAACCTAAGTCACTCAATTATCTCAGCAGAAGTGACTGTAAACTCAATTTAATTTTAATCCACTAGATGTCGCCAGAATACTCAAACCTGTTGCTGGGGCGTGTGTGAGAGTTGAATGGGTTCATATCACTGGCACAGACAGACGCACGTCACGCATACAAACTGAAGTCACACAGAATTACAGAGTCAATGGAGAGGCCAGGACCAAATTCAAATGTAGTACCACCAAAAAGGTTAAAAGGGTGCCACACAGCCGTTTTTAGGCTCAAAAGTGAGATTTTATCTAATTTGCACTAAAATGTCAAAAAAATAACCAGGATATATATAGGGCACTACAATAAACATATTTATGCAGTTTATGAGTTAAAAAAAGTTGATTTGGTGTTTAGTCGCTCTTTAAGAACGATCCCGGATTCGGGGGCCTCTTGCTGAATGGCGTCTTGTTTTGCCCTTTACCGGGCTGCAGGCGCTTCGCGCGTGTGTGTGGGGGATTATTTTCCCTGCGTAACATCTTTCTAAGCTAATGACTGTTGGATGGATTGACGTGAAGGTAGTAGTTGGATGGATATAGTTGACCGTAATTAAAGTGGGAGTGCTCTCGAGCCGGGGCAGCGGCTCCCAACCCTAGGTTGGTTATCTCGGTGGTGGTTCTGCTTCTTGTACGGTCCTCTGGCGGTCCTTCTTTCGCCGTTAATGCAGCGTGACCGTGGTTTCTGGGGTGCATGGTGCACTGCTTTGTCGGAAGGCTGCTTCAGCGCTGCGCTTGACCGCAGCAGTGGTTATGGTGTTAGTATTAGATAGCAATATGGCCTACGTGCAGGACTGTACAAGGACTCTGATTATTTTGACTATGATGTGACTGTCTCTGTGTGACACGTACGTCTTTCGATGTGTGACGTGACAATGACTATATAAACTGTGTACTGCCTTTATTCTGTCTGAGAGAAGGAAACAATGGAAACCACTGGAACTTGAGAGAAACTTAAATAAACTTCCAGAGTTTGGCGCACCACGATCCGTCTCTGTCTGCTGAATCCCTGACAGATTTGGTGGAGGATGTGCGGCTCAGTGTGTGCCACTCTCTGGATTGTTTTGAGGGAGTTTCCCTTGTTTTCTTTTTCTCGGCGTGGGAGAGCTGAGAGTATCTGGGGCCTGGGAGCGGTCCAGCAGGCTGGAGAGGCGACCGGCTCCGGAACTCTTTTTCGCTCTCTCACTATATTTTTTTGTGTCCTGTTTTTTGGACTTAGCGTTTAAAATTGTTTTCCCATGTCCACATTCCGGGGATTTTTGACGTGCGATTGGTCTCTGCCGATGGAAACTAGTTCCCGGTACTAGTGAGCGCTGGTTCATGATCTGGGAGACCCGGTTGGATGTGGAAAAGCTGATATTTGGTGGACTTCTGACTGTGCCTAGCGCCCTGTTCGACAAAAGGTAAGAGCGGACACCTGTTTATTCAAAGTCTGCTAATTGAGTGAATTAAATTATGGTCTGTTTTGAGGTCTGCCAAATGTCTAATATCTATAGATAAGATTAGAGAACAAGGAACCCCTGACGTATCGGGGTCCCTGTCCTTTGAAGTAGTCAGGGCAGAGAGAAAAAGGAACCCCTGACGTATCGGGGTCCCTGTCCTTTGAAGTAGTCAGGACAGAGAGAAAAAGGAACCCCTGACGTATCGGGGTCCCTGTCCTTTGAAGTAGTCAGGGCAGAGAGAAAAAGGAACCCCTTGAAGTAGCGGGGTCCCTGCCTTTGGAGTAGCCGGGGCAGAGAATAGAGAATAGAAAATAGTTAGTGAAACCATGGTGTAAAATTAAAAGTTATAATAAAAAGGGAAACGTTAAACACTAAGAGTGCCTTTTGTTACTAGTGTGGAAAGCGGCCATTTCTAGACTTGGATGACAAAAGTATAAACTACGACATCAGTTATATTTGCTTTAAAAAGTAATCTTGAAAGTTCTTCTTCTTTCTGTTTTTGCAAAAACACTACTTTCTGCCTGTGTGTGCACAGCTCTATCTTGCTGCCGTTGTCAGGGGAAACGGCCCCCTCCTTCGCTGCTCTGGCTCTGAATCAGAACAAACCTGCGTTTAGGATTTAGGCTTTTCATAGTTGTTTTTATTCCGTTAAATTTGCGAAATTTGCCATTGAACATTGTGTTATGACACAGTTAAACGTCTTTAAACACCATTAGTGAATAAGTTTTGAATATTATATGTTTTTTGAAATCCAAAGATTAGTACAAAAAAAGCTTTGCTTTTCTTTTTAAATCTGCTGCTTATTTTTTGAGTCCATTATTGTATCTCTGATATATTTCATAGCTGTTTGAGAATTCTTTTCATGTATTTTTTATTTTAGTTACAAAAGCCATTTTTCAAACATTTAAATTAGAATCTGTGTTAAAAGTGATTATTGATCATAAACTTCGTCTAAAAAGAAAGAGGTAATTAGGATTAGCTGTAAAATTATTATATTATTAAGTTAAACTCTACCCAATTCACCCAATTCACATTGCAAGCGGTGACTTTTTTGTTTTGACTACACGTCTGACCTTGTTGCTCCTGCTGATGCACACAGCAGAGGAGACTGATCTGAAATGTTCTCTAATTCATATTGACTTCATTTGAAAAGGCTGCAATTATTTTAAATTAGTAGAATATATGCTGAGATAAATGTTCAAGTGCAAAAGGGAAAGTCCATAAATTGAAACCCAAGGACGCATAGATAGTTAAACACACAGTACAAAAGTACATAATACATATTTTAAAGTTTAAAGGTTTTTTGAGATTCGAGTCTTGTTTTTTATTAAGAAAGAGTTTCTGGTTTTAAAATGTCATCATTAATAAGATAATAAGTAATCTTATTTATATAGCACATGTGGGAAAGCCAAGAGTGCTCCAAAATTATTTAGACTTTAGAGAGAAAAACAATCTCATTCACATACTGATATCTGTTGTTTTTAATTTGACTATAAGGTTGTTTTCCAGAACCAAGGGCACACACTGTACAGGGTCACTGGACAGCAGGAGTGGACACTGAGGGCTCAGACCACAGGAGCCCAGCAAAGCCCCACCCAGCCACAGGTCACAGATCAAAGAGCAAAGGAAAATGCCACCTCCTTGCCCCTCCCCACGCCACTCCAGAGCTGAGTGGGTGTGAGAGAGACCGGGGTAGAGAGAGGTGTCTGGAGCCGTCATGGGTGGAGCGTCAGGGAGAGACCTGGAGGGGAGTTGAGAGTGTGTCCAGTTGGTTTACATCACCACAGTGTGACCTTTGACACCTACAGGTAGTTCGAGGAGTCTGGAGACACAACCCCAAAATTCACACCCTATATACATAGACACACACACACACACACACACATACATTCATACACTCACACATTCACATTTACATATAGATACATGAAAAAGCAGAACATGAGAAAAAAGCATTTTAAAAGTTTACTCCAATGTAAACCAATATTTTTAATTGTCTATCACTTGAATCTTTATTTGAATCAGTATTTTTGAGACCAGAAATTTTCGTTTGAATTCTATATTGTCATGGACTTAATTGGCCTCTGTCTTGACATCTTTTGTTTTGATTTGTAGATTTTGTACTGTGTGAAGTAATTACATTGATTAGGATTAGAATCAAAGTGACTAACCATACACAGTGCCTAACTGCATAACAAGCTGTGTACAGGAACTGAGACACTGCACCATTGACAAGAAGTGCATCGCAAATGACCTGATGTGCGCTTGAAGTGAAAAGACTGTATCTGGAGATCCTGATGTGAATCTGGAGAAACAAAACCATGGCTTGGACCCTACTGATGTCCAAGATGACATCTCTCGAAATATGACCTGACCTGATGACGACTGAGACACACCCTCAGGGGATCCTGAGGATCTGAGAGAAAAACTGGGGAGTGATGTTAATATTTTTAAAATCATACATTGATGATGGCTAAATGAGACAGATACTCATGATTCTTCTTTTGTTTTTGTTTGTCCCTAGCTTCTGGACATCTGATGATCTATTGGACACAGACATTTGCAGAACAAGAACCAGCCAATGAAAAATCGTCTATTGCCGATGCTATTGCTACAACCAGAACCACAACTCTTGACCAAATGCAATATACATGTTAAGTATTCAGACATCTGACAGACAAAAACTTTGACTTTTTAGCCTGGGAGACTGAGCAACTGTTAAAATGTTTTAAAATGATAAAGTATGAGTATTGTAGCGTTTTAGTAGATGTTAAATAGTAGTAAAAAAGTAGAATTGTCCTTCTTTTGTTGTTCATTAACACATTTCCACGTAAGAGTTAAAATCATAACTTCAAAATGTTATCCTTCTGATAGAGCAGATATAATATTAGAATCAGAGTTACTGTATTTTAGAGCTATTAAAAGTGACAGAAGTCACAAATTAGAAATATGCCTTGACTCAAGCTGCAACCAAGCTTTAGAGTCACAATAGTGTAAAAATAGAATTAGATAAATGCATCAACCATAGATGCTTTCAAAAATAGAGAATATTTCTAGACATTGCTAATATCAAATGGTAAAAGGACCATTTCACAAATCTTTTCTTCAAAAGTAAATAAAGTTACTTACAGTTTTATGTACAGTTTCATTAGATACTTGCCAAATTCACTTGTGTTCAAACATGAGTGAATGTTGACAATGCAAAAGTTAATGAGTGTAGCCTAGATTAATACCTAGATTAAGGAGCTAGATTAGAACCAACAGAGATTCAAAAGCATTTTGATGTATTTGTGTGTAGCACAAAAACAAAAAGTAGATATTTAGATATTGAGAAGTTTCCAGCACAGATTAGAGAATCAAACACCATTGTAGAATAACTGACCCCAACCCCAAACCTGCTAAAATAGATTAGCTCTTGTAAGGATAAGTTTGTGTAAGCCCTCAGTCGTACAGGGATTAGTCAAAGCAAAGGAAGGTTTCTCACCCATCATCTGTACTTCTTAGCAAGTTTTCCCGACGTTTCGTCCTCAACCTAGCGGACTTCTTCAGGGAATGAATTCTCGGACCGCGCGTTGGAGATTTATAACCTATGGGTGTGGTAAGCCACACCCTAATCCTGATACTAACTCGTAAACAAACTAAGGTCTGCTTGATGTAGAAGGGAGCAGGTCTAACGACCCTGCTGAGGCTAACGACCCTAACTCCTTAGCATGTCACAGACCTATTGTCTGCTGGGATGCTCAAGTGGAGTGCAGGTCTCACCCCTCCTAACTCATTAGCATGTCACTGACCTTGTCCCAAGTTAGGGCGTTGTTTTTAGGATGTCGTCATAGATGCGAGGCAAAACAAATCTTAACCCTCCTCCTCTGTTAAGAGAAGGTTTTTGTTTCCTCACAAAAATGGCTTCTTTCACCCCTCTCTCAAACCAATTCTTCTCCCGAGCCAGAATTTTAACCTCGGTGTCATCCACCGTGTGGTTGGAGGCCTTGAGGTGGAGATGAACAGCCGACTGTGGCCCACTAGAGTTTTCTCTACGATGTTGGTAAAGTCGTTTCTGTAGAGTTTGTTTGGTTTCTCCAATATAGTGGTCAGTGCACTCCTCTTCACTACATTTAATTGAATACACCACATTGCTCTCTTTGTGTCTGGGTGTTTTGTCTTTGGGATGCACTAATTTCTGTCTTAACGTGTTGAAAGGTTTGAAATACACAGGGATTTTGTGTTGCCTAAAGATTCTTTGTAGTTTCTCTGAAACTCCCGCCACATATGGTAAGGACACCCCTCTCCTCCTACTTTCTTCTGTCCGTTGGACTGTGTCTCTGGCCTTTCCCGTCCTTTGGGCTTTAGTAAAAGACCACTTGGGGTAGCCACATCTGGAAAGTGCTCTCTGAACATGTTTGGTTTCTCTGTTCTTTCCCTCCGAGCTTGTGGGGACCTGGTGGGCTCGGTGTTGAAGCGTTCTAATGACCCCGAGTTTGTGTTGTAGCGGATGGTTTGAATCAAAGGCCAAGTACTGGTCAGTGTGAGTGGACTTTCTGAAGACCTCAGTCTCTAATTGTCCGTTCTCCAGTATGATGACCTTACAATCTAGAAAGGCGAGTTCACTCTCCTTAGCATCCTCGCGAGTGAAATTTATAAAAGGATCCACCGAGTTAATGTGTGCTGAAAATGGTTCCACTTCCTGTTTCTTTAACTTAACCCATGTATCGTCTACATATCGGAACCAATGGCTTGGCGCTGTCCCTTGGTAAGAGGCCAGGGCTTGTTCCTCCAGTTTCTCCATATACAGATTGGCCACTATAGGAGAGACTGGGGAGCCCATCGCACAGCCATGAATCTGTCTAAAGAAGGTGCCTCTAAATTGGAAATACGTGGTGTTAAGACACATTTCAAGTATTTCACAGATGTGGTCAGCTGTTAGTTTCGTTCTCTCCCCTAGTGTGGCGTCTTTCTGTAGGCTTTCTCTTACAGCCTCCACCGCCTCTGTAATAGGGACCGACGTAAAAAGCGATGTCACATCAAACGAGACCATTGTCTCATCTGTGTCAAACTGGAGCTGTTTGATTTTATTTACAAATTCTTTTGTGTTTTCTATGTGATGGTGGGTGTTACCCACCAACGGAGCCAGAATGGTTTTGAGGTGTTTAGCCAGGTTGTAGGTGATAGAGTCTATGCTACATACAATAGGCCGAAGTGGAAAGTTTTGTTTGTGTATTTTTGGGAGTCCATAAATACTGGGGATGGTGTCTCCCAGGGGCCCTCAGACTGAGCGTCTCTGCAACACTCAAAAGTGCAAAGCCACCACAATCCAATGTCTCATTAGATGAGCAAAAAGCATTATTGGCATTACAAAAGGATGAGAGTATAACTATTTTACCAGCTAGATGCACAGTTATCCTCAACACCTCAGACTATGAGGCCAAAGTTAATCAGTTACTCTTGGACACCAACACGTACCAGCCATTGAAGAGGGACCCTACCAGTGGGTTTAGGAAAAAGATTATAGACTTCCTTCAGAGCTTATTGAAAGACGGCATTATTGAAAAACCACTATATTACAAACTTTACCCAGGAGACACCATCCCCAGTATTTATGGACTCCCAAAAATACACAAACAAAACTTTCCACTTCGGCCTATTGTATGTAGCATAGACTCTATCACCTACAACCTGGCTAAACACCTCAAAACCATTCTGGCTCCATTGGTGGGTAACACCCACCATCACATAGAAAACACAAAAGAATTTGTAAATAAAATCAAACAGCTCCAGTTTGACACAGATGAGACAATGGTCTCGTTTGATGTGACATCGCTTTTTACGTCGGTCCCTATTACAGAGGCGGTGGAGGCTGTAAGAGAAAGCCTACAGAAAGACGCCACACTAGGGGAGAGAACGAAACTAACAGCTGACCACATCTGTGAAATACTTGAAATGTGTCTTAACACCACGTATTTCCAATTTAGAGGCACCTTCTTTAGACAGATTCATGGCTGTGCGATGGGCTCCCCAGTCTCTCCTATAGTGGCCAATCTGTATATGGAGAAACTGGAGGAACAAGCCCTGGCCTCTTACCAAGGGACAGCGCCAAGCCATTGGTTCCGATATGTAGACGATACATGGGTTAAGTTAAAGAAACAGGAAGTGGAACCATTTTCAGCACACATTAACTCGGTGGACCCTTTTATAAATTTCACTCGCGAGGATGCTAAGGAGAGTGAACTCGCCTTTCTAGATTGTAAGGTCATCATACTGGAGAACGGACAATTAGAGACTGAGGTCTTCAGAAAGTCCACTCACACTGACCAGTACTTGGCCTTTGATTCAAACCATCCGCTACAACACAAACTCGGGGTCATTAGAACGCTTCAACACCGAGTCCACCAGGTCCCCACAAGCTCGGAGGGAAAGAACAGAGAAACCAAACATGTTCAGAGAGCACTTTCCAGATGTGGCTACCCCAAGTGGTCTTTTACTAAAGCCCAAAGGACGGGAAAGGCCAGAGACACAGTCCAACAGACAGAAGAAAGTAGGAGGAGAGGGGTGTCCTTACCATATGTGGCGGGAGTTTCAGAGAAACTACACAGAATCTTTAGGCAACACAAAATCCCTGTGTATTTCAAACCTTTCAACACGTTAAGACAGAAATTAGTGCATCCCAAAGACAAAACACCCAGACACAAACAGAGCAATGTGGTGTATTCAATTAAATGTAGTGAAGAGGAGTGCACTGACCACTATATTGGAGAAACCAAACAAACTCTACAGAAACGACTTTACCAACATCGTAGAGAAAACTCTAGTGGGCCACAGTCGGCTGTTCATCTCCACCTCAAGGCCTCCAACCACACGGTGGATGACACCGAGGTTAAAATTCTGGCTCGGGAGAAGAATTGGTTTGAGAGAGGGGTGAAAGAAGCCATTTTTGTGAGGAAACAAAAACCTTCTCTTAACAGAGGAGGAGGGTTAAGATTTGTTTTGCCTCGCATCTATGACGACATCCTAAAAACAACGCCCTAACTTGGGACAAGGTCAGTGACATGCTAATGAGTTAGGAGGGGTGAGACCTGCACTCCACTTGAGCATCCCAGCAGACAATAGGTCTGTGACATGCTAAGGAGTTAGGGTCGTTAGCCTCAGCAGGGTCGTTAGACCTGCTCCCTTCTACATCAAGCAGACCTTAGTTTGTTTACGAGTTAGTATCAGGATTAGGGTGTGGCTTACCACACCCATAGGTTATAAATCTCCAACGCGCGGTCCGAGAATTCATTCCCTGAAGAAGTCCGCTAGGTTGAGGACGAAACGTCGGGAAAACTTGCTAAGAAGTACAAATGATGGGTGAGAAACCTTCCTTTGTCTTGTAAGGATAATAATAATTTGATTATTGATGTACATTCATCCGAAACTGCCTGAGAGGAGGAAGTGACAGCACTTCCTGGTTCAACAAATGTATTTGGAAAACTGACCACCATAAAAATGTTCATATTAACCATTTGTCTTTATTCCTGAGTATGTAGAATAGACATGGAGCAAAATCCCACTAACATTAATCCACTGATAATGAAAGTAAACCACAGCATTGAGATTTATTAGATTAAAATATATGTTTAAGAATATGGCTCAATAAAAGCAAATATGCAAACATATTTGTAAATAGATTAGAATAGTTTTAAACTGAATCAATAAAAGTAAAGTACACAGTCTAAGATTGAAAAGTGAAAATAATAAAGTGAAGTAAGATTGAGTGTAGTGTAAACAATTAGCATTAGAATAAAAGTATAGAGTAAGAAAAGTGAAATTAGCTTCTAATTTGAGACTCAGCTTGTTTTTGTCTGTGTTTTGACTGAATCTGCTGAGTTCTACTGTGTCCAATAGTGTTTGTTTTTATTTTTGTTTGTTGTATTTTGTTTATTTATTTACTTTGTTTTTGTTTGTTTTTTCCCCAGGATAGAGGATAAAATCCACTGATATTGATTTGATGATTGAGTTTAATGCATACATTTTCTTTGTTTTTGAATATTTTTTTTTTTTTTTTTCCACTTTATTGATTGATTGATTTGAGTGATCACATGTGATTATGTGATCAAAGGGGTGAGTGTTAGTATTAGATAGCAATATGGCCTACGTGCAGGACTGTACAAGGACTCTGATTATTTTGACTCTGATGTGACTGTCTCTGTGTGACACGTATGTTTTTCGATGTGTGACGTGACAATGACTATATAAACTGTGTACTGCCTTTATTCTGTCTGAGAGAAAGAAACAAAGGAAACCACTGGAACTTGAGAGAAACTTAAATAAACTTCCAGAGTTTGGCGTACCACGATTCGTCTCTGTCTGCTTCATCCCTGACAATGGCATGCTTCGGCGGTAGCACGCTTTGACGGTGGCCCACTCTGTCGGTGGCCCAAACTCCTAATCGACCCACGCCGGTGGCCGCATGCTCCAACGCCACGCAGGTGGCCGCATGCTCCAACGCCACGCAGGTGGCCACACGCTTCGTCGCCATGCCTGTGGCTGCACGCCTTGTCGCCACGCCGGTGGCTGCACGCTTCGTCGCCACGCCGGTGGCTGCACGCTTCGTAGCCACGCCGGTGGCCGCACGCTTTGACACCACGCCGGTGGCCGCACGCTTTGACACCACGCCGTTGGCCGCTGTTTGACCCCATGCCGGTGGCCGCTGTTCAACTCCGCCGGTGGCCGCTGTTCAACTCCACGGCGGTGGCCACACGCTCCGACGCCGTGCCAATGGCAGCCTCCTGTTGCACACTCGACGCCACGCCAATGGCAGCCTCCTGCCACACACTCGTCAACATGCTGGTGGCCGCCTCCTTCCACACGTTCGACGCCACGCTGCGACGGCGGTAAGCTGCGACACGCTGCCACGCCGGTGGTCTGCTGCGACACGCGGCGCATTAATTCTCTCCTCCTCTACAAAGTACGGCTTTGCGCCCTCTTACAGCGGCCGGCGGGACCAAAGCGCGGCCATCTGGTCTGGGCTCGGTTGGACGCAGACTGCATTGCCTCGTCCCTCCCTTCTTCTTTGGGAGTTAAAAGTGGTGGTGGTTCATATGTTCTACGTATTGCATACAGTCTATATATATTGCATTAGTCCTGGATCTATAGCCCGTACGTCCATGTGGAGAGGATCCCTCTCTCAAAATGTGGGTCTCCCCGAGGTTTCTCCTTTCTCCCACTGGGTTTTTGAGTTTTTCCTTGCCGATGTACGAGGATCTGTTTGACCCCCTGTGGTTCTAGCAAAAATCACAGTGGTGATGATCCAGGACATTTAGGGCCACTAACAATTCAGTTATTCCTGTGATAAACTGTAGTATCCGCTTATGTCACTTCCCGCAGCACAAATTGCCTACTTCATCAGCAGCCTCACGTTATTCCTGTAGGCCTTCGCTGCCATACATCCAAAATATTCAGGTAATCATTCCTTTTCATTCACGGCCTTATTCCCTGGCAAGCAATTTCCAAGGTGCCGGCATCTTCCTTTCGGGGGATTTCATCTCATAATCTCTTTCGCCTTCTGCAATCGTGCAGTGATCCCAACCACATTCTGTTCGGCACAATAAATGTAATCTTGAAAATATTGTCTTTAGTGTCATTTGTCTAATTCATGCAGTGTCAGATTACCTGCCAATCAACATACAATTCTAATAATATGTTTTGCCTGTGTGAGTCTCTCCAGATTGAAATGAAGCTTAAGCACAAATTCAGAGTGGAAGACCCGAGAACCCATCTCCTGCTGTTGCCCACAGCAACAGCAATCAGTCAATCACACTCAGCTGCGCAGCGCCTCACGCAAGTCTTCACCTGCAGCAATCAGGCACTGCCGGCATCAGCTTCATATCTCACAGAAGCTCCATCCAAGCAGCAGCTTCATTCACGCCGCAACCCTCCTCCTTATGAAGGTTATTTTGTGTTTTTATTATCAACACTTTTTTTTGCTTTTGAATTCTATAAATTGTAACAAAAAAGTATTCAGTGTAAATAAATTCAATGTTTTAAAATTCAGTGTCAAAATATTCAATGTTTTAAAATTCAGTGTCAAAATATTCAATGTTTTCAAATTCAAGTGTCAAAAAATTCAATGTTGAAAAAAATTCAGTGTCCAAAAATTCGTAGCTTTTTTTTTCGCTGCTTGAAATGTCATGCTTTATTTCCGGGTAAATCAAGAAAGAAGCAATCGATCAGCCAATCCTCCATAGATGTAGCCAGGGCCAGACATGACTTGTCTTGTTCATCTGAACATGGCGTCCACAGCAAACCAGTAAGTGTGTTTTCTCATCATTAGTTGGTATGTAACACGCAAACCACTACTGTATGTACTTTGTGAACATGTTTTTACCTTAGCTTATCATTAGCTAGCTCCGCGTAGGTGGCTTCTACGTTTTGGCGATTCCCCAAAGCTGATCTTCGCTAATGCTAAGCTAAAATGAAACGCAGGAAAGCCAAGTACATGGGGGTTTGCGGTTCTTGTGTGACATATGTACTATGTTCCCAATTTCAATGTGTATTTTATTCTAGCAGTGCAGCAAGGACGAAACCTGCTGACTGTTTTAGAGACAGAGCTGACTGTTTTAGAGACAGAGCAGATGATAATTATTCTATCTTTACTCTTAAATTTTGACATCTTAGTGAAACCAAGACGGAATGAAGGATCGGTTCTTTAGGGAGAAAATAAACCCACAGATTCAATATTAATGCTACAGAGAGGAATCACACTGATAGATATGGTTTTAATTGAGTATATTTGTAAATCCCACTCTACCAGCCTCCTGATAAAGACTGGCAATGTATTTACATTTACTGTTGATATGACATGGTTCATGTGTGTGTTTGTAAAGGCATCGTACTTCTGCTCCTCCTCAGAGCGTCTGTTTCTACTCTACTACTGTGTATTTGTATTAATTAATTTGACTGGGACAGTACATGTATATGAACACATATGACCAAGCCGCCCCGCACCAAGCCGCCCCGCACCAAGCCGCCCCGCACCAAGCCGCAACGCACCGCTCCACAACGCCCCCCGCACTACGCCGCACCACACCGTACCACGTAGCACCGCGCAAAGGATGTGGCGCCGCCGTGTGATGATTGGTTCCCGTAGCCCATAGAAGAACTTAGTCAAATTGTAATGAATATGATTATTAGAGCTGTTTGGCTCCCCATGTAAACTTTGAATCAGTCTGTAGGGGGCGCTAATGGGCCAATTTCAAATATTTCACTTTCACCTGACCTAAACCCTGGAGTTGAACAATGGATTCAAGTTTAATGCAAATCAGTCCTTTGTTTGTGCAAACGGGAAAAAATTTATGTTGTCAAAAACACCAAAAAACCCTCACATTTTGCCGTTCCGCTTCTCAAACAACGTTTGACTGATCAAAATTCCCTGAAGTCAATTTGAAGGTAAATGTGTTGAGATGATTTGGAACAATTTTGAGGCCAATCGGTGAAACGGCCGAGGAGGAGTCGCTTTCCAACCGACGTTAATGAAAATGATTGGTTTTCATTTTTTCCATTTTGCAATGAAATTTATGGGCTTCCTGTTTGTCAGGGCTTAGCCATAATAACATTTTTTCCATGTCTTGACTTAAGGAACATGTGTTCCAAATTACATGGTTCTACGACAATTTTGACCTCAACCCCTCCCATAGGCATTTTTAATATGCTGTTGTAGGTGGCGCTATAGAGCCAATTTCAAATTTTAACTTTCAAATGACCTAGACCCAAGAGTTGAACCATGGATTCAAGTTTTGTGCAAATCAGACTTTGTTTGTGCAAACGGAAGCAATTTTTCTATGTCAAAAACTGAAAAAAAATACGCCACTTTTTGGCGCTCCGCTGCTCAAACAACGTTTCACTGATCAAAATTCCCTGAAGTCATTTTGATGGTACATGTGTTGAGATGATGTGGAGCGATTTTGAGGCGAATCGGTGAAACGGCCGAGGCTGGTTTGATGTTTGTGTGAGGTGTATATTTGCAATGAATGGGGAGCGTTTGTCGTCGCCACGGCAACAGGGGTAAAAAATAAGCCTTGGACCCAATTGACTTTTTGAATCAAGAGGGCAAAACAGATGTATGTGCAAAATTTCAAACATTTTGAAAAAACTAAATTTGAAAATGCCCATCTAAAACTTTGAAATAGTCTGTAGGGGGCGCTAATGTGTCAATTTGAATCATTTAACTTTCAAATGACCTAGACCCTAGAGTTGAACAATGTATTAAAGTTTTGCTTGAAAATCAGACTTTGTTTGTGCAAACGGGAGCAAATTTAATGTTGTCAAAAACGGCCAAAAAAAGGTCACATTTTGCCGCTCCGCTGCTCGAACAATGTTTCACTGATCAAAAATCCCTGAGGTCATTTTGAAGGTACATGTGTTGAGATGATGTGGAGCGATTTTGAGGCGAATCGGTGAAACGGCCGAGGAGGAGTCGCTTTCCAACCGACATGTATGAAAACTTTTGCTGTTCATTTTTTCCATTTTGCAGTGACATTTATGGGCTTCCTGTTTGTCAGAGGGCGGAGCCATAATAATATTTTTTTCTTGTCTTGACTTGAGGAACATGTGTACCAAATTTCATGACTCTACAACAAACTTGATCTTCAAACTCCCATAGGGGTATTATTTTGGCTGTTGTAGGTGGCGCTGTTCTGGCATTTTTTGAGTCCCATAAAATAAACACCAAAATATCAAATTTTTCGCCAGGTCTGATTTTTGGGCAAATTAACAACTTTTCATGCATAATCAGGGGGTCAAATTAAGGCTCAAAGTGCAGAAGAAAAAAGAAAGAAAGAAAGAAAGAAAGAATAAATTAAAGCCGCAAGCGGCGTCGAACGGCCCTCGCCGCACCGCGCGACTCCCCACACCGCCGCACACCCCCCGCACCAAGCCACCCCGCACCACGCCGCCGCACCTGCCACCACGCCGCCCCGCATCACGCCGCCCCGCCACAACCCAACGCCGCCGCCCCGCACCAAGCCGCAACGCGCCGCTCCACAACGCCCCGCACTACGCCGCACCACACCGTACCACGCAGCACCGCTCAAAGGAGGTGGCACCGCCGTGTGATGATTGTGCCCCGTAGCCATAGAAGATTGTTTAGTCAAATTGTAATGAATATGATAAGTAGAGCTGGTTTGGCTCCCCATGTAAACTTTGACTCAGTCTGTAGGGGCGCTAATGGCCAATTTCAAATATTTCTCTTTCACCTGACCTAAACCCTGGAGTTGAACAATGGATTCAAGTTTAGTGCAAATCAGACTTTGTTTGTGCAAACGGGAAAAAAATTATGGTGTCAAAAACGCCAAAAAACCCTCACATTTTGCCGCTCCGCTGCTCAAACAACGTTTCACTGATCAAAATTCCCTGAAGTCATTTGAAGGTACATGTGTTGAGATGATTTGGAACTATTTTGAGCCAATCGGTGAAACGGCCGAGGAGGAGTCGCTTTCCAACCGACTGTTATGAAAATGATTGGTTTTCATGTTTCCATTTTGCAGTGAAATTTATGGCTTCCTGTTGTCAGAGGCTTAGCCATAATAACATTTGTTCCATGTCTTGACTTGAGAACATGTGTTCCAAATTACATGGTTCTACGACAATTTTGACCTCGAACCCCTCCCATAGGCATGTTTTTAATTGGCTGTTGTAGGTGGCGCTATAGAGCCAATTTCAAATTTTAAATTTCAAATGACCTAGACCCAAGAGTTGAACCATGGATTCAAGTTTTGTGCAAATCAGACTTTGTGTTGTGCAAACGGAAGCAATTTTATTTCTATTGTCAAAAACTGAAAAAAAATACGCCACTTTTGGCGCTACCGCTGCTCAAACAACGTTACACTGATCAAAATTCCCTGAAGTCATTTTGAATGGTACATGTGTTGAGATGAATGTGGAGCGATTTTGAGGCGAATCGGTGAAACGGCCGAGGCTGGTTTTGATGTTTGTGTGAGGTGTAACATTTGCAATGAATGGGGAGCATTTGTCGTCGCCACGCAACAGGGTAAAAAATAAGCCTTGGACCCAATTGAACTTTTGAATCAAGAGGGCAAAACAGATTTATGTGCAAAATTTCAAACATTTTGAAAAAACTAAATTTGAAAATGCCCATCTTAAACTTTGAAATAGTCTGTAGGGGGCGCTAATGTGTCAATTTGAATAAATTTCACTTTCAAATGACCTAAGACCCTAGTAGTTGAACAATGTATTAAAGTTTTGTGAAAATCAGACTTTGTTTGTGCAAACGGGAGCAAATTTAATTTGTCAAAAACGGCCAAAAAAAGGTCACATTTTGCCGCTCCGCTGCTCAAACAATGTTCATGATCAAAAATCCCTGAGGTCATTTTGAAGGTACATGTGTTGAGATGATGTGGACGCGATTTTGAGGCGAATCGGTGAAACGGGGCCGAGGAGGAGTCGCTTTCCAACCGACATGTATGAAAACTTTTGCTGTTCCATTTTTCCATTTTGCAGTGACATTTATGGGCTTCCTGTTTGTCAGAGGGCGGAGCCATAATAATATTTTTTCTTGTCTTGACTTGAGGAACATGTGTACCAAAATCTCATGACTCTACGACAAACTTGATCTTCCGAAAGTCCCATAGGGGTATTATTTTGGCTGTTGTAGGTGGCGCTGTTCTGGCATTTTTTGAGTCCATAAAAATAAACACCAAAATATCAAATTTTTCGCCAGGTCTGATTTTTGGGCCAAAATTAACAACTTTTCATGCATGTTCAGGGGGTCAAATTAAGGCTCAAAGTGCAGAAGAAAAAAGAAAGAAAGAAAGAAAGAAATAAATAAATTAAAGCCGCAAGCGGCGTCGAACGGCCCTCGCCGCACCGCGCGACTCCCCGCACCCGCGCACCCCCCCGTCCAGCGCCCGCACCAACCCCAAGCCACCCCGCACCACGCCACCCTGCACCACGCCGTCCCGCATCACGCCGCCCCGCACCAAGCCGCAACGCGCCGCTCCACAACGCCCCGCACTACGCCGCACCACACCGTACCACGCAGCACCGCTCAAAGGAGGTGGCGCCGCCGTGTGATGATTTGTTCCCGTAGCCATAGAAGATTGTTAGTCAAATTGTAATGAATATGATAAGTAGAGCTGGTTTGGCTCCCCATGTAAACTTTGACTCAGTCTGTAGGGGGGCGCTAATGGGCCAATTTCAAATATTTCACTTTCACCTGACCTAAACCCTGGAGTTGAACAATGGATTCAAGTTTAATGCAAATCAACTTTTGTTTGTGCAAACGGGAAAAAAATTAATGTTGTCAAAAACGGCCAAAAAAACCCTCACATTTTGCCGCTCCGCTGCTCAAACAACGTTTCACTGATCAAAATTCCCTGAAGTCATTTTGAAGGTAAATGTGTTGAGATAATTTGGAGCAATTTTGAGGCCAATCGGTGAAACGGCCGAGGAGAGTCGCTTTCCAACCGACATGTATGAAAATGATTGGTTTTCATTTTTCCATTTTGCAATGAAATTTATGGCTTCCTGTTTGTCAGAGGGCTTAGCCAATAATTACATTTTTTTCCATGACTTGACTTGAGGAACATGTGTCCCAAATTACATGGTTCTATGACAATTTTGACCTCAAACCCCTCCCAGAGCATTTTTAAATTGGCTGTTGTAGGTGGCGCTATAGAGCCAATTTCTAAATTTTAAATTTCAAATGACCTAGACCCAAGAGTTGATTCCATGGATTCAAGTTTTGTGCAAATCAGACTTTGTTTGTGCAATTTTTCTATCTGTCAAAAACTGAAAAAAAATACGCCACTTTTTGGCGCTCTGCTGCTCGAAACAACGTTTCACTGATCAAAATTCCCTGAGTCATTTTGATGGTACATGTGTTGAATGATGTGGAGCGATTTTGAGGCGAATCGGGTGAAACGGCCGAGGCTGGTTTGATGTTTGTGTGAGGTGTACATTTGCAATGGAATGGGAGCGTTTGTCGTCGCCACGGCAACAGGGTAAAAAATAAGCCTTGGACCCTATTGACTTTTTGAATCAAGAGGCAAAGTGTTCTCGCTATAGCATGTCAGAACGAGAAAATAAAAATAAAAATATCAAGCATTCTTCCATATTGTGATTATTTATGATTTTAATGCTTTCTTGTTCTGTTCAGCACTTTGAGTTGCCTTGTGTATGAATTGTGCTATACAAATAAACTTGCCTTGCCTTGTCTTGCCATCACTCATTTGCGCAGTGTTACTTTTGCGCTTTCTGCCCGATTAAAGACCAGCCCAAACTCCACAACAAGTAACTATTTCCTCCCATGACACCGAGAGAGGGGACCGGTGGCATTTCATCCCTCTCTCTCTTTCTCAGGCACGGTTCCCTCTAACTGCGCTCGTGCGCAATTGCGCACGGCTCCCGTGTTGTCTGGGCACAAAATAAAACATAGCTGATATGATAGAGGAGTATTAACAATCATCCTCTGCTCTGAGAGTCCACGATGTCGGCCTCTTTATGCTCATTTCCCTGTCCGGCTCGTGAGAGGCTTTTGGCAAAGGCAGTGACAGGTGCTCGTGTGTATTTTACTACAAAGCGCTGAAGTCCGCCGAAAAACCCCGCGTTCGAAGTGTGTGTTTTACACTCAGACACTGGAGCTTTCAGTAAAGGCTGAGAGAGACTGAAAAGTGGACGAATGAAAAAGTGACATGGCTATAGCGAGAACACGGTGATCTCAACATGACCGCCCATGCTGGACAAGCTATGGACCAAGGAAAAAGATTAACCAATGAGCTTACAGCAGAGGCATCCCGGCCCACACCATGATTTGCATATCATTAAGAGAAATACGGAAATAAATAAATAGAGAAAAAAAAAAAATATGCTAAAATAAATAAATAAAGAGAAATAAATAAATAAATGCAAAAATAAATGTATGAATAAATACAAAAATAAATAAATAAATATATAAATAAATAAATATATAAATAAATAAATATATAAATAAATAAATACAGAAATAAATAAATATATAAATAAATAAATACAGAAATAAGTATATAAATAAATAAATACAGAAATAAATGGACTTTTTCTCATAATTGCATGCATTTCTTTGCAAATTTTATCTTTTTAAAATGTATTTATTTGTTTATTAATTTCTGTATATATTTATTGTTTTGGCAGCCACGGTCCTCCATACGTCGCAATGGATGAGGAAAAACTTATTGAAAGCAATTGGTAATATAATAAAAAGGGGTTGAGAGAGGAAAGAACTCCAACATATGCAGGCTCAATATTGACATTAGGCAAAAAATAAATGGCAGATTTATGAAACAATTATTTGAATTTAATATGTGAAAATAAATACACACATTTGTTGATAATCATTGTCATTAACAAACACTTATAACAAAGGACTACAAAATATATCAATACATGTATAATAATGTAGTAAATATATTTTCCCTTTGTATCTCCAATGGAAAACAGACCATACACGCGTAAACGTACGTAAAAAATAAGATTGTTTCTATTTTGTCCGTCCACGTCCGTCCGTGGCACTCCCTACGCATACGGACACATGTCACGGGCAGTGGAGCCACTTCCATTCACCCTCATGGAGAAAACGTGAACGGAGATGAAACAGATATGTTTGGACAGATACGTAGTACGTTTTACGCAGCCGGTGAAGTTGGGGCCTGAGTACAAAGACACAAGGCACACTCCACCAGGTGACACGGGCTGGCTGGCTCACTTGATTGCACTCGACTGTACACCACATTGAGTGGTAGAAGATACAAAATGTATAATATTTCTAAATATCCTACTGCTATTGCGAAAGTTGCAGTAGTCCGTTGGACTTTGTTGGACAAATAAGCACAGGCCATTGATTTTAATGGACCAACCTTTTGGAGACCAGGGGCTTAGCTTAACAATACTAAGGTTTCCTACTTTATCTATGGGACGTCCATTTATAACTAATATTTAGCCCCTGCCAATTTCATTTTTATTATGTGTTTTGATTGTTTGATTTTTTTGTTTACCAAATTTGATTAACCTAACTTATATTTTCCTGAACAAAATGAAAACATGCTTGGACTGAATCAAAACTCAACCAAAAGTAAGGCAGCCATAAAATATTATTCATAACTATGTTCTGGGTTCAAGGTTTAAAATAAAATAAAGGCTATGACTTATGTCTTGAGAAAAGAGGTTATACAAGGATCTACAGCATGCAATAGTAGCGCATAATAACCTCTTAAGCCTAGTGTATAGTCGCGCGGCGCTTCTTACGGTGGTGACGTCACTTGCGCAACACAAGGGTCACCGCAAGACCCTTGCATAGCCTGCCGCGCACCCCGCATAGTTAGAACATTTCTAACTACGCAGCTGGTGCCGCAGACAAGCTCCACTGTGATTGGTATGTGTGTGATTACTTTCTGGGAAGCTTGGGGCGGCTGCAGGGAACATGAACGCGGCACTCCGGAGCAGATAGCTTCGTGCTTCGAAGGAGCCGAAGGAAAATATGTTTGGGCTCATGTCAGAGCCTGATGTACGCGGAGCCTGTGGAGTAGAGTTCTGTTGCATATCCAACATATGTATAACTTATGAACTGTGCTGTTGTTTCTTTTGCACTGTTCCTGTTCCTGTCTATGTTTCAATCTGCACTTGTAGCTTATCGCGTCTGTTGCATTTTCCCTGCACTTGTAAATAGTTCATGCCTGCTCAGATATTTACCATTTATTGTTTTTCTGTTTGTGCACGAATACACTATGTTTCCGACTAGAACTGAGTCTTTATTCAAAACATCACAGTTGAAATGACAAATGAAATAATGAGTCCATAGAACTATCACACAAACCTACACTAGATACACATGTAATGAGCTCAAACAGCTTGGTTTGCTAATGTTTTTGTTCTGAATAGGAGAAAGTAGCTAGCTTAAATAGGGCCGCTTTGGTTTCCCAGGCAACTCCTATGAGATTGCCATCACGTGTTTGGTTGTGGGATTACATCATTCTCTTCAAAAGTACATAAGGGGAACCCGCGAGTGGATGAGCCACTGTGGCTGCGTAGGTCCACCGCAACCGCAACCGTAACCAGCCCTGAGCGAGTATACACTAGGCTTTACTATCCATGTTGGCAAGTTTTAAAAATAATTTCAAGTCCAACCTGTAATACCGGTACCCCCGGGTGGGAAACACTGTTCTTGAAAAATTTGTCCAGTCTTGATGCAAAAACTACAGGTCGCTTACAAGGACAGACCTTTAGAGCAAAGGTCGGTTTACATCAGTAATAAACCTCAGCATTCTTGATATAAAATTCCCTCTCTGGCTGTGACTCCATGCTTCACTTTGCCCTCTTGCACATTTTCACAGAAGCTTGTTAAAATTCACCCTCTCTCTGTCTCTCTATTAGTTCTTGCTACCATGGCCGCTGCAGGCTTATTGCACTCTAGATTGGGTCTCCAGTCTATTCCGCACTTAAAGGCGGCAGAGACTGGGGAGTTACAGCGTTCCCAGTCCTGGCAGTCACTGTGCTGTGTGTGATGCTACATCCCAAACCTTCTCTCCAGTGGGCTCTGAAGTACCGAGTGCAAAAGCTGGGCCCTCTGACAGCGCAATAACTGCTGAAAAAGTGTGTTGTTCGCCGGCATCTTGAGCGGCCCTGCTATAAGGCAGTGCCAGGAGTGAGTGAGGTGGGATGTGTATATGTAGAAAAAAATTAAAGGCTTTGATGAGATTATCAAGAAGTCTAATGATGGGAAAAAAATACTATGACATTTTAGAAAACGTATTGAGAAGATATTGAAAACACTGAAAGACACTGAAAGAGGGTAATCTTGCACAATGTAATCTGACAACATTAAAGCTGGGGTACGCATACGTGTATTATTTTGGCTCTGTCTCTGAGTTTACGTTATGACCTGACAAGTATATATGTATTTTCCCTAGAGTATATATGTTTTCTATTTATATGTTTATACTTTTTATACTTTCTTTATGTAATTTTATCTTGTGTGATATAATAGAATAAAGTCTATCTTATCTAATCCTATCTTCATTTAGTTAAAGAAGCTATACCCGATTTTTTTTCTAAGTAGTTCATAAAAATGCTTTTTACTACATACAAGTTGTATCATAATACATCATTTAATTGAAAACTTGAGGTAATTGATTCAGCTGTGTAAGAATTACAAGCAGTGAAAAGTGCTGAGTAGAGTCTGAGCGGGCCGCTCTTTCTCCTCCGCTCACAGAACGAGCAGCGAGCAGCCTGCGTCCTCTAGCCCCTACAGCGCTGCTTAACACCAGGGCTTCGACTTCAAAATTCGAATATAAATTCTAAAATAAAAAATGATGAACAAAATAATTGAATAAAAAAATGTGAACAAATATTAGACAACCCTTGTAATTCGAAATGTATTTAATGACTGCAAATAAAAGAGTTAGCTCCCAAAGGTTTCACCGGGACGTGCTAGGCAGGTAACAGCTAAGCTAGCTAGTTGTTTCATGGTAACTTCCGGGTTTTTCGCAATCGCTTTTTGTCACTTTGAAACAGTATTTTTGTTATGAAAACGTTAACAGCAAATTCTGAAATCATCCGTGCATGTGTGTTAAGGATGTATATGTGTACTGTATTGTCCGATTGACGTTTAATGGTGTTGATTGATAGATATGTAGTTGTTTATTGAGCGTGGCTAGCTCCGTTGGCTTCTCTACACAGACGAGTGATAGTGACAGGTGCTGATAGCTTGTTGTACTTGCGGAGTAATGGCAGTATTTTACACACCTGAATTACAAACAGAGGTTGCATTGGGGCTTCGGTCATTATTGGTTTGAGAGTTCTGTTATCAAGAAAAAATTATCGGAAGAATTGCTGCTGCTGCTTTGAGGAGCTCTATAACAAATTATAATTCAATATTAGAATATATTCTAAGGTTTTAAATTAATACATTCGGACGCAAAACTAGCGGTATTCTTTTACTTATATATTGTGTTAGCAGTGCGTTGCTTTAGTGCCATTTCATCGGTGATTGTTGCACAGCTTACAAGAAGTTGCGCTAATGCTAATGTTTGCATATTTATCAGATCGCAAATAAAACTAGGTGGCTCTGTGTTATGAGAGCGTAGGGGAAATAAGAAGCCATTGAGTGAGTTGGGGGGCGGTGCTAAACATTCAAACATTGCAGAAACGGGTATAGCGCCTTTAAAGATAAAAGGTTTTTGTCCATGAGGAAAATACTTTTCTTATATTCCAAACAGTTAAAATGCAGTTCTAGAGAATTATGAGAATTATCATGCATTATTGCTTTTTATAACCATGTTTTAAAATGTGAAAAATGATCTTCAGTTGACAATATAGTGAAAGAAGGAAGTAGAAAGAGTAAATAATGCTATCAGCCTAGGGCTGGGCGATAAAACAATAACGATATATATGCAATAGACATGATCAATATCAATCGAAAATGGGGTCAATTGAATGTTTGCTCATTTCTCTTAACTCACACGGCATTCTTGGGAAAGTAGGCAGAGGCTTCTCCACCCATCACGGCCAAGCATGAACCACAAAGTCATTCTGAGAAATGCAACAAGAAAAGAATATATACTGTATATACAAGAACGGCTGGCTACAAGGAAGAATGAGTGCAGCAGAACGAGAGGATATTGAAATTGTAGATTAAAAAGTAGTGATAGGCCAACAACACAACGTGTGTCCCTCTTCCTGAAGCTAACTGCTTCGAAACACTGCGTTGGAGCGTGAATGTTGGGTAGTAGGGAGAAAGTGTTGCATTGTGTTGATAATTTTGGCTATTTTAATGGCATCTGCAAGTGGAACACGGAGGTCCATGGTTTGGGATACACTGCTATCTTATTAAGCCTAACAAGGTATTGTCTCATCAAATGATTTTTCAATTAAGTGTTATCTACCATTTATGATTCATGTTAAATTGTGCTGTGCACTCAAGTATTCCAAAGCTGCAATGATTCCATTTGTCCACAAATGTGCTATATTGTTACAACCGAGTATGAGCTAGCTCAGAGGATCCAACACATTTGGAACAATCTGGCAAAGAAAGCCTCAGTGTGTAATGGCTTAATTCGGCCATCAATGCAAAAAAGGAAAGGTTACGTCACCAGTTTGGCTGGTATTTCGGATTTCTAAAGTCTGACATGAGTCAGAGCAATGCGGTCTGAAAACTTTACAAGGTTGTCGTCCCTACCAAGTCTGGGAACATGACACATTTATTAAATAAAATGGTAACACTTTATAGGAGGATCTTGGAGTGACGTCATTGTTTAAAGTTTTTCCGCTCCGGTCACGTGACTGTGTGGCGCTACAGCATTGAAAGCTAACTGGATGCTACAGAGTTAGCTATTTTTAGACGTTTGTAGAGAGCTTTTACTAAATCAAATGGTCTGTTCTTGTTGTGTGGTCGGTTGTACGGCCCGCTGGGGACAGATTACGTTTTTTTTTCTAATTATTTCGGAAAAGTGGTTGCCCTTATATGCTGTTACTTACGGTAAATGTAGAACGAGAAGCCGGGAGGACAAGGGGATAAAAATTCATAAACAAATTTATGTTTTGCAATTACTTTCACTGCGCACTTGTTCACTCATTCATTCATTAATGAATGATGATTAATTTTAAACATTGCATTTTGGTTGCTCATCCCTTCCTGTTCCACCTTTACCGTAAGTAACAGCAAACAGGGCAACCCGCTTTTAATGTGATTTACCATGATGGCGAAATGCCGGGCCACTTTACCGGGGTGAAAAATGATTTTCACCACGGACCCTTCTTGGGTGAAGGGTCCTGGGTTTTCCATGAAGTAAGAATATATGTCTCAGAGTCCTAGTCCCAGCAGATCGGTGACAAAAGAAAGGTGAGTCTGAGCAATGTTTCTTCTCGTCATCCCAGGTCTCATTTGGGCTTTGGATTTGTTCAGTTCGGTCTCATATTCTTATTTTTAGCTCGTCTATATATCTCCTCTGATCTTCTTGCCTTAAACTGCTTATATACAGTGCTATTTGCCCACTGAGTCTTTTAAAAGTAGTCGTCACATCCTTGCTTCAGTATGCGCCGCTCTGTCTTCTTGCCACCCGTTCGAGGGGCGCATGCGCACGCGGGTGTAAACAAGGATCCTCCTATATTAAAGGTACAACCCTAATGGGTAACACTTTATATCAATGGTACATGAGTTCATGCATGATTCTCATGAACTAATGCATGAATTAAAGCATTAGCTCATGATACGTTTATGCATTACTAGATCATGAATTCTCATGAACTAACATAACATGAAGTCATCTATGAACCAACTACATGTTGGTTCATAGATTCATCCATGAATTAATGGTTGAACTACTGTAATGAATTTACATAAAAATCTTAAAGAATCATCATGATCATGATGATACCATGAATTTACTGAAAAAGCAATGGAATGACCAAAAAATCGTCAACCTATCATGATCCTCATGATCATGCATGAACATCATGAGTCATATGGCGGAAATCTACAAATCTACTGTACTTGCAAATTATGACGACACAATCATGAACTTATCATTAGCTAATGCTCAATACATCCTGATTTCATAGTTTGTATAAAAAATTGAAGGAACAACCCATAAATCTATGCTTCACTTTAGTTGAGGGCACACAACCATAATGAAATGGTTGCAGAACTTGAAGACTGCAAAAACACAGAAGTCCCTGATAATAGCGTTATGGGTCTAAAAACTACTCGTTTTGGTGAGGGTGCAATGCTGTTACATGGTTAAAATCTCAAAAGAGTTGAATTTGCTTAATGCATACCATGGCCAGACCATTGCACCTCCAATCCCAATAATATTATAGCTTGAAACAAGTTAATAAACAAATCCCATAAAAATAAACCTGGGCATTTAAAAGGTATGGCAGACAAAATATTTTTTGACATTCAGCCACAAATCTTGTTCTCTAACTCCTACCAAAAAATGCAATATTGTCAAAGCTGGCCAACTTAAAGTGATTGTCTGGAGTTTGTCAGAAAAAAGAGAGAGAGGGACATGATTTGAAAAAAAAAACGACCCAAGCTCCCTCCCCCTTCCTTTCTGATTGGTGTTGAAGCCGCGCCTACTTTTCCGTGCACGCGTCAGAGGACATATCATTCATTTAAATATTTGAATATTTGATCATAATGTATTATACAGCTCCTCACAGCAGCAGTATTGATTTGAATGTAATATCAAAACGTTCTACCAATCATTATTTCTTGATAACAGACTCTTCAAACCAATAATGAGCGCTGCCCTTTGGCAACGCACTCTGTGCTTGAACTTCAGGTGTGTAAAATTTATCTGGAAAGTAGTTCGCCCACTTCGTCACAAATGGCTTTCAGCGCCTGCCACTTATTACTTCTGCCTGTGTGAGAAGCTAACGAAGCTAGCCATGGTCAATAACACATAACAGGAATCAATCAATCAACACATTTAAATGTTAATCAGAGAATACATTATACATATACAGTACATTCTTCACACACGTGTACAGACATTTTTTGATTTTTTTGTAATGTTTTCATGACAAAAAAACTGTTTTACTGCGTCAAAAAGCGATCGCTTTTACTTCTGTCTGTATGAGAGAAGCTAACGAAGCTAGCCATGGTCAATAACACGAATATCAATCAACACATTTAAGTGGAGAATACATTATACATATACATTCTTCACACACGTGCAAAGAGATTTTCAGAATTTTTTGGTAATGTTTTCATGACAAAAATACTGTTTTACTGTATTACTGTAAAACCGGAAGTAACTGTTAACATAGAAAATTTTAGGACACATTTGCAGAGGATCTGATTATGGATTTAGGTTAAGTCTATATACTTGGGTCACTCACCGCTGATGTTCAGAATTCTTTGTTCACTTTTCATGTAGTTCCAGAGAGTTCTAGTTAGTAAACTAGCCCAGCTGTTAGCTGTTACCCGTCTAGCCACGTCAGGCGAAACCTTTGGGAACTAACTATTTTTTATATATATAATTTTAAAAAGATCATGCCCATTACAGCTTTGAACATTAAAGGCTGTCTAATATTCGTTCGAAGATACACTATGTATATATAAATAATATATACGAGCACTAGCGCGATGATTGACAGCCCTTGGCATCACTTGATTGGATAACGTGGACGGTATCGTGGATTTCTAGCTATAGCTAAGAGAAGGGAAGGCGGGACTGACCCACATTATTAGAATTCATAAAATGACTTATTTTATATCAACATTTAAGGCCAGGAGGTCAATTTAATACAATTCTTAAAATGTGTAATTCATTTAGAGTTCCAGACTATTACTTTAAATCCCCTGATAAGAGACTTTGCATGCATTCATAAAAGGTGTTATCTCTGTACCTGCGATGTTTCTTCAGCAGTAATTTGTCCAAAAGGGTAAGCTTGTGCTCCAAAAAATCCACCCTGACAGGCACTCCCCTCCCCACACCTCCACCGGCCTGTGAGAGGTCAGCCTGGGTTAGCACGTCGGCCACCGTCACTGGAGGAGAAATGTGAGAAAACAGTTGTGATATAAGTAGAAAAGGGCACAGAAGTGTAGCCCCAAGGAAAGGACAATGCTAGACTACATGAGGATTTATTCACTCTCTGCGGCACACCTCAAGAAGTATAAAGACACATTGTCACAACAGGGTCCATGAGAGTGGGCAACTTTATACAACGACACATAAAGAAAGGGAGGACACGCTGGCTGGACACATACAAGCACATTTGAGTTGTGCTTCTAGTAATAATAATATTAATGCATTGGTTTTATATAGCGCTTTTCAGGACACTCAACAATGCTTCACATGTCATTATTCTTTCACTCCATACACAGTGGTGATAAACTATATTGTAGCCACAGCTGCCCTGGGGCACACTGACAGAAGCGAGGCTACCATGAAATGCCATCGGCCCCTCCAATCACCACCAACCATTCACACACACACCAGACTCATTCTATGCAAAGTGGATGAAGTGTCTTGCCTAACGACACAAAGATAGTTCGACACTTTAGAGCCGCAATCGCCCCACTGTGGCACCTGGTGTTCCCAGAGGTCTCCCATCATGGTGTGTGTTGTCTTCTCTGTCTGGTGCACACCGGGGTAGTCTTGCACAGTTTTTCCTATGTGGTTTTACTGCAAATGGCAAATAAATGAATCTGAATCTGATCACAGTACTAACCAGGCCCTGAACTGCACAGCTTCAGAGCTCTGACAGGATCTGGCTTTTGCAAGTGCTTCTGTATTTACATAGTTCAATATGTTCAAAATGTATGTGGAATATCTGGCTTTTTTTTTTATTTAGGTTAAGCCTGGTTCACACGGCAGGATATTTAGGCCGATTTAGACCCGATTTACCCCTTACGACAATCTTAAGAAACGCTCCGATTTCCGTAACAAAATCTTACAGATTATCCTGCCGTGTGTGGTGTGTTAAGACTGCACTCGTCGCTCGGAAGGACATCGGGACTGCTCCCGATCTCAAATCGGGGATATCCAACATGTTGGATTGTTTTGGCCCGATTTCTTGTCGTGTGTGGTGTCCTCCGAGGACAAGCGAGCGCGTTGCCATGACTACGGCGTGTAGCCAATAAGAAGACGAGGTGACAAGCCGGTGAGGAAACACCGGGAAAAAACCAAAACACAGCAGCATGGCTTTGACCATTGCCTTTTCTTTGGATTACGTGTCTTCTCTGTTAACAACAAACTGCACACTATCGCCACTGCATCCTCTTCGTCCGCCATGACTGTTTACTCTGAAGTCACGCTTGATCTCGAGAGATTTTGTGAGATTTCCGTCTGACCTGGGAATGCTCGGGGGGGCGTGTCGGTTCGTGTGTGATGTTTGTGGCTTGCGTGATCTTGCCGTGTGGCTACGCACCACACACTGCACGACCAAAGTGGTTAGACGCAGGATTTTTAATCTCCCCGTGTGGGGTCTAACACGGAGAAAAATCGGCCGACAATTTTAAAATCGTCTCGTGTGAACCAGGCTTTAGGGATAAGGTAAGGGTTAGGCTAACTTTCACTAGACGGAATACCAAGATTATAGTGAGCCCTGCAAATAATAAATGATTGCGTTCTCAGAGCTCTCTGGTTACATGTTCACAATATGAAAACCTGTCCTTGCGTTCAACAACCTTCTCTTTATGTACCAACATTTATACATAAATATGTCTATGACACACAGTCCAAATAGAATGCTGTTGTAAAGTCTTCAGAAAACATGCAAGCAACAGCAAGGACAGACGATAAAGTGGATAAACAGGGTGTGAAAGCGAAGTTCTATGATCGTTCTCTCAATGCTTTTTGGAACTCCATAGTGGCAGTTTTAAATTGGACCCTGGGGTTAGCGGCCTGACATAAATAATTAGGGCTAGTGGGTCTGGCAGAAATTTGCAGAGCGCAGCAAAAACTAGGTGTCCAAAAAAAGCAGAATATTGTCCTAAAGCAGCAGACTCAAGTGGAAAGCACACGACCTGGAATAATGGTGCTAATAGCAAACAAAAACTGCACACAAACACTGTTAAAGGTCCCATATTACGCTTTCTGACTTGTCTCTGCTTTAAACATGATTACGATTAAGATTAAGAGATCCTTTATTCATCCCACAGTGTGGAAATTTCAGTGTTGCATCACAAGTTATAGAACAGTAGCAAAGAGGAACACACGGCACAAGTTAACAACAATAGCTATACTAATAAAATAAAACAACATCTCTAACTCTTGCATCAATAAAAGTATAACATCTCTATCTTGAAAATAATAATACAAGTGTAAAAGTTTTACACTAGGAAATAGTATGAAGTACTGTGTATTCTAGTGCAAGCAAAGTGTAGTTATATGTTAGGATCTGTACATGTTAGCAGCAGTGTGTTTTCATTTGTACATTAGCAGCAGTATGTTTACATCTGTACATGTTAGCAGCAGTATGTTTACATCTGTATATTAGCAGCAGTATGTTTACAGCTGTACATGTTAGCAGCAGTATGTTTACATGTGTACATTAGCAGCA